>CM053792.1:849040579-849703079 GCA_028749045.1 Cupressus sempervirens
TAACACATTATCTCATTAGAAAGGTTTTCGATAGCAATTTCATAGGAAGGGCCATTGCTGAAGTGGACCTCAACAAGTGTGAGCCTCAGGGGGGGTTCAATTCCCTCCTTTATTATTCACTATGCATATAATCCCACACATCCATTTGATCTCGAATGATGATACGTACTGAATGTTGAGTGTTTGTGCTGAGTGCTTGAAAACCATCCATTTCATGCCTTCATCTGTACACAATGTCTTTCTAGTTTCTATCTACTTGCATGCCCATTTCATTTCATATGATCATCTAAAAATTGTGTCACTCTAAGCTCTCAACTATTTTCTCTTGATTGATCATCTCATAACTATTTAATGAGAGCTTTGGGATATGCTCTAGGCATCCATCAAAGCATAAAGGATTATGTTAGATGATGTAGATGAAGTAGTAACATTTTCCTTGGGAGACATGCTTGCAAAATGGAAGCATAGATAAGTCATGTGAACTGTTTGACAGGATGCCTAAACGTATAGTGGTCATCAAAAGCCATGGTTACTGGATATGTACAAAATAGATATATTGAGAGAATATATTTGTTTAAGTTGCAACTGCCCTGGTAGACATGCATGCAAAATGTGGAGTCCTAGACGAATAGTTCAATTGTCATGTTGTTGTTTAACTGAGATCACTCCTATCTTGTTTAATCCTGCATGTGCCTGGTTAGTAACTTATAATACATGTAGTCAATTCTGATCATTCTATGAATATCAAGCCCCCATACTCATGGAATAATTTCCATTATTCTTAAATTCTATTGCAGAAAGTAAATAGTTAAAAGAAGTCACTAGTTTTGCAACTGGTGCGGCAACAAGTTTAACATAATGTGGAAAACATCAATTAGAAATGTGGATGGTTAATAACTCCTATCAATGCATTAATAAAGAAAACCAACTTGATATGAGATTCCAAAGGATAAAGGAAATCTTGTAGAAATTGAAGTTTTATTGCTTGTGGTATTACACCAGTCCATACACCCAACTCCCTCTTCTATATCTGTAACAGTGACTCCCTCTTACATATATAAGACTTCACAATATAACCAATTCAACCATCATTGGGTTGAAAGGTTCAAGTCTAAAACTAATACTTCCCTCCAAAATCTAAATGACCATTATATGTTTGAAAATTTGAACTTAAAACATAAATCATTTTATTAAATCTACATGAACAGTGCAGAACTTTTATTCAACAGAGGTATGAAGAATACTCGTGATAGATAGTCATTGTCAGTATGCTCCAGAATACTGTCAGCTGGCTTGTTCTTGTATGTTTTGATTGTCTCCAAGTAACAAGCACATTCTTCCACACTACAATCTCCAAACAACAATCCTAATTGAAGACAAAATAATACACCAAATCATGTACAAAGGATCCCAAAGAGACAATGTGATAGTGTTTAGGAAAATACAACATAAAATGTCATGAAGATGATATTGTGAATATGTAAACAAAGATAAGGCAAAATAATGCCTATAAACTTTCTTTTTCATCAAATGTAATTATTGCAAGGTGCCCCTAAAGTGCAATAATTATTCGACATTGAAGATATGCGCTTTTCTGCAAACATGTAAACAAGGCAATGAGTTATTTAACAGAATTCCTTAACACAGTATGTTCTCCACATTGACATTTTTATAAGCCACACACATAAAATAAAATATGGGCATTCCAAGTCCTTGAAACAATTTTCATCGATCAACCATGTGTGATAGAGAATTGAATGGGAGTGGAAGTCCATGGAATGCAATGATTGTAGAATATCACAAAATGAAACTGTCAATCATGTTTTCGAGTCTCCCAATCAAATCAAAATGTGATTGGTGGGTGGGAAGCCAAACTCTACCACCTATGAAAATCATCTAACAACCTCAAGTATAGTTCAAAATTCAAATCAACATAACAAATTCAATTTCGGTCTTCACTCCCATAGGTAAACTTTTAGTTTGAATGTACTAAGGAAATAAACTTAAAAAACCCTAAAAATCCAACATTGTGAATGATACATTCCTTGCTTATTTAATGACTGATGACATTTGGAAAAGGCTTATGCTGCATTAAACGAACGAGCATCCAGGGGTAATGCTAATTGAAGCAAGAGAACCTTGTGAGTGATACAAGCTTCAATATCCCACAAAGCATTAAATTAGCAGACTAATGACATTTGGAAATGGCTTATGCTGCATTAAACGAATGAGCATCCAGGGGTAATGCTAGTTAAAGCAAGAGAACCTTGTGAGTGGTACAAGCTTAAATATCCCACAAAGCATTAAATTATTCCATTAGCAAAGGCATCTTCAATCAAAGCTCATGTTGAGCATTAATGGGCAAAGCATCATCGTACAGAACAAAGAGTTAATCTGAATGAGAAAAGAGAAAAATGCAGAGTCAACCCAAAATGTGAATAGTCAAGAAACAAAATGTTGGAAAATCAAGATACTCTAGAAATAAATAAATTTAAAACCTTTAATGCACATTATGGTTGAAGTCCATAACTGTACCCTGAAGCTATGCAAATGAGACACAAGATTCATGATAGTATTTTGGTGTCACCATGTGTTGTGTACTATAATAAAGACCAATTTTCCAATTCTAGCTCTTTAAATGGGCAAAGGAAATCAAATTATCACAATAGAAGTATATGCAAATTTCAGTCTTGATATGATTTGAATTATAATTAGATGCAAAATTGTCTCTATTTAAGTTTTCTCATTTGAATTGCCAAGAAATGTCAATCTTAAAGATAGACACATACCTATAGACTCTCATGATAGATTTGGACAACCAACTCAATTTCATAAATGCCCTTGGAGACTGTATGTTGATGACAAATCATACACAAAAGCATTATAGTATAGACTATTGTAATATGCAACCAACCAGAGGGCCCTATACTATGCCCCATATCCTTCAAAATGTACAAAAAAACTAGGTTTCATGATCATGTCTAACATACAATATCGAAGGAATGTTCTGTAAATAATCTATAAACAATATCCTTCCAAAACCAAAGGGAGGCACATGCCTTGGAAACTGTTTGCACTTTAATTACATATGCAAACTTGCAATTTTGCATCCAACAGTTGCCAAAAATAACCGACAGGCTTTAGAACTTTGGAGATTCCAATAAACTCTATCCTTAAACAAAACCTTTGAGTAATAAATGGCATATTTCTATTTGAATGTATTAAATAGGACTCTATTAATATGATCAAGGAAAAGATAAACACACTAATACATTATAGTTTATGCTCTCAA
The DNA here is from genome assembly GCA_028749045.1 of Cupressus sempervirens. Taxonomy (NCBI): domain Eukaryota; kingdom Viridiplantae; phylum Streptophyta; class Pinopsida; order Cupressales; family Cupressaceae; genus Cupressus; species Cupressus sempervirens. Next base: position 849,043,872 of record CM053792.1, read on the forward strand.
CATTTTCCTGATCAAAAGGCCCAGAGCTGGGACCCCAACACCTGTGATCCATTAAAAATATTGGATTTAGTTATTGTGCCAAAAAAGTAACTTTCAAGGGATATTCCAAATATATATATAGAATGACAACACTCCAAACATGTGGAACCATATCCTTTATAAATCCATTATGCTTCTGTTGTATAAGAAAAGTTATAGCTTGACGTGTAAAACCTACTCATAATGACCTATACTGCCATTGAAGGGCCCCATATTTCTATCCCTTTACAATACCTTAGGCTTCTATCCCTTTACAATACCTTAGGCTAGTAAATAGGAGTTCTTCTCAAGTGTGCAACCAATAGATCCCAATAGCTTTAACACGTATTTAGTTTAGAGTTCATCACGAGACCTGTTGCACTTATAGATTTATCTATATAACATATATATATCTAGTGATAAGTAGATTAAATCTTGGATTTCTATATCACTAAATCAAAATGGTATCATAGAAGATGATGTCCAACAAGGATAACTATAGCATTCCAAGGTGATCTATAGAGGTCTGGTCATCAAATAATAATAAGCTGTCACAGTTGTAGATTGCACCAGCTTGACCAACTTCTTGCACTAATATCAACATAAATGAAGAAAACCCAATCTAAGGAAGAAATGTTTGCTTCTAAGAAGTCCAAGATTAACTAGCTGATTATTATGTAGATAATATAAAAAAAAGCATATCGATGCTTTGAACACAATAAGGGCAACAATGCCCAGGAAAAAGGACTAGAATGATGACAAATTTGAAATTTGCCTATTCCAAAGAAAAATTGCATCTCCTCTTTCAATCTTAAAGTTTAGTTAGATAGCTCAAAAGTTAGGAATAATTAGCAGTGCAATTGTAGCAAGCTACTTTATGTGGGAGTACATGTTCAAACTTCAATGACCCCATATTAGTTTTAAGAGCCTATTATTTTTTGAGAAATGCATGCCAAGCATTAGCAATAATCTAGTATTTGTGCAAATACCTACTTCCTTTCTTTGAACCAGAAGCCCCATCTTTGGATGACATGCCTATTATTATGAAATAAATAAATAAAACCATTTGTTAACAAGGTGGAAATAGACCAATTGGGCAACAAAAGACCTGAGTACATATTCACACAAACCTTCAGTTCCAACCTTTGATTGATCATCAGGATTGATAGTTCCTCCCCATACAAATGCTTTGCCACCAGGTACATCATCTGCCTTGAAAGATTCCACAAACTCTTCATACAAGTGAGTTGCTTCTTCATCTGCTCTCTACACCACAAGAACAAATCAAACAAGATAGCTTAACAAGGAGATTATATAATCAAGAAAAAAAAAATTGTTCATGACTAAATCTCAAAGTCAATGATATGTACCTTTTTCTTAGCCTCCTCTTCTTCTCTATGCTTTTGAAACAAGGTCTTCTTCTGAATCACAGAGAATGAAGTCATCTTCTCATCAAACGGTATCTGTTGAAAACATGGCTATTTAAGAACAAGTAGATTTCCACAATCCATGAGATATTTGCAACTTGCCGGTTGTGTAAATATTTTTGCATCAACCTTTCAGATAGCAATGACTGAAGTCTCTTCACCTCATTTTTGAGCTCCAAATCTAGCAACAAAAACATAATGGAAGGTTTTGTTACATAAGTAAATCTCTACCTTACGTACAACAATTAGATGCATCTGCAATATATCATAATACCAAGACTAAGCTTAACAGTTACAAATTTTTTTTAAAAGACCAAAAACTTACTCTCTGTATGTTGTGCAAGCAGATTATTTTGCCACTCTATCTTTTCCAATTCTAATGACCTCAACCTACACAAACATGAAAATCATAAGTACACGATATTCATTTTCCAGCATCAAGAAAAAATGCAATATTAAAAATCTTTTTAAAAGTAGTGTATACCAAGCCAACCCCAATTAAAATTATTCAAATGAACAAACTAGTCATTAGTAAGGAATATAACTGTTAAAAAAAATTGTGATTTTTTCATCATCAACATTTAACTTCAACCAATTATTTGCCCTTTTTGTTTGTTCAAGCAACTCCTGCTGAGTTGTAGAACAATAGTGAATAAATTTGAATATCAACAAATTCAAGAATAGGCATCACAAAATTGAATAAATTTGGTAGCAACATGATTCAAGTTTTCCATAAGGGGAGAACCCTTGATAATTCAGTCTCCAGGAACTAGCAGTCCCATCCGAAGCACCATCAGCATTGGTACTTATGAATACCACAATCTTTGATAAAATAATTCTTCAATCATCCCAACTTTTCATTTTGCATTTTTGTTTCTTGATTCATTTTTATCTAGTTTAGAATATCCAATGAGATTTGACAAGAGATCATGGTTATTAATGAGGGTCACTCAACCCTTGTATTTTCTCCTTTTGCAACCATTTGAAATAAAAGTTGAAGTGAATTATCTTCAATCAGACTTTGTGCTGCTTCGGGGCAACTAGCCAATGCCTTCATTATATGCACTATATTTCCTTCTACCTAAAATTGTTTAACCAATAACCACTATCATGCAGATCCACTTACAATTTTACATTAAAAAAGCATCTACATATAGTGGATGCATGCATTTTCATAAGCAAAGGACCTCCCATATACATTGTGGTGTCTATACATTTGTCCAAAAATAAATGTGGATTCTAAAAGTCTAGTGGTTGTATCAAACATTGACCAAATGATCTTTTGGTGCAATGGCAACCCTAGCTTGTAAGAAAGCCTTAATTCACATGAGCCCGCATGATTTCACATTTTGTAACTCACTGGTGATGATAAGTTATAATCAATGATAAAAAACTAGTATTAACATAGTCCTCCCATGGATCTGAATTACAAAATTTGATAATCCTGAGTCATAGCCAGTCAAAACCTAAACAATGTGTATAAAAATTTGGCATCTTGTCACACATTTGCAAAACTTAACCCAACATGCCACCTCACACATAACTTCCTGGGAGTAGTAGAAAAATCACTTTTTCCACATGTACATATCAAAACAAATTCATGTGGAATATAGCAATCACAACAATTATAATAAGATGTTCAAATATTTGAGTTTTTATAGCCATAATTTAAATTGATATTAACGATGCTACATTAAAAAACTCTTGCATCAACAAAAAAGATGATTCAAGAGCTACATTGAAAGGTAAAATGACATATAAATACATTTTAGAAATATAAATATGTTAGATGAGGCCATCTAAGTTATAGTGGTTTCTTGGTGGTCAATTTTATTGACTATATTCCATCAAGCAATATAATGTAATTGTTGGTTGCTTGTGTAATCTCACTACTCGAGTTTGAGTGTGGTTTGGCAACCTCAATTTGTGATGGCTTGAGGTGATGTCTAAAAATTTTCATTCAACAAACAAAGCTAGGTGTGACTTGTTGTATTCAGTGCATGTTGCTACTTCAGATAGACTGAAAAATTCAATTGATGCCCACCAAAAAAGTTTGGGTGTCTTGGCATTTTCAAACCTAGTTGCAGTCTTAGAGGGAGACTTGAATAGTGAACCCACACTCAAGGGTCAAGCTAAAAGTTGGTTTGAGGTTGTATTTAGAATTTTTTGCTTCAGGGAGGCTTTTTAGAAATCATCACATGCTTGATTGTTCCTTGGAGTGCTTAAAACTTGTTATGGTTCAAGGTAGATTGTCGAAAGTTTGACTGCTATTCACTATTTATGCCTTCTTATGGCTTCTTGTGCTCAAGCTCTGTGGCTTGAAGATATTACAAGGTTGAATTTCAATCAAACCTAAGGTGCACTTAAGCTTTGTGGCTTGAGGTTACAATCACCTCTTTTGATATGACTTACCAAAGCCAGAGAAAATAGTTCTGCAGAAATCAATAATAACCACAACCACAATTGGGAGAAGTAAGAACCTGTACTTCCACATTACTGACAATATCTAGAGATAATAGGCCTTCTACAAAAATAGGTAAAGGTTTATCAAGAATACAAGCAGTATTAAGAAGGATATCAAAATACATAGAGTCTAGAAAACAACCCCAACAAGAGTTACTATATTCAAAAATAATCTGCTTGATACATTAATTTAGGAGCATAACCACTACTAGGAAATTCATTCTATGACCTTGAGAGCCCGCTTATGCTACAAGCTAGTAAGGATATTGATGTAAGGTCTAGATGTCTACTTTTCCCACACGTATGTGGGCAAAAAATTTTCTTAGTAGTCCTATTGTTGATCCTATTTTTCAAAGTCAATTTGTGATATTGCTATCAGACTTCAATTATGTAGCTTTTTGGGTCAAACTTTTTTCAAGTTGCAATATCTTCCAATGAATGGTCAATCCACTGCTAAAGACCAATTCAATAGATATGAATCTAATCATCAATCAATTCAAATCCAGTCTGCGGTGACTTAGCAATAAGAAAGTTTTACACATCTTGGAATGGATAGATCAGTATACATATATATGCAACTTGGATTTAATACAAAAGGAGTAAGGAATCTTGTTATAGTGTAGTGAACAAGTCGATCATGTAGATAAAGGGATAGATTAACATTAGTATATCCATTCAAAATGTGAATCATGAGTAATAAGGAAGAAATAATATTTACATTGGATGGAGAGAAAACCAAATCATAATAGAACTAGTTCTAAACACAAAATATCACTTATTCATTATAGAGGAGATAGAGTACTAATTAGATATAGTTCATATGGAAATAAGGGGTTAAGAAAATGGATGAGAAGAACAGAGATTATTAGTTATTCATTTGGAAAGAGTTATCTTGTTAAAAGAATATCAAGGTATTTAGTTATAACTAGATCCATCTTACAATCCTTATTCAATGGAATTTATGATTCAAAGACAAAATTAGGGCAGATATAGCAAGGGACATTACAGAACAGGTGTGTTGTATAGATGGGCGAGGGGATTGCATTTATGTTGCAACTTAGTGCAGATTAGTCGAGACCATATTTGGTTGTTCCAACATTGGAGGATTTTACAACCACATAATGGACTATTCTTAACTATCATGTGAGCTCCCTAAATAATATACCTTTACATTATTTCTACTATGCTACTTCTACTATCAAATCTAACTATAAAACTTGAATATCATTCACCATACATTACTCCTACAGGTGTACATTTATCCTTTATAATCAAATTCAATTATTGTGAGTTTTAAAATTGTGTATCTTAGTGATTTTAAGTTATTCAAGTATTACAAAATTGATATAAAAATAAAGAATATAACATTTAATGTAGACCCATGAAAATTCTCTACCTAGGGCTTCATTCTTGAATGATTGTAGGAAATTTGAGGGTTAATTCATTTAATTCTGGAATCATATTAACACTTGCGTGAATTTTTTTATTGTTGACTACCAGACATAAGTGCAATTTCCTGTAAGAGAGTGTTAAGGTTGTAGGCTGCCTCATATCAAACCTCGACTACTTATTTTCATTTGGGTTAGCCATTTGATTGGAAGAAAAATTATCTAGTACTTAGAGTAATGACACTCTTGATGCATTCAGAATGTACTTGTATGGCATTGTGCTATATAAATATGGAAAGGATAAATTAGCCTGTGATGTTCTTGTGATATCTTTTAATGTATATACATGGAGCTGGAGTGTCTGGCTTGAGCTATAGGCTTTATGTACAAATATTAGTATCCTAAATAGGCTTGAGTTGAAAGATTATTGGATGAAATTTTTTTGTTCTTGTAAGTGCTTACTTGGAACTCCACAAAATTATTGAAGGTTTAGAAAAATATATGATGTTACAAGAATATTTCCTTTCAGAGAGTATATTTCAGGTCATATTAGCATCAATATTTTATAATTCAAGTGATTATAAGAGAGATGAAAGCTTATATATGGATATGCTCAAGTATGATGCCTATCATATTGATAGTATGGATATCTTTACAAACATATAATATGTAAAAGAATTTTTTACTTCTCTACCTAGCACATAAAGTATTTTTTTACTAAAATATATAGGCCTAAGTCCAGTTTTATAATTTGAAATTATTGTAGTCTCAAAGGTTAGCATGAAAATGTTGTTTTGTATTTCATGTGGGAAATAAAGATGAAAAAGAACTATCTGGAGGAAACTTCGTAGTTAAGTGCACTCAAGCTGGAGTAGTACTAGGATCAGTAACCTCCCGTGAAGTCCCTGTGCTTCACCTTTATGACCATCACCTATATCTAATGAGTACTAAGTGTTCCATTTATTCTTAGGAGAGATGGATTCATATTGAATTACTACTCATGAAATATGAGTCAATGAGTTGGACTCAAAAGCTACATAGTTAAATCCTGGCAGCAATATCACAATCTGACTTGATGTGAAAATTATCTCCTACATATCAAAAGAACTACCTTTCAGCATGGGCACTTATGGGGCAGAAAGCAACTTTTTTGGGTCTTGATGATGCTCACTTGTGAATTGATATTTATGATTAATATGAAAATGAGAAATTGCAAATTCTTGATCAAGCCATGAAGTATTATATTAAGGATTTAAGAAACATGCATCTAGGGTGCCATGATGAAGCTATTATAAAATGAATCTTGACAACAAGAAAATTAATAGAATTATTTTCCCAAAAATGATTGAAGCACTATTGTACCTTGCAAATACTTTGAATAAAATAGGAAAAAGTGATTTTCTTTATACTTGGAAATACTTTGAACCTTATCCAATGTGATTGAATGCAATTTTATCTTTGGTATTCTTGTTATCGAGTGGAGGAGCATAACTTGTAAAACCTGCCCACAAAGAAAAATCAAACAAATTGTCATTTTTCACTAAAATATATCATACAAATGTAATTTACTAACACAATGTATTAAAGAGACGGTTCTTTCAGTTTATATTCTTATCTACTAAAATATTAAGATAGGGGAAAAGAATGAGAAACTGATTACCATTTTTCCTGTCAAACTAATATGCAATATAATAACCCTAATGTTTGACAAACCTTACTAAGCAATTAGTATTCCTTTACATAAGGAATCATGGTGAGGTAAGGGAAGCGATGAATCTGTGGAAGAGTAAACATGTACAACATCTATGGCATCTTCTGCCACTTTGGTGGTGTTGGTTTAAGTAGCCCCGTGTAAAAGCAGTGTAAAACTCACAACACACACATTCGACACTACCCCAATTTTTGAGGTTGTTACACCGAAGCAACCAAACTGTGTCTTGTATTGCCATCAGGCATAACTATGATAATCAGTTACTCTGTGGAATTTGAAATGCTTTTAGCTTGGCAGATTAGATGACCTTTTCACAGATTGATTACCTTGACAATAAATTAGTTTTTTCAATGTTAATTATGTAAAAGCTATGTCGAAAACTGACAATAAATTATGTAGAATCCAAAATGAATTAACAACAATTTAATTTTTCATATGAAATTATGCAGAATCCAAAATGAATTCAATCCTAGTTTTTTAACAAATCTATCTACCAGACCCTGTTAACAAATCCCAGTATTTGCCTTCCATAGAAGTTCTTTGTCGAATTGGTACTCCATTATAAGGTATTTGCTACTATTAATCCTATTTATGTTTTTCTGTCTATTCTAAGAATTATCTTTAATGGTTTATTTCAACATGAGTTGCTACTTTTATATCATGTGCACTTATTCTCTCTTTTCTTGTAACCATGGACAGAAGAACCCTAGTTTTCATACAAAAGTTTGAAAGAAGAATACATAGTAGAAGATACAACTACAAAGATTCTCGGTGATACTTAAATCTATTTTCCAACTGGTTCTGATGGATCTGGACAGAGTCTATATTGGATCTTATATTTATCTTGATATTGATCAAACATCATAAATTCATATGAAATAGTTTTATTTTACAATTATATATATTTCTCTCTTTTCTTTTTATATATAAACACATGAACTTTATAAATTTATAAAAAAAAACGTTTTATGAATTCAACCACAGAAATTCACAAATAGGATGTACCCTAACCCCTCCCCGAATTGAACCTACAATTTAACCTATTATACTTATATTTTAATGTAAACGACACAAGATTATAAATCAACTCATGAAGATATTATCATTCTACCATTCTCAGATTGGTTTTTCTAATAGTCATTTGGATTGCCATAGACCATAAAACAAGAGGAAAAAGCATGTGCTCTCAAATAGAATAAAATGTTGGCACATACCTGTCTTCCACATTCCAATTCCAATGGACAAAGTCACCAACACAGATATTATGCTGAGTTATTGATAATAGATTCTAATGCATACATTCAAATGGAAAATATGAAAATAAACAAGTAGAACAATCTCAGTTATTTACCTTTGGGAACACCCAGTTTAGGGAAAACTCTAGTGCATGTTCTTGCTACAATAACAAGAACACACTACCTGAGATCTGAAATAGAACAAGCTTCAACAATACATTGTAATATATATATATATATATGGATCTTTTGGCACTGTTACTAAAATCGTTTACCTTCTAGGTAAGAACATAATTTTGTTTCAATATACAAATCTTCAAAAGGAATTTCATATTAGAAAAAAAGATGTAACAAAAAAATAAATTAAATTGCAGTGAATTAGGAATACTATAGCACATAATAAGTACTAAACCTTAATTGAACAAAAGACTATACAGTGGCTTCAATAAAACTGATGCTGCACCGAAACCATCACTTGTAGCAAGCAATTTGAAGATATGTAGTACAAACCATCCCAGAGAAAAACCTCTACTTTTTAAAAACTTTCGCTTTTACGGGTGAAGTTACCTCATTGCATTTTACAGATAAGAAGTCTACAACAGTTGGTGACTCGTAAGCATTAGCACTGAGGAAATCCATTGTCTGCTTAGTTTGCTGGCCGCGAGTATCAATATTTTAAAGTCTTGGTGGTGGAGGTATCAATGGGAGTCGACCTATTTGCTAATTCTTTTCAGTGTTATCAACTCTCTGATGAGCTTGTGCATTGGATCTTGACCTACAATGCATAAAATATTGTTATTTCTCTTTTGGTTTTTCTCTATGGAAGCCTGTCAAATCATAGTACATGGATTTAATAGATGAAAGGAACTAGTTGAAAGAATTTGATGAGTAACTACATTATTTAAAAATTACACAAACCCATGGCATCTGTAAGAAACATCTTGGCAAAGCTTCTGCAGACACTTTCAAAAATACTGAATTACTACTTGTTTAAATCAACAATCACATTTCTATAAGAACTAGCCATCCACAGATAAGCTACCTATGAGCTAGTTGTGTTAAATTATCCTCAATATCATCTTCCTCATGGTTGACACTGACAAGAGGAGCTACATGAGTTGATGTTCTTTTTCATGTAACAGGAGACCCTTTAGTAATGGAGTCATGTTTCCCTAGCACATGATCTAATTCATCATTCAATGCAAGACCCTGACCAAGAAGCTCCTCGTCCCTACATTAAATTTGAAATAAAGGTGAACCAGCTAGATAATGGGCTAATAAAACATGCTTTATTGCTAGTGAGAAGCATTAAAAACTAGTTCACTTTGCATTTGTAAACTTGGGCAGGGTCTTAGCAACATGCTCGCATTGAACCTTTGATGTAAAGGAGAAGTACACAAGCTCACAACCCTCAAGAAGGCTTTCTTAGATAAGAAGTTTCTAAGAAGACACAAATCCTCACTAATAATGTTGTTGTGATTTTCTTATTTAAATCCAAACAAAGTTGTATTATCTTGGGCAGAGGAGACTATTGTTGTTTGTGGTTAAGGATCCTTTAGGTCAGCAGAATCACATGCAAACTGGATGTGACATTGCAGTAAGCAAATTGTAATAAGAGCTAGGAGCTTGCCTAGTGATCAGGGCTTAAGACTAGACATTGCATGAAGCATTTGTAGGCATTTGAGTCTTAAGTGTCACCAGCTCAAAATCAAACTGAAAAGGAAACTTGGCAAATAAAACTAAATAAAAATAGTCTTCTTGAGTAAACATCAAAATTGTATGAACAATACCATTACAATGCACTATACTTGGTACAAATATATTGTTGGCTGAGTATAAAGAACATTGGTGGTGAATTCAAGTCCAAGCTTCAAAAGCAAAGACATTTACATAAAAACTAAGCAACCCTGTCTGGCAAGAAAAGATATATAGAGATTTTCGATTGAAATTACAAATTGGTGCTAAAAAACTTAAACCATAAGAATTGTTTTGTAGAATAATAAAGAAGAAAGATGAAGAATCAAACACCTAAAGGATACAATGTTGATGCACCTTCAGAAAGATTGTCTGAAAGACATCATATGCTCAAGCTGAAGGAGCTTTGAGATTCATTACTACACTCGAGAATGGGCTCATCTTCAATGAAGATGAGCCCATTCCTGAGTGTAGTAACGAATCTCATATAATGCAATCTCACCTATGAAGCATATTAAAAGCTAATAGAGAATCTTTGCTAGTTTATCTCCATTACGAGCCATAGGAGAATGCCAAAGATAGTCATGATGCTAATAGGCACATCATGACTCTCTTCGACATTCTCCTATGGCTCTTGTGGTTCTACTCTTATAACATGAGGCTTCCTCTTCTTTTTTCAAGCATAAGGTTGATGCAGCTCTGTAATAAGAAATAAATGGGTTTAATTTGGATTATGTACAACACAAAGAAAACCAAAATGTAATAGCAATTTTTATCAGAGAAATGAACTGTATAAAATTATAAATCTCATAATAATAAAAGGCCATAAACAAGAGCTAAATTTTGAGTAGACAAAGTCTAGACACATGAAGCATACCTGATTGATCAAAATCAAATCACTGCCAAGCCTTTTAACCACTCCTTAATAGCACTTTCTCTATCACCAAGTTTGCAACAGGGTTTTTGTTTATTTTTGGATCTAATGTTAATATGGCATCTTCATCTAGAAATTTCTTTAGAGCCTGAAAGATTTATACATGAAGTGATCAAAAACTCAAAATCTATCATGAGAAAGAGAGCCCCAACACTGATAGTTTATACATTTGCTAAAATCATAACAACCTTGTTCAAGGAAAAGCATCCTTTAATTCAATATGGTTCACAAGAAAAGAATCAGTTTATACAATTAGGATGAAAACCATTAGTAAGGGACATTGATTGCGAGCACAACAAATATATTGTTCACAGAAATGGCAGTGAAACTGACATTTGTATTTGTGCCAAGTACAATTAATTATTATATGTATCACCACATGGGTACCATATGCAAAAGAAACATTAAAAGCCATCATAAAATACTACCTTTGATCAATCTCTGAAACATAACAATCTTAGATGATGGAACTTCAACATCCCTGGAAAATAATTCACATAAGATGTTAGCCAACTCTAAACTTCAGTTCAAGCAATTCCTAGATAGCATTTAATATTTCTTGCAAAGCATTCACAATTCAAAACTATTATACAAGCAAATCTCAATCAAAACTCTGTGACCTCTAGCATCTCTCTTGTCCGTACAAATGTGGAAGTTTTCATCAACGCATGGGCATTCATCACCATCTCCAAGCTTTATCTTTGAGACCTATTTAATTCTCTGTATTAAATGATGAAATATATAAGCATTTATATAGTAAGATTTTAAAGTTTTAAATGCCAATAAACTTCAATAGAATACATATTTTATGGGAAACTAGAATTTGGCGGCTAGCGATGTAGAGTGTATGTTTAGCGACTGAAAATATAAGACTCTTATCATTCAATATTTTAATTTTTTTGTGAAAATTATTTCCAAAGAGATTGAGCCAAGTCTAAGCCCAAGGAATCACCAAATTTGAATGTCTAATGCCTACACCTTAGATCAAGCAGATTGAGCCTTGGAAACTTTTCCAGAGCTAAAATCATTTCCAAAAAGTTTTAGAGAAGTCATAAGGAGTAGTCTCATTACAAAGTTTTAGAGAAGTCATAATTGACAGTCTTATTACTACCAACAGAAGACACAAAAAGGTGGGGTAACAGCCATCAGTAGTAGGTGAAAAATACAAAGGGCCCTAAAATGACTGAGAGAATGGATCTGTAATCAAAAGGCCAAACTAGATTTTTCACCCAAGGTACCTAGTCCTCTATTAATTATTTTTCAGTGGTTTCAAACATTTCCACACACATAGACTCAAATGTATGCACTCTTTGTTGACTGGTATTGTATTGTTGTAGAGTATACTACTAATTTGGGTACAAATAGTACAATAAAACCACATTAGATGACATTCCATCAGTCATCAAATAATGATGTTGTAGTCCCCACTAATCCAATCATGTCTTCACAATCTAATCCAACGAAGAAAGAGGTGGTAGATCTACTTGGTCCTTAGTATTCTCCTATTTAGACTGATCCAAACTATCATAGTATTGGTTTGGTGATATCATAAAGCCAGTACCCTTCTTGTGAACATTTTGAGTCTCAGCTATGTGAACGATTGCCAATTTTTTCCCAGGCAACATATGATCCTTCAACAAGCTTTTATACTCCAATAATGAGACCTAGTTCTGATGGAGATATTAGTTTCTATACATTTCTTGGATCTATTGTTGCTACTAAGTATAATGGGAATCTTACAATTTTATCGAGTTAGAATGGGTCATCATCACAAGAGTGTAGAAACTCTTTGGTACTCTCCAATGTAGGTCCCCAGCTTTAGCAACCCAAACAACTAGAATTGTGCAAATAACAATACCATTGGCATAGCAGACCATGCTTCTCTTTCATCAACTTGCTAGTATACATATTCAACACTATCCTCCTAGCTATATCCTATACCATCCATATATTCCATATGTGTATGTGCCATCCTAAAAATGCACAATTTAGGAGGCAATAGTGGTTTTACATAGCTTCCTATTGGTAGGTCATATCCACCAGTAGCTACTAGTGTGAAATTCTCTATGTCATCATAGTATAAGCCAGGGATGGCTATTGGGAACTCTCCCCATATTGGCATTCTTGCAAGTTATGGTAACTATACCACAACACCATTAGGATATAGTGCAAGTCTTAATGCAACTGTAGGAAATGTATCATTTTTTGATGATATTGGAGGATCCTATTATAAAGAAAATAATTTGTATATTACTGGTCAGCAGGCTGAAGAATCTGGGCTATGGTTTCCTCAATAGCCTCGAGATCTTTTACAGGTGCAAGAAAATTCATTTTACAACATGCACAAAATTCCCCACAATCAAGATGTATATCTTTGACTAGCATGGTATCAATCACCAAATTGCTATAATGCAAAGTGAGCTAAGTTGTGTCGAGCAACCATATTTTCTAGAAGTTTTATGTTATAAGAAATATGTCTTTTGAAATTTTCAAAAAAATGTATTTTGTTTGCTTTGTAATCAAACCCTTATAAGGCTAATGTGGTTGTTTGATATTTGGCTTTCTGCCACTATTTTTTGAGCCACAGGTCTAGAGTATGTAGTGCATTCGTAAGAAAGTAATATTTGATGACATTCACTAATTTTAATAGCTCTACCCCATTATCTACGGCTTTTCCTAGAGTAAGGAAAGTTGTTATTTTATAATAATATATGAAGAACATTTAAATTACTTATTTCTTCGTTAGTTACTAACTCTTCTGTAGGTTGTCATCCAATTTCCAATATCAGCAAAGATTTTTCAATTCCTACCATCATGGCATATGGTTAAAATAGTCCATCTTCAAATTAATTAAACTTTCTAATGTCCATCTCCAACCCACTATGGCAATATAATTTAATTGAATTAATCTTAATCATTTCCAATCTTGCACAGCTAAGACCCCAATAATACATTTCATCTTGAAAACCTATCATAAGCTTGACTAGTCATGTAATAGAGCATTTACGATTCCATTGGATCTTGGGCTTAATAAAGCTAAACAGAAAATGTATAATATTTATAAAAAAATTGTATTATGGATAAATCTGTTGCAACCACATATATTTTTAAAGCAAAACTAGTAGACTTCTACTATAGGGGAAGGCCAAGAATGAATTGATTTTCCAATCCAATTTTTTTTGTAGCTAGGTTTGCAAAAAAAATGGTGGCTTGCAAAATAAAAGGTTCTGAATAATGGTTTAGAAATAGAATAATATTTAATTGACCTCTTCTAACAAGATTAAAAAAATGAACCTTGACAACCTGAGACAAACTATGTAACCAATAGAAGAGCCAAAGACAACAAACAAAGCATCATGGATACATAACAAGTTTGTAAACATATGAAGTGTAAAAGCCTTTATAAAACTATGTTGATCAGGTTATTCATAGATATTACCAGCTATCTCAAACACAAAGAACATTCAACCTTGTCAAATCGAAGCAACTTAGAGAACTTTCATTGTATACAAGAAAAATTGCAAAAATTAATTTAAGTGTCGTGTAAAGTCCTATTTGTATAATAGATAGTATTGTTTTCCTATAGTGTACATCTTCAGACTACTACTTAGTCGAGTGAAAGAAGTTTGTAGTTTGATATTAGATAATTCATAGCAAAACTTTCCTTTTCAATCATTTTGAAGGTATTATGCGTCCAAGCATAGAAGTATAAGCTCAAAGTTTGTGCTTGATCTTCATCCACTGTTTATGTTGCCTTTCTTACTAGAGGATACCCATTAATGGTAAAAATAAAATCTTTAGCTTACCAGTGGGTTTGTTGCAGTATTCGAGTTGTGAGCTAGCTTCTAAAGCAATCTCCCCAGTAATTTCTCAACCATTATTATGTTACCTTTTGCAGATGCCAAGTGCAAAGGTGTTCTTCCCTCACAATCGATTGCAAAAACTAAGTCCACGAAGGATGATTTGAGTAAAATATCCACAACTAGGTGCCCATTAATTCTTTTTGCTACTAAATGTAAAGAGTTCTGGTTCAACTTATTCGGGGCAACTGCTTTTAACTTCCAGTTCTCGATACAATCATTGCATGAATTAGCTTGTCCAATAAGTGCTACCCAGTGAAGAAAGGTTCTTCCCCATTTATCCCTTCTGTTAACTCTGTACCATTCCATATATGCTTCATCGACCATTCGAGAGATTTCTCCACTTTTTGATTTGGCTGCATAATCAAGGAGGGTTTTTCCATGTTCATTTTGTAGAAGCTCGCCCTTTAATAAATTTATCATATTCTGCAGACACTTTGGGTGTCCTTTGAGGATGGCCTTTCATGCAATCTTCAAACAAACATCTTTACCATTTTCATTCATGAAATCTTTCAAATCCCTCCATTCTAGCATTCATCATCCATATCTTGCATAACAAATGTGATGCCCTGCATGCCATGAATATAGTTAAAGGGCCCATCAAAAGGAATTATAGTTTAGCATAGAGTCACTGATCGATCCCTGCAAACCACTCTCATCTAGCCTGTAGGCAGACCAAGACACAACATGAGCTCCCTGTGAACACCCACAACATCTTGAGCATCTGGCATGTGGAGTAACTACATCACAGTATGTTGCAATGGAATTCAAGTGTAGAGATTCTAAATATTTTAGGAAAACTCAAGGAAACCCCTACACCATGCTCTAGGTCCAGGTCCAGCTCCTTCCCGCGCGCTCCATGAACATTAATTAAATTGAAAATGATTTTTGATTTTGAAGTTAAGCCCGTGTTGGTCAAAATTTTGACCAACACAGGCTTAGATTTAAGAAAAATAAAATTTTTCCTTCTATAATCCAACCAACATTTACCTTTTTAATTGATGGTCAAAAATTTTTGTCAAAAATTGAGGTCAAATATAGTAGTGACATAACTAATTATCACGTTATCAATCATGTTCTAACCTTTCTTCATCATCAATAACATCACTTCTTCCTTTACTAGATTAGTTATGCCAACAAGTATTGATTCCTTCGATCCTCCCTATATTTAAAAATGTCCTTGTTATGACCTCAAGGTCAAGTCTAGCATTTTATTACATCCAAAGGAAATAAGGTTTTTATTCTTTGCACTGTAGAAAATGCTTAGAGGGTCATCTTGGAGATCAATATTTTGCAACATTCTCTTCAGTGCCTTACCCCACTCCCACCCTTCATTCTTTATTGTTCTCATTCACTATTGAGGTTGGGTCTTGTCAACCTTCTCTCTCCTCCCCTACCCCGTCACCCTTCCCATCTTTTTAAGGTATGGTAGTTGTGCAATCTACTACCTTTTGTTCTTTGTTGTCTAGAATCCTGATGATGGATCATGTAGTATGATCTGAAATGTTGATGATTAAAAAACTATGCACAATCAAATCCAGAAATTTGAAAGTATTGACATGGATTATGGAAATCTAACAAATCTCAACATAAGAAATATTATGTTAATCCCTCTTGCACATGTATTTATTTGGAACAAGTAAAAAATTCACATCTATTTTTAGGTTGTCATGACATGGTTTGATATTTCTTCAAGTTGTGTCATTTGTATCTTTGAGTTCAGTTGTTTTCCTATGGTTGCCTCTTGATTCAAGTAGTGTCATACAAGGGCACTCATACATATTACATGTAATAACCCCTTCTCAAAGGATGTCAAAGACCAACATTTTAATTTCATTACTTTGTGATGAAATAATTTAATTTAAGGAAATAGCATATAATTCATATGTATTTAGTTTGTAGTATGTTTAAACCTTGAGTCCTGTTGGCTCCTGAATTAACATTTTTTTAATAACCCAATGATAAGAACATATACACCTAGGGGTAGCTAATTCCCATGTTCAATGTACCTATTCAAACACTAGGGCCAACTATAAGGCTATTTACTCTCCTTCTTCAGGCTTTACAAGACCTAGGCGGGTGGATCTCATATTCTTTATATGGTACCAATGTCAAAGCATATAATTGAATATATATATATAATAGATAAAAAAACCCTGAATCTTTTGTGCTTATACAAACATCATAGATATGAGATAGCTACTAACATGACCTATGAAAATGACAAGCTAAGTGAGCATAACTCTTTTTAGCTCTTCAACATGAAAGGAAAAAGACATTTGATTAATGAAGTTGAATATCAACATAACCTAGCTATGCAGTAGAGAGAACATGTAATCTCCAAGTTGATTAGTCCCTTATCCATTGGGCATAAACTAAGTCAAAAACATATACATGGATACCCAAAATATACTCATATACTTAGATATTTGATCTATCCATTCACCTTGAAAATAGACATCTATCTTCAAAATGAAACTCATACTTATCAGATCCTCCTATGATCCCTGCAATTCTGTCAATGTATATCAAGCAATTTACTCAAGTCCTTGACCCAACAAAAGGATACACAATGGCATACAACTTCAAAGCCAAGTTGCAACTAGAAAATATGCACCTTGTACATATATCAATAGAAAATTATAAACCCATAAAAAGGAGATAAATTTCAGAATGAATCTTTCAACAAAGCTTTCTATTAATTTCCTTGAAACCAATACATCAAATGTATGCAAAGAATTAGAGAATACATAACAGATGACTTTATTAACTAGATTCTTAAAAGGAATTACAAGTATTGTTCATATAGAGAAAAATGATGAGATTAGTATCACAACAATGGAGAAATTTTTCAAATTGGAACCATCTTTGCAGTACGAAAGTAGTGAAAATTTTAACCAAAAGACTGGAACCAACTTGTGGTATCACAGTGGTAAAATCGTAACCCTTTCCTCCTCATCCTATATATCCTTACAAAGGATTACAACAAGATATAGATGAGAGGAGGACACATGTCAAAAATTGAATGGAAAGAAAACTACAAAGATATTTCCATAATAGTACATTTAAAACATTCTTTGCATTCAAACAAAATTTGGGGAAGTAGTTGCAAAGCTGGCAATAAGTAATTATTTTAGGAGTCTTCAACTTTATTTGGTTTGTCTTATACTACCTTTAATCATGAAATCCTTCAACTACTTTTGCCAACATGACCTTATCATCTGCAATTGCCCATTTAAAACATTCATTTCATTCTTTATGGTTGTCAATGGATCTCATTTAATCTAAATTTGATTTGGCTATGATATATTCCATCTAAAAAATCAAATCTACATTATTACTGAGAATGCCCTATGATTATTAAACTGCTTATAACATTTGCCATTGAAGACCTGTGTGAATTCTAACTGTGAAAATGGAAAAATCAACTTCTCTTGGTTCCAGGGGTATATAATACTTCATATTTTAGATGAAAATGCTGCCATTGGTGTGCATTTGAAAATTTTGGCCCTTGGCCATGAACAGACCATTTAAATGTTCAAAATATTTAACTTTTTTCATAGAGTCTGAACTATACAATATATCCCAAATTTATTTAAAAAATTTCAAATCACAGAATGCATGTCCATGTTGAAGATATTATTTTTAAAATGTTTTAATATTTCAAACTTTACTTTTACCTTCAACTCTACCTTGGTCAAACCTCCAATTGACTCCATCTGGGTGCCATGTGGCAAACTATGATTGGTTTAGATTTTCCACCTCATCTCCATGTCGGATAAAGAATATCCTTGCCAAAAAACATGGGGTGGGATAACACACATATTAACCCACCCACATACACCTATACAAGCATGGGAAAAACTTGATTTGCCCCCAAAAAATGATCCGTTGATATAAATCATCCATTTCAAATGGACAACCCAAGTGTTGCAAAAACCCTTCCAATGAAAGACTAAAATACAACCGTTGATGAAGGAATTACTAAAATCTGATGGTTGGCACAATTTTCAATGCATGATGGAAGAACAACATACAACTTCGCTATTTCAATAGCCACAAAAAAGTTCTTTTCCAAAATCATGAAATGGGATAACACACAAATTTTCCCATTGCCATGCGGCACAAACCCATTTGTCACAAACTGGTTTTGCTATTTCGCAAAGGCAAGAAAAGAGACCTTCTGAAATAACAAATTCTGCTATTTTAGAAAGGGCATGAAAGTGACTTTTTGAAATAGAAAAAATGAATAACATGCATGTTAACCACTACCAAAAATGTTTGTTAACCCATAGTAAAGTATACAACCTATTAAAGGTCTCTCAGATCAATTATCAATAATGGGTTGAATGGGGGACAAAATGGCCAGAAGAAACTTATCATCATGGGATGCAAGCATATGTTGAATGAACGGTGTGGAATAACTAAAACACATCATAGCCTTTGAAATTATAGTCGGGTAGACATGCACGAAAAGCGCTTATAGGGGCTCAAATTGACTCAAATTTTTAAAATGGTACTAAAAAATGGTAACACAATTTTGAGTCCCATCAGTGGCTCTGTCTTGGGATGCATGTCCCTTACGGGCATGGAAAGGATTCAAATCTCTAAACAAAGAATACCACTCCAAAAAAAACTCTAAAAAAACTTATTAAAAATAGGGAAACCTACTCTAACTATACAAGATGATGGCCCCGAGCCACCAAAACTTCTCAAAACTTCTTACCTCCATCAAGCACGTGATTTTCATTTACATCTTCCTGAGGTAAGCTCAAAGTATCATTTCCATCAGTTTCACCACACACATTAGAACTATTCAGTAGTACATTAGGTGAAAGAAAATCATTCTCATAGTGCATATAAAAACTTGAATCACCCTCTCCATCCTGCTCACTATGAAAATGCATATCAGCATGCTCTTGAATATAAAAATCAAATTGAGAGTCTTCAATATCAAAAGACTCATGCATGCTACTAACTAGAAACACAAAGTGCTCATTCTCTTCTTCATTACAAAGAGTCATATTCATCAAAATTTTACAACTCACCTTGTGTATCTAGATGTGAAGAGTATGTAAAATTTGATCCCTTGTTATTTATTGTCCAGTTACTCACCCAATCAGATTTATCATGTGCTGAAACCTCTTCACATTGAAAAAATTAGTTAGTTACCAAGCTTGAAAAATTGTCCTGAAAATGCTGACACAAAATATGCTGATCATAATCATAGCCTTCATCTAACAAATTGTTAGAGGGAACCTTGAACTTATCATTACAAGATTTATCTGCATATAAGGAAAATCCATAGTTAGAAATACAACTTTCACTATCTTCCTTTTCATCATATGAAGCATCAAAATGTATTGCAACAATACCAACATAAGAAGAAAATGGATTAGTGTGAAAATTCCCTTCAATAACATCCCCCACAGCTAACAAGTTGTCATGTGCATAGACATTTGAGGTACTGTCATCTACACCTCCAAAATTTGACAAAGATTGTTCTAAATTTATAACTTTTTCCACATTAGACTTTGGGGAAGTGACTTCATTAGATGAGAAAACATCATAAGGGAAAATATGAGCATCCTTAGAAATACTTATATACTTTTCAAAATCATGAGCTAACCAAGTTGTAATTTCATCAGGGTTCACAAAGACTTCTTTACAAGTCTTCACCTCTTGGTTGTGATTATTATCCAGATGACATGAAGAACTTATAACCACATAAACATTAGTAGTAAACTCTAAAAAATCAGAAGCTTCACTATACTCATTTTTTATCATGGTAAGAACTACTTCTACTATTGTTATACACTTCTTCAACTTCGTAGACACTGTCACTGACAATCATATTGTGGATTTTCTTGTTCAACATAACAATATTATAAACCATAATTTCATAACTTTCAAAACTTGGAAAACTAACCTCAGATCTAAGATTTGACTCCACTTTAAAATAAAACTTCTACCTCTCTCACCTAGTGCTAATAATCACTAAATAAAGGTAACCATTTATAACTCTTGACATTCCATGAAAAGGAAACTCATGAAAAGAAAAATACCTTAAGTGTCGATGCCTACAAACTCTCTTTGCTGATCTAGCATGGGTGTAAACATGAACTTCTTTACACCATCAATAAAACCATGTAGAGTCACTACCTCCTTGAAGAGGACAATGAAATCATAACTATGATTCACTTTTAACATTTAAATTCTTAGAACAACAGAATACATACAACACTTAAACTCCAAAATAGAGAACTTCTTTTCCAAGAACTACTATCAAAAGCTTCAAATCTACCCATATAAACTGAAAGTCCTTCAAAATTTACAACATGAAATCAACTAGGATACACTGGTACAAAGATACAGAGTCACCACTCACACATGTGAGAATAAAACATAATTTGTCACTTGAAATCTGAACCAAACTTCCAACTGTAGGAAATATGCAAATTATCAATCCACCTTTGGAAATTTACAAACTTGAAAAAGAGAAAAAACCCTATTGTCCATTCTTGACTCTAAACTTTACAACAATGCTTTGAAACATAACCCAATTGAACTGATTGATGATGAATCACTAGTAACAATGAAATTTACATTCAACTTTTAAAGCTACTATTGTACTAGATAAAACATTACTAGGAGACATGAAACTTCAGCAAGTGAAGGAAAAGACCTCACAACCTTGCTACTGTAGAAAACTTTTCACATGTATTTCTTCTAACTATATTGAATTACCTTTCAGATTCAATACATTTCCCAATAGAGTCACCATTTTGTTGGCTCCTAAATTAATTTTTTTTAATAACCCATTGATAAGAACATATACACCTAAAGGCAACTAATTCCCATGTTCAATGTACCTATTCAAACACTAGGGCCAACTATAAGGCTCTTTACTCCCCTTCTTCTTCTTTAGGCTCTGCAAGACATAAGTGGGTGGACCTCATATTCTTTATATGGTACTAGTGTCAAAGCATATAACTGAATCTATATAACAAATAAAAACCTTTGAATCTTCTGTGCTTATACAAACATCATAGACATGAGATAGCTACTAACATGACCTATGAAACCGACAAGCTAAGTGAGGGTAACTTTTTTAAGCTCTTCAACATAAAAGGGAAAAGACATTTGATTAATGATGTTGAATATCAACATAACCCAGGTATGTAACAACAAGAACATGTAATCTCCAAGTTGATCAGTCCCTTATCCATTGGGCATAAAGTAAGTTAGAAACATACACGTGAATACCCAAAATATACTCATGTACTCAGATATCTAATCTATCCATTCATCTTGTAAATATACATCTATCCTCAAAATGAAACTCATACTTATCAAATCCTCAAATGATACCTGCAATTCTATCAATGCATATCAAACAATTTACTCAAGTCCTTGACCCAACAACAAGATACACAATGACATACAACTTCAAAGCCAAGTTGCAACTAGACAATATGCACCTTGTACATATATCAATAGAAGATTACAAACCCATAAAAAGGAGACAAATTTTAGAATGAATCTTTCAACAAAGCTTTCTATTAATTTCCTTGAAAACAATACATCAAATATATGTAGAGACTCAAAGAATGCACAACATACGACTGTATTAACTAAATGCTTAAAAGGAATTACAACTATTGTTCATATAGAGAAAAATGTTGAGATTGGTATCACAACAATGGGAAACTTTTCAAATTGGAACCTCCTTGTGGTATGATAGTAGTGAAAATTTTAACCAAAAGACTAGAACCAAATTGTAGTATCATGATGGTAAAACTGGAATCCTTTCCTCCTCATCCTATAAATACTTATAAAGGATTGTAACAAGCTACAAATGACAGGAGGACACATGTCAAAAATTGATTGGAAAGAAAACTATAGAGATATTTCCATAATAACACATTTTAAATATTCTTTGCATTCAAACAAAATTTGGTGAAGTAGTTGCAAAGCTGGCAACAAGTAATTATTTCAGGAGTCTTCAACTTCATTTAGTTTTTCTTCTACTGTCTTTATTCATGAAATCTTTCGACTACTTTTGCTAACAAAACCTTATCATCTGCAACTGCCCATTTCAAACATTCATTTCATTCTTAACGGTTGTCAATGGATCTGATTTCATCTAAGTCTGATTTGGTTCTGATATATTCCATCTAAAAAATCAAATCTGCATTATTACTGAGAATGCCCCTAAATTATAAAACTACTCATAACTTTTTCCATTCAAGCCCTATATAAATTATGACTGTGAAAATGGAAAAATTGGCTTGTTTCAGTTCTGATGATATACAAAATTTCATATTTTTGACAAAAATGGTGCCGCTAGTGTGCATTTGAAAACTTTGGCCCTTGGCCATGAATAGACCATTTAACTGTTTGAAATATTTAACTTTTTTCATATAGTCTGAACTATACAATATATCCCAAATTTATTTGAAAAATTCAAATCACAGAATGCACATCCATGTTGAAGATATTATTTTAAAAATGTTTTAATATTTCAAACTTTACATTTACCTTCAACTCTACCTTGGTGAAACCAACAATTGACTCCATCTAAGCACCACATGGAAAACTATGATTGGTTTAGGTTTTTCACCTCATCTCCATGTAGGATAAAAATATCCCTGCCAAAAAATGCAGGGTGGGATAATAGACACATTAACCCACCCATGTACACTTGTACAATTGACTTGCATGGGAAAAATTTGATTTGCCCCCAAAATATGGTTCGTCAATATAAATCATCCATTTGAAATAGATGACCCAGGTGTTGCAAAAAACCTCTTAATGAAAGAGTAAAATATAATTGTTGATGAAGGAATCACTAAAAATTGACAACTAGCACAATTTTCAATGCACGATGGAAGAACAACAAACAATTTCACTATTTCATAGGCTGCCAAAAAGTACTTTTCTAAAATCACGAAATGGGATAACACAAATTTTCCCAATGCCAGATGGCACAAACCCATTTGTCACAAACTGATCTCCCTATTTCCTGAAGGCAAGAAATGAAGCCTTCTAAAATAGGCATGAAAGTGCCTTTCCAAAATGGTGAAATGAGATAATATGCAAGTTAGCCTCTACCCAGATCGTGTGTTAACAGTTACCATATTAAAGAATACAACCCATTGAAGGTCTCTCAAATCAGTTATTAGTAATGGGCTGAATGGGGGGGGGGGGGGGGGAATTTGTCAAAAGAAACTTATCATTACGGGATGCAAGCATATGTTGAATGAAAGGTGTTACAAACAACTAAAACACATCATAGGCTTTGAAATGATAATTGTGTATATATGCATGAAAAAGCTCTTTTAGGGGCTCAATTTGACTCAATTTTCAGAATGGTACTCAAAATTAGGGCTTCAACTTTGAGTCCCAACAAATACTTCTCTCCTAAACTAAACCCTAGGGAGAGTGTGGATTTACTTGTCATAGGTTCTTGACACTAGTATACTCTCTGGATCTACTCTGCCTCTCCCTACACAACACCATCTATCAACTCCCAGAGCTATAGGAATTGAATAAGGAAGTAGACTATACATATTATAGTTCCACTATGTTACAAAATATATACATTCATATAATACACACATACACATATGCATATATATATATATATATATATATATATATATATATATATATATATATATATATATATATATATATATATATATATATATATATATATATACATATATACATATATATACATATATATATATATATATATATATATACATATACATATATATATATATATATGTATATATGTATATATGTATATATATATATATATATATATATATATATATATATATACAAATATACATACATACATACATACATATGTTGAATGAAAGGTGTTACAAACAACTAAAACACATCATAGGCTTTGAAATGATAATTGTGTATATATGCATGAAAAAGCTCTTTTAGGGGCTCAATTTGACTCAATTTTCAGAATGGTACTCAAAATTAGGGCTTCAACTTTGAGTCCCAACAAATACTTCTCTCCTAAACTAAACCCTAGGGAGAGTGTGGATTTACTTGTCATAGGTTCTTGACACTAGTATACTCTCTGGATCTACTCTGCCTCTCCCTACACAACACCATCTATCAACTCCCAGAGCTATAGGAATTGAATAAGGAAGTAGACTATACATATTATAGTTCCACTATGTTACAAAATATATACATTCATATAATACACACATACACATATGCATATATATATATATATATATATATATATATATATATATATATGTATATATATATATATATATACATATATATATATATATATATATATGTATATATATATATATATATATATGTATATATATATATATATATATATGTATATATATATATATATATATATATGTATATATATATATATACAAATATACATACATACATACATACATATATGTATATATATATACATATGCATATATATTTATATACATTTGTATATGCATAGACTTTTTTTTGTATATGTTTGTTGGTATGACTCTTTGATATTTATATTAATAATAATAATTAAGATAATGATGATGAGATTGGTATTTACGACAAAGAAAATAATATTAATATTTATAGTTATATTAGTCTAAGGATAATTTATTAAATAATTATTAACAAATACATTCTTGATTATTTAGCATTTAAGAATACTAGTGCAATTGATTTAAAGTATAAAGGATGTATTACATAGAAAAAATAATGGTATGAATTATTAGATTTAGTATATTTGTGTGTATCTCAATGAAGGTCTTTTTATTTGAACTAATACTAAATTATCATATTAGTTTATATCCTATAGTCTATTATTTTTTATTATTAGGGCTCATGACAAGTCCACCATTCCTAAAAATGCTTTCTCTCAAGCAATGTCTATTTTTCATAACACATCTTATACCTTAGACATTGTCCTATACCTTAAAATCAACATCTTTGATTATTTTTAAAGTGATTCATTTACCTTGATCATTTTAGTCTACATTATTAAAATAATGACCATACTCAACAAAATTATGAAATACGATCATGATTACAATTAGGAGGTTGTTAGTAGTCCCAAAATGTTCATCCATTACAATGCAACCCACTTAATTAATTTTAAATTATGATATATGTATCTTATAATACCTCTAGTGATTAAGTTGTGGTTAACCTTATGCAATCTCTTTCCCTATAGGATAGAAAGATCATGCTCTAATAGCACTTGTAATGACCCCTTCTCAAAGGATGTTAATAACCAATATTTCACTCTCACTACTTTGTGACCAACTAATTCAATTTAAGGAAATAATATATAATTTGTAATTTTTTTATATTTTTAGTATATTTAAGCCTTGAGTCCTTACTTCTCTCTTAAACTCATCCTTAGGGAGAGCATGGATTTAATTGTTGTATGGTGCTTGACACCAATATACTCTTTGGATTTATTATGCCTCTCCCTAAACAACACCATTTATGAACTTCCATAGCTATAAAGAGAGAATAAGGAAATAGACTATAAATATTATAATTCGACTATGTTATAAAATACATACAATTTTATTTGGTTGGTAATAAGTTTTTATTTTATTAATATAATAATGTTTACATCAAGACAAAAAGGTCCATAATTCTATCTTAGAGGACCATCATATACAATATTATATGTTACTCCTTTACATCTATTTCACAGAATGCCTCTTTATCAGGCTAATTTGCTTAAAATGCATTTCCTTTAGCTAAAAAATTCAACATCTAATCCTATGGTCATAATGACCTCAATGCTGTCAAAAACTTTCACTATGTCGATACTTCAAAAGCATCCATATTTTTATTTTTATCTTTTATCTTGAGTTTTTCTATTTGTAGAGCCAATCAAACCTTCTTTGTGCTGCCTACCATTCCTGTGGATCTTCCTTCTTGTCAAAAAATGACATTGCTCTTTTATCTTCATGCTGTCACTACCCTCAAAAAACTTGCCCTCACACTCTGTTGGCCTTCAAAAGGGAATTTCACTGTCTGCATCAAAAATCATGGATGCCTTCCTTCACTTTAAACTCTATGAAAATTTCTGGCCAACCTCTTTCTCTTTAGGAAATCCGTTGAGAACGTGGCCCTTCTATTTTGGTCATGGTAAGACATGATAGTAGACTTGAGGCTATCCCATGCTTAGTAACACTCATTTGTGTAAGTTTCTCTATCAATCTACCAATGTGGTCAATTAACAAAGGGGAAAACCCCTTTTTCCATTCCTTCTTTGTCATCTTCATAGCCTTCACTAAAGTCAAAGGCCCACCCAGGATGTGCCATTCCAAAAATGCCTCCAAATCCAAAATTAAGGCCTCTTCAAAGAGTGCCTTCATTACCCATGCCACATTTTATTCATGGTCTCCAACACGTAGACCCCAAGCCATTAACATCGCCGCAATATCCACCTGAACCTTCCATCGATGGTTTGCCTCATGGAAGAAAGAGCCCAAAGTTTCTTGCATTGCTCGAATCACTGCATCTAAGGGGCATTCCACCATTTTCCTTAGACGATGATTTGCCACGTGCCCAAACAAAGCCTTCTATTGCTTCATCGTCTTAAAGGTAAACTTCTACTCCATGAAACTTTCTCAATATTTCTTTCTTAATTTAGACTTATGCTTTGAAAAGCTACCCTCCTTATTTTAAGACCCTTCGCACGCTTTTGTTGATTCAATCTCTATCAAGTTTTAATGCCGCAACATTCCTTTTTTTAATTTACTCCTGCTGCCACACATTTTTACATAACACACACGATTCGCAAGGATTTATTAATCTTTAAGAAATCTAACTGAATCCTCCTTTTTTGACTTACCCATCCTTTAAGAGTTTGCAATTAAAGTTCCTTACATTCCTTCATCATTAAAATTGTGATTCAAATCTATTCCATAATTTGAATGCTGGATCCTAACTATTTCATCATTTAAGGACAATGCCCATTTTGACAAAGTCTTTGCCTCTATATTTCCTTCACGTTTGATGTGTGTAATCTTGAAATCTTCACAGTTACTTAATTCTTGAACAATTGAATCAATTACCGTTTGAAGATGCCAAGCATTGATTTGCAATTTTGAGATTGTCTGCACTACTATGAGGGAATCGCCTTCTAAATGCAACTTCTTGATCCTCACCTTTCTTGCTAAGCTTACTGCTAACAAGGTTTCTTGACACTCTGATATGTTGTTGGTGCATATGGGTAGCTTTTTTTCTCCTTTCAGTAGAATGTTGCCTTCACTATCCCTCAACACAACCCCAACACCTGAGATCCCTGGATTTCCACTCGCAGCTCCATCAAAATTTTCTTTTACCCATCCTTCTTGTGGAGCACTCCACTCTATCTTTTCTGGCTTAACCTTTTTCTTTTTGGTTACTAGTGTCCCCAAGGGGGATTTAAACCTTATCCCTGGCCATGAATATTGTAGTACACTATCTTCTTTTGTGTAAGGAATCTGCATTGTTTGTCTTTTTGTGGCCGAGGCACTTACTGTCTCCTCTACTAAATTAATAATTCTATTTAAACATCTTCTTAGACTTTCCTTTTCTCCTTGAAAAATCCTTCTATTTCGTTCCTTCCACAGTTCCGAAATAATCAATGATGGGGCAACTAGCCATATGCTTGAGAGAGTTGATTTTCTTTTCTCCCTTAGCCATCCATCAAAAACCTCCTTGACATTTTGGGCTCTCAGACCTTGCCACCTCAATTTGAGTTGAACCAAATCCCAACATTTCCTTGCATACTGAAATTGAATCAAAATGTGATATACTATTTCCTCATTCTTTTCACACAAAGGGCATCTTGATGGTCCTATTATGCCTATTTACCTTACTCTTTCTACTGTTAAAATTCTTCCATTATAAGCTAACCATGTAAAGGCGCCTACCTTGGGTAATATGTCTAAAATATATACAATTATATAATACTCATAAAGATAATTATATATATATATATATATATATATATATATATATATATATATATATATATAATGTATATGTGTATATATACACATACACATACACACACATACACATACACATGTATCACTTAGCTACTGCATTTGAATTATTTCTTATTCACTATTCATAAAGTATTTTCTTATTATTATTTTTATCAAGGTCAAGTATATTTTCTTATCCCAATTAATCTTTAATATAATATTCATTTTTTATTAAAAAGGACATAACTTACTCTTCTTAAAAATGAAAATCTATAAATTCCATTTTGTTTATTCTTTCCACATGGATTAACTTTGCCCTTCCAAGTGCTAGTTTGGGCTCCTTTAAACATGGATTTACATTGTCTTTTTCTATCATATCCTTTACATTATGGATATACATGGAAGGTTTCCTTTTGGATAAAATTTCCTTCTCTCCACATGGTAATCTCTCCACAATATAAAGAGTGTTGAAGATGGTTGATTTATAATTATGTTTTAACTTTTTTTGGTGTATTTTTTTCAACTTCCTTGTATTATTAATTGTTTGACCTTTTTGAAATGTTTCCTCAATACCATTGATGACCATTTGGCTTGACCTTGTCAGTGTATATATCTGTTGTTAAAGTAAGGGAAGTGCCCATCCATGCAAGTATGTGGTAAGTAAATACTTTGACATTAGTTGTTTGTTTGTATATGTTTGTTGCTATGGCTCCTTGATATTTATATCTATGATAATAAACAACTTTACAATAATAATAATGATATTAGTATTTATGATATGATAATGATATTAATATTAATAGTTATGTTGGTGTAAATAAGTATTTACTTATTACACTTACTTAAGTTTTACTTAGGTTAATACATTATTTAATTATTTTGCATTATTTAATTATTATTTTAGTGAGACACTTAGGAGTTTGTGAACTCTCATTGAGTTACGCAACTCTAATTATGCACATGGTGTCTACAACATAGGAGTATGCATCATTCACTGAGTTGTCATGATGACAACACAATTTTTCGCACTCCTTATTTAGCACATGTTGTCTACTCGACTAATTTGCGTGCTACACCATTGTAGGCTTATCCCCACATCATCACACTTAATCCCGTGCTTAATGGAGGATAATCCATATCTGGTGGACATGTGCCTGGTTGTATGACATATCATGATGTTGACTTCTATGCATTCTAGAAGCTCTCCTGAGGCCTTTATATTCAGGCACTCCTAGTGTACTCTTGTATCCAATTATTGAATGAATATCGTCATTTTGATCATACTCTGACTATTTTGGTCTACTATGTGCTTGTGTTGAGTTCTTTAGTTCTTGGGTGAATTCTGACCTAAGCCAAATTCTTACATGGTATCAGAGCTAAGGAAGATTCTCATCACGTAGCCATTTGAGAACATTCATGCTTCAGCACCTCGACACGATTTTGGAGGATCCGTAGAAATTGGGAGCGTCTAGAGCCAGATCTAACCTCTCCGTTGCATCTGGAGTGTCGATTCAGTGAATATCAACTATAAACTCACCTATATTGGGTGAAAGTTGATCGCGAGGCAAATTTTTTTTGCAAACCGACACCCGAAGGCACCGATTTGCAATTTGGGTATGGTCATTTTCGGATTTGATTATTATATTTCAGATCTAATTTAATCTCTGCAATTATTTTCTGATTTGGATATTTTCAAAAAAAATTTAATATAGTCAGAGGGAAAAAAAAATTTGAACCAGTCAGTGACACCCTAGCTCGGCCCTGTGTTATTTTGGTGGAATTTTCGAGTTTATCTATTTTTGCAGGGTTATTATTTACACCCACGGGCCATAACCTTGCATATTCAACTGGCATTACATATCCATGGAGCAAATTCTAGCGTGGGACAATACCCGACAACATTCAATAAATTCGGTTGAGTTCCACTGGGATATCACATTCCGTGTGATAACATATCCCAACTCGACAGACTTGCCTTTTCTTAGTTTGCTACGGTAGTTTTATTTTAAACAACGCCTACCACGTTGACCCCACACATGTGAGATAAAACAAACTCCTCCAACGACAGAAACCCACAAATGTCGACACCCGCGAACTTGAACTCCAGTGACGTTAATCACATTCTAGCAGTGCAGTGACTTCTGGGGATCGCTGCTACGAAATCTGACATGCCTGCTCAGCATCCACACGGGCGAATAATAGGCAACACGTGGTGATCTGCTACTCACCCACGCAGACTGATCCACGTCAGACACAATCAGCTCACCCAGTCGACCGACACGTTACCTGGCCACGTCTTTTTTTCATACAATCCGTATGATACCGTACAGTACGGAACTCCACACTAGCAACCATGTCATCCAATGGGTCAAATTTTCTGCTAATGTCATCAATTTATGAGCTTAAAATTGATGCCCATATGGACATCAAAATAGGCCAATTTATAACTGCTGCAACGGCCGTATGACCGTCAAATTTAACCCCGTCTTTTGCTGGTACAACCCCTTACCAAATTGATTTTGGTTTTGGCAGTCTGACTTCAAGAGGCCATAACTCATACATCCAAATTCCAAATCAGGTGCAATTTTTTTTGAAATCGGGTAAAATTTTCTAAAGTTTTCAATGGTGCAGCTATTTTCTAGTTTTGGTGCATGGATTGTTCAAAAATTGCATTTTTTGGCAACTATACCTAGATAATCCTGCATTTTGCAACTTTAAATGCTCCATACGGGCACATCTGGAGTGCATATTTTTTTGTCTACTTTCCAGATCTGGCATCAAATTGTAGTGTCGTGTGGACAAAATTGTCACTTTCAGCAATAGGGCCTTTCTTTGCTTTGTAATGCTTTAGAATTGTAGCACATTGTAAAGTTTCAGATTTGTACTCTATTAAGAGGTTGTAATAAGCAAAATTAGAAGTCCACGAAGGCCAAAATTGGCAAGTGGCCCATTGTAATCGCACTACTGATAAAGTGCCCAAAGCATCTATTTTGGGAGGGTTTCTTGATTTAGTGAAAAGGGGGGGTGTTTTTGGTGTTGTGTTCTCTCTTTTCTGCACATTTCTTTCATTTTTTGCATTATGGGAAATTTTAAGTTTCCTAAATTAACTCCTCATAACTATGCTTCGTGGTCAATCAAAATGTACTTAATGAATAATGGAGTTTCACAATATGTAGATGGTACTCTTCCTAAACTAGCAGGTGATAATGTATCAATAAGTGAAATTTCAAATTGGGTAGCCATGGATAGGAAAGCCCTAGGTGATATATGTTTGGGAGTAGATGATAAGATCATGTATCAAATTAAGAAATGTACTACATCCAAGGAAGCTTGGGATACCCTCAAAAGCCTTTATGGTAAAGTGTCTGAAGAGGATGCGTTCAAAATTGAAGATGAGCTTGTTTCCTTAGATCCTAAGTCATATGACTCCATACAGGACTTCATCATCAAGGTGCATGAATTAAGGACAAAGCTTACTGATTGTGGGAATTCTATCAAAGATGATAGACTGATCTATCTCATCCATAACAAGATGCCATATGAATATTCCACATTTGTATCTTCTTTTAACACCTCAAAGACTACCTTAGGGTCTGCCTACAAGAAATTCACTTTTGATGAATATGCAAAACTGTTGGATGATGAAGAAAAGAAGTTGAAAACAACGGGGATTCTCAAATCACCTTAGTCCAAACCATTGGTGGCCAATGAGGGTTCTCAACATTTAGCTAGACAATCTTCAAACAAAGGAAAGGGTAAGAAGAAATGGAAGAGCAAATCTGAGGATGTAGAAAAGACAACACCTCCATCAAATCAACAAGGCAAGTCCTCAAATTCCAACAAGAAAGGGGATAACAATAAGGAGAAGAAGAAGTGTGCTTATTGCAAGAAAATGGGTCATGAAGAGCATGAGTGTTATCTTAAATAGATTGATGAATTAACCAACATCATGAGGAAACATAATGTTCCATTGCCTAATGCTTACAAGGAGAAGGGATCTTCTTCAGATTCAAAGGGAAAAGGGCAAGAACTCATGGCAAATGCAAATCTTCAAAAGAATGGATATTTGACTCAGGTGCCTCATATCATATGGGTTCTTCAAAGGAGGATTTTTCTTCAATGAATCACTCAAAGGTACCGCACATCTTCATGGGGAATGATAGCAAAATGGAAGTTGAAGGAAAAGGAAACATGGAGATGGAAAATGGAGAGTTTCAAGAGGTTCTCTATGTTCCAAACCTAAGTTCGAATCTCCTCTCAATCTACCAAATCACTCACCTTGGAGATGGACATAGAGTTGAGTTCCTTCCAGACTCAGTTCAAGTGCACAGTCTTAAAGATAATTCCTTGGTTGCAGTGGGGAAAGTGAATGATCACAAGAGGTTGTACTCTTTCTCGCATTTTGTGCCCAAGTCTCCTTCAAAGGCCTTGTTATCTCAATCTCCTTCAAACATGCAATTATGGCATGAGCGGTATGGTCATCTTGACTACCGCTATCTTAAGCAACTTTGCACATACCACATGGTGAAAGGTCTATCTCAAATCAACTTTTCTAAGGGTAAATGTTCAACAGATTCAGTGAATATGCATCCAAAGGGGAAGTTACAAAGAGGGAAGTCTTCTAGAGCAACAAGTGTTCTTCAAATGGTTCACATGGTATTAGCAGGTCCTTTTGCATTCAGACAAGGTCGCTACATACTTAACCTTAGTTGATGACTTTTCAAGGTTCACTTGGGTCTACTTTTTGCATAGTAAGAATGAAGTGTTGGATGCATTTCTTGACTTCAAAGCTCATGTAGAACGAAAGTCTAGGAAAGCCATCAAAGTACTCCGCATGGACAATGGAAACATGGATGTGAACAGAAGACTTAAGGATTTTTGTAGACATGAGGGAATTGATCTTCATACTCCTTCAACATTCAGTCTGCATAAGATAGATGTTGCAGCATTGAGGATCAGAACTCTAAAGTCTATGGCAAGTTGCATGATTCATGCCAAGTCTCTCGATTCATCATTAGAAGTCGAAGCAATCTCAAGTGCCACTCACATTCTTAATCATTCTCCTCATCCAACCTTAGATGGAAAAACTCCTTTTGAGGCATGGTGCGGCAGAAAACCTATTGTGACACACTTTAGAGTCTTCAGTTGTCCTGCATGGGCAAAGAGATCTTCTAAGGGATGCAAGGCACATTCATCTCGGTCTTGTACCTTCATTGGTTATGAAGATAGTATGAAGGCATATAGACTTCTAGATCCTTAGACACATCAAATATTTGTGGAGAGGGATGTACATTTTGAGTAAAGTTCTCCCAGCTTGTCGTCTACTCCTCTTTGCACATCATACAGTGTGGATACTGATAGTGACACCAGCAATAGTGCTTCAACAGATTCAGACACATGGAGTTCTGTCGACAGATACAGTGAGAGGTCACTTCATCAGTTCAGTCTGCATGCATACATTTCCACAGTGATAGGTCCAAAACAGCAGGGTACATCTAGTCTTCTAGATACAGGTTCAGTGACAGATTTGGGGGATAGTATTGATGATCTACCTCTTCTACTTGATGTAGAAATACCTTCTTTAGTTGTCATGAGGGTTCTAGACTCTCTTGTTCATCCTCTACATGATCAATCATCCTAGGTTGAAGTGATTGTGGATACTTATGATCAATAGTTGCAGTAGGCTTCTTCATCAGTTACAGGGACAGACAGTTCTTTGACACAGGTTCTTCAGCCAGTTGAGCAGGTTTCAGAGACATCACTTATTCATGGGATTCTTTACACACACAGCGGAAGTGTCTCATTTGTACCCTTGGCATTGTTTCTTCCTAAGGGGAGGAACACCATTCTGCAGTCTTGGATCAACTTCTTCATTGGAGCATTCATTGTTCGACATTCTTCTTTTGGGGGGGGTGGGAGCCCATCCTGTCTCTCTTCCTCTTCTCATTATTCTCTTATGTATATATTGGATGTATGTCATAATGGGGGGGTCTTGATTACTCCATCCATCGATGCATCCTTCTTTATCTCTCTTTTTTGGGGAGGGTTTTTCCCATGAGGTTTTCCCTCTTTCCTCGAATAATGGGAGATTGCATATCATTATGTACATGGGTACCTAGCATGGCTTAGTAGTCGGGACCCATATTGCATTTCATCCTAGATTGCTTAAGCTTAAGGGCATTCCCCTAACTTGCACTTAAGGGGGGGTGTTGGTGTAAATAAGTATTTACTTATTACACCTACTTAAGTTTTACTTAGGTTAATACATTATTTAATTATTTTGCATTATTTAATTATTATTTTAGTGAGACACTTAGGAGTTTGTGAACTCTCATTGAGTTACGTAACTCTAATTATGCACATGGTGTCTACAACATAGGAGTATGCATCATTCACTTAGTTGTCATGATGACAACACAATTTTTTACACTCCTTATTTAGCACATGTTGTCTACTCCATTGATTTACGTGCTACATCATTGTAGGCTTATCCCCACATCATCGCACTTAATCCCGTGCTTAATGGAGGATAATCCATATCTGGTGGACATGTGCCTGGTTGTATGACATATCATGATGCTGACTTCTATGCATTCTAGAAGCTCTCTTGAGACCTTTATATTCAGGCACTCCTAGTGTACTCTTGTATCCAATTACTGAATGAATATCATCATTTTGATCATACTCTACCTATTTTGGTCTACTGTGTGCTTGTGTTGAGTTCTTTAGTTCTTGGGTGAATTCTGGCCTAAGCCAAATTCTTACAAGTTATATATATAAATATATATTGATCGGTAAGAGGCCGAAGCCAATGTTAATTATTATTATTTGTTGTGATTAATTATTTTGATTATTAGTTAAGCTTGAGTATATTCGAACCCAAGACCTCCCAATTAAGAGGCTCACAATTTACCATTGTGTTGTAGGCTCTTGCCTAATATTAATATTTATATTACCTTATAAAGATAATTTATTAAATATTTACGAACAAATACATTCCTAATTATTTAGCATTTAATAATATTAGTGTAATTGATTTAAAATATAAATGATGTATTAAGTAGAAAAATAATAATGGTATGTATTATTAGATTTAATATATTTGTGTGTATCTTAACGAAGGACCTTTTCTTTGAACCAATACTAAATTATCATATTAGTTTATATGCTATAGTCTATTATTTATTATTATTAGGGATCATAACAAATCCGCCCTTCCTCAAATTGCCCCTCAATCAATTTATATTTCCCATACGACATCTCATAACTTAGACTCTATCCTACCTTATATATATGTATATTCATATGTATGCATATTTATACATATGTACACATATGTGTATACATCTATGTATATGTGTGTGTGTATATATGTGTGTGTGTATATATATATATATATATATATATATATATATACATATATATATACATATACATATACATATACATATACATATATATGTATACACATATGTATATACAGATATGTATATGTATATATATAATTCATAATAACTTTATTTATATATATCACTTGGCTACTGTATTTGAGTTATTTCTTATTCAATATTCATAAAGTATTTCCTTTTTTTATCAAGGCCAAGCTGATTTTCTTATCCATGCTAATCTTTCATAAAATACTCATTTTTAGTCTAAAAGGACATAACTTACTCTTCTTATAAATGAAAACCTATAAATTTTATCTTGTTTATTCTTTTCACATGGGTTAACTTTTCCCTTCCAGGTGCTAATTTAGAGTCCTTTAAACATGGATTTGCATTGTCTTCTTCTATCATATTCTTTATATTATGGATTTACATGGAAGATTTCCTTTTGGATAAATTTCCCTTCTCTTTATATGGTAATCTCTCCTCAATATAAATGAGTGCTGAAAATGGTTGATTTCTAATCATTTTTGAAATTTTCTTGGTGGTTTTTTTACTTCATTCTATTATTAATTGTTTGTCCTTTCTGAAAATTTTCTCCAAACTATCGATGTCCATTTGGCTTGACCCCGCTAGCACATACACACACACATAAATGTATATGTGTATATATGTATATGTATCTATATATATGTATGTATGCATGTACATATATACATATATGTATATATGTCTATAAATATGTCTGTGTGTGTGTGTGTATATGTGTGTGTGTATAAATATGTATGTATGTATGTATAGATATATATCAACATATATGTGTGTGTTGATTCCTACAATTTGTTATCTATTAGTGTTAAACACTTAGTCATTCCTATGGTAGAGTTGGTTGGTTATCACAGCGACCCAGTCATCCTGCTAAGGCCAAGCTATGTATATTAGACTTATTCATATTTTAGTTAAAAATGAGCAATTATTATTGTCGAGCAAGTCTATGGTCACAAAGTAATCCTATGCATGTCGGGTGAGACAAAAGATAGTATACATCGAGATATATAGAGTCAATTTATGTTGAGTCATATAGTGAGTGTCGAGCATTCAAAATATAAGGGACATCATGAAGATTAGTCATTAATGCAATTAGATTTCCACAATCCATAGTAGTTATTACTTAGTTTCTAGATTAGATTGTGTAACGATTTTTGCCATCAATGTTTCGAATCACACTACGTGATCCACACTATTTTACATCTCTTGCTCTTTCATCCTAATGATGGATCACATAGTGTGATTTGAAACGTTGATGGAAAAAATCGTTACACAATCTAATCCAGAAACTAAGTAATAAGATTAGTCATTGTCGAGCATTAAAATATTCAAGTGTCCAGTGAACTAGTTTTGACATATTTGTTTGGAATTGTACAAACATTGAGGTAAATCATTTTTGGCCAACTTAATACACATTTGAATGATTGAGGAGTAATTTAAGGATAGGATTACATGGATCATTAGTCCCCATGCAAGGTGATTAACCAATCTGAAAAATTAAAGGTTTGAATGATAAAAGGGAGAAACCTGGATTTTTTATTTGGATCTATAAACTTCTCTAGTTGGTTATAAAAGGAGCATATAAACCTTATTTTCATGATGGTGAGTGTGTGTATTTGGATGCTTGAATAAAAATTTGAAGGAGGATCAGATAGAACGATTGATTAGAGCAAATGAAGTCTAGAAAAAAGTTATATTAGATCAGACATTGGAAAGAGAAGATCTGTGATCAACATATTAAGTGCAAACTAAAGGATTAAAACTGATGCATTCTTGCAAGTGTTTTAGGGTAAATCTCTTAATATAGTGGTCCTAATAGGCCTATGTAAAACTCCTAACAAATTGCTTACTTTTTTATAAGTTTTAAATCCTTTAATCAAGGTAGACTAAATAAGTCTTGTAGCTCTTTACATGAAAAAATCCTCATAGGGTAGATCATCTAAAGTGATCAAACTTGTAGCCCTAACAAATGAACTCCATTGCTGTAGTAGTGAAGATTTATGGGTTTCATCCCCGCCCCAGTTTTACCTTCACCTTGGAGGGTTTCTAGGTTACCAAATCTTTGTCTTATGTGTTGATATTTTACTTTCATGTTTAATGATGTTTGATATAAGTTTGATAATTTTTTCAAAGGAAAAAAAATTATAGATATTGATTCACCCCCAACCCCAATATCTTTCTTTCTTGATGGACTTCCAACTATTGGTATAAGATCTTTGTTATCTTAGCGGAAGTCTAACCACTTGAGAGTCAAGATCTTGGAGATGGAGGCCTAAAAGTTGGGAAAGACCATTGAAAACCAAAAGCTTGATCTATAAATTTTACTGCAACAAATTGAAGAAGCAAGAGAAGAACTGAGGAAACCCTTAAAGAAAAGGAAGGAGTTGTTAATTCAATAGTATGATGCTTAATATAAAGAAGAAAATGAATGTAGCAATAAAAAATCTATTGGAGAAAAATAACACACTGAATGAAGAGGTAAGAGAAATAAAGAGAGAACATGAAATCCAATCAATAAGGCTGTGAAGTGACCAAACAAAAAATGAAAGCTCAAGAGGACAAGAGTCATATGTCTACAAGACTTGATGAAAGGCAAAATGCAGTGCAAAGGCTTTCTCAAAATTTTTTAGGACATGATAACAAATTGCTCCTTACAACTCAAGAATTCAATAAGAAGGATGTGAATATTGAAAATATGAAATTTGAGAATGAACATTTGAAGAATGAACTTAACATAAGAGGGAACTTGTTGAAAGATTGAACAAACCTAAAGAAGCTATGAGATACTATGAAGAACTAATGAGATGATAGAGAAGACCACATGAAACATCTAGTCTAGGCTATACCGAGCATTGATCATCTACCGAGGAAGGAGAATCATCAAAGAGTGGAGAACAAAGAAATGCATGTAGTGCACCAATATTACAGTCAAAGGAACCAGCAAATATAAATATATTTTTCTTTTTCAATGAAAGCATTTTTATTTTATTTTATTTGTTTATATTTATTTTCCTTGATCTACAATATTGATGTACATTACTACAATACATTTAACTAACTTCACTAACCACTTTAGTTCCTTCCAACCAGAACATTATTTGAAATTCTA
Source organism: Cupressus sempervirens (assembly GCA_028749045.1). NCBI lineage: Eukaryota > Viridiplantae > Streptophyta > Pinopsida > Cupressales > Cupressaceae > Cupressus > Cupressus sempervirens. The sequence continues at coordinate 849,083,148 of CM053792.1, forward strand.
ACAAAATGTCTTTATAACCAAATGTATCAATTTCAAATGGAGACACACATTTTCTCTTAGAATCATTTTAGAAACAAAAACATAACAACTTTACTCATTTCTATATACTATAGGATAGTGCATGATATATAAATTTCTTAAATCACTGAATGTAGCAACATATCAACAAGTACAGTCCACTTATACAGTCCACTTATACAATTTTCTAGCTTACAAGCTGTCATAAAACACAATATTGGGAGTTACCCAAGGGTGACTCTCCCTAATACAATAAGAATTCACTTGGAAGTATGTTTTTGCTGCAAATGAAAATAAGACAACATCCTTCTTCTCTTCAAGTCTTCAATCCATAGATCACAACCTGCAGTACAACACACACAAACAAGCCCATGGTACTCTCCTCCCAACCTTAGGCCTTTTAAAGGCCACCCCTGAGCAGGGAGAACCTTGACTAGGTGGACATACATTACTAACAACCATTTACAACACAATGCTCACATTACAAAACTGTTCACACATTTTACAGTTGACAAATAAAACCACAAAAATTCCCAACCAAGGTAGACCACTTAGGATCACATGTAGATCCATCTCAAGGGGTAAGGGTGGAAAATGAATGTTGAGGAGACTCCACCTGCAACTATGCCTTCATTAGGCTATACACTTTATACACATGCCTTCACAAGGCAACCCAACACCACATACATGCCCTCACATGGCATCTTTACAATACTTATAACTCCAGCAAGGTGGCATATGGGGCCCATAACACCCATATGGCATCCCTCTCCTACTCTAGGAGAGACTCTCACCCAACACATTCCCTATGCACCCCTTACCCTCACAAGGCTCTCTTTCTCTCCCAAGAGATGAGACTCACCTTGTCACACCCAAAACAGAAAACTGCAACAAGAACATATGAATTCACAACACAAAGTAAATCACAATACACACATACACCAAAACTGAAACATGGTCTCTCAACCTCACACAACACAACATTACAACACACCATATTACAACTACATTATAGAAAACTCACATGCATAACACAATAAAAATAATCTACTTAACAACAAACTTTCATAGCAAGGGTACATAAGGTTACCAACCTGGTTTCCAAGAAAATTTGAGCTCCCTCTCTTTTTACCAGCAATCCTCCTCCTAAGCTATCTTCTTCTCCTTGTTTTTTTCCCCTTTCCCAAAATTTTACCCCACTTAGATTCTTTTTCCAGATCTACCCAAAAATTCTCCCCCCCAAGAACTCCCCAACCCACTCTCTCTAAAGAATGTTTTCTTTTGATGCTTAAGTTTCCAAATTCGGCCAACTTGGGAATCCACAATTTTTGGGTGCTCTTTTCAATGCCTAGGGAAGCTTATAATACTTAAAAATGCCCCTACCCCCTAGGTATATCATATGGGCTTTAAAATAAGACCTCAAACTACCCCTAGGGATGGTGTAAACCTCCTAGAAATTCACAAAAGGTGTGCATTCGACCTAGCATGGAAAGAATCCCTCTTGGACCCATAAATACACCTAGGGAAAAGAAATACTACCAAACCACTCCTTGGTTCACTCAACCACCTACCATCCTACTAAGCATGCTACAAAGGAGAACATGTGTCAAGTGACACCACAATACACACAACACACTTGGCAAGCCATCAAGAAAAACAAATTTACTTTTATAGAATCACAATAATACACACAAATTGGTTTTACAAATAAAATACAAGGGTAAAAAGGTTATACCCTCCTTAGGGTTAACCTTGGTTTTTCCAAACACCTAGCAAGGTTCTCCATAAATCCATAGGCTTCTTTCCTGCACACTTATTGCAAATATCAGTAGTCCAAGAATAAGGTGATAAAATGATAATGTAAATATAAATCACATAGATTCTATCATAAATGAATAACATAAATAATATGAAATATGTATTTCCATTCATATCACATTACACACTTCACATTTGTAGCAATTCTCTAATCTAGATAGTAAAACATTATGATCATTTATTCTTACAGAAAATTATGGAATTAATCTACTTTAAGAAATGCATCAAATATAATATAAGTATACAATTCTAGTTTATTCAAATGATACATGAATTCTTAATGTTACTCTAAATATGCTAAGACATGATAATCTAGCACCATATGGAGACCACAATTTAAAAATCAAACATTCACTAGAGTATAACATAAGCTTTAATCATGACATATGGATCATCAAGAAGGTAAGTAAGCACATCTGAATAACATCATAAAAACTACTTAGAATATTAGTGTCCTAGTAACATCATAAGGAATCATCATATAACCTAATGATATAGGTATCAATGTCCCAATAACATAACATGAAATCAAATAGTCTAAGGATCAAAATATCAATGTCCATAGTGGGTAATAATGTGTCATCTAGAGTCTAACTATCAAAGTCCAAAAGAAACAAAATGTCAATAGTGCTATGATGGTCGAGGCGGGACATGACAATGCAAAACCAAAGAACAAATCCACATGCTATCATTGTGGAAAGCTAGGTCATACAAAAAATATCTATAGAAGCAAAATTGATAAGCAAAATCCTAAGCCCAAATTTATTGGAATTTGTTTTAACTGCATGAAGAAAGGACATTAGGCCCATGAGTGTCAGTCAAAGGTTAGTAATATGCTAGTGACACCTAGATTTGAAGTTTATTGCTATAATCATTAGAAGTATAGACAAATAGCTCTAGAATATAGATCAAAAGCTAAACCTAATTGGACACCCAATAAGCAAGGAAATGTACCTAAGCAAGGTAACTCTTATAATTGGGATTACAACACATGGTACAATGTCTTTTGTGTGGTCAACATGGTCATATTATAGAATATTGTATTAGGACACATTTTAGAGGCAAATCCTAGAGTTGGATGAATGGTTGTATAGTTTGATATGGTTGTCATAAGATTGGACATTTAAGTAGAGAATGTAGGACTTGAGCACCAACACCAAGAAACGAATAGAGCAAATCAAAAGACATTATTGATGTAGAATAGAAAAGAAACTAGATAAATCAAACATGAAGAAAGAAGGATGAAGGCAACAACAATGGAACCAGTGAAGATGAGATCAACCAATCCAATGGATCAGGTGATTACACTACCATAACTAGGCAAAGAAGGTCTATCAAGAATGACATTTCAAATGATTTATCATATATTAGTTCCTAACATGTGATATATTTGCATAAGATGATATTCATTAGGACAATTCTAAAGTGTGAACTTAGTAAAGGAAACATATACCAAGTTGGAGCATAGTTGATGTTGAGTATTAGTATCGAGGTCTATTGTGACCAGGTCATAGTATGGACCAAGCTCCTATGATGACCAAGTTGATATCATTGACTGAGTTGAGATCAAGAATTTTTTTATGATTGAGTTGTTGTCATGACCAAGCTAGTGAATGGAAGTATGAACAAAGAGTTGTCTTATGGAAGCTGAGACAACTATCATGTACTATGTGTATACCTACTAGATGTATGACTTATTAAATGCAAGGGTATTTTGATCGTTTAAAGTATTTAGTCAATTTTTAGTTCATTTCTTCATTATTTTAGAAATTTGAGAGTTTGTAGAGTGATTAAAAGGAATTTCTAGAGCAATTTGTGCAAAGTTTGTAGAGATCTAGTGCATGCCATTGGCAAAATTGAATCATTTTGCCAAGTTTATTGGAATGAAGTTTGGTTACATTATGAAACTTTTTGAAGTTTAGAAACCCTAGTTTGCAATGACATCTACTGCATCTGGAAAGAAGGAAGTATTGAAGGATAGTAATTCCCAAATTGTGCAAAATGATGCATGCCCCTTGCCAAAATTTAAGGTTCATGCTAAAATCATGATGAATGGAGACACATTTGGAGTGTTATCATCTATCCCTCTAGGATTCATTATGGTGCATTATGTGTAATCATGCTACATGTGTAAGATTGGAGAATTTGGTGACTTTGAGACAAGGAATGCATCTGATAAGCTATGAAAAAATGAAGTGCCAAAGGAAGAAAATAGAGTAGTTACTGAGAAAGGGCTAACCTATGCCCTAATTTTTTGTAAGGTTTTCAAGGTCGAGTGGATCAAAATAATTTTGAGAAGAATGCACAACATGAAGTTGTGGCTAGAGAATGGACCAATGAAGATTGATAAATCAATTATCAATCATTAATGGTAATCCTACCCTCGACCAAGTCAAGATAGTTCATTGCCAAGCTAGAAACACAATTAAAGAACCTACCAAGGTGAAGTGGAATGACTGAGGAATGTCCATCAATGCAATTGATGATCAATTAATTGAGTTTGCAATCTAAGTGATTGGACATAAGTTATATTAGTCAAGTCAAATGAATAGTGTGCCAACTATAGATTTGGGTTACAAGATAGTCAAGAAGGATCATAGCTATGACTTGGTTGAGTTGTAGTTGATTCACTTAGCAGAGAATCTTGGAGCCACCAAGAAGTCAAAGAATACATCGTGTATTATGCATATTCTTTTATGTACATAATTCATTTTCTACCATTGGAGATATAGTATGGGATAAGGCTAGACCCATAACCAAGAAGATTTATGTATATATTAAGTAGTCAGGTGAAATTTTTGAAACAATTTTGGATGGTTATTTTGATGAATTCAAAAGAAAAATGAAGAATAGGATGAGAATCCCCAAATTGGTTGTTGATCAGTATTATGATCACATATGTTTCATGCTAGATATCGATTACACCTATGCTCAAGGTGTTATACAAAAGGTTGTATGTGTAAGAATTTGCCCTAGGAAAAAATCGCCCAAGACCAAGAAGCACAATAACTAGCACAAAATAGACCAACAGAGTATGATCATAATAACAATATGATATTAAATTAATGTAATTGATTGATTAGTACACTAGAGGTGCTTGTCTATAAAGGCCTCTAAGATGCATCTAGAATGTCTAGGAGTTAGTGATATGATAAGCCTCACAACTAAGCACATGCCTACCAAGAGTGGGTTATCCTCCATTAAGCACAAGAGTTAGTGCGATGATGAGAGGACAAGCCTACAAAGGTGTGTCATGTAAAATTATGTTGTAGACACCATGTTATTAATTAAGAGTGTGAACAACTGTGTTGTCAACATGAGGACTCAGTTATTTATGCAAAGTCTAATGTTGTAGACACCATGCGCTAAATTAGAGTTGCTTACTCCTATGTTGTCAACATGACAACTCATATGAGTATACAAACTCCTAGGTGTCTAACCTAAGAAATAATAAAATAATGCAATTATCTTAAGTAAACTTAAGTAAATTGTAAATAATAATTATTTACACTAACACCCCCCCCCCCTAAGTGCAACTTAGGGGAATGCACTTAAGCTCACAAAAGCTATGATGAAATGCATAATGGGTCCCAACTACTAGGCCATTTTAGGTACCCAAGTATAAATGCAATGTTGTACACACAATGCAATGCAATCTCTTTGAAAATAGAGAAAGAGGGAAAACCTCATGGGAAAAACCTTCCTCCAAAAAGAGAGATAAGTACAAAAAAGAAAGATGCATGTATGGATGGAGTAATCAAGACCCGCCCCATTATGACATACATCATGCATATACAATAGAGAATCCCTCAATGAAATCCCCCCCTTAGTGAATGATCTCTAGATGATGAGTGCTTGACGATAAAAGAAAAGCCAATGTTGCCAAACAACATTTCTCCCTTGGGGAAGAAGATACACTAGGTATAGGTGCACATATGCTTCCCACTGTGGATAGGAAGATTAAAGAGGGATACAAACGTAGTAAGCAGTGGATGCTACATTTTAAGGATGCTCAAATGTTGACAAGTCCTTGATAAATAAAGATGCCATGAACCAATCTCGTGAATGCCCACAAGAAGGTGGCAAACAAGGTAACATGTCCATGGATAAAATTGAATCAAACTCCAAAGAAAATGAAGCATCCTTATAGGAAGATGGAGGAAGAGAAGAAATGCCACCTCTTTTCAATGATGTAGGCACGCCCATGCTAGAAGCTCCTTGATAACTGAAGAAGTTGCACAAGGAAAGCTGAATAATATTCCTCCTTCTAGGAAGAAATGGTGTTACATTCTCTTTAACTTGTAGGAAGAGTCCTCATAAAATAGGATGTCTAAGGAAACTAGAATACAATCTCCATAGACTGATATGTCTCCTCATAAGTGAAAGAGTCCTCCTCCAACTACTGTAAAGAAGCCAAAATCAAGTCAATCTTGAAAGAAAGCTCAAGTGGTTGAGGGTTAAAGTGTGCCCTCGCAATGAGCGAAGAAGTCTCCTCAAAAAAGAGAAGATTGATTTCATCGATGATGTCTTCCACATCTTCAATGCGAGACTCCACAAATAACATTGCAATGTATGGAAGGAAGTCATCCTATGAAGCTGAAATAGAAAGACATGGTATATCTTGTTGCACTGAATTAGATTAGTAGACGCAACATGAGCATCAGGAGGTAGGATCTCAACTAGAGTTGAAGGTACCATAACTAGAGTGACTAGATGTATAATGTCCTCTAGAATTGGAGGAATTGTTGGATCTCCATATGCTTCCCAAAGAACCATCCAAATGCCATAAGGATACATGAACTTGTCAATGACACATAGCAATAATGATTGACACTGAAATAAATGATGTCCAAAAGTTTTGCAACAGGTGGCTATTCAATAGAAGAGATTAGTTCGTTGGAACAAGAATAAGGAAACACTTCCTTATGCTCTCTTCTCAGATGATCAATGAGTAAGGAACTCCATTTTTGATAATTCCTCTTTGTCAACCTTGGCCTAAGACCACCCTGCATGTGAAACAAAACTCCATGAGGTCAATGTATGCACCCCCCAAAATAATCAATTAACCCCCCTAATGTATGATTTTGCACTTTATAGGTAGTGTGTTTACAATAGGGCACTTGCCAATTTAGGCTAGGTAGTGTGTTTACAATAGGCCACTTGCCAATTTAGGCCTTAGTGGACTTCTAATTTTGTACTTACAACCTCCTCTTATAGTTCAAATCTAGAACTTTACAATGTATCTCATATATACAACAATTTTGAAGTTTTATCAAAGTATTACAATGCAAAAAGGACTTAATTCTAAAAGTGGTATTTTTGTCCACACAAGCCTATAATCTGATTGCAGATCTCAAAAGTAGATAAAAAATTATTCACTTAAAAAACAAAACAAAACTTGATTTAGAGTCCAGATGAGCTTGTACGGAGCATTTGAAGTTGCAAAATGTAGGAGTGGACAGGTATAGTCACCGAAAATTGCAATTTCTAACAAATCTATGCACCAAAACCAAAAAATAATAGCACCACTAAAACGTTCAGAAAATTCTAGCCAAAATTAAAAAAATTGCACCTGATTTGGAGGCCGAATTGTAAGGAAACTTGGAAATAAAGAATATAACCGTTTCCACATAATCCATAATAGAAAAAAATAAACACGGAATTAAAATCCACATGCAAGAGAATAGACAACATACCCACAAAACTGTGACACAAGATATACCCTGGGAAACCCTCATTGAGGGAAAAACCCACCCTCCAAAAGCATCCATCACCATGTATTTTTCAGCAAAAATACCATTGCCATACAACCATGGAAGCCTTCATGGCCATAGCCACAACCGAGCAAACTATGTGAACAAGCATGAATCCACACATCCCATGCCATGCTTTCAACCTTCACAAATGCTCCCTTGGCTAACCTGTCAAGCCTTGTCCCACTTGACTCTTGCCTTTTGTCTTCTCCTTGTCACTCTCTCTCTCTCTCTCTCTCTCTCTCTCTCTCTCTCTCTCTCTCTCTCTCTCTCTCTACAACAACTACCCTTGTGGCTGCTTATATAGTAGGAGGTCCCACAAAACCACTAAGTGGTATTACATAAACCATGTGCTACCTAACCCACTGACCTCACATTTAATTTTGGGCATTTAATTATTTTCCCCAATATTAAATAATTACATGAAATATTTTCACAATGTTACAATACAACTCATCAAGAATATTCCATGGAAATCTTTACATGTTGCACGTCCATCTAGGTACAACATTACATAATAAAAATAAAATAATAAAATAACAATATTATGCAATGTGTGCAACACCCATTATCTCAACAATCTCTCACTTGTTGTATACATTGCATAGGGTCAATCCGTAGCCACATAAATGAACAAGGGAACAATCCCTACCAGCACATCCACCATCATGGATCAAAATACACCAAGTGCTCCATCCTGGTACCCACAACAAAATCAAAGTATCCAGCATCTCAAACATGAATGATCTCACCTCCTATTATGCCACTGCCACTGGACATACATAGAAGCCATCCAAAGAGAAATCCACCCAACCTGTCGCATTAGAAGATCATAAAATCCTGTACCAACTGAAATTCCAAGCACAAAAAACCTGATCCAAAGGTAATCACATGTATCCGTAGTTGTCAAAATATCCATAGCTGAAATAGCACCCACAGCAAAGTGCCAAACCCATCCAACTATCCATACCTCAAAGGTATAACAAGTGAATCTCATATCACTGACATATCCAATCTATAACCTGCAATCACAAGCCTCAAGAGCAATACCTGCCACATATATACCAAGAAGCTCCCACTGCAAAAGATAATGTCAAATCTATAACCAATCCACTCACAACATCTCAAAGAAGTGAATCCATGTAGTAACAAGGACATCCACAATAGATAATCCAATATCCTACAAGAATAACTCTCATAACAAGTCTCCAATGCTCTCCCAAGTTCACCACAACCAACAAAGGAAAGAGATAAAGGAATAACCATGTCATCTCTCACATGACATACATGAGCACAAACCAGTGATCACAATCTCGAACCAATCTCAAATCTAATGTAGGCAAAACAGAACATCCAGGAAGACAACCAAGACCAGAGAAACCATGCAAATCATAACCTGTATCATGTCCTTCTACACACACCTCTAGATGTAAACTGTGCAAGTATAATCTCCTCCATAAAACCCCAACAAGAAGCCTCAACAACACCCAAACCATACCATATAGCTAATCATGGATGTAAGCCTCTCACAAGAAGATCAAACTCAATAAACCATTCCTAAACCAAGGAATAACCATTCCTAATCCAAGAAAAATGCCCAATATAAAACCATCTCCCAAACTCAACTAGTATAACAACATATGCACATGGAGATAACCAATGCTAAACCATCTCTCAAATGAACCCTCCAAAACTATCTCATGTACCATAGCTCAAGATCCATATCCATGAAAGACAAGCATAAATATAATGCAACTGAGAGGAAAAAATGGGCTATACCTCTCAAGTAGCAAACCGCCGAGTAGACCAAGAGTGGGGAATGAGAATGCTCATCAAGATACCCAAGTCTCCAACCAAGACTCATCTAAGAACAATCTCCTCTCAAGTCCATATCAGGTGACTGCCCCTTGGACTTCCTGCTGAAACCATCAACCGTCCCAACAAATACTTCTCTAATCTAAGAGAAATTAGTGTCACCACCATCTCTAAGTATCCATGAGCACCTGTAACCAATCAATCCATGCCAACTCCAAATGCAACATAGCAATATCATGAAGTATCCAACTTATGATTAGTGTACTCAATACCAAGAAACTAAACCAAGATAAATGTCAAAGTTCCAACCATGGCCTCAGGAACATAAACATGACAACATGATCTTACCATCTCAACTAAAGAGATAACATGCTCCATATGAACACACCATAACATATCACAACTCTAAACGCGTATCAAGAGTATACCATGACATAATAATGAAACCATCCTCACACCAAGGATAACATGCCAAATAAAAGCATAAACCACACCTTTGCCAAGAACCCTGTGAGTCCTCAAGATGCAACCATCTCCATACACCATGAAGAAAACCATCTCCACATACTAGGAAGAACCATCTCCACACACCATGAAGATAACCAAGAACTCCATGAGTCCTCAAGATCTAACCATCTTCAAACATCATGAAGATAACAAGTGCACCATGCAAATGTCAAAGACGCTTCTGCAACAATAGGATCTAAGACAAACCTCCAACATCTGCAAACACTCAATAAATATATCAATGCCAACAACTCCCACTCAATCGTGGTACCAAGTCACCTATGGCATCATAAAATCCATCCTCTCCAAACCAAGAAGATATAAACCAAACCAGGAACTAATCCTGCACTGTCACAAGCTCCCACTAAACCGTGTATCCAAGCTATCCATGACATAATGATGAAAAACCATCTTCTAACCATGAGAATCAACCAAGGCATCAAACCATCAAAGAACTCAAAATGCACATCATGAGCTCCTCAAAAGAAACCAAATAACCATGATCCTCAACCAAGAAGATATACCACCATAACCAAATCAGAAAATCCAAGCAAATCCAAGCTAATGAACATCAAGGATGTACCTGTATAACCAATCATGTCATGCCAAAATCCATGGCACCATGATCACATCCATGAACTGAGCATCTGGCTCTCAAAGTGTCCAACCTGTCAGCATAAAATAGTCAACCACAATCCTCCACCATGACTGTACCTGGTAACAACATCTTATCCCTTCTACATGAAGAAAATACTAAATCATGTGACTTAGGGCATAGACAACCCAAATCCAAGCCACCAATCTGAATATGCATCAATAATGAAAGATCAATGGGCAAAGACAACCCATAACCAAGCTATAAATGCAACCTATAATTATAGACCGCTTACAACACTGCACAACTTGTAGATCCAACAAGTCATCATGCATATCCAAACCAAATAGTGATAACCATATCATCATGAGACCAATCTGAAATATGAACTGAGTATACAATGACATCAAAACTTAAATCTCCAATGCCATAAACTCACAATGTTACCATAGTTAAAATATATCTATAAACTGTTCAGATCAATATATCAACAAATAAATCATGCCAAACCTGCACCAAATCTAAACCAATGTGTAGAGCTCTCCAAGAGCTTTCCATTGACTACTTGAAGTCCAAAATCCGACTCCGTATGCCCAAATTATGCCCTAATTCGTGCTTAAAAATAAATAACATCTAACTTTAGGGCTCTTAAAACCTGACAAAATTTTAAAATCATAGAACCAAACCTACACCATCTTTTAGTGCTCTGAATTAGCTTTCCAACACCTACAAGAACTCTAAAATCCGATATTCTGAGAGAAAGTTATGGCCATTTTACTAAGACAGTCTTTTTACCATTTTCAGTACGATTTTTCATTTTTTTATTTTTTTTTCAGTGACGAAAATTTTGACGAGATTAAATTTGACGGCCATCATGGGCTGAAACCAAAAAACTCTTTCATTTCCTCTGAACATGGCCAAACTAGGGCATATTATATATCAAATTTTATGGAAATGTCGACCCGGATCCAATGGTGAGGTCTGTTTTTACCCAGGAGGTCATTTCTGCAAGCTACCCCCCAAAACCCTCATTTAAATGAAACATCCAAAAAAATCTTTTTGTCCAACAATTTCACATGCCCAAAATATTTTAACATCCCATCATAACAGCAAATCCAAAAAGCTTCAGATTTGCAATAAATTATTCATATATCTTGCCCTTTTTTTTTTTTTTTATCCTCTCATGCATTCCCATGGATTCAATTTAGGGTTACAATAATAAAACCATAGCTCTGATACCACTTGTAAGGAAACTTGGCAATAAAGAATATAACCGTTTCCACATAACCCATAATAGAAAAAAATAAACACGAAATTAAAATCCACATGCAAGAGAATAGACAACATACCCACAAAATTGTGACACAAGATATACCCTGGGAAACCCTCATTGAGGGAAAAAACCAGCCTCCAAAAGCATCCACCACCATGTATTATTTAGATAAAATACCATTGCCATACAACCATGGAAGCCTTCATGGCCATAGCCACAACCGAGCAAACTATGTGAACAAGCATGAATCCACACATCCCATGCCATGCTTTCAACCTTCACAAATGCTCCCTTGGCTAACCTGTCAAGCCTTGTCCCACTTGACTCTTGCCTTTTGTCTTCTCCTTGTCACTCTCTCTCTCTCTCTACAACAACTACCCTTGTGGCTGCTTATATAGTAGCAAGTCCCACAAAACCACTAAGTGGTATTATATAAACCATGTGCTAAAACCATGTGCTACCTAACCCACTGACCCCACATTTAATATTGGGCATTTAATTCTTTTCCCCAATATTAAATAATTACATGAAATATTTTCACAATGTTACAATACAACTCATCAAAAATATTCCATGAGAATCTTTACACGTTGCACGTCCATCTAGGTACAACATTACATAATAAAAATAAAATAATAAAATAACAATATTATGCAATGTGTGCAACACCCATTATCTCAACATGAATGACTAAGATATGGCCTCCCAAAGTCGGACTGTCAAATCAAAACTAAATCTAGAGAGGGATTTGATTAGTAAACTATGAGGTTAAATTTGACATCCAAAAAACCATCGCGACAGTGCAATTTGGCCTACAAATGATGGTTAAATAGCCATCAAATTTGAATACGTGCCTGGATGACATCAACAAAAAAAGATTGCCTAGTTGATGTGGCAGTATGAATGTTGATGTTAGTTGTATGACTGATGAGGTCAGCAACTGAGTTGGTAGTACATATTGCTGACTAGGACTATATGGATGGGTTGAGGTGGCAGTCTGCATGGTGAGTATAGTGATACACGTGGCCTGTATGGATTGCTTGCATGGTGCAGAGCTGGCAGGTCTGAGTGGCACTTAGCAAATTTGTACCATGTAAGAATTTGCTTCAAATTTGACTATGGTCCAATATAGGTGAATTTATAGTCAATTTTCACCAAATTGATGCTCTGGATGTAATGGTGAGGTTTGCTTTGGCTTTAGACACTCCCAATGGCTGTGGATACTCCAGATCTAAGTCGAGGTTTCCTCAAAGAGGTGAAGCAAGATCGGTCTCCAATGGCTATGAAATTATGCCTCTATGGCTTTGATACCATGTAAGAATTCACCTTAGGGAAAAATCACCCAAGACCAAGAAGCACAAAATAGAACAACATAGTATGATCAAAATAACAATATGATATTCAATTGATGTAATTGACTGATTAGTACACTAGAGGTCCTACATATAAAGGCCTCTAAGATGCATCTAGAATGTCCAAGAGTTAGCAATATGATAAGCCTCACAACTAAGAACATGTCCACCAAGAGTGGGCTATCCTCCACTAAGCACATGAGTTTGTGCGATGATGAGAGGATAAGCCTACAAAGGCATGTCATGTAAAATTATGTTGTAGACACCATGTGCTTATTTAAGAGTGAGAACAACTGTGTTGTCAACATGATGACTCAGTTGTTTATGCAAACTCCAGCGTTGTAGACACCATGTGCTAAATTAGAGTTGCTTACTCCTGTGTTGTCAACATGACAACTCATATGAGTACACAAACTCTAAGGTGTCTAACCTAATAAATAATAAAATAATGCATTTGTCTTAAGTAAACTTAAGTGAAGTATATATAATAATTATTTACACTAATAGTATGGTTGAGGCTAATGCATTATGAAGTTAATGTTGATGAATTGTCTGCAATAGTAAAAATGTTATAATCAGAGGAGATTAACAATAATTTTGAGCCATTTGACACATATGAAACTACAAAGATTAAGATGTTGATGTAGATAAAGGTTCCTAAGATGGACATGAAGAGAAAGAAAATGATTCAAGACCTAGAAGGAAAACTTGGAGATGCACCCCTAAAAATTACTGAAGGTAAAGGAGAAGATTAAGAAAGTGATGAAGATGCTGAAGAAGATGAATCTAAAGGAAAATAATTATTGGTTTCCAAGCCTCAGGCACCAAAAGGAAAGAAGATTGTGATTATGGATCCTAAAGTCAAGAAGAGCATAAAGAAAGTGGTTACACCACCCAATTCTACACCTCAAACAAGAGTAAATGGACAAGGATCCAAGCCAACCACCCCTACAAATTTCGAGCCAAAGAAAGGTACAGTGACGATTACTAGGCCAAAAAAGGGAAAGTCTCCCAAGAACAAGAAATGAGAGGCTAGGGAGACCGAGCAAGGTTAGAAGAAGAGGTCGAGGAGGAAACTCATTATCAAACATGATTATGAGGATGATGAAGGTGAGAGGACATAATCAAATGGTCTGAGAAAATTTTAGATAGTGCTAATGAAAGCTCCTTATGATATAGAAAATGTATATGAAAATATTAGAAGGTCAACAACCCTAACTATATTTAAACATGTCAAATATGGTTCTTTAGATAAAGAAAATAAAGAAAATGTTGAACACATAGTTTTGGATATGATAGTAAATTTCAAATATACACCTATTGGATTAGGTAAATAATTTCTAGAGGAATTGTATAATAAAATGGATTCTACATGGAAATGGGAATTAAGTACAAAAAGACAAATAAGGGAAATAACCTTAGCCCAAACAATGTTTGGTTTAGGTAAGACTCATATGTCTATAACATTGAGAGATTTTGCAAAGAAATTTGTACCTAAGACTAGAGCTTACAAAATCTTGAGAAATAAAATTGAGGAAGTAGTACAAGAGAGAAAGATGGTATGGAAGAAAGCCTTTGGGATAATGTCACCAACAATAGAAGAGGAAAATATAGATGAACAAGTAGAACTAGATAATTCAAAGGATCTTTATAATTATGCAAAATAGTTGGTAGATATAGTGGGGAAAATGGCTCAAGACAAGGAAAACAAACATAGAGAAAGTCATCATTGAGGATCAAACCCTTAAAAATACTTTTCCCAATGTGACTCTAGTGTTAACCAAGCCAGAGAATATAGTGTCTACCAAGCAAGAGAAAGGGGAGAAAGCTCCAAAATCTATAAAAGACACTCTAATAGATATCTCCAATCTAGCTATAGTTTAAATCATGGAATATTTGAAGATTGGAGAGCACAGAACAAATCAATAGGTAATTGTATCAATGACTGAAAAAATATTGTTACTATTGAGTTAAATGCACAACTATAACAAATGAAACAAAAGACATTAGTCATAGATGCTAAGGAACAAAGTGGATTGACAGTTAAAGAGAAAAGAGATGAAGATCCTACTAAGGCAGATCAAGCTATAGAGGGTCAAACTGATGTGATAAATGCTCAAATAGAGAAATCTACTATAGGTGAAGGAAGAGCACCAGCCTCAAGACCTCTTATAAATGGAATCAATGAGAAATAACCATCTAGAGATGTAAGGATCGAAGAATAGGGCGAGGAATAGAAGAAGACAATAGAGAAAAAGGGTGGACTAAGTGTAGAACCTCATACACAATCTAAAGCTAAGATAAGTAATGCACCTAAAAAATAGGTAATTATAATTCAAAAGGAGTTAGCTTCGACAAGAATTGATGCTAGTGGAGCACAAAAACAATAGAGACTAAGTGTAGATATTTCATCACACTCACTACAACTAGCATTATTGTGAAACAACAAACCAAAGAAGAAAACATTAGAGAAGAAGGCAATGTCACCTAGCAAGCATGTAATGTTAGATGAGGTTATAGTGATCCCCAAGTTTGATACTGATCACTTTACATATGAGAAGATGAAAATATTGCAAGATCTTTTGGCTTGGAAAACTAGACAAGAAGAATTGAGAAGGGAACATGTAACGTCCTACTAGGGAACCTAAAAGAAATTAACCTAAAGTTTCACTAAGTTTGGTAAAAAAAATTAAAAAATTTGAAATAAAAAAACAACAAGAGATAACACAACAAAAGCAATTACTCACATACATACTAGCAAACCATAAACATATTGCATCTCTTAAGGGTTCCATGATGTTGAATCACACACACACACAAGTTTCATTAATATTAAATCTAAAACATAATTAAATCCACATCCTAGAATAATCACAAGTACAAATCCAATAATATATAATTACATAAGATGCCACTTGGCATAACCAAAATGCATAATCATCTATTGTACAAGTGATAGGGTATGAAAAGCCTAAATAATATACATTGAATGAATAAAATACATCATCTCATAAGATCTCTAATAATAAAATATAATACAACACAATATAACCATCCAACATTAATACAAGATCAAAATGAAAGGAACAACTACACAGGCACATCCAATAATAACATCCAATTGTTGGATCTCAATGGTATAAGAAACACTACCACCTAATCTCGTGGAACCTAAATGGCTCAATCCTACCGTGCTAAGGAGATAATCTCAAGTCCCATTCGAATATCAATCCCAAAAGTCATAACCAACATATGGGTCAAGGAAAACCTAATAGCAATCTATCTCAAAGGTACCAAGACACAAATAACATATAAACCCAAAGGCAACAAAGACACGTAGGATATCTACTATGTAAGTGGGCAAGTGTAATCTCGTGAGTCAACTCTAAGGTTACTCAGGCAACCTCTTTGGACTCCGACCCCTTAGTGACTCTATACGGCTCAATATCCTTTTGTATAGACAAGGCATACTAACGAGGCAAGGTCGCAACCAAGCATCCTCTCTACTCCCATCCTAACATATACTAGCACTCAAGGCATGGGTGAGGAAGAACACTAAATGTTATTAATTCATTATAAACTTGTTTAATGAAATTTTATCACTTATTAAAATAACTTACAATGAGTTACCTAGGTAGCCTCTTTAGGGCTCTGACATTCATTACAAGCCACTTCCCAACATACACATAGAGTACCTACCCTAGGATCATGCAAATTACAACTCATACAATCACAATTTTCACCTCAGTCCTTTACAAGCAACTGGAAAGCACCTAAAGACAAAATACAATATTCACCTCAGTTCTATACAAGCAACTAGAAAGCACCAAAAGATAAGTGATCAAAAACTCAAAGGTTACTATTAGAAAGTCACAAAAATCACCTCAGTTCTATACAAGAAAATGAAAAGCATCAAATGATAATAGATCAAAACTCAAAGGTTACACCAAGATAATCACACCATTCACCTCAATTCTACACAAGCAACTGGAAAGCAATAACAAACAATTGATCAAAACTCATCATAGAAATTCATGAATACATCACCATGGTCAGGTATAAAAGATTGTGACCAAATAATAACCATTACATCATCACAGAACAAAAACCCCCAAGCCTCTGGTAAATACCTTGAATGGTCAACGTACTAAGTCAAACCTGAATCCCAACATGAAATACAACATACTTCTGATCAAGTAATTTAATAAGTGTTTTCATAAAATCAAAATTTTCTAGAATTTGATTGTCCGAATTTTTTAGCATCAACATTTCGGATCACACATAGTGATCCATCATCAGGATGAAGAGCAAGGGAATAGAAAAAATAAGTAGCAGACGGGGAGACATAGAGATACAAAAAAGAGGAGGGAGTTGGGGGGGGGGGGGGGGGGGGGGTGGTGTGGTAGTTTCACGAAGACCAAGAGGGGGGGTCATAAGATTAAAAAGGAAGAAGAAAATGAGTTTGAACTTAAATGAAAGAGAGGAAATTCAAAAAGTAAAAGCAATTAAAAAATAAATAAAAATGAACATATAGACTGATAACTAAAGGACAAAAACAAGGTTAACAAGCCATAAGACAAAAAATGAAACCTAACCAGTAAGAATATGCAAAACGAAGAAAGACAATACAAAGATAAAATTTGAAACCTATATACATACATAAAATAATAATAAATATTAATTATAATAAAATGAACACATTATGTATATGCCTATGGATGTATCAATATTATAATGATAATAATAATAATAACATAAATAATATAACAAAATAAGACGAAATAAATTAATATATATAAATATAAATAAGAAGAAAATAAAAATTAATAAAATAACATTGAACATTGAACAAAATATAAATAATGAAGAAAAATGACTAAAACTAAAAATTAATAATAATAACAAACTAAGAAAGCAAATCTGAAAATAAACCACAAAAACTAATAATAATAATAATACTAATAACAAATGGATGCAATATATATATATATATATATATATATATATATATATATATATATATATATATATATATATATATATATATATATATATATATATATATATATATATATGAATGCATAAATATTATAATGAAAATGATAATAACGCTAATAATAATAATAACACTAATAATATAACTAAATAAGACTCCATAAATAAAAATATATAAATTATATATATGTATGTATGTATGAAAATAAAGATCAATAAAGTAACATATAAAATATTGAGCAAAATATAAATATAATAATAATAATAAAGAAATGAACTAAGCATGTGAATCTGAAAATGAACCACAAAAAATTAATAATACCTATGAAAATAATAATAATAATACTAATAATAACAATAATAGAATGGACGCATTATATATATATAGATGAATGCAATACAAGGAAAATGATAATAACACTAATAAAAATGAACTAAGAATGAGAATCTGTAAAAGAATAGAAAGTCAACCACATAATAGTAATAATATAACTATGCAAATATATAAATTAATAAGAATATGAAAAGAATAAAAATCAATAAAAATAATAAAGGACTAAATATAAATAAATAACTAGCTATAAAACATTAATAAAAAGGATCTAAAAAGGAAGAAAAAATTTCAAACATACACACAAAAATATAATGAAGAGCAAGGAAATGGTAGAATAACAAAAGAAGTGGACCCCAAGACTAGGAATGTTGGCCTAGGGAAAGAGAGAGAAACAAAGATGAGGGAGCCCTAGAGAGAAAGACAAAAAAGAAAATGGATAGGTTAAAGAGAAGTACAATTGTCGACCTAAAAAATCACCACCACGGGAGCAAAGAGGAACAAGGAGGTGAGGAATGACCAATGAGGCAGGAAGACCACAGGATTAGGTTATACAAAAAATAAAATACAAAGGTTCGATTTACAAAGAGAGTTCTAGATTTCTATTTTTTTCTAGTATCAGATTTGCTAAGGTTTTCATGATTCTAGGAGGCGGGAAGTGTTTTCATAGTTCATTTGGTTTAAAAAATAAAATAAAAAGGTTCGATTTACAAACAAAGTTCCATATTTCTATTTTTTCTAGTATTAGATTTGCTAAGGTTTCTCACAAGAAATCTCAATAGATTGAACAATCCATTAAAAGTCATTTAAATATAAAACCTCATATTTGTTGAGATGTCATTTTGCACAATGCTTAACAATAGGAATCCTTTCGAACTCCTCTCTTGAAAAGCTAATCTAGGATCAACTCCAAGGTTCTAGATGATCTTGCAACCTATTGGAATCCACTTAGTTGAAGATAAATGTATTTTTTCATAGGGAGGCCTTTATTGGTTCTGACCAATTCAGATAAGATTTTAAATCTACTTGCTATCTCAAAAGAATAACCATACAAAAGAAATATATTTTTGTATTTTTGTATTTTTTAATGAATGCAATGTAACAATACAACTATATTAATTCCTATTTTAACCAAGTGTTAGTAAAGAAAATCATGAAGATAAAGTAATAATAAATTTAAGCAAATGACATGAAAAGTAAAATCCTAATGGACATAAGCCGCATAAATAATACGTCTATGAGTAAAGTCTTTAAAAAGATCGGTAGGTAACCAATGAAAATAGGAACAATGCTTCCTTAATTCCAATGATGTAATCATCGATGGGAATTTAGTAACCATAAAATGTTTCACTTTTCATTAGATCACAAAGCACAGAAAGTGTGCTCATGCAAAACAAAAAGCTATGCATGAACAATAGGGTGATCTCTTCTCGCACTAAGTACGTAAATTTTTTATATAAAACTATAGCAAACACCAGAATTAAAAGATCGCACAATAAATCAACACAACAAAACTATTGGCTCAACTACATTCCATGAACATACATTAACAAAATATAACACACTTAGGCAAGAATTACTACACTTTAAATGTAAGGACCAATAACATATATTATTGCATCAAAATAATGACCTAGAATATATGTTTCATTCTTGAATTTATAAGAAATCATCTCCTCAATTTGTGTTGAGAGTGAGAGATATCTTTATGCAAACATATGTTTCTATACTAATAAGAAAAATCTATTTATGTACAAACTAACTCTCTATCTAGTGCTAAGTACGACTCCATCCTTATTTATATTAATAAATGGATGCATGAGCCTTTAAATGTCTTAAAACAAAGAAAGCATGAGAAAATAAGAAGAAGAAATCCATTAGATGATGTAGGAGTGTGTAGAAGTGTCAATAATAAAAGCTCCATCTTCACTACATGTTTGTCGGAGTTAAACTACCGTTAGAATGCATTTCTAATGCATGGAAAGCTCTAAATTTAGAACTGGTAGTTAACTATTGGTGCACCTTTAACTTCTTCAAAAACTTTTGATGCACCTCTGAAAAATTGCACCTTGGAAGCAGTGCACCTGACGCACCTGCACAATCAAAAGTAGGTTCAAAAAATGCAAAATTTCACCAAGTGTCAAGACTAAAATTCTAGCTTCTGGGTTTTGTTCCCCTTCATACCAAAGCTATGTCTAGGTATTTGCTCTTGATTTTCTCTATAATCTCAGTGACTTGAGTTGCATTTGGAAAATCTAAGGCTTCATATCTTTCCTTCAATTTTTTCCTATAATTGCTCACCTCAATGTGAGTCTCTATGAAATCTCCTAGTGTCACATCCAAGTCT
The DNA here is from genome assembly GCA_028749045.1 of Cupressus sempervirens. Lineage (NCBI taxonomy): Eukaryota > Viridiplantae > Streptophyta > Pinopsida > Cupressales > Cupressaceae > Cupressus > Cupressus sempervirens. Next base: position 849,103,952 of record CM053792.1, read on the forward strand.
AGTAATGCTTCTTAAGTCCTGAATGTTTGTCTAATATCATCATCATTAGAAGCTTCTTCAAAATTCTTCTAGAATTATTCAACAACTGCTTCTATAGTCATTAATTTTTCCCTTAAATCATCTTCAAAAAAATCTAATCATGCATCATTGTAATGTTTCTTTGCCTCCAAAATTTTCTCTTGGGTTTGATCCTTGAGCTTATGAATATCCGTATGTAATGTTTCCATTACTTTATTGCCATCCGCAATCTTCTCTATCCAATCATAAATTTTATCTAACTCTTCTACTATATATACCTCCATTAACATCCAACACCTTTGACCCCTGGTCGACTATAGTGTTTGTAGGTCTTTGCCCCAGGTATGTACTTCGTCCATTAACCCAAAATCCTAGTTAAAAATGGTCACTAGCTTATCTACATTATTCTACATATGGTGTAGTAGTTTAAGATTTTCCTGTATAATCTGCACACCTTTCTCTTCAAAACTTTCTCGCCATTGTTGACAAGCCTTTAAAAGTGGATCTAACTGCATAGTCTTCTTATCTCTTTTCTCTAGTGTCACATTCAAAGTCTCCTCAATATTTTTAGGATCTAATGGACCAACAATTTCATTTAGATATCCTTTTAATATCTTATTCTATTTTTGAATTGTTATAAATTCTGTTTCATCCTGTTCTAAGTGTCTAAACACTTCTTTAATTCCAGTTGTCATTATTAAATTGGCAGTGTCTAACTTGGGTTTCCCAAGCACAACCTCCCTAATTTGATAATCTTTTAGAGTCTATTCATTAATATCTGCATGCAAAGGAGGGATAACAACATGAGAAAAAAAATCCTAATTCTAATCACTCATGATAAAGGCCGATGCTCATGCATATTTTGGAGGTGACTGAGGTTTCCTGAGAACTTCAATCAATTCTCTCATTCCCTCTTCCTCAGTATCATACTGTTTCCTTTTGTTTCTAATCACCTCTTTTCTCAACAATCTTAGGATATGTTCCATTAGAGATTTTCCCTTTGATAATGAAGGAGTTTGTTTTGCTATGCTCTTCCCCTTATCACTCCTTTTCGAAGTCTTTTCCTTTTGTGAGAGATCCACATTGGGAGTCTTTGTATCTGTAGAGTCCATAGTTCTCACCTCTATGTCTTTGGAAGTCTATTGAGGTTCCTCACATATTTTCCCTTCCTCTAACACTTCACCAACAGGTATTTGTTGTGGCTCTTCCTCCTAAGCCACTTGGACCTGTTCTTCTTCATTGCTCGAAGGGAGAGTAGTAGCTAAAGCTTTATCCACACAAAATGTTCCTTGATTTGATGATGGTGGACCTACTTCAAGTCCTTGTGTCTGAGATGGAAACTAACTCCAATCCTCCTGTTGAGGTTGATTAGTCAGAGTATCCCTTATCTTATCTCCCACCAACTTAGTGCCAACCAACATAAAATCAAAATCTGACATCTGAAAGACATGAACCCCTTTAGCCTCTTATTGATCAATCCATTGTTGCAACTCATCCTCTAAAGTGGTAGTTTGAATAGGCTAAGTGGGAACAAATGGTGGTGTAATGGCTTCTTCTCCATTCTAACTATGTTGCTCTAGCAAGACAAGTCCTCCAACTCAAAGGAAGGTTATCTTCTTCTTCATCATCATCCTCTTCTTCCTCTCCTTCTAGGATAACCTTTGGTAGTGATGAAAAAGGAATAACTCTTCTAATAACCTTTTGTCTCCTCTTGACCAGAGTTTTGATCTTTCTTCTCTTAGAAGTCGATGGGGAGGCTTGTACCTCTTGAGTAGGCAGAGACACTTCTTGTACTTCTATTTGAACTCCTCCTTGTTCTTCTTCAGTTAGTGGCACTTGAGGATTATCTGGGGTCTGTGTAGCTTCTACACTCTCTAACCCTTATACATTTTCTACCCCTTGTTGTGGTGGTGCTTGGGTTGGTTTTTCTTCTGGCTCAACTTGTTGGGGAGAAGTTCTCTTCCTCTTGTCTTTAACCTTCTGAGCCCTATAATATCTAACTTCTCTGTTAAGTCGGTGCATTATTTCTAGCCTCATTAGGGAATGAGTTGTGAAAGTGGGCACTATTACCTTGGCTCCTCTACCTCTTGTTGGGTAGGTTGTAGTGTGAAATACTACCACTTGAGGAATTAGATCTAATTTGAAAGCTCTTTTGATCCAATCCTTGGTCAATTTGATGACATGCCTAGCCCTGTGATTAATATCTGAGTTTCTTCCTTATCAATCTCTGCATTTATAATGGGTCAATCAAAAGTCTTATCTCTATTATACAATGAATCAAGGACATCCTTAGTATTTTTTTGTACTACCTTTAAAGGAACCTCTATCTTCAAAACACTACTTTCCAAATAGAGAGTCATCCTACAATAATCCCTTATACAAATATCATTTTCATCTACTACAGTCATCCAATGGTCCTCAATTGCATCTTCATGTTGGAATGTTTTGCCTCCTAAGTACTGCACTCTTCCAATGTTATCAAAGGGATATTGATCCCACCTAGGTTCAAAAGATAGAATATCCTATCTCTACACCACACTAAATGGTCCTATAGTAATGGGCCACACCTAGGTTATCATCTCCTGCTTCCTTACTTTGTCATATGCAAACAAGAGTTGTCGAGAAATCTCCAACAATATGAGTCTATCACTTGAATACCCAGGAAGCTTCTTGGGATTGATGGTCATATGTGCTACCCTTAAATAAGTGAATGTCCTAAATTGGATGTAATAGCCACTGACTTCTAAACCTTTGTTGCTGCCTCATCTGACATCCTTTTCATAGAATTCCCTTCAATGAACCAAATATCACAAAAATAATAGCATCATTTACTATATTGTATTTCTTTCTGTGCTCTAGAAGCTTTTTCTTCACCAATTGGGGATACACTATATAGGGCCATGCGTTTGCATCTTGCACACTGCCCTTTTTGAAGCATCCCAGATAATCCATTGCCCTTACTGCTAATAGGTACACCAAATATGATGTCATGTAGAACTTACGGTTGTTCTTAGTTGTCACCAACTGGTCATCCAAATTCTCGTTGACAATTAAAGCCCAATCAATTGACATATTCTCTATTCTGATGGTCTTAATGAAATGCACCATCCATATATTCAAGTGTCCTAATGCTAATAACCCCATGACTCTACTCAAAATTATTATAGAATATTTGATATCCTCTTTCATATAGCCCCTTGTAATGTCAACTTTTCTTGCTTTACGTGTGAAAGGAGTTTTCTCAATGAGGTATGAGGATAGGATAACTTCTAAAGCTTCCTCTCCATGTTCTTTGTACCATCTTTCTACCTAGTGATAGGTTAATCTGATAAATTGATCTGCTCTTAGAAGATAGAATACCTTTTCTATGTTCTTAGGTAAGAGATCTAGCACGATCAACAACATAAGATCTAGCATGATCAACAACATAAAATTGTAGTCCCCTATCCTAATATTTATCAAACTTGCAAAATGTTAAACATTAATAATAAAACATCTGAAATGACATCTACACAAGTTGACACTAGGATTTAATATGGAAACCTAATTTTGGAAAAACCACCAGTAACATGTCACCAATCTTTCACTCTTTTGAAGTGACCTATGTTATGAGGCAACCCTGTTAAAGGTTACAAAACACACTATTAAATGTGACCTTGTTAAAATATTTAATCACACTATTAGAAGTGACCTTGTTAGAGGACTTTAGAACATTCCATTAGAATGCCACCTTGATTAAATAATTGTAATACTAATACAATAGTTAGAAAGTAACAATAGGTTTTATATGACAAATACAACTCACTTTGCAAATAAAGATTATAGTTTGGTTCACATGTTGATCCATTAAATGGCCTTCATTGTCATTTTAGTCTCTAATCTACTTGGCACTCCTTCAAATAATCATACTTTGACTCTTCACAACTCATCTCAGTATCTAGCTTAAGTTTTCCAGTCAATAGCATCGACAATTGCTCCAACCTCTCTATGTCCTCACTAGCTCTAGTAACCTTTCATACACTTTAGATTAGTCAATATGCCTCCTTAAATAGGGAATATGATATTTTTCCACTTAAAAACTACTATAGATCTTAGGGTTTGGTTAGATTCATCAAATCCTTCCAACATTTCTTCTCCTCTTTTCTCTTCTAGAAACTTCTCCAAACTTCTCCTTGAATTATCGCATAGAAATACTCAAACATAATTTCCTTCAAATTAAATGCTCTAGGTCATCCATCATTATTTTTCACACATTTTGCATATTCCAAGAAATCAACTATGTTGGCTGGAAATCATTTTTTCCTCTTAATTTTTTAAATGTTGTCCCTCTACCAACATTGTGTTTTGATGCTCAGTCATTACTGGATTACTCAACTGCTACTAACTTTTCTGTTTGGAACATATACCAACACTTGATCAATATTGATGCTCATTCGATACTATATTTTCTTGGCTTATATTGGCACTCAATTGACACTATCATCACTTGGCATAAACTTCAAGTTTCATAATGTTCTACTCTTTTTCTTAGTCAAGCCTATGCATTTGGTTATTCTTTGATCACTTCTTCAAGGCTTCAGTACAACTGTTGTCTTTACTTTTAACATGATTGAAAAATAACTTCATCTTTTCAAAGTCTAACTAATCAAGTTCCCATTGTAATTCCTCTCATAACTCAACCTTTTCTCTAGGTGCTTTTGTTATGTCCTTCTCAAATCCTCTTGATCAATCATCTCAATGTGACACTAAAATTAGATAGTAATCTATCTTACCAATAAAGTTTGACATCAATAACAACATAACAATTGTATCAATTGTAGTTTCTATTGGAAATATGGATAAGTTGTGTAAAGGATTATCATTTATGGCAACATATATCTTTGAAGAGATGACATATTGTATATTTTAAGATTCCATGATCAGAGACATAAAATTGTCTAAGTGTTAGACAATTTAGTATTAGTATATTTAATGATAGGTAGGCTAGAGTGTCATAATGACGTACCTAAGTGCGTATTTAATGATAGGTAGACTAGAATTTCATAATGATGTACCTAAGTACATATTTAATGATAGGTAGACTAGAGTGTCATAATGGCATACCTAAGTGCGTAGATCAGTACATACTAAGTTATGGGTGAAACACTAGTAAAGGCAAAGAACAAGACATAACATAGTCTATCATAAAAATGTTAATAACAGGTTAAGGAATTATTTCAGCAATGAAATAATTACTTAATTATCTAGAAATGACATCCTAGATATTTTCTCTGAGTTAGCATTGAATAATTTTTTATATGGCCAAGCATGTGAATACATCGAGCCGATTGGATAGAGTTGTGTAAAAGTAAAAGGTATAAGGAATAAATCACTAATTGTGAAGTAGTGTAGTGCGAATGCAAAGTTTATGATGTTTATGCAAACTGAGTATGTGACATACAAACTTATGTGAGAGATCTATGATGCAAATTATGATGTAAGATCATAGATATATGAAGTACATTAGTCAAAAGATAAGAGCTTGTTGTATCTATCTTGTTTTTTGTAAGGCATTGAAGTGTATAATATCATGTTTGGGCAATGGGCTCATCTTGCATACATATGTAATTTTAATACCAACTCCTAATAAGGTTTAAGAAAATCCTAATCGAGTTGAGGCTTTTAACATGGCCTAGTCGTTTAATAAGGACCGAGACACTATATGTAATTCATAGAATCCTAACAAGGTCAATATCCTTAACATGATTCTTTTGTTTAGTGGATCATTTTGTGGGTACCATACCCATCGGGTTTTCCTTTGGCCATGATTTCCCTAGATAACAAAATATGGTGTTATAAGTTCTTTTTATGTATGGATTAATTTACTATTTAGCATTATTGGTTTACTTTCAAATACATGTTGTAAAGTAATTAATAATATCTAGTTGTGGGAAAAATTTTGTGGAATACCAATTCACCTCCCTCTCAATATTATCTATTTCTAATAGTCTCCAACAATCTTTCTCTTTGACATTAATGACAACACTTCTAGATACCATGCAATCCAAAATATGTACTACTTTGAGAAATCTCCCTCTATGGTTAGTAGAAGATCTTCATTAACATCCTAAATTTCATTTTGATTCACATCTTTGTGTCCAATAATCTCTTTCTTTGAGTTTCATTTTGATTCTTATCCATGTAGCTCATGTTGAGATAATGGGTGTTGCACACATTGCATAATATTTTTATATTGTATTATTTTATTTTATTATGTGATGTTGCACCTAGATGGATGTGCAACATGTAAAGATTCCCATGGGATATACTTGATGAGTTGTATTGTAACATTGTGATAATATTTCATGTAATTATTTAATATTAGGGAAAAGAATTAAATTTTCAATATTAAATGTGGGGTCAATGGGTTAGGTACCACATGGTTTATGTAATACCACTTAGTGGTTTTGTGGGACTTACTACTATATAAGCAGCCACAAGGGTGGTTGTAGAGACAAGGTGAAGAAGAAGGAAAAAAGGGAAAGAGTCAAGTTGGACAAGGCTTGATAGGTTAGCCAAGGGAGCATTTGTGAAGGTTGGAAGCATGGTATGGGATGTGTAGATTCATGCTTGTTCACATGGATTTCTTGTATGTGTCTATGGTTTTGAAGGCTTCCATGGTTGTATTGCAATAGTGTTTTTACTGAATAATACATGGTGATGATGCTTTTGGAGGCTAGGTTTTTTCCTCAATGAGGGTTTCTCAGGGTATATCTTGTGTCACATTTTTTGTGAGTATGTTTTCTATTCTCTTGCAAGTGGATTTTAATTGCATATATATATATTTTAGATCTATTATGGGTTACGTGGAAACTATTATATTATTTCTTGCAAATTTCCTTAAAACTCACATAAGATCACTCTATTAGATCATGAGATCAATGAGATTATTTTATATTTCTAGAAATACCTTGCATAAATTCTCCCTCTTTGCAACATCTCCTTACTGAATAACTCCATCTTCATATGTTAATTGGCATACTCTCCCTCTCTCTTATTACTCCATGGTAATTGTCACATTCTCTCTCTTTGACAACAATGCCAAAGAAACTTCATTTATCTCATACAGCTTTATCATGTAAATATCTTTATGTTAGTTCAGAGTTAACCTTTGTCATCTGGTCTGTGACTAATACAACATTGTGTTCTTCTTCCTTCACTACTTTAGGTAACTCCTAAAGCACGACTTTTTGCATCAATTTGTAAGATATTATGATCAACAAATTTGATATCAAGCTCCATATTAGCTTAAGTAGCCTTGTCTAGGGGAATCACCCCTAATTTACCTATTATATATTCAAAAGCATCCTTAGTGAAAATATCATCTATTTTCTCCTTAGTGTTTATATAATCCAATCTCACTTCTTTGTCTTGAACTAACTCTCTCAAATAATGATACTTGATAGCAATACGATTGGTCTTTGTGTGCATCATAGGGTTCTTTGATATGTTTATAACACTTGTGTTGTTACAATAGATAACAACTACATCAATGATCTCTTCCTTCATCCCTTTCAACAATTGCTTGATCCATATAATATTTGAACAATTTACTACTATTGCCACATATTTAGCTTTAGTTGTTGATTATGAAATATAGTTCTATTTCTTTCTTGTCCATGGGATTACTCTCTTTTCTAGAAAGAAAGCTCCACCACTTGTACTCTCTCTATCATAAACACTGTCTGCCTAATTAGAATCAATGAACACTTTCAACTCAAACTTGTCATTCTTCTTGTAATATAAGCCATAGTCTTCTATTCCTTTTAGGTATCTTAGTATCTTTTTCACTTCCATCATGTGATTTTCCTTGGGGTTGGCAGAAAATCTTGCAACAATCCCAACTAATAGGGCAATATCAAGTCTTTTATGAACAACACATTGTAGTTTCCCAATCATTGATGTATATAATGTCTGGTTCACATCAGTAGAATCATCATTCTTAGATAGCTTATTTCATGTAGCCATAGGTGCACTAACTAGTCTTGAATCTTCTATTCCAAAAGTTTTAGTATCTCCTTGATATATTTTGATTAAGTAATGGAGATACCTTGCTTCATTTGATATACTTGTAAACCAACAAAGAATTTAATCTCACCAAACATAGACATTTTAGATTCCTTCATCTCATCTACAAATTATTTGCATAATGCAGAATTTCCTCAAAATATGATATCATCAACAACAACTTTAAATGAAAATATCTCATTGTTTCCTTTAGCCTTCAAGTATAGATTATTGTAATCATTAGTTCTTACAAATCCAATCTTCACCAAATAATTATGTAATCTTCCATACCATGTTGTAGGGGCTTGTTTCAAACCATATAGAGCCTTGTGACATTTACATACCATGTTCTTCTTGTTGGAATCTACAAACCCTTTAGGATATTCAATTCAAACCTCTTCTTCAAGTATTACATTTAGAAATGCAGATTTGACATCCATTTGGTACACTTTAAATATTTTGTAAGTAGAATAGGAAAGTATTGTTCTATCTACTTCCAATCTTGCAACTGGGGAAAATGCTTCCCCATAGTCAATTCCTTCTTCTTATGCATATCCTTTGCATATCAATCTAGCTTTGTTCCTTGTAACTTCTCCTTTTTCATTTAGCTTGCTTCTAAACACCCACTTTATTCCAATAACATTTTTGTCCTTTGGTCTAAGTACTAGTGTCTAGGTTTTGTTCTTCTCAATATGCTCAATTTCTTAATTCATTACATGAATCCAATTCTCATTCTCTAAATAATATATTACTAATTTAGGCTCAAACTCACAAAGTAAACATGTATCACATCGAAGTTTTTTCCTTGTCATAACTCCAGATTCATTGTTTCTAATGATTTTTTTAGGTGCATGGTGTCTTCTCACATACTTTTCTAGTCTAGGTTCTTTCCTTCTTTCTTCTTGCACAAGATCATCTTGAAAAATGATTTCAAGGTCATTCTATCTCTCCAGTCTAGGTTCTTCTTGCTTGACATTATCTACCTAATTTTCAACATCTACTACATGTCTCTTGCAATTGTTGATGCTCAGAACCTATAGTCTATTGCTCGACAACCTTTTTCTATATCTTGATATTCGCTATTCATTGTTGCTTGGTAGCTTTATTCTCTTGCTCAGGTAAAGTGTAGGGAATACCTTCATCCACATGAATGTGTTGTAATATTTAGGTTCTATCTTGCATTCAACTTCATTATTTTCTACATATTCATCAACTTTGACATTTTCACTTTTTGCAACTTTCTTAATCTTAGAATTCAAATGCTTAGAAGATTTTCTCTTAGTGGAATATCCTAGGAACATGCCTTCATCACTTTTAGCATCAAGTTTTCCATTTCTATTATCCTTTAGTATATAGAGTTTGCTTCCAAAAAAATTGAATTACTTCACATTAGGTGCATACCCATACCATAATTCAAAGAGCATAACATTTGTACCTTTCTTGACTTGTACTATGTTCAAAGTATAAATTTTTGTACTTACAACTTCTCTCTATTGGAAATAATTGAGTCATTGATGTTTACATTGGTGTCAATATTAACCAAGCAATGTAGATTTTATTGTATTAACCTTGTATATGTTAGTATTAACAGAGCAATTGGCTAATGAATACTTTCTAGTATTAATTGAACAAATGGTTAATATAAGGATTCCTACTTGTATTATTGACCGAATGGTTGAGCAACAAAGATCTAAATCTACAAAGAAAGTTCTTCATAAATTAGGTCAAACTATTTTTTCTTTCTAAACATTGTAGCAATAAGGAAATATCTTAACATAGTTGACTTAACATTAATTTGTAAATCCTCTAACAAAGTGACATTACAAAATTAAAGTGAGCTCTAACCAAGCCACTCCTAATAGGGTGATCTAAATCCCCTAATAGGGTCATACTTAACAATATGTTTTGTAACCTTTAATAGGGTTGGATCCTAATACAGATCACTTTAAAAGAGTGAAAATTATTGTGACTTGTTACAAGGTGGTTTTCCCAAATTGGGTTTCCAAGTTAAATATTGGTGTCATTTGTTTTCACGTTATTTTCTTATGCTTTATGTTTTAGCAACTGAGTTACTAAAGGATAAAACAATTTAATAAATTTGAAGATTGCTTTGCTAACCAAGCTTTAATAATATTTTTGTCTTAACTAAGCTATTCGGTATTGTATGATTAGTAGAAGTTTGTATTGACATCTAAGGGGCAAGGATTTGTTTTTGTGGTAGCTAATTCACCCCTTCCCTCTCAGTTACTCTCATACATTTTCAACAATTGGTATCAGAGAAGTTGGTGCTTGCAAGAAACAGTTTTAAGGACCTAAGCTAAAGATTAGGATATCTTATAGAAGGGAGATCCCTAAGCTAAACAAAGAAAAAGATCAGCATGGTAGAAGTTGATGAAGCTACATATATCAAGCATCAGTGATGTTGGTGTATTGTACTTGGAGAACAAATGTGTGCCACCACCCAAGCCTATAACTATGGAGTGAATAAAATAAGAAAAGGATTACAATATTATGATGATTGATATTGCATCCTCTTTCAACTATTCTAAATTTGATGAAGTCAAGGATTATCCTACTATATTTGACATGTGGAAAAAGTTGAAGAAAGTCTTTGGAGGTGACAAAAAATGTGCAAAGAGCCAAGGCAGAAAGTTTAAGAAGAAATTTTGATCAATTGAAAATGGTAGAAGGTGAGAACGTTGCTCAATAAAGTGAAAGGATCAAAGATTGTGTAAGTGAAGTCAAAGCTGTAAGAGGTAAAATTAATGATGAAAAAATAATCAAAAAGTTACTAAGAACTCTTCTTCCTATTTATACAATTAGATGTTCATCTATTCAAGAGATGAGATGCAATCCAACACATGTTTTAACTCTAGATACTCTTGTGGAGAGGTTAACTACTTTTGAGTTGAATAACTTTGATAACTATGCTCCTTCTAAAAATCTTGAATCTTCATTGAAAGAAAAACTAACCCATGGTATAAAAGGAGGGAACTCAAAAGGAAAAAAAGTTGATAGTGAAGAAGATGAAGATCTTGAAGTCATTGAATCCCTTCTAGCAAAAAGAGTAGCAAGAGGGAAAGGAAAATTTAGAGGTAAAATTCTGTTGATTTGTTTCTCATGTGAAGAATTTGGTCATATTGCTACAAGATGTCTAAACAAGGAAGATAAAGATGAGAAAAGGTTCAACAAATTCAAAAGCAAGAAAGACTTCAAAAGCTACAAGGACTACAAAGGAAAAGGTAAGAAATCATGTTACATTGCAAAAGATTCTGATTGTGATAATGATGAAGATGAAGTAGTTTATCTTGTTAAAGATGAATTTGATGATGATGAAAATGAAAAGATGACACTTATCTCTCATGTTAGCAAAAAATATTCATGGATCATAGATAGTGGTAGTTCTCATCAAATGATTGGTGATAAAACAAAATTTGAACATTTGAAACATTATGATGGTGGAAGTGTTATATTTGGAAACAATGAACCATGTTATGTAAAAGGAAATGGAGTCATAGAATTAACTGATGGAATCAAATGTGAGAATGCCTATTGAGTTAAAGGATTAAGACATAATCTAGTGTATCACAATTGAACAATATACGATACAAAGTTGACATCATGAATGGAAAAGTTAAACTATTGGATGGAAAAGGAAAAATAGTTAAAACAAGAAATTAGACAAAAATAAATTTTCTTTGTCTAGATCTTACTGAAAATACAAAGGATGTGTCATGTCAACTTTGATAACCTGATCACCACAAGTAAGAACAAAAGAGTAAGAGACATAACTTATCTAAAGAAACCTGAGATGGACATGTGAAAATAATGTAAAATTGGTAAAATGAGAAAAATAAGTTTAAAAAGTAAGTCCTACAATTTTGAAGAAGTTTTGAAACTAGTTCACATAGATCTTTGTAAGCCAATATGTGTGGAAAGTTACTATGGAGATATATATTTTATTCTATTTGTTGATGATTATTCTAGAATGATGACTATAATGTTTTTTAAAGATAAGTTTGATGCTTTTCAAAAGTTCAAATGGTATTTGGTTAGAGTTAAGAAAAAAATGGAAGAATTTGAAATGCCTAAGATAAGATGAATTCAATGAGTTCTGCAATGAAAGAGGAATCAAAAGATAGGTATCAACACCTAGAACTCTAGAACAAAATGGAATAGAAAAAAGAAGATATATAACCATCATGGAATGTGCAAGGACACTATTGACAGAGAAGAATGTTGCACCAAAATATTGGAGAGAAGCAATCAAACAATAGTTCATACACTAAACCGAGGTCAATTGAAGAAAGGTAAAAAAAAAACACCTTATGAATTATGGTATAGTTACAAACCTAATGTTTGTTATCTTAGAGTATTTGGAAGCAAATTTTATATCTTAAACGATGTAAGGAAAGGAAATATTGATGCAAAAAGTGATGAAGGAATATTCCTAGGGTACTCCAATAAAAGCAAGGAATACAAATGTTTTAATCTCACTATTCACAAAGTCATAGAAAGTGTCCATGTAAAGATTGATGAGTTTGCAAAAAAAAGTGAAGAAAAGAACAACAAAGAGCTTGGGGATTATAAAAAAATTGTCTATAATGAAGAGGAAACTGAGACATTACCTTTGAAAGTTGAAGCCATTCAATAACCAAGTGTACCAAATAATTTACTGGTTGTTCAACTTGAGTTACAGATAGTTCAACTCGAGTTGCAGCCCCAAGAAGTGCAACCCGAGTCACAGATAGAGGCACCAGAGTTACAGCCAGATCAACTAGCTTGGAGGCTGAGGAAAAGGATAGGGATCTTGGAGAACCAAGTGAACAAGGTTCAAAGCAAAGAAATAATGATCCAAGACTTGCCAAATGTGTCAAAAGGCATCATGCAATTGACTAAATAATTGGAGGAGAGACAAAAGACATACTAACAAGGAACAAACTAAAAGGTACATATTTGCTTAGTGAATTGGAGGCTAGATCTATAAAAGATGCTTTAGAAATAAAATTTGGATAGAAGTAATGAATGAAGAGATTGAGAAAACATAAAGGAATAAAATATGGTCTCTTGTTTCTAGACCTAAGGATAAAAATGTGATTGGTACAAAATGGATATTCAAAAATAAGTTGAATGAGAAATGAGAAGTGACAAGAAACAAGGCAAGACTTGTATGCAAAGGTTATTCTCAAGAAGAAGGAATTGATTATGGGAAAAAAATTTCCCCTATTACAAGACTTAAAAGAGTTAGAATACTTCTAGCTTATGCAACACAAAAGGGATTCAAAGTATATCAGATGGATGTCAAATCAACCTTCTTGAATGGAGTCTTAGAAGAAAAAATCTATATTGAGCAGCCTAAAAGTTTCATTGATCCAAGCCAAAGAAATATGATATCACCTTATATGGATTAAAACAAGCTCCTAGAGCATGGTATGAAAGACTACATGGATATGTAGTGAAAATTGGTTTTGAAAAAAAAATGACAATAGAAATTTGTACATTAAGGAAGGACCATAGGACAAGATATTGCTTGCAAAAATATTGGTGGATGATATCATATTTGGTGGACATGAGATGTTATGCAAGTCATTTGTTGAAGCAATGAGGAAGAAATTTTAAATGTCTATGTTTGGAGAAATTGAATTCTTTGTGAGACTACAAGTTCATCAGATGAAGGATGGCATATACACCACTTAATCGAAATACATTGGGGGAACATTGAAAGTATTTGGAATGGAAGACTCCAAACCAATTGGAATACCTATGTATGCTAGACATAAGCTCTCAAACAATGATAATTCAACCAAGGTAAATTAGACTATTTATAGAGCAATGATTGAGAAACTTCAATATGTGGTTCACACTAGACCTGATATAGTATTGGCAATTAGCATAGTTGCAATATTTTTTGCTAATCCTAAAGAAAATCACATTGTGGTAGTTAAAGTTTTTTTGGGATATCTAAAAGTAATTGAAGAATATGGGTTATGGTACAAGAAAGGAGGAACTCTTGATTTAAGAGCCTTTACTAATGCAGATTGGGAATGAAACATTGATGACCAAAAAAGTACTAGTGGAGTAGCATTATTTCTTGGAAAGAGGCTAGTCTCTTGGACAAGCAAGAATCATCATTGTATTTCTCAGTCCACAATAGAGGAAAAGTATGTTGTTGCAACAATTAATTGTTCTAACATAATGTGGATCAAGCAATTGATTTCAAGAATGAAGGAAGAAATCAGGGAACTAGTGGTTATCTATTGTGATAACACAAGTGTAATCAATATATCCAAAAACCCAATGATGCACATAAAGACAAAACACATTGCAATCAAATATTGTTTCCTAAGGGAATTGGTTCAAGACAAAGAGGTGAGATTGGAATATGTAAACACTAAGGAGCAGATAGTAGATATATTTACCAAAGCTTTACCTAAAGATGCATTTATATATCTAAAAGGAAAACTAGGTGTTAATCCCCTATCTAATGCTCACTAAATGCAAAAGATTGTGTGTCATCAACCAAGCTCCATTGAAGATCAATCAAGTTGATGCACCATAATCAGAGCATATTGTATATGAATCAGTACAAAAGGTACATTGTAATTTCATATGTATGTATCCTTTGGAAATTGATGTCAAAGAGGGAGATTTTTAGTGTCAACATGGAAGATTGTGAAAAGTTCATTATCAATGGGATTGACGGAAAGGCTTGATGATGAAATGTATACCTAAGAGGGAGAAAATGATAGAAAAGCATTGAAAAGAAAGCAATAGAGAAAAATCCAAGAAGAATTTCAAAGGGAGTTAGTATGGATGAGAATTAGAATGAAACTAAGGATATTATCTTATTGCTGATACTTCTATCAATTTATGTCGACATGTCTTATTTCCATCAATTTAAAAGAGGGAGTTTGTTGGAAACAATTATTTCATTATATATTGTCATTTATGTTTGTACACAAATGTCAGTATTAACTGAGCAATGTAGAGTTTGCAATATTAACCTTGGATATATCAGTATTAACTGAGTAGTTAAGTAATGAAGACTTTCCAGTATTAACTAAGAAGCCAGTTAATATAAAGATTCATGCTTGTACTATTGACCAAGTGGTCAAGCATTGAAGGAGAATAGTATTAACCGAGTGGTCATGAAATGAAGAAGTCATAATATCAACCAAGTGTTTAGTCCTAGTATTGATTGAGTGAAGAATGTAATTGTCAAATATTTTATTGATTAAGGCTAACTATTTGGACGTTTATTGATCTTTTAAAAGGATATTCAGCCAAATTTTTCTAGCATATGATATATAAGAAAGGTCAAGTTGTCAAGATAGAAGAGTAATAAGTGGAAAATGAAATAGATGGGCATGTGAGCAAAGACAAGGCACAAAAGAAAAGTGTGGAAGATAAGATGCAAAGAAGCATATGATCATAAAGGATTAAGAGGTCAAGCCAAAATAGAGATCTAAATTTATAAAGAAAGTTGCTTCATAAATCAATTCAAAGTATTTTTTCTTTCTAACCATTGCACCAATAAAGAAATCTCTTAATAGAGTTGACTTAAGAGTCATTTGTAAATCCTCTAGCAAGGTGACATTTCAAGATTGAAGTGTTTGAAGACCTCTAACTAGGAAACTCGTAACATAGTGATCTAAATCCTCTAACAAGGTCATACTTAAAAATATGTTTTTTTAACTTTTAACAACATTGGCTCCTAACAATCCTCACTTCATAAGAGTGAAAATTATTGTGACTAGTTGCAAGGTGGTTTTCCCAAATTGGGTTTCCACATTAAATCTTAGTGTCATCTTTGTTCATGTTATTTTCTTATGCTTTATTTTTCTACAATTGAGTTTCTAAATAATAAAATAATTTAATATATATTAAATTTTCTTTGTTAAATGAGCTTCAGTATATTCTAGTGTTAAAATGTTAATTTCAGATTGGTTTTGACAAGTGAGTGTCAACACACTAAAGTCATTTACTTAGTTCATGCCGAACTTGTAATACATGTCAAGCATAGTGAGTGCCAAGCCACTTTACTATCAAGTAGATAGACCATGCCGAGGGATTTAGGAGCTGAGTAAAAAGTGGATGTTGAGCAATGCATATGTCAAGTCACAATATAAAGATCAGTATATGCTGAGTATCAAAAACTTTATGTGTTGAGTAAGACAATTTTGACATATTTGTTTGTAATGGCATGAACAGCTATGTAAACCATTTTTTAGCCAACTTAAGATTGTATTTCGATATTTTGGAAATAAGGACAAATCTCTAGTTGAATTCCCAATGCAATTACATGCAACCAATCAAAAAATGGGAAGGATAAAGTGGAAAAATGGATGAATCTCAACCGTAGATTCATACCTAAACTTAAGCCACCAAATTATTCTTAAGGAGGATGAAGCCCTAAACTCTTTATGGATGAATGAATGATCGAGTGTGTAAGGAATTGAAGGAGCGAAGAAGATAGTTTGCATGCAAATCATTTATGATGACTTAGAAGTTATGAAGTGAGAGTGAATTACATAATTAGTTAGAGTAGAATAGAGGATAAAGAAAAGGATATAACATTAAGACATTTGATCGAGAAGGATCAAGAAGACATTGTTTGGAGGTGATCTGTTATCAGGCAAGCAAGTGCCAACCGTAGGATCTATGTTGAGACATTTTAACAGGTGATTTCAGTCAAATCTCTTAGGGTCTATTTGGTTTGTGGAATTTAAAAAACTAGGATTTCTACAAACCTTAGTTTAGCCAAATCAAGGTTTTGCAAATCTTCATTCCAATTTTTGGGATTGTACTTAAATTGTTTGTTCCACTCGGAAGATGCATGTGAAGATATATTTTTTGGTGTAAGCTTAGAGTTGAAGGAAATTTTCAAAAAGTAGTCCAATCTATTGTTTTTACACCCCTTTAAAAACATAACCAGGGTTTGATTTTCAATTCCTACTTGCTAGTAGGAAGTTGGAAAACTTGGTTTTGAGGAAAAATTAGAAGTCCGACATGCTAATTCCATTATGCCAATTTTGAAGCAAATGCAAAAAATTTCAAATCCAAATTTTGAGAAAGCCAATTCGAGTCATCTTCTAGGAACCAAACTGACCCTTAATAGAGTAGTCCTAATAGACTATATGCAACCCTTTAACAGGGTGCTTACTTAGTTTTAAGTTGAAGTCCTCTAACAAGGCACACTTCTAACAGGGTGTTAAAATCCTCTAACAAGGTTAGACCTAACAATCTTTGTAAGCCTTTAACAGGGCAGACCTTTCATAGGGTAGATCATGTTTCATGGTCAAAACATTGTAACCTTCATTGGATACTCTTTATTACTGCAATAGTGAAGATTTGTGGGTAGCATATGAACCCCAGTTTTAGCTTCTCAGTTGGAGGGTTTTTGGGTAGTCATATCTGGTGTTATGTGTGAATGCTTACATGTTTTCATAATTTAGATGTATATGCTTTACATGTTATTTCAATTTACTCATTGAATGCATGAGAAGGATGTGTGGTGAAAGTTTTATGGGTCAAAGTTTAAACTACTAATTCACTCCCCCCAAGAATTTTACCTTTGTTATTGTAATTCCAACAATTGGTATTAGAGCCTTGTTCTCTAAAAGAGAAGCTTTGTAGCTTTGAGAGAAGATTTTTATATGGAAGTCTACAAGTTGGAAAAGACTATTGAGAACTAGGAGATTGTGTAAGAATTTGCCTTAGGGCAGAATCACACCAAGATCAAGAAGCTCAAGCACTAGCATAATATGGACCAATAAAGTATGATTAGAATAACAATATGAAATTAAATTTATGTATACACACACTAGGAGTGCCTGAATATAAAGACCTCTAGGCTGACTAGGAGTCAGCACAATGATAAGTCTCACAACTAAGCACATGTCCACTAAGAGTGGATTATCCTCTATTGAGCACAAAAGTTAGTGCAATGATGAGAGGATAAGCTTAACATGGGTGTGTCACATAAAATTATGTCATAGACACCATGTGCTTATTTAGAGTATGAAAAAGTATGTTGTCTACATGAAAACTCAGTTGATTATTAAAACTCTAGTGTTGTAGACATCATGTACTAAAATGAGATGCTAACTCCTATATTGTCAACAAGACAACTCATATTAGTACGCATACTCCTAGGTGTCTAATCTAATAAATAATAAAATAATGCATTAACCTAAGTAAAATTAAGTAAAGTATAATAATAATTAATTATTTACACTAACACCCTCCCTTAAGTGCAACTTGAGGGAATGCATTTAAGCTTACAAAAGCTATAATAAAAATGCATGATGGGTCCCGACTACTAGGCCGTGTTAGGTACCCATGTACAAATGCAATGCAATCTCTCATAAAGTAGAGAAAGAGGGAAAACCATGTGGGAAAAACCCTACCCCAAAAAGAGAGATGGAAAAATAAGATGCATGGATGGATGGAGTAATTAAGACCCCCCCCCCCCCCCCCCCCATTACAACATACATCATATATATACAATAGAGAAGTATGAGAAGGATAAAACCCCATAAGAGGAAAAAGTCTCCCTTGTAAGAGAGAAGAATAAGAAGAAAAGAGACAAGGTAGTCCCCCCCCCCCCCCACCCCCCAATGTAGAATTTCGATCAATGATAGCTACTCCAAGATGAATGTAGAAGTTGATCCATGACTATTGAATAATTTTCCTCCCTATAGGAAGAAACAATGTCAAAGGTGCATATGAGATGCTTCCCTAATGTGTAGAAAGAATCCTGAAGATGAATGGTGTACTGATGGTCACCCCTTCCAACACTACTAAAAAGAACATGTTCATATCTAGCAAGGATGGATGTAGAACATATCCCAAAGAACCAACTATCTCCTCAAATGATAAAGAGACCTCCTACAACTATTGTATATAAGGATCCACAATCACATCAACCTGGTAGGACTAATCATGTAAAGAATGGACAAGAGGGTCAGAGTGTTCCCTTGCAACAACTGAAGAAGGATCTTCTTCATCAAAGAGAAGATATATATCATCAATAATATCTACTAGATTTTCTATGTAGGATTCAACAAATAAACCTAAAATATTTATTATGTAGTCATCCCTTGATGTTGGAACTGGACGATAAGGTGTACCCAACTATTCCAAATTACATGGACCTATCATTGTACCAATGTATCCATGTGAAATTTTCTGATGTTGTGACCTTGTCTTGCATCTGTTAATAGGATCCCCTATATCTGAACCTATTGAATCAATATCACTGTTGTCACTATCAATTTCCACAATGTATGAAGTATGGAGAGGATTAGAGGATAAGCTAGGTGAACTTTCCTCAAAGTTAAAATTCCTCTCTATGAATATCTCATGAATCTTAGGATCCATAAGTCTATATGCCTTAACATGTTCGTCATATCCAATGAAAGTACAAGGTCGCGGTGGTTGTGCCTTGTATTCCCTTGAAGATATGTGTGTCCATGCGGGACAACCAAAAACTCTGAAGTGTTTCACAACTGGTTTTCTTCCGCACCATGCCTCAAAAGGATTCATTCCATCTAAAACATTATTAGGAGACCTATTAAGGATGTGATTGGCACTATTTATAGCTTAGACTTCAAGTGATGGATCTAGAGACTTAGCTTTTTACAACTTGCCATTGACTTAAGAGTTCTAATCCTTATTGTTGCAAAACTTATCTTTTGTGGACTAAATGCTACTGGATTATGAAGATCAATACCCTCAAGTTCAGAATAGTCTCTAAGTCTTGAGTTCACATATCTACTTTCATTGTCCATATGAAGAACCTTGATGGCTTTACTTGATTGCTTCTCAACATGACTCTTGAAGGCTAGAAACTTATCAAACACTCCATACTTGTGATTAAGAAATTATACCCATGTGTAGCATGAAAAGTCATTAATGAAAGTGAGGACATAGCGATCCTTGCTAGCTGATGTCACTGAAAAAGGGCCTGCTAGAACTGTGTGAACCAACTCAAGGACAACTGATGCTCTCCAAGACTTCCCTTTTTCATACTTCTCTTCTAGATGCATATCCATTGAACAAGTTGAACATTCACCCTTAGAAAAGTTGATTTAAGGTAGACCTTTGACCATATTTTTTGAGCTAAGTTGATAAAGATAGCGGAAGGCAAGGTGCCCATACCACTCATGCCATAATTTAATTTGTGATTTTGAATGTGCCAACAAGGCATGTGAAGGAGACTTATGCATAAAGTGGGAAAAAGAATAAAGTCTTGTGTCATGATTAACTTTACCCACTGCAACCAATGAATCATCCTTAAGATTTCACACCATTATTGAATCAGGAAGGAACTCAACTTTAGTGAGTGATTTGGTAAATTGAAAGGAGATTAGTGATAAGGTTAGGAACATAGAGAACATCTTTGAATTCTCCATTTTTCATCTCAACTTGTCCTTTCCCTTCAAATTCCACTTGTGTATCATTCCCTACAAAGATATGAGGTACCTTAGATTGATTTAATGAAGAAAAGTGTCCTTTTGAAGAACCCATATGATATGAGGCGCCTTAGGCAAGAATCCATTCCCCTGAAGAACTTGAACTTGCCATCAATGATTTCCCTTTTCTTTGTGAAGTGGATGGATTTGAATCCTTGGAAGCATTTGGCACATTGATTTTGTTCTTCCTAAGTAAGTCTTCCAACTCATCTATTCTCTTAGTCTTGCAATCATGCTCATCATGATTTGGTTTCTTACAATATGAACAAAATAGTTTATCTTTCTTATTGTTGTTTCCATTCTTGTTTGAAGAAGAATTGCCTTGTTGTGAGGAGGAAGATTGTTGTGTCTCTGATTGTGATTTTGGCTTCCACTATTTTTTCTTGCCGTTAGTTTAACTTTTTCTACCTTGACTTGATTGGTTCTCATTATTAGCCACCAATGTTGTAGATCTGGATGACTTGAGAATTCCCATATATATCAACTTGGATTGTTCCAGCATTAACATTTCTGCAAATGCATCAAATGAAGGCTTAGTGAAGGCACTTCCCATGTTCAACCTGTGAGTGTTGTAACTCAAAAAAAAAGATGCATACTCTAAAGGTAGCCTCTTCAAGATGTGATGAATCAATCTATCATTCTTCATGGGATTACCACAATCCTTAAGTAGTGCTCTCAATTCATTGGCTTTGTTTACATAGTCTTGAATAGTGTCAAAATTCTTAGGATACAATAGAAGTAGATCATCCTCAATTTGGAATCCCTTTTCTCATCCACCTTACCATACAACCCTTCAAGTTTTTTCCAAGAACCCTTAGCATCCTTAAAGCTGGAAATGTGGAAGAAAATATCTCTATGAACACAACTCCTAATAATTCCTAAAGCCCCGTTGTCTTCAACTTTCCAATCAACTTGTGCATCAACATCAATGGGTTTTACAATTGTACCATCAACATATAGATTTAAACCTCTTTCCATTAGTCTACTCAATACAATATCTTTCTATGTAGTATAATTGTGTGAAATTAAAAGTTGAGTTTTAGGTGAACCCATGATGCAAAATTTAAAAAAGCACAAGAGAGAAAGAGAGACACAAGAACACAAGACACACACCCCCTTTTCACTCAATCAAAGAACATCCCCCCCCCCCAACCACCCCCCCCCCCCCAAAAAAAAAAAGTGATTCTTTTGGCACTTTATATATAGTGCATTTATCATAGGCCATTTGTCAAAATGGACAAAAGTGTACTTTTGTTTTGTTGTTCACAACCTCCTCTTAGAATTCAAATCTGGTACTTAGCAATGTAGCTCAAATGTACAACAATTTTGAAGTTTTATCAAAGCAATACAATGCAAAAAAGGACATATTTCTGAAAGTGGTATTTCTTTCTACACAAGCCTATAAATTGTTTGTAGATTTGAAAAGTAGACAAAAAATTAAGTACTTAGGAAAAAAATGGAACCTGAAAATGTGTTCTGATGAGCCCGAACTAAGCCTTTGAAGTTGCAAAAATTAGGATTTGTGATTTGTTGAAAAAATCAGGAACATAGATCTCAAACATCCTGCACCAATGTGTGGATCACGAAATTCTACCCCAAAACAAAAACAATTGCTCGAAAAAAAGAGTCTATATGAGTGAGATATCACTGTTTGAAAATCACCTCTACAATTATTTTTCTTGAATCACCATTTTCGCACCTCCAAAATCAATTGACTCTAGATTTCACCTCAGATGTTCGATTTTGGTGAAACAAAAGTCAATTTGGGAGTTTTTTGACCTTTTGAATATGATGCCAATATCTGATTTGTAGATCCAAAAATATTGTAGAGAAATTATAAAGACACAAATATAAAATATAGATATGAAAATCAATTGCACAGATCTAAAGAGATCATAACAATTTTGCAAATTGGGCCTTCGGGTGTTGGATTGCAAAATATTTTGTCCTCAAATTTGACTATGGCCTAGGGTAGACAAAAATATAGTCAAAATTCATTGAATCGACACTTTGAACATAATGGTGAGGTCCACTTTGGCTCTAGATGCTCCCAATGACTGCAAATACTCTAGATTTGAGTCGTGGTCCTCCGAGAGTTGAGGTAAAAATGGTCTCCAATGGCTATGTGAAGAGAAGCTCCCTCAACTCTAATACTATATAAGAATTTGCCTTAGGGAAGAATCACACCAAGATCAAGAAGCTTAAGCACTAGCACAATATGGACTAATAAAGTATGATCAAAATAATAATATGACATTGAATTGATGTACATACACACTAGGAATACCTAAATATAAAGGCCTCTAGATTTATTAGGAGTCAACACATCGATAAGTCTCATAACTAAGCACATGTCCACTAAGAGTGGATTATCCTACATTAAGCACATAAGTTAGTGCGATGATGATAGGATAAGCTTAACATGGGTGTGTCACATAAAATTATATTGTAGACACCATGTGCTAAAATGAGATGCTAACTCCTATGTTATCATCAAGACAACTCATATGAGTACGCATACTCTTAGGTGTCTAATCTAATAAATAATAAAATAATGCATTAACCTAAGTAAACTTTAAGTAAAGTTTAATAATAATTAATTATTTATACTAACAGATTGAATACATCTCATACTACATCAATTGAATCAAGCAAGAGAAGACCTAAAGAATTCCTTGAAGAGAAGGAAAGAAATTACTATTGTAGAGAATGACACACAATAAAAAGAGATAGACACTACTAGGCTATTTGCAAATGGAGACTCCAATGAATTTGATGCAGTAGTTGCAGATATAATGGAAAAGAATAGAGTTCAAGATGAGGAAATCAAAAATCTCAAGTTGGAGCAAGAATCATAAGCTATACTGCTATGTAAGGTAATTGAAAAAAGAAGAAGCTATGGAAGACAAAGCCATGATTGAAGAAGACAAAAGAATTTTGGCCAGCAGACTGGAAGAGAAGTCAATAGAGCTAACCAAGATCTCCAACATGCAATTGGATACTCTAAGTCAAATGATGAATCCCAACTATGGGTTGAATGCCAAAGAAATTGAGATAACTACATTGAAGTTGCAAAATGAATAATTGCAGAGTGACTTAAAGAGAGAAAAGGAATTTGTTGAAAGTTTCAACAAACCAAATGATGCCATCAAATACTTTGAGCAAATATTGAGATCTCCTAGATCTAACTATGATACATCAGGACTGGGTTACACAAGTACTGAAGAAGGAGAATCATCCAAAAGTGTAGAAGAAAGAAACAACAAAGGTAAGAACTCCAAACTTACTTGTCATAATTGTGGTAAGAAAGGACATTATACAAATCAGAATGTCAAGCCTAAGAACATGTTTCATTTTCATAAGTGCAACAAGCAAGGTCATCAGGCACATGAATGTAGAACCAAGACCATGCATACACAAAAATTTGAAGGATATTGCTACAATTGTCAAAAGTATGAACATAGAGCTTTTGAATGCAGATCCAAATCCATGTGCTCATCAAATAGGAAAACAAAGGTAAGGAATAATGAAAATTCTTATAATTGGAGTTATAATACAAGATATAACTATCATTTTTGTCAAGAATATGGACATGTTCTTGAGAATTGTATTAAGACGCACTTCAGAGGTAACAACTAAAGGTGGTTGAGTCAAAGTACATGTTTTAGCTATCTAAAAATTGGTCACATCAGTAGGTATTGTCCAACTAGATCAAAGGCACCAAGTTGTGAATTTGATAAAGGTAAAGGCAAGGTAGATGTTAAATACATCAAAGATGAGATGAACAGGACATGGAAAAAGAAAGATGTTTGCAACACATCAAATGGAGAAGGGATCACTTCACCCAATGGGTTAGGTGATCACACCTCATCAAACTAGGAAAACAAGAGGTATGTGGGATTGATATTTAAAGGCTATATCATACATCAGTTCCAAAAGGAGATCGTACTAAAAAGACTACATTAGCACGAATAAAGATGCAAGATATTAAAAATTCAAGATAAATCTTTAAGTTTTTCATGTTGTTGCCGAGCATGAAAATTTTCCTATATGTGCTGAGTGGAATGTAAGAAGATGTTGAGCTATCATACTAGGTAGTTGATGTTGAGCTCATAGTGGTTTTCGAGTGATGAAAATGTTGATGGATGCCAAGTGAACCTAAAATTAGTTGATGTTAAGCTTACAACTATGTAAGCACTCAGCATTAAATGCAAGGTTTTCAAAGGGTATATGATTAATTTTTGCTCATTTTTCATCATTTCAAATTTGAGAAAGAGTGAAATGTCCCTTTCTAATTTTACATGATATTTCCAACCTCTAATCAGATCTTTAAAATCAAACAGCTAATATCCCAAAGATCCACCAAATTCCTCAAGAAACCCCAAATCGGGTATGCTGAAAATAGTGCTAAAAGCTTCACAACTTCACAAATTATTAATGAATCTAAAAATGGAAATTTTTACAGAACTTTCAGCAGCATAAAAGCCTACAAATTGACATTTCCATATCCGTATAGCCTTTACACAACAGCTCAAAAATGTAGGACCAAAACTATGCTCATCGGGCTCCCGAAATAGCACAAAATACGCCCGAAAACACCACAAAAACACTAATAATCTATCTCAGAAGTTTAATCACATCCCAATATATATATTCAGCTCTATTTTAACATTTAAAAGTCTGATATACAGCAGCAACCCAAACTGATATGAAATACTCAACTGTAAACACCAAACTCATACAAAAACACACCCAGAAACTCACAAATCTGCACTGTTCAGCACAAAGGCATACTCTGTATGAGCATGCACATGGAATGGCTTCAAACTCCCGTCCTTAGCCTTCCTAAAAACCTGCAAACTCCCGTTCTTGGGTCTCCTTCTCCACAGGTTTGGCAGCCTCTGAAGAATAACAAAGAATGAGCAAAAATCAAGTTCTGGAATGAGCCCAAAATGCCTCCAAACCCCTTGAAAGAGGGCATAACTATAACTCACGTCCAAGAGAGGTTAATGAAACTTATTTTAATAATAATTTTCATTTATTAGTCCAACGATTTCCAAAGATTAACCCCCTTTTTCGAAACTTCACTTTCTTGGGCCTGCCTGCCTTAGCAAAGATTTTCTTTTTTAATTATTTGAAAAGGGGACATGACAAGTCCTCCCCTCCCAATCATTGCTTTTCCTCAAGCAATGGCTGAACAATAAACCAATCAATCCACCTGGATCCCAAATGTAGTCATGAACTATACTACTAACAATTAACACAGGCTCCTATAATATCCTCTGCAATATGACCAAGAGGAATCCATAATCAAATTGACAATTATAGCTCAACCAAACTCCGAAATCACCACTACCACAATCAAAAACCCATGAGGCACAAACTCTTAGAACATCAAAACCCAAGTAAAGTGGACAAATCAAACTACCAACACAGTAAATACCATCAACGCATCCCACTGGCCTATATGGAATGTACAATCCAACTCTGCAACAATGGTGAACCCTCTCGAATGAAACTGTATCAAGTATGGAGAATCCACACACTGTACAACTCCTGTAGTCAACACAACTCCGCAAATCATCGGCCACTATCTCATAACCATAACTCTCATACACTGCTGATGGTGAAAAGACATTACAAGATAAAGAGTAAGAAATGGAATCCAAACCAAATTTATCTTCCATCAACTCCTTAGCACAAGGATCAAATGCTAACTGATGTACATACCCTGCAATATAATGTTGATAAAAAAAACCAACCTCAGTCAACAGCTCACCATGAAGAAGTGATACAACCCACTGTGACTGATCACCAGCTAAGTCAAGAGATGTCATAGCCAAAGGAGTAGAATCAATAACAACACCTGCTAAAGCATCACTCCAAAACTCCTGCTCTAAGTCATGTATTATCAACCTGTCAATTGCAGGACCTATCACCATGTCATGCCCATCACAACTCTCATCCCGAGGCATCAAACTATCCCATAACTGATGATAAGCACTAGGAACCAAAGTACATCTCTGTATCATCATCTCATCAACATGGTCATCAAAGGTAGATAGATGAGCATACCTCACAGTGTAATGCCGATAGAATGCACCAATCTCAGTCAGTGGCTTAGACTGCAATCCAGATGTAACTAACTGCAATCGATCATTAACCAAGTTGGAACTGACTACTACCTCTGAAGACATTGCGAAGGGAGTAGTATTACTAGTAGGAACCATGCCAACTATCAGCTCACCAACATCACACATGATCTTTGATACAACATCTCTAGTCTTCATGCCATTAGTACTAGAGGTCACCACCATGTCAGGCACACCACAAAAATATGCTACAGCACCCAACTCAATTGAACCTGACTCTAGTGGGAATGAACCTGATATGCCAATGTTAGTATCAAGGATGGATGCATCCCCATCTCCACTGTCTCTAACAATCTCGGCCATGGACATCCTTGGATCACCAAACACCACAGCTTGTGACTGTATAGAATCAGGTAAAGACTGTAGTCGCTCTAACTCCATGGTCACCTTAGCCAAATGAAAATATGACTCCTTGAGAGCCAATTGTGTACTCTCAAGAATCTCAGAAGTCACCTCAAGCTGCTCAGTAAGATCACTCACCTCATCTTCCTTGGTCAACAATGCATCATATGATGTACTACCCCACTCCATAAGATAATCTCTGTCGGCTACCAACTGCATATAATTCTGTCTCAAAATCCGAATAGCCTCCCATAAAGAGTAGATCTCTGTCAAGGAAAGATAACTTCCTCCCTGCTCATCACTAGTAGGAGAACCCCATCCATAAACTGCTAACAACTGACGAGCAGCATTGAAATGTTGGCAAGTGATAGCAATGTCTTGGTCACTATCTCTCAACTGATTAGACACATAATGGCACTGGCTTGACTGTCTCCTACAAACCTCCTTTGATGCACTGTCTGAAGGAGTGTCCTCAAAGTTACTAGTCTCTAGAGTATTACCATCCATATCCTTTGAATCAAATCTAAAGATCATATCAACATACGAAGTATCAAAAACATTAGCATTGCTGTCCAACTCCTCTATACCCAAGGAAACTAAGTCTTCAAAACTGCCCATTGCATCCTTCTGGATGTCATCAATGCCAATATGATCCTGGGACTCATCTATACACACTGCCAAATATGAAATATCATCAACACATTCCAGCAAGTATGGCCGACTGGATATATGAACAAAGCCCAACATTGGTGTATAAAAACTAATACCAACATCAGACAAGATACTGGCACAAGAAAAGACAACACCATGTAATCTGCTAATCAAATCCATGATAGCACCCAAACAAACACTGCTACCAAAAAGTGTTAAAGATCTCCAGTCAACTGAATCCCAAATGCCAATATAACAATCTCGAGTCCATATCCGTAAACTAGAATCAACTGGTAACTCAAGAAAACTCCTCACCTGAGTAATATGACCAATACCAACTAACTCCACATACCTGTCATGATGAGATAATGAAGTCACACTACTATATTTGTTCACCTTCAGCTGGCTGGACAAATCATGTGAAGTACTACCAGCCTCAACCTCATGTGATGAAGCATCTAACTGTGTCTGGTACTCTTTCTCAGCAAAGTCATGAATGCTCAATGTCTGCTCATCTCTACCAGGTATCTCACCATCCTGCACAACAACATCCTCATAATCATCATCTGAACCCACTACACTGTAGTCACTGCCTGTTGTAACTATACCATCCTGAATACCTGTGGCATCACCCTTTGACGACCTGTAAACAATTGTCTCAATTTGAGTATCAAGTTGACTGTTACTATCAATCTGTGTAATATCCCTTCCACCACCTCCTGTGGCAGAGTAGAATCTGAGACCTCTACCTGGCTATCAGCTAGTTTCTCAAACTCCTCATGCAAGTTCTTGGGAATTGTGTCATCTGTCCTGTGAGAAAATTTGCGAAATAGAAATCCAGTCAACTTATCCACCTTAGCTGGGTCAGATAACATGTCATTCATTATACGGTGGTACTCAACCAATTGTTTAGACATGTCATGGATTATTTTCATAAGTTTATCTCGAATGTCTAAATAACCATCCTTTCTACTGTTTTGACTCTGGCTATCAATTGTCCAAGATCGTTTCCTCTGAGACTCTGTACTATACCTGTCCATTCTGGATAAAGTAGAGTGTAACCCCAATAGGATATAACTTCTTCAAACACCAAGAACTAACATGCAAATGATTAGAAGTAGCATGCAACCATAGATTTGGACATGCAACTGATTAGAAGCAACATGCAACCACCAAATTATGACATGCAAGATCTGGGTAGTTGTCAGAACTGACATGCAAGATCTGGGTAGTTGTCAAAACTGACATGCAAACTTCTACAACCACCAAATTCATCAAGAACTAACATGCAAATGATTAGAAGTAGCATGAAACCATAGATTTTTACATGAAACTAATTAGAAGCAACATGCAACCACCAAATTATGACATGCAAGATCTGGGTAGTTGTCAAAACTGACATGCAAGATCTGGGTACTTGTCAAAACTGAAATGCAAACTTCTACAACCACCAAATTCACCAAGAACTAACATGAAAATGATTTGAAGTAGCATGCAACCATAAATTTTGACATGCATCTGATTAGAAGCAACATGCAACCATAAATTATGGCATGCAAGATTTGGGTAGTTCTAAAAACTGAAATGCAAGATCTGGGTAGTTGTCAAAACTGACCTGCAACTTCTACAAACCCTCAGGCTGGCAAGATCATGGCTCTGATACCACTGAAATGTCCCTTTTCTGATTTTACATGATATTTCCAACCTCTAATCAGATCTTTAAAATCAAACAGCTAATATCCCAAAGATCCACCAAATTCCTCAAGAAACCCCAAATCGGGTATGCTGAAAATAGTGCTAAAAGCTTCACAACTTCACAAATTATTAATGAATCTGAAAATGGAAATTTTTATAGAACTTTCAGCAGCATAACAGCCTACAAATTGACATTTCTAGATCCGTATAGCCTTTACACAACAGCTCAAAAATGTAGGACCAAAACTATGCTCATCGGGCTCCCGAAATAGCACAAAATATGCCCAGAAACACCACAAAAACACTAATAATCTATCTCAGAAGTTTAATCACATCCCAATATATATATTCAGCTCTATTTTAACATTTAAAAGTCTGATATACAGCAGCAACCCAAACTGATATGAAATACTCAACTGTAAACACCAAACTCATACAAAAACACCCGGAAACTCACAAATCTGCACTGTTCAGCACAAAGGCATACTCTGTATGAGCATGCACATGGAATGGCTTCAAACTCCCGTCCTTAGCCTTCCTTGAAACCTGCAAACTCCCGTTCTTGGGTCTCCCTGGAAACCTGCAAACTCCTGTTCTTGGGTCTCCTTCTCCACAGGTTTGGCAGCCTCTGAAGAATAACAAAGAATGAGCGAAAATCAAGTTCTGGAATGAGCCCAAAATGCCTCCAAACCCCTTAAAAGAGGGCATAACTGTAACTCATGTCCAAGAGAGGTTAATGAAACTTATTTTAATAATAATTTTCATTTATTAGTACAACGGTTTCCAAAGATTAACCCCCTTTTTCCGAAACTTCACTTTCTTGGGCCTGCCTGCCTTAGCAAAGATTTTCTTTTTTAATTATTTGAAAAGGGGACATGACAAAGAGCAAGCGAAGAAGAAGGCGATCTAGAGATCTGTTCAAAGTAGTTGCAAGATATTTTAGCAATGATCTCACACCAGTTCATCAGATTTCATAAGGTATTTATCAAGAGCTGAGCTACACAGTTTTAGTTTTCATAAACCCTAGTTTTGCACAATGGCATCAAGTTCAAAAAATGTTTAAGAGAAGGAAGTTTTAAATGTTCAATTAGTAAGTAATGAAGTTAAGAAGCCCATGTTCAAAGCCATTCCTGACATCATATATAAACAAGACCCTTCTGGCGCATTCTCAATGATTTTTCCAAATGTAATAATAGTACAAGATGTGAGGAAATGCTAAAATTATAAGATAGGAAGCATTGGTGACATGGAAATAAGAGGTGCATAGAATAGGTTGTGTGAAAATGGTGTTTTGAAAGAAGAGTACAAAATTGTTAAGAAAAAGGTTTTAACATGAGCCTTAGATTTTTCTAATGTGTTTAACATAGAATGGATATGAATAGTGCTTAGCCAAATTCAAGATGGTTCCTTATGGCTAGAGAATGAACCTGTTAAAATTACCAAGAGAATAATCCATAAGGTTATTGGCTACCCAACCCTAGATCGGCCTAAGACACTAAGAAGTGATTCCAAGGAAATAATTGAGAAGAATATTGGAGCTATCTGGAATAAAAGAGGTATGAAAATAGACACAATTACTGATCCTCTTATTAATTTTGATGTAAGGGTAATATCACACAAGTTCTATCAATCCAGTAGATTGAATAGTGCCCTTGTATAGCTGTGTTAGTTGGTTACAAGATTGTTAAGAAAGATCATATATATGATCTAGCAAAACTACAATTACAACAACTAATGGAGAACCTTCGAGCAAACAGGAAAACCAAGAGTGCACAATGCAAATTGGGTTTAATTTTGATTTGTATATTCTTTTATGTACAAAACACTTTCCTCTCATTTAGTATTGTGGGATGGAAGACCAATAGATTAGTTGTAGTATAGATTGGTGAATACATTGAGCAGCGAGAAGAAATTTTTTAATCCTTAATGACTAGTTACTTTGAAGATTTCAAGAAATCAATGAAGGAGATACTAAGAATACCAATATCTTTAGTTGAGAAACATTATAATGATGTATGTTTTCTTGTTGATGCTAACTATACATTTGTACAAGTTGCCACACCAAGACTAAGATGGTTGAGACCCTTAGGATATGAGATAAATGTTGATGAAGCCTCAGCAGCTATAAAAACTCTACTAGCAAAAGAGGTAGACAAAATTGCAAAAGTTTTTGGAAATTATGAAGTGGTAAAGTCCAAGATTACCATGGAACTGAAAACTGCTTCAGTTATCAAAAAGTAGGACAAGCTAGTAAATAAGCTAAAAGACAAATTTGGAGAGAATGCTAAGGAGGAAGAGGAAGAAGAAGAAAAGGATGAAGAGGAAGAAGGAATTCAAGCACAAGAACCTCTAGCATTGACAGAGGGCATGGGAGAAGATAAAGAAGAGGAGGAGACTGAAGGTGCTGAGGGAGAAGCTGAGGAAGCACCTACTCCTGTCGAGCAAAAGAAGAGGAAGGCCAAGGCACAACCAGTGGAAAGGACCAAGAAAACTGTCAAATAGAACAAGGAGGTCAAGAGTAAAAGAGATCTAGAAGAAACTATGTGGCACAACCAGATTAGATGACAACATCCAATTTAAAGTGGTGAGTCACAATCCTCTCTCAGATCTTGAGAATTTATGTGAAAATGTTAAGAACAATGTAGATCTATCATGTTTTAGTCATGTTGATTTTGATAAATTGGGTAAAGTGGAGAAAAATCAAGTGGAAGAGGCACTATATGCCATGATGTCAAAGTTTAAGACAACACCACTAGAATTTGCCAACTTTGTACCTAAGAGTTTATATGACATAATTGAGCAAAAATGGCATTATTGTCTAAATCTAGAAAGACAAATCAGGGAGACCACACTTGCCCAAGCAATGTCTGAGTTAACTAAGGGACAAATTTTTAAGGTTGTAAAGAAATATGTAGTTAGGTTCACACCTAAGTACAGAGCCTTTAGCATTTGTTAGTACCCGATATGATCACAGTTTTAAAACTTCAAGTGCAAAGTTTGAAACACTTTGAACTTCAATTCAAAGTAGTTCAAAGTAGTTCAATGGTTCAGGTAACCCGTCCTGCAAGTTTAATACAAGCAAAGTTCAGATTCTGGGTTTCAAATGCAGAATTTTCAGTTCATAAAAGTTCAGAGCCCATGTTCATTTTAGTACCCGGATTCAATCTCAATTCATGTTTCAAGCTTAGACTTCGTCAGCTTAATCAGATTCCACCAACTCAACAGTTTCAAAGATTCAATGAGTCCGATGATTCAAAGGCTCAATCAAAGTTCGAAATGCAAATCCATTAATTCAAGAAAGTTCAGGATACATGATTAGTTTTCGAGCTCAGTCTTAATTGAATGGTTCATGTTCAATCAATGTGGACATGGTTTTAAAACTTTCAGTTTTAGGTTTTGAACCTCTTTGAAGTACTTCGAACTCAGCTCAAAGCAGTTCAAAGTGGTTCGAGATGCAAATTTGTTAGTTCAAAAGGGTTCAGAATCCTATCTCAATCCATACTTCAGTTCCAGATTCTATCAGTTTAATGATTCCAAGAAAGTGCGGAATGGTTCATTCAGAAAAGTTCATAATCAGATACCATCAGTTCAAAGTGCTTCAAAGCAGTTTGATGGTTCAAATGGGTTTGAAAATGCAGGATTAGTTTCAACAAGTTTAGAATTTCATCATTTAAGCTTAGGTTCTGTCAGTTCATAGTTTTGAGAAAGTGCAAAGTACAAGTCAAGATGGAGGCCAATTCAATGGTTTAGAAAGGTTCATCTTCCAAGTTCATTGGTTGAAAAAAGTTGAAGTGCAAATTCTAGTTTTCAACATGAGTTCAATGTTGATGTTTGAAGATCCAGCATCTACAGGGTCACATAAGCAGATTCAGAGGCTCACATTGCTGAATTTGGAACACAGTCCAATGCTTTAGTATACAGTCTCAAACACCTTAAATTCAGGATACAAAGCTTGGAGTTTAAGTAGAGCTTTTATGTTGGATGATGGTAATATAATGGAAGTCGACATTGATGATGCTGAGAAATAGATGAAGCCACAGGTTACTTCAAGATGGCCTTTGGTATTTGCAGATAAAGTTCATCGTTCAAAGGCACTTCTTAAATGTGAAGAAGAGGCTTTAGATTTCAGTTATTGTCAAAGCCTCCTGTTTTCTATGATGCTCATAGAATGTTATGATTGTTGAGTGTGATTAAGGTGGCCTTTTGATTGACAATAACCACCATGAATCCCGTGGATCTGCCTATAGCCATACGTATGTACATGGTGCAAATGGAAAACATGTATCAGATACTTGCACCTCCCAATTTAAATATTAGTGATACAGTTATAGCATTTGTAGACAGGATTCAGCACGGAAATTGTTTGGATTGTTATGAAGCCTCTGTTAGAACCCATCGTCACCCCAGAGACTTTATGCTACCATCTTGTTCGGGAGTAACAAGATTTATTGCAGCAAAATAATGCTATTAATAGGGAGGCATGTTCAAAATAGTGTCCAATGATCAGTAGGGAATTTCAATTCAGCAAGTCAGATTTTCTGATAGTCATATAGACCCTCAAACAGAGATCTTTAACTTTTGACTCAGGCATTATTTTCAAAATCGCCTTGGTGAGAATGTGGAGAACTAGGATTTGGATAACATATCCAAAATTCAGAAAGATCCAACGGTGGGATAAATAGTTATGCCTCCCGCACCGAGACCCATTTTTGCTGACAGAGTTATTTTGAATCCGACCAGCGTCAAGAATATTTTTATATTGGGGTAATGTAATCATGTGCCACTTGTCTAAGTCTCATTTAATATGTCAAATTATCCTTATAAAACTTTTGCATCAATGTTTTATAAGGTTATTAAAATATTAATGAGAGAACATAAGAAGAGGAAGATGGATAGTCAAATTTCAAGAATCAGTTATGCAAACTGAAAATACACATCAACCGGCTATTTATGAAGGTATTTTGAAACTACAAGGGGTTCGACTTTCTATGGTATTTGTAGAATTTGGGCTGCAGAATAGAGGGGTTGGATCAAAAGTTTCATTTGCTGGGAGAGACAGAGCAGAGTTTTGTTTAATTTTCCAAACTGTGAGCTGGAAAACAGGGGATATTTTGATTTTGAATGCATGCAGGGAGAGGGAATTCAGGTTTCCTTTTAGTTAGTGATTTAGATGTATGATGTAATGAGAACTTTGTTGTTTCAGCACTTTTAGAGGAGGGAGACTCGAAAGATAATTGCATACCAGAACTTTGAGTCCGAGCAATTTTCTTTCCACTGAGTGTTATCTTTGTATGACTTTCAGTTTTCTCTAAATGCATTTATGTCATGGATTCCTGAATATATTTGATTTCAAAGTGTTTTAAAAGCTCTGTTTCTTTACTTTCTTAGATTTCATTCTATTTGTAACGTTGCATGCAAATGAACTTTGTGTCATTTGTTAATACTTTGTTGTAGTCTTTTAGGTTCCGCATCTACATTGTATTTACAGGTAGATGTTTGATATCCTTTCGTGCTTTCTGGTAAAAGCACCCACATTTAACTAATTGAACATCTTGTACAGGGAGTTGTACCTGATAAAAATTCAGAGGAAGGTTATCAACCCCATGATAACTCTCCAACTGTTAGTGCTTATTAGTCTTTTCATTTGGGCATTCAGGGTTATATTTGTATATATATTCTTGGAGGACAATCTATTCACTAACAGCATTCTACAAAATAATATTGATGATGTTGTCAAGAAGTGAACACAAATATGGAAACTCATTTATGGGTTAATCATAGTGAAGAAAGGAGAAACTGAACCTTCAGAGGTTAAAGATGATGATAAAGAAGATGATGAAAAAGATAATATTGTTGGAGGAGGAAAAGAAACGAAATATGACAAGGCAATAGTTGAGCCTGAGCAACAAGAAAAACAAAATGTGCATGACGCACAATTGTCTAGTGTTAATCCTCCCCATGACACAACCAAGACTATTGAAACATAACTATCAAGGATATTTCTGATCTATCAGCTTAGAATATCAATCCTCTTACTGCATAAGATTTGAAGAAAATATTAGATCAGTCTACATTGTAGGCCAAACTTAATGACAATCCTGTTTTGGTTAGTGTAGATGAACTAAAAAAGTTAGTAATTGATGTTACAAGGGAAAAGGTGAATCCACAAGAACCACCTTCTATCATCTCTTCAGTTACTAATGTACAACCTTTGGTCCAAATTCCAAAAGCTACTTCTACCAAGGTTGATACAATTGTTAAGGTTGATACTATTGAGAAGAAGACAATAGAAGAGCAAGATACCACTGCAGGACAGCAAGAAATATGACAGATAGATTTATCTACACCTACAACACAAGGACAAGGTGCAAGCCAAGTCATAGTGGTAGACCAGGGCAAGCCTGAACAGAGTGAAATAACATCGAAGGTGAAAGAATAAGCATCCATCCAAGCTCTAGTATCTTTACTAGCATTTGGCACTCCTTCCACACAAACTCTTCAAAAGTCAAGCATAGATGCTACTCCATTACAAATCTTAGTGCCAAGTCCAAGTTCATCAAAGGTTGAAAAAGTAATTCATTATGGAGATATCACTCTTGATGAAGAAATTATTATATCAAAATATGATTATGATACTATGACAATAGAATAAATAGGCATATTACAGTAGGCCTTAGAAAGGAAAAAGCATCAAGAAATGCTTAGGAGAGAACATAAGCCGAATAAGGCACTTCAAGATATTAAGAACATCTTTCTAGATGCATTTAGTCTGCCAACTCCTAAAGAGACCAAGTCACTAATGGAATAACTGACGGAAATAGTGGAAAAGGTTAGTAATGAAGACCTTGATACAAATGCCAAACTATTAGAATGGTTAGAAAAGAAATTCCAAAATAAAGTGAATGAGAAAATATCTAGTGACATAGCACTTACACAAGTTTCATTGGCAACTAAGGTTGAGGATGTGAAGAAGGTAATTGATAACATATTCTCATTGTACACAAAACTATGCAATCCAACACTCTTCACCCAAGAGACTAGAAGTCACATTTTGAGTCTAGAAAGCCAAATATCTACATCAGGTGCAAAATTACCAACAAATGCAGCACAAAGTGAGAAGCATTTTAGGACATTGCTTCAATCATAGAGTCAATTAGTTGTATTGAAATCAGATGAGGCTAACATAAGAGCTAAATTGACAAGCATACAAACAACCCTCACCCCACACATAGAGATATTGCACAAGGATCTAGGCTATGCTAAAATGCTACTAAAGAAAGACCCCAATTTTTCTACTTTAGATGGTCTAGTACACCTTGCTACTGAGCTTGCAATCCAAATCAAGTCATTGGATGTTGCATGTGGTAACTGGGATGCAGCCCTCAAGATAATAAAGGATGTCCATAAATCTTTTATGGAAAAACACACAATAAGTATATAGCCCATTTTACATAAGTGTCAAAATGGGGGAGAAAAATAATGTGGGGGAGTATAAGCAAAGAGAGAATAAGAAAGGGGGAGCATAGTAGCAGGAAGACTTATTTTTGAGGGAGATAAAGAAAGAGAAAAATGGGAGATATCAGCTAAGGGAGAGCATGAAAGAAAATAGTACATTGAAGTCAAAGTGTATCAACAGAAACACATTACTCAAAAAGGAGCACAGAATTTTAGTTAAAAAAAGGAGCACAAAATTTTAGTTACAAAACAAACATATCTACTCAAGGGGAGTTGTCAAATTTTGAGGTATCTAAGTCATTGCAAAATTTTTGAAAATTTGAAATTTTTTATATAAGTCGAGTCATGGATATGTTATGCTTGAGAAATTAAGAATGATATTGTATACTCAAGTGTTTTTGACACTCATGTCAAAGGGGGAGATTGTTGATTTCAAATTGGTTTTGACAAGTGAGTGTCAACACACTTAAGCCACTTAGTTCGTGCCAAACTAGTAATACATGTCAAGCACAACATATAAATATTAGACCATGTTGAGTTACAGTGAGTGCTAAGCCACTCAAGTGTGAAGCAGATAGACCATGCCGAGTGATTCAAGAATCGAGTAAATAGTGGATGCCAAGCAATGCATGTGCTAAGTCACAATATAAAGATTAGTATATGTCGAGTATCAAAAGCTTCATATGTCGAGTAAGATAGTTTTGACATATTTGTTTGTAATGGCACAAACAATTATGTAAATTATTTTTTAGCAGACTTAAGATTGTATTTTGATATTTTGGAGATAAGGACAAATCTCTAGTTGAATTTCCAATGCAATTACATGAAGCTAATCAAAAAATGGGAAGGATTAAGTGAGAAAATGGATGAATCTCAACCGTAGATTCATAGCTAACCCTAAGCCACCAAAATCTTCTTAAGGAGGATGAAGCCCTAAACTATTTATGGATGAATGAATGATCAAGTGTATAAGGAATTGAAGGAGCAAAGAAGATAGTTTGCATGTAGAGAATTCATAGTGACTTAGAAGTTATGAAGTGAGAGTGAATTGTAGAATCAATTAGAGCAGAACATAGGATAGAGAAAAGGATACAACATTGAGACATCTGATTGAGAAAGATCAAGAAGACATTGTTTAGGGGTGATTTGTTATCAGGCAAGCAAGTGCCAACTGCAAGATCTATGTTGAGACATTCTAATAGGTGATTTCAGTCAAATCTCTTA
Source organism: Cupressus sempervirens (assembly GCA_028749045.1). Lineage (NCBI taxonomy): Eukaryota > Viridiplantae > Streptophyta > Pinopsida > Cupressales > Cupressaceae > Cupressus > Cupressus sempervirens. The sequence goes on from CM053792.1 coordinate 849,142,011, forward strand.
ATAGAGTAGCCCTAAAAAACTGTATGAAATCTTTTAACAGGGTGCTTACTTAGTTGTAAGTTTAAGTCCTCTAACAAGACACACTTCTAACAGGGTGTTGAGATCCTCTAACGAGGTGAGACCTAATAGTCTTTGTAAGCCTTTAATAGGGCATACCTTTCATAGGGTAGATCATGTTTCATGGTCAAAACACTGTAAACTTCATTGGATACACTTTATTACTGCAATAGTAAAGATTTGTGGGTGTCATCCCCACCCTAGTTTTACCTTCTCACTTGGAGAGTTTCTGGGTTATCATATCTAGTGTTATGTGTGAATGCTTAAATGTTTTCATGATTTAGATGTATGTGTTTTACATGTTATTTCAATTTACTCATTGAAAGCATGAGATGGATGTGTGGTGAAAGTTTTATAGGTGGGTCCAAGTTTAAACTACTGATTCACAACCCCCCCCCCCCAACCCCCCCCCTCCACCAACCCCTTGACCCACTTCTCTAAAGTTTACCTTTCCTATTATAATTCTAACATAAACAAGCTATTTAGTATTGCATGGTCAATAGAAGTTTGTATTGACATCTAAGGGACAATGATTTATTTTTGTGGTAATAGATTCACTCCTCCCCTCTTAGTTACTCTCTTACATTTCCAACACCCTCCAGTATTTCAGTGATACATTCTTCTCCATTACCAATGTTCTAGTACAGTTCACGATTGATCTTTTTCTCCTTTTAACTATTCCATTTTGGGGAGGAGCCCTAGGTGCTAACATCTATCTTTTGATTCCTTTATCATTGAAAATTATATTGAATTCATTAGAGATAAATTCTCCCCCTCAATCTTAAGCACTTTAGACTCTTACCTATTTCCCTTTCAACTCTGGCTAAATGCCACTTAAACAACTGAAAAGCATCAATTTTTTCTTTAAGAAATATCATAGTCATCATTCTAGAATAGTAATCAACAAATAGGATGAAACATTTGTATCCACGATAGATTTTTACTCCAATAAGTTCACAAAGGTTAGTATGAACATATCATTAGATATGTATATCTTGCCATTGAAACTAGACTTTGTCATTTTTCCCAATTGACATTGTTTACACATAACATTATCAGGTGTCTTCAATTTTGGTAATCCTCATACTCTTTTCATCTTACTAATTATTACCAAATTATCAAAGTTCACATTGTTAGAGTAAATGGTTCTTTTCCATTTAACTCCTATATTAAGTTTACTTTGGTGAGCTCATAAATTAGAAGGAATTATATATTCTTGGATATTATTATTAGGAAGATATTGTGAGTCATCATTTTGACTCCAACTACTTCTAAGATATCACAGGTGGTTAATTCCAGCAGGACTCTACTTCCTCCAAGATGAGACACTTGCCTCAATCTTGTCCAAGTATCCACCTAGCTCTTTCTTATATAAACAAAATAGCTATAATGTATTATACATTATGAAATATTGATTCTATTATGCCTTTAAGAATTTACATTAGAGATTTTTCTTGTATTGTTAATCTGACAATTTTATTTCTGCTTGATTAATCTATGTCTTTCATTAGATTTTGGTTTTCATTTGTTTTATACAAATTCTAACATGGTATCGAAGAAGCTATAAAATAAGATAAAATAAATTTATTAATGTCCAACAAGAGACCAACGAGGATAAGGGACTAGAAATAGTACAAAGGGCAAAACACCAACAGAGGGAGCACCAAATGACGTCTGTAGAAAGAACGTGAAAGAAAAACAATAAAAGAACCAAGAAAAAGGAATATCAACAACTAAGAACTCCTCATAGGCAAGAAGTAGTCTAGAATGGAAAGGTGGACATTAGGGAAGTTAGGTACTTTGGAAGGTCGCCTCTGAGATCTACTAGAGGGATATTGTCGAGTGTAATCTCTATGAGGTCTCACAGATCTAGTGTGAACTAAGATAGTGTAGAGAGGTTACTTCGATCCTCGAGCGGTAACTATAAGACTAAAAAAGAGGTGATGAGCTATGTAGGGGTCAATGTTGAGAAAAATTGGAGCTGTATAGTGTGCTCGTGAAGCCGCATGGTCTCCTGAAGGTAGAGTGCAAGATATTGCTTGTCAATATATCTAAAGAATGAGGGAAGAGACCAACACTCTCTAAACAAATAGTAGAATCCCCTCAGATCTCATAGTAAATGGGACAATGAAAAATAAAGTGAGACTCGGTCTCAACCTCCCTAAGGTGACAAAGCTAACAAATCCTATCCTCCCTACCAATCTGGTGATCAGTTTGAGTACATAGCCGATGAGAACCCACCCTAAAAGATCCCAAGGATATGCGAAGAGAGTGAGTCCAACAATGAGTGAGGTACCAAGGACGTAAGATGATCTCATCTTGGATATTAAGAAAGTTCTCAACATAGAAGGCCATGTGTGGATGAAGCCCACCTGGGGGATTCCTCTAGGTTGTGATAACATATTGTCTATAGATGTCAAGTCTAACATGCTCATTCAACTCCCGCTGAGGTGGAAGAAGATGGGCTAGAGCATCTAGAGAAAACTAGAAGGGAGGAAGACGATCCAAACTAATACCAATCAAGCCCATGAGAGTAAAGACCTGGGTGTACCAACAACAAGACCTGTGACCAAAATTTGAACCTGTAACCTCCATAGAGGAACACTAAGCTAAGTAGGAATATCTGTGACAATTTTTAGAGGAATCAATAAAGCTTTGAAGATAGTGAAGAAGCTAAACTAAATCAAAGATAGTCCCCAATTTGAAAGGGTGAGCACCAAAATCAGCAATAATGATGTTGTGTGGTGTGAACCGGTGACATTTGATAATGCACCAAAGGAAAAGAGTTTGGACTCTCTCAACAGAGGCCCAGTCAGACTCCAAGAGGGAGGGGCCCCAAATAGTAGAGCCATAGAGGACAATTGACTTGACCAGGGAGTCAAGAAGAGACATCTTAGTCGTGGTGTCTTGGAAGTGGTGTCAAAAACACTAGCGCTCAAAAATAGCAAGGGAACTAAGCCCCTTGTTGACTATGGGCTACATGGCTGGTCTCAGGTTGAATTGAGGTCCAGAAAACTTAACCTCCAAGTAAGTATATGAAGAAGAAACCTCAATCTTGGTACCCTAGAAGTAAAAATGGAGATGGAATATCCTCGAACAATTGAAGACCATAACCCAAGTCTTGCCCTGATTTACAACTAGCTAATGTGAGTCACAGAAAGAGGCCAAGCCATCGAGGAGCTGTTGAAGATCATCAAAAGAAGATGCTAGGAGAATCACATCATCAATAAATAGGAGAATAGAGATCAATACCTGATGTAGATAACAACCATTGCCAAGGAGCAAGCAATCATAGAGCTAAGCCTCAAGCTCATCGATGTAGATGCCAAAGAGAGTGGGGGAGAGAGGACAATGTTGTTTCACCCTAATATGGATAGGATCAGAGAAGCCATGTGGAGTCCTGAATCTGCCATCAACACACTTGTATAACCTCATAATAGTTGTAAGAAGAATCTCTGAGATCCTAATGTCCTTAAGACGCTGAAAGAGAGCCATCTGAGGAACAAAGTCAAAAGCTTTGTAAAAGTCAACAAAACAACAATAAACTTTTGTCAAGTGATGGCGAGCCTCCTCAATGATGGCCCATAAAGTCAAAATGTGATCAGTTGTCTAAAAATCTTAATGAAACCCCACTTGACCTCTAACCCAAAAATGTTGCTGATCAAACTCACTGTATAGGATACCTTTTAGCACAATCGCATAGAATTTGGTGAAGGTATGCCCAACCATGATTGTCCCATAATTTTTGAGATCAGAGGCTAGCCCAAATTTATGGATCAAATAAATAATATGTCATGACCAAGAGTCAACGAAGCTAACACAAAACACTCAATTAAAGAGCACTGTAAGAAAGGGACCCAAGACAAAGGTACCCAACTTGAAATCCTTCGTCATCTAGAGTTTTGCTCCTATTCATAACTCTACTTGCCTCACTAATGTGGGAAAAGGAGAAGAGGTGACAATGGGTGGGGGGGAGGATGAGACAAAGAGGAGGCTGGCCAAGAATATCATAGAGTGTGGAGGTGTGGGAGGCAAGGGAGTGAAGGTCCAGAGTAGAGGGAGGGAGGGTGGTGGCGAGGAAACATGGTGCACCAAAAGAGCTTTGGGGATTGGAAGAACATGGCACAAAGAGACTTACACTGCAATAAAGTGAACTTCCATTTCTTATAGTGAAGAAAGTAGCGGTAGTCAAGTCTCAACTGAGAGAAAGAGGAGAAGTAAGTAGTGGGTGGAGTAGAGCAAAGCATGAGATGAAAGGATTTGTAGTCCTCATCAAACCACTTGTTCATAGGAAAAGACCTGTGAGTAGGGCGAGGGGTGATAAGGAGGTGCATTGGGGAATGGAGAGAAGGGCAGATTCCCACAAGGCAGATGCAAGTGAGTGGGACATGGAGGTGATGTCCCTAGAGTCGGAGAAGGGGTCCTAGGGGAGAAATTGTTTGAGGTGATGGATGAAGAGCTTCGCGTAACCATAAGAGAAGCAAAAAGAAGTGTGAGCATGGGGAGAGGGAAGAGGGGGGCAAGAAGAAGTAGATAAGCAAGGAGGAGAAGGTGTCAAGTCTCCCCAAAGGATGATGCTAAGGACGACATAGTCAGCCAGGGGAAGGCAAGAGATGGTAAAGCAATGAATGAGAGGAATGAAGGAGGTAGTAGAGAGAACATAGTTAATAACGCTAGCACCACCACCATGAGGCCAATAAGTGAAGAGTTTGGATCCAAGAAAGCAAGAGAGTCCATTCAAGATCACTAAGTTAGAAGATTCACAAAGTTGTAGCAAATTACGACCATACCTGGTGAAGGGCCCCTGACAATCCTCAAAGAGCTAAAGTAGACCCACAGAACCAAGATTAGAAGCAGTTGTACACATGGGATCAAACCTGTGATCATGGAGAGGAGGTTGCAGGTCTCTAGTCCATGCATTAAAGTCTCCCAAAATAATGATGTCCCCTATGGAAGAGAATCTAGTAATGTGCTCAAGAAGATCCTCGTAGGGGTCCCCACTCTAAGTGCTATGAACTGCATAAAATGAAGATGCTAACGGGAAGTAGCAGACAATGATATAGGTATTTCTATAGAGAAAGGTTCCTCGATCAATGCAAATCCACATGAATCTAGCATAGCTGTCAGAGTGAACCAAGGAAATTTTACTAAAAAGGTGGTCTTGAATAAGACAAGCGACCCCACTAGAACCTCTATCCCCACCAGAGCACCTGACTTCATCTATAAAAGAGGAGATTCATTCATAGCCATAAATACTGGGAAGAGGACGCATGGGGTTCTCATGTGTCTCTATAATAAAAAGGTCAACGAAACCAATAACATCATTAAGCAAGCCAGGCATAAACCAGAGGATTACATTACCATTTCAGCAGTTGAGACACAAAGACCATGTGCTCAACTACCACAAAGCTAGTCATTTGGCCTTAGAGAGTGCCCTCAAAACCCAAACTATAGGAAAGGTGTCATGGATTACTACTTTAAGATTTCTAATGACCGCATATTTACCCTCATATTTACCCTCTTGTCTTGTTGCCACAACGAGGGCACGAGCTTGCTTGATTTCTTCCACCTATGATTGGGTGAGATCCTCATCTATGTAGATCTTAAGGGAAAGAGAGAAAAACTTATTCTTTTCCCTAAGAGCTTGCAACCTATCAGAGAAGGAAGGAACCAGACGAAGAGAGTTCCATTAGGGCCTAACCAACACTTGTCAAGAGTAATGTCTGAAATATCCAGTTGATCCTTGAGGAAAGAGTATCCAGCAGTCGACGGATCATCAATAGAGGAGAGACCATGAACTCACAAGTTAGTTCACAGGTCTGCCTTACTTGTGCATTGTCCATTTTCCCTTGAACTAACTTCTCAATGCCTGAAAGGGGAGCCTCATCTGTAGAACTACATAAAGAAGCCCAAGATTTCACTTTTAATTCAGTCTCTGTTAATAGTGAAGAATTCCTATTGACGATCGTCATTTTTTTGTTCTTGATAGTGTCTAACTCCCTGAGCTATAAGGTAACAGATTCCAGATTAGCCTTGAGACCTGTATTTTTAGCAACTAGAGATTGCACAATATCTTGTAGAGTGTGGTTCTCGAATTCCAACAAAGCCAATCGTTCTACAATTTTAACATAGAGTGAAGTTGACTGAGCAACAACATTTTGTAGGACAACATTAGCAAACTCCATTGTGGTCTTGGAAAATCCCATATACTCTTCTCTTACATTTCCATATGAATTGGAGAATCAGAAAGGATTTATGAAGACCCATTAATCTCTTTTGCATATATATTATTTCTCTTAATCTAGTGACTGCAACACTTTGAAGGATTCACACTTGAGGACAACGTGCAAATAGAGATTTCTTCTATCAGTGGGGCCTACCTAATTGTAGTCTCCTACATCAAGCGGGGTCCACTTCTAGTGAGTCCCACTTCTAGCAGGCCTACATCAAGCGGGGCCCACAGCAAGCAAGGTCCACCTCCAACAAGTCCCACTTCTAGCGGGGCCTACATCAAGTGGGATCTACATCTAGTGGAGCCCACCTCTAGCAAGGCCCACATCAACCAGGGCCCACCTCTAACTAGTCCATATTAAGTGGGGCACACCTCTAATAATACCCACCTTCTTGCGGGGCCCACCTATTATGGATCATTCTTACAATTCTTGATGACAGTCCTTGTACAATCTTGAATTTTGCAACTTCTGAGGCATAGTTTAAGCTCATACAAACACTTTTTTAGGTGCAATTTTTTTGAAGTGCATGATTTTTTCTACTTCTTAGTTTTGGTATCAATTATGAGATATTATGGGTAGATATAGTACTTTGAGAATTTGGTCAAAATTGGCCTAATTTGGCACTTGTACTCTATTAGATCCTTGAGTGATCTAGTTTAATGTCCCCATTCTTATTATTCCAAATGAAGAACAAAAATTATCCGACGCATTCTTGGAAACATTGTTTCCCTCTAACATATGTGAGTGGATGAAAGTTCATGACTATTCATTTAGTCACTTTTGGTAATTTATTTGATCTAATAAATATTTATAGATTAGTTAAAATATAATATAAAATACTTAAAATAAATATAAGTATAATAAAATACTTATATTATATTATATTATATAGTATTGATTACACTAATTATAATAATAGATTATTTATTAATATATTTATTTGAATTATGATTACTTATTAACTTAACATTATTATATTTAGGTGGCTCATATCACTATATTGATATTGTTAGTTATATTTTCTTTATTTTGTATGTAATACTATTGTTAATCATATTATTTATTAAGTATATTGGAATACTATTTATTTATTGTTTATTATTTTATTTACTATCGCATGTATTATCGGACTTATATAAAATGTTTTACATTAACTGTCTATAATTGATTATAATTATAATTATATTTTATGTTATAGTTTAATATTTAGTTTTCTTATTGATATTACTTATTAATATTTCTTATAATATTTATTAAAATCTTATTAAAATTGGGACATGACATCTAGTGTCCTAATTGTATGAGTCTCTTATTGCTTCATATTTGAAGTTGTAATTATCAAATTAGAAGTCCACTTTGATCCATATTTTGCAAAAATGGTAATTGTACATGCACTAAATTATAAAGTGCCAAAATCATTGTATCTTGGGGGGTGATTTTTGATCTAGTAAAAAGGAGGGTAGTCGCATGTGTAATCTCTTAGACTCTCATTAGTCTCTTGTGTATACCTTTCTTCTCTTTCATTTTGCACAACAATCTTTATTTTTGCACTAAAATGAATCAATCGACAATATGATTACTCACACCCTATGACTACTATGAGTGGAAGTTGAAAATGACAATATATCTTAAGAAGTTACGGTTATATAGAGTAACAATAGATTTTGAAATTGAACCAATATTACTTGTAGAAAAGCCAAATGACACAGCAAAAGTGATGAAGCATATGGTACCTTATGCATGGCTATATCTCCAAATCTTCTCTTTCATGTGGAATAATCTACAACTCCTAATAATGCATGGACAACATTAGAAGGATTATTTGGAAATCCAAATGAATTGAGAGGGCATCAAACCCCCATTTCCCTCTCACTTTTTCTCTACTCACTTTTTTGTTCGCACCTTTTGCAAGTGCGTTCTCCACTGCTCGCCATCCTACATCAACAAAAACACAAGGTTAGCACTATGAAGGCGTGCACATGCTCACCTCCATAAGGTGCACACTTCCAACCTATTCACAAAAACCTAAAAAATAAACTCCAAATCACTTAAGGAAGGTGTGCACATGCCCATCTCCCCAAGGTGCGCATGTGTACACCTTCCCTTTCAACATAAAAACATAAAAAGAAAAATGTAACACACAATCAATGCAAAACCACTAAGGTATTAGAGGTGCGCACATGGGCACCTAAACAAGGTGTGCAACTACACACCTTTGTGACTACTAAAACAAGATAAAAAACTAAGCCACACCCCCTCCCCCCCTCATTGCATTGTGTAGTGTGTACGCAGGTGCGCAACTGCACACAAATGGCTATTCAAAGTCCAAAATAGCGCACCTGTGCACTTGTAAGGGTGTGCTAGGTATGCTAAACTGCATTTTAGGGTTTTTTGGGGGACTTGATTAGTTTTGATCTTTTTTTTCCTGATTCTAACATATTGTGGAGTCAATTAGGGTTTATTTAAGGTCAAATTTTAGCTTTTCAATTGATGTTGCCTTTCTCTTGTGCATATAAGATGGCCTCATCATCCTCTTCAATGGCAGAAAAGATAGCTCCAAAGAACTCAGACATAATAGACTGGAATGTGTTCCTCACAATCTGTAATAAACCTAAAGAAAGATGTGCAATGGTGTTAGCACTCATCTAGTTAGGCCTTGTTAATGCAGCATCACATCCAATATCAGTCTAGTCCACAGAACTCATTATGACCCTTGTAGAGCATTATGTGAACGAAGAGAAGGTCGTTAAGAGAGTGACATGAGAGATAGTCCTAGACCTCCGACCTAGGAACATTAAGAAAGTCTTCCATCTCCCATGGGAAAATCAGTATTTACAAGTTTCCTATCACAAATCAAAATGATGGTATAAGGATAATTTGAAAGAAGCAGAGGAAATAGTGCAATCCTCCTCCTTAATAGATAGAAGATCAGTGGGCACAGAGTCGGTAAAGTTGATAGGACAAGAGGGTATATGAATGATGACATTAGATATGCAATTGTGTTTTTGAAAAGAGTTATGGGACTTCTTGAAGTAGGACGCCTTCAAACCTAGATGGTCCACTTTGTATAAACCATTAGACTGACAAAGATGCTAATTGATTAGGCTACCATCCTAAGTGACAACTTGGATGATAAACTTGTTGCTGTCAAAGATGACCCACAATTCTACATGACATCATAATGGTGTATCTACTAGCAGCTAAAACCACAGACTACCCAGGCCTCTACAAAAGGGGAAGCATGCAAGATGCAAATGCTTGGCCCTATGTGGTATATCCACAATTGGTGAAGAACAAACTCCCACTGCAAAGTGTGGAATATAGGATGGTGAATGGCAGGTTCATCTTTGCAATCATCAAGTTCATAGAGGGTGATTATGCCAAAAGAATGTCAGAGGAAGCAACTGTCAGAATCACAGAGATCGATGCTTACTACATTTAGTTTAAAATGTTCACCTATCTTAGGGTAGTTGGTACTGTACTATGCCTAAAAAAGCTCCCAAGATACCCATACGATAGGCTCATCCTGTTGGAGATCGCACACCAAGTCACTTATGCATATGACAAAGTGAGAAGACAACATAAGACGCCATGGGTTTGGCCCATCACAATTGGTGCTTTTGAGGTGAAACAAAAAAAAGATATTATCACCTTTGATTATAAGTGAGATCAATATCCCTTGGAAGAGTAGCACTCCCCTTTCCCCTACTTTGACAACATTGGGATGGTACAACATCTGGCAGTGAAAGAGTTTGTACATGAAGATGCATTAAAAGATCATTAGATGAATGCAATAGATGACTATGATGTTCATATAAAGGATTATTGTAGAATGACTCCATATTTGGAAACACGTGTTGAAGATTAAGATCCCTTAGAAGGCTGTGGAAAAGGACATTGAAGATATCTTGGATCCTTTATACAATAGGGGGAAGATCTATGACCGATCCATAATGAATGCAGAAATAGGGAGAGATGAGAATGTGGATATAAATCATCAGACCAATCATATAGTCCAATTGACAAAGGAATGGATCAAGAAACCATTAAGAATGGATCCAGTTCCTTAGGCTATACCCCTATAGGCTACTACAAGGCCAATCAAAGGAAAATGTGCAAAAGTCATAGTGCCAACCTTTCTTGCTCAATCTCCTGTAAGGTCGAAAATGGTACATCAACATGAGAGGGAGGTTGAGTACTTTGAAGCTGACAGAAGTAATAAGAGGAAAAGGGTTCCTTCAAAGGCTAGGAAGCAAACAACTCAAGCCCACGCACCTCAACAAGAATAGGTACAACCTGAGCAAGCTGAGCCTACAACTCAAGAGCCTCTACAAGGGCCACAAGAACCTCCACAGCCAGAATAGGTAAAGGAAGAACAAGTAGAGGAGCAAAGGATACCACCAGTGGTTACACAAGAGGAAGAATCCTCCACCTCGGCTCCCAAAGGAGAAAGGATTGAATCAACTATGGCAAGAACACGAAGGAGGAGATTAAGGAAGAAAAGCACTTTGCCCACACAAGTTCCAGAGACAATCTTGGAAATAGAGGCAGAAGAAGGGGAGCAGATTGAATATGTCCCCGTAAGCCAAAGAATCCGTTCAGGTAGGGAAATAGAGGAAGAGAGAAGAAGTTTAATAGTGACACCTTCATTTGCTCCAAGGGATCCTATCTAGGTATCAACATCAGAAGATGAGCAACAAAAATGGATAGGTGATATGGAGGGTCAAGAAACTGATCTCTTTAACCTCTTTGACTTTGACTTCATGCCAGTGGGCACTGAGATGGTGGGAGAGAAAATAAGAGATACTCCCACAAGTGAGTCCTTAGGAGAGGACTGGAATCAATTACTACCTCTATCTCAAGGACCTCTGGGTATTCCACCACCACCATCTCGAGATTTGGTATTTTTGGACAAGGGATCAATGACTCCACTTCTTTGGGTTGTAGAATGATGCAGGCGCATCTCATTACTAAATCATTTCAAAGGTCCAAGATTCTCCATATATTTTAAATGGTCAATTTTAATAATTTAGGATTATGTCTTAGTGGATAGAATTTGGTGTTTTATTAAATAAATGTTATAGTTTTTAGTCGGATATGTTAGAGAGTTAGAGGAAAGGGTTAATGATGTTAGTGTCGGTTTTAGAAAGGATAAAATTAGTAATAGAAATGCCATGTGGTCAATAATTAAAAGAATCTCATCAGAAAGTTGGTGGCAATTTTAAGAGTGTTCATAATGACGAAAAAATGGCTATGGAATAAAAGAAACCGTTTCATATTCCTTCTATTTGGAGGAAAGTCAGTTTTCTTTAAAAAGCCAATCCTATTCTTAGCAGTTACAAGAATACCCATGATTGCTGCATGGTATTGATGGTAAAGCATCTTTCAGATTCCTATTCTTAGCAGTTACAAAAATATCCATGATTGCTGCATGGTATTGATGGTAAAGCATCTTTCAGATTCCTATTCTTAGCAGTTACAAGAATATCCATGATTGTTGCATGGTATTGATGGTAAAGCATCTTTCAGATTCCTATTCTTAGATGGAAAAGAAAATGTTTTTATTACTACTGGACAGCAAGGCCAGTCAGACTTTGGTTATTAAAAAGCCAATCTTTTATGTAAAAAAAAGGATTCAAACTTGGGGAGGAATGTGAAGTTTTATGTCTCTTTTGGTCTCCTATGTTTTTTTTCCAAGATTATAGTTCTACTGTTATGCTTCATATATTTCTCATGGCAATCAGTTTAGGGAATAACAATTGCAGAAAATTGTACTTTGATGCGGGGTCAATATCCCAGCTTTGAACCGTTGGATTTCTCTCAAATTTTTATATGTTGTTTGAAACCTAGTTACGCCAAATATCAACAGTTGGATTGAGTAAATCTTTTATGTGTCGAAAGTTATTCATGTCTGAGTGTGGGTCTATCTGAAGGCAGCAAGAAGATATTTTGGGAGATTTTATTTTCAAAGTTTTGTTTATTGGCTCTAATTTTAGTGTGTGATCCTGAAAGTTGTAGATGCCCCTTGAAGCATCTCAGTTGAGTGACTGATTCCTCCTGAGTTTTCCAAGGTGTGGCTCTGCATCACAGAACAAGAACAAGCAATAGAGGAAGGGGAGCCCAAGAAACTACATGTCGATTAAGTATATGAAGAAGGGAAAATAATTGAAAAGCCTCAACAAACTCTAGCTATAGAGGTTCGGACCTTAGCCCAACCAAATACAAAGACTCCAATTGTAGATATTTCTCAACAAGAAAAGACTCTAAAGAGCACTAATAAGGGAAAGGAGCCTATAGTAGAAACAACCTCGGCAACCAAATTCATGTCTCCCATGGGCACAACTCTAACGTGGTTAAAGAGGGAGGTCATGTTTCACCATAAAAGGAAGTTGGACTTAACAGTTGAGGAGAGAATGAGAGAATTAATCACAACAATCAATAAGCTTGAGCCACATACGGGTGATGCGTGAACACTGGCCTTCATAATGAAGAACCAAAATCAGAACTTACTTGCACATATAGCCATTCCTCCTTCGCATGCTGACACTGAACATTTTACTCCTAAGGACTACCAAATTAAGGAGGTCATGTTGGGTAGACCCACCATAGACACTGCAAAATTGATGATCACTACAAGGATGAAAGAGGTGTTTAGACACATGAACTGAGATGAGTCCAAATTGATAGCACTGCGGAAACAAAATAAGCTATTAAGTGGCTATTTGCATGAAGTTGTGGGCCCCATGGACCTAGAGAATCTAGAGATCACTCTTGCGACAACATTAGAGAGGAAAGGCATGGGAATAACATGGTTAGACCCATTTTTGGAAGCATGTCAGCAATGGCGTGACAATTTTGATGAGAAATGTGTGCAAATAACATAAAGCAATTTGAACCTATTGCACCACATCCAGTCGAGTGTCGACAAGCTGGTTTCCATGGTGAACCAAGATTTTGGGCAAATGAATGAATTACATCCCTGGGCCAATGACTTACAGGTGTTGAAATCGATAAAGGGCAAAAGGTATTGTATGCTGATGGAAGTATATATTGTTGAGGAGCTAGATAAGCTTGATGACTAGATTGAGAAGACATCAACAGAAAATAAGATAATGCAAGGATTACATGCAGAGATCTAGAAGCTTAAGGATCAGACTCAAGAGCAATTTCTGGAAGTGGAAAGATACTACAACGTTGCTTGCCTTGAGATTTTTGAAGACGAGTCTAAGACTAAACTCATTGAGACGCAATTAGTGATCCAACAATTTTGAGAAACATTTGAAAATGCTTCATCAGATGAAGACATGAGACAAGCATTCAAGATTAAAGAGGTATTGTTGGAGCTAGACACAAAGCTTGAGGATTTTGCGACAACTCGGATCCAAGTAAATAACTACCGACAGTAAATAAAGGACAAATATGGAGCTTTGGATTTTCCAAAGGCTATCCTAATGACAAAAATAACAGAGAAGTTTAAGAGCAAATATCCAAACATCATTTTGGTTTAAGGGGAAGAAAAGCCAGATGGTGGAATGGCCATTTTGACACTACAATTTTGGATTTTTGGAACCTATCACCAAGGTGCATAGGTGCACTTTTCACAAAGGCGCATTGACAATTTTGGGTAAGAAGCAGTACGTCGACAGTTAACTACAAATATCTAATTTAGAGCATTCTTATTTATTCTACCTTCACAATCTACTAAGTACACCATAGAATTTAGGTTGAATCGCTATTATCTTAAACTTGTGAGACTTACATATATTGAACCGCAAAGAATGAAATATTATTGTAACGAAGTATGTATATATTCACGTTCCTATTTATGGCATGTAGTGGTATGTCTATAATTCTTAAAATCAATACTACTGCCTTAAATATCTCTATACTAATGGGTAGAGTTCGAGACTATATTCCAAAATGATAGTAACGATGTAATTATTGAGATGAAGATGATAATGATCTCACATTAGTTCATAATCCTTGTATTATCAAGATATTTATTTCTCACTAACATGGGTTATCACAACTTTCTCCAAACTACCCTCTTAGTTGCTTGATGATATTCGAGTTTAGGTATTTGTTGAAGTCATATATTATATGTTGATGATTCTTGATTGCTAATTGAATGGCCTAGATGAATTATTTTATTTTTGATGTGACTTCATGTCTCATATTGAAGCTACCACCTCTACAAAGTTAATATTTCTTCTATTACCTCTTATTAAATATCATTGTTATCTATGCTTATTGCCCTCTAGATTTCCATAAGTTGATTCGGTTGCTTAATTGATGGTATTGTTTTTCTAATACATACTAGGACGTGATTATTTGATTGAGGCGCTAAGATGCCTTATTTAGAATTCCTCTTATATGGCCATTTTTATTGAAATGGGATCTTTTATTTGTTGTTGCTTATGAAGTGTTTTAAATTGCTGTTTGGAGGACGTGTTTACAACCCACCAATCATCATTGAGCTTTTGATAATTATTCTCACTACTGAGTAATCATTTCTATGTTTACAACCCACCAATCATTGTTGAGCTTTTAATAATTATTCTCACTACTAAGTAATCATTTGTAGATTTTGATTGATGATTAACCAATAACCATAAAAGGATTATCTCTAGGTCAATTCAATCTGATTGAACCTACAACATTAACAATAATAATTATTTTTATTTTTATTCTTCATATTACAAGAATCTTTTCACCCTATGAACCTATATTGAATTTAAAAGAACATGAAATTAATTATTGATAACATTGTTTTTGTATGTGTGAATATCTTCAACACATACACTTGAAATTCGATATGTTTTAATTAATTACAATTAGTGACAAGGATAATGAATGTGACAATGCCTCTATTTAACCCAACATGCACATCAATATGATAGAGCTTGGAAATTGTATCTATTAGGGCCTCATGTAAAACCGTGTCTATATATCATAACATGCAATTACATCCTCCTCACACTATGCCAAGGATATTTAAATGGTTTCTATATAGAGAAGACATACTATTACTTGATTAGATGTATTGGCCTAGACTTTGACTCTCCCACCTGTTCCAACTGTAACTAAATGTCTCCTACACCTTACGAGGTAATTTATTGTCTACATGTTCATAAACTTCAACTCATCTAATTTTATTTAAGATTGCACTTAAATGATTTCTACAATTGCTTGTCTTTAAAAAAAATTTAGAATACACATGAATGAATTCAATAATTGATGCAAAGTTTGAGACCATTACAAAATGGTTGAACATAACATTATGCTCTTTTGAAATAAAATGTTTATGATTACATGCCAATTTGAATCATATCTCATTATCAATTTGAATTATACATTAAAGAACTCTTTTGCCAAAGTCCTCTCTTCCTTAATAAGAAATGCCCATTAAAGAAGACATGCAATCTCAATCAAGCACCTTGTTAAATGACATAGAAAATAAGGACAGCCAACAAGAAATTAAGGCTCAACAAAATGGATTACAAATGAGAATGGCACAAATGCTACTAGATGGAATTGGTTTTTAGAACCCTAACAAATCAACTTAAAAGTGACCAAGATAAGATTAGATAAATTTATTGATGTCCAACAAGAGACCAACGAGGGTCTAAGCAATTGGAAACAGTACAAAGGCCAAATGCCAATAGAGGGAGCACCAAACGATGTCCACAGAAAGAACATGAAAGCAAAACAAACAAAAGAACCAAAAAAAAGGAATACAAAATGGATTACGAATGAGAATGGCGCAAATGCCACTAGATGGAGTACATTATGGAGCATTAATTGGACTTTGAGCCTTTCTTTTCTTAAAAAGATGACATTAATTTTGATGAATACTATGAAAAATGGCAAAAAATGAACCTTGTGTAGACCACTGTGAAATTTATGCAACCTCCATGGTAACTTGACCTAAAATTCATGTGCACCAATTAAAGTGCCAAGTATCCCAAATCTTCGATTTTGATATCTCAAAATCTCCTAGACTCCATGTCCCATAAAATGATGGAAACCAATACAATAGTTTTTTTATTTCATCAATAATAATGTAAATGTTCTATAGCACCCACTCTTTTGGAGGATGACAATCAAAGCACAAGTCAAGAGCCTATAGAGTTCATTGTGGATGAAAAATGATGCAATGATACTTGCAAAGAAAATAAATTTTTAAAAAGCCAAGATAAGACTTCTAAAAAGGAAAAAGTCTAACTGAGTGCATTTCATGGGTACCAAGATAGAGAGAATAATAAATACACGATGTTATGGGCAATCTTTCCATATATATATATAACTATCATTGTAACCCTTGTACCCTTCAAAGATACAAGTGCTAGTTATTTTCCTTTAGCATTTACTTTTGATACAGTAGATATGGTATCATATCTTGTTGTTTATCATTTCATTTATTATTGCATAAGTCTTTTACTTCACATATTATATACATATATTGCTATTCGTATAGAGAATACCCCAAAAATTGCCCTCAATCTACATTAACACCCATTCATCCTCTTAAGTTGCACTAAAATTAACACCCATTCATCCTTTTGAGTTGCACTAATTAGATATGGTTTTGTGGGTGTATTTTATTTCCAATATATATGAAAAGTGAGGATCTACCCTAGTAACCATTCACAATATCATACCCAATGATTCCAGCACCAATCGATGAAATGATGTTAATTCCCAGATAGGACAACTATTGACCTTTCGGTAGCAAACAAATATAATCCAATTCTAAGACAACTAATGACCTTTTGGTAGCAAAAAAAATATAAAATGGTAACAAGCCATTAAAAATTTATGCTTCTCTCATGTTCAATGGCCTAGATAATTGCAAATATATAATCATTCATAAAAACATTAATAATTCAAAATTGCAAATAAAAATATTATAAGTATTATTATGCTTTGAAATGCCAAGGGAACCATAACACAAAGTTGAAGCGGACTACGAATTAAAAATACATGTCCTATCATTTTAAAAAAATGAATTAAAAAGCTTTAAAGTGAATTTAAAAAATTATACAGATCTTAAAGAAAATATGTACGTATACAATTATATCGATTGAATAATTAAATCTGTGTACGTTACGTGGGCGTTTGAAAGAAGCTATATACCACATAAGATCCTTTTGGAAGTAGACGCAAAATCGAGTGTCCGCGAAAAATAATTACTGAAAAGCTTGTGCGATCTCTCTTTCTTATCATCAATGTTTTCAATATGTTTTCCTTCATTGACATCAAGTTGATGTGGAAGTGAAATGTGCTTGCCAACAAGCATTAGAGAAAAATTCAATGACCATGTCACTCAAGTTCTTAACATAAGCAGCGCCTTTGAGCCCGCCAAATCAAATAAATACATCAACCAGAAAAAATGACCCACTTCACTAGTATTGTCACATGGATCAAGCTCCCGTGTTTAGAAATTGATAGGATTTACAATATCACCAGTCTGCAACAAGTACAACTTGCCTATAGGTCCCATACACAATTGTGACCAACAATGGATGTACTATTATATCAAGATGTTTGTGGATTCATTGCACAAGTCAAATGCCCCTGTGCAATTCTCGACACCTTCACTGATTATTGTGCCATTAACGTTTCAATCAGCATACAAAATTAACATGCTTAAAAATAGATAGTTGTAGTGTTGCCCATCTGTGCACTTGTTAACAATGCACTATATAACTGGGCTAATTTAACAGAAACATATTCCACAAACACATTATTATCAAGGACGCATGGAGACAGGTACTTGGAGATGGGTGCGGGTATGGCTATTTTTTCCAAAATAGATGATGGGTACTTTTGGTACGTCAATTTGCTTTTATATATAATTTAGTATTTTATAGCAAAACTATAAATATAACACACTTGAGTTTTCAAAAAAGAACAGCGATCAAATTTACTGTCAAACATTAACTGTGAAGATTCAAGTACACAAAATGAAATGTCATACAATCTTTGTACCAAAGCTCGAACTGATTAGTAAATTACATATTGAAATAAGCTTAATAAACAGCAAGCTGATATGCAAACAAAAAACTAAAAGAAAAATTAGAAATGTTAATCAAGGTAATTAGCTATGATGCTCTCCACTAAGTATGCACTGAATACCTGGCACTTGGGTATTGCCTACCAGTACTGGGTACATTTCCCAGGGTATACCATGCAACTATGATTATTATCTAATAGATAAAAATGACTTCAACCACATAGCTGCTAGGTACCATCAGCGTTTTACAAATTACACATCATACAATGCAAACAAAAAAATATCATAAGCTGGCAGCAAAACTATACCTGAAAGAGCTACAACTAAATCAACCCCATGTCGCAAAATAATCTGCAAGTACAGAAAAGTTACATGAATGTTCTAACACAAAATATTTTTCTGTCCACACAGGTAAACCAAATTTTTAACAACCTCAGTTCCAATCATGAAGAGCAGGCATCCATCTATTAATAACCCCATGCCACAAAACTCTCTTGTACGTAATAAACCATGTAGAGCTGCTTATTTATATCATACAACAAGATGCAAAGTTTTTGTATCCAAATCACATTCCCTTACAAATGCAAAAGCGGTCATAGCTAGGAAAGTTCTTTGCTTCACAGTCAAAAGACTTAAACTGATACCACATATTTTTGCCAATTAGGATGGACAATACAACTTTCCCATTCTCAAAATCTATGGCTTGCTATTCAAACCATCTCAAAAAAAAATTTGTAAACAGGTAATAGCACACAAGATGAAAAAATACGAGACAAACATTTTAAAGACTAACTGAAAAAGATAAGACTGATGTCAAAGTGAGCATTAATTTGTACTGTTATTTATTCACTGTTAGAAACAATATAGAAATGTTTTAAGATTGACAATAGTACAGATTTGGAAAACTCAAAGCACTTAAGGTTTATTAATGCACAAAACAAACAATTGTACACTTCTGTCGGCTAAATCTGTCCCCAATAATGACCAAGCATCATCCAACAAGACTATACTGAGCATTCTACACAATTATGACTCAAATAGGTTTCATACCAGAGCTTCACCCTCCAACCACTAGCATCTTCATTTTCATTATTAGAATTCCAAAGGAAACAGACAAAATCGATCACTTCATTTGCAACAAAATACTCCTTATAAAACAACGGTTTACTTTCATTTTAAATTAGTTGCTATTGCTCACAAGCGTATTTTAGTGGGGTGAGAAATTCTCAGCTCATATTACATGCCACTTGGCTTAAAATGCTTGTAACTACAAACTTGCATTAGTTCGAATGATATCAACCCATTTGCCAATGTCTACAAACAGACAGCTGCTACTGATATTGTCAGGGGCAGAAATTCAAATAGCATAAACTAATGTGGTATTTTCCCACCTAACCTCTGTGTCCACTGGGAAAACTTTTGTTTGTCCATGCTTTAAGAAAACAACTTTCTCACAAAAAAACATAAATCATTGCAAAACAGAAACAGCCAAACCAACTCACTAATGCAAAAAGAGATTCAAACCGAGGGTGAGATGCGATCAGTCGTCCGTAGGGTTGTAGATAATAGACTCCACCAACCATAGGGTGGGAATAAGTTCCATTCATCTGTGAATGAATGTAAGGCACAGCTATCACTCCATCAACTTGGGAACTACACTACATAAAAGGTGATCAATGTCAATTAAATGTGATATAATTTATGTGCCACAAAAAAAAAAACTGTCCATTTATTTTCTTGTTTTAAAACACAGCAGCAAAAGTGTGGAGTTGTGAATTATGCCATATATCCACATTTCCAATCCTAAGAAAATAACATATGCATCACCAAATAGTGACGAGAACTTCTAGTACCAAAGCCAAAGATAACTTGGCTTAAACTGCTTGTAATAAAAAACTTGTATCAGGTCACATGGTAACAACCACATGCCAGAGAATGTTCGCATAGCAATGTCATTTGAGGGAAGAAAATGGAATGGCGTTTCTTTCAGGATTTCCCCCATCCAGCTCATTGGGATAGTGCTGGTACTGGTAATCCTACATTGTTACAAAGCACAAACAGCAATTACACTAAATAAGTGTGGAACTTGTTCAAATGTGTTATAACTGCTGTGCCAGACGGGAATATTTAAAAAAAAATTCCACTTCTTGTATTTAGAACAGCCCCAAAAGTGGGGAGTCATGAATAACATTAATGCCTGCATTACGAACTCTAGGCAGATCTCCCCTGCATCCCTAAATACAGATAAACTGAATTTCTAGTGCCAATGCCAATAGAATCTTGCAAGCTCCATTCATCAAGATTGTCATCTTCTCTGCTAAAAAAAACTTTACCCCTGGCAGGATAGCCATATAATTGCCTGGGATTACAAAAGGGTGAGGTGATGATAACACCCCATTTTTCATATATATGAACCTAGGAAGCCTGGGAAAGCTGCTTTGAACGATTGTTTGTGGCCCTGGGAATTTTGTTGCCTGTTTCATGTTTTACATTTGGTAACAGGCGAAGCCCAGAGAAGATAGAGAATAGAATATCACGAGTTCTCAAACGAATAGTCATTCATTTAAGTTCCACCATAAGCTCCCAGTTCAGAAAGTATTATTCAAGTAGAAACATGATACAAACTAAAAGAAACAATTGCAACAAGTTATAAAATAATTTCTAGGATCAAGATATTTAATACCTTATAATCTACAATTGTCTCATACAGAAGATATTTCTTGCTGGAGCTGAGAATCCATAACATGACTGAAAATTTTGAATTATTTGTTTCTAAAATCTGCTAACCACAATACTCACATTGACCCATTACATGCAAGTCCCCACTCTTTTCCTCTGCTGTAGTTAATTGTAAAATGTCCTATTACCACAATTGGCTCCATAAACATCAATCCTGCTGAAGAAGATAATTAGAATAAGATTGGTAAAATTAAAAACCAGGAAACTCTCAACATCTGCCAACTGCCGTACATGAGATGAACTATCACATGCAGTTCTCCCATTTTCCTCCACTGATTAATTGCATTTAATGGAGAAAAAGATTATACCCAGAATCATATTGTAATCTTCTCGTGCAAATGCAAAAACAAATAGTTTAAGCAATGCACATAATAGCTTGAATAGAAAGTTAAACAAAAAGGAACCTCAAATTTGTACAACTCTGGACTAGCTGCCAGGGATAAATAGAAAATGCTGTGCAGAAAAATTACATGTCTCTAGTACAAGTGCTCAAAAAAGCAGTAAGTGACATACCGACTTTTTCCTATGTAGCTTCCTGTAAAACAACGAATTGGTTAAAAAGTTCTATTCCTTTATTGTCGAGGAATTGGTGGAGCTGGTAAGGGAGGTTGGCTGTAGAATCCCATTCCTGGAGGCTGAAGAGGTTGGTAAGGGCCAGGAGGCACCGACTGTTGTAGAATTGCAGGCCTTGGCATTCCTATCATTGGATGCCCAACTAAAGGAGGTGGTGGTGGCAAATTGCTACCATAACCATATGGCATACCCATGATACTACCAGGCATATACTGTATAGGTGGTGGGGGCGGTGGCGGTGGAGGAGGGGGTGGGTAAGGAGGTTGATGTTGCATGGGGGATGCTTGATGCGTCATGGGAGAAGATGTTGGATGTTGCATGGGAGGAGATGTCTGGTGTTGTACAGTGTTTGGAAGAGGTTGCTGTTGCATGGAAACAGACTGATGCTGCATAGGTGACAACTGTGATGGCACAGGAGTTTGATGTTGCATTGGAGTGGAATTAAGCTGTGCAGGGGACTGATGAACCACATAAGGCGAACCCCCATCTGAATTTGGATAGTGGTTTCCCAATTTTGTTCTTTTCTCTGGGGGATATCCAGATGATGTTTCAACTGGAAGACTTGTGGTCCTCAAACCACCAGTCATTGAAGCAGCCTCCTCAGCTGCAAGGGATGACAAGACTGAGGTAAGCATTTGAGCTGATGAAGTTGAAGCTGCCAGTTTGGCTGCTACTTCAGCTGCAACGGATGATGCAGTCATTTTATGTTTAGCATCCACAATTCCAGTGGACTCTACCAAAGAAGTTGTAGGTGCCATTGATACAGATGAAGTTGCATGATCTTTCTCTGTTGCAGAATGATTTTCTCGGCTACTAGTGTGATTTGTATCTTGATGTGCATGAGCATTTGTGGCAGTCTGCTTTAATGAAGTTTTCCCACTGCTCGTTGCATCATTTAGGCGCTGACGCATACTCTCTGTTTGCTCCAACTGACCCTGGGCAACCTGACAGAATATCAAATGCACCTATCTCACTGAAAAAAAAGGAAGTCTAAAAAAAGGATTTAATCAAATTAACCAAAACAGTATTAAAACATCAGAGAAAATACAAATATATAACTAAATAAAGAAATTTTATCCTATTAGCCAAAACATTTAAACTAGTTCATTTTCATATAATGCTAATATATAATTTAGAGTTTAAACCACCAAAAAATGATGCTATCCAATTAGCCAAAATATTTCCAAATAAAATAGACATCTTATATGCCACCACTGAATAACGGACTATTGCTAATTACAGACTACCCTGACAATAGAACCAAAGTAGAATAAGACTGGGTTAACACAATCTATAGTTTTTGTTATGAAGTCAGGTAATTGAGGGTCCCATATCATCCCCATGTTATAACAGAGCAATACACTCAAAGAAAAAAATTTACCCAAAATTACTGGGTGCATGGAAACAACACCAAACAAGATCAAAATAGTGTTACGAGAATAGATATACGAAAACATATTGCAAGTCAAAACACAAACCTAGCATTGTGATTGCTAGAAACTGGAAAAATACAACTAGAGACGACTGCCAAAAGTATATAAAGCACTAGAGATTATAGAGATCAGGAACTTTTATTTAAGTCAATGTGATAATCTAAAGAAAATGTCCTTGACATAAACTTCAACAAACTAGTTCATCAGACAAATATGGGAAAGTCATATATTGCATGAATGTACAAACATGACGCATAAACTAAAAGCAGATGACCTGCTGTGAAGTTTAGCATATCAGAGACCATGTAGAACAAGATCTTAATACACATCTCGATGAGCTGTCTAAGGAAAAGGTAGAGAGAAAGAATTTGATGGTGGCAAACAAGATAACTGGATAACAAAAACATCAAATACAACATTGGCTTGTTCCTAGATATATGTCTTGCCAAAATGGAAGCCTTATCCTCAAAATCTCAAGTGTGACATTTAAAATAATGCCTAAACAAACTCACCTGTATTTGTGTCCGAACCTGTTCTAGCTTAGACTCCTGCGGAAAAGAAAAGTGTCAAAAAAATTAAAATAATGGTAATTCACTTTGTCTACAGTGGCCTGATACTGAAATTGATGAAATAAAATCTTTGGGTTACTACACACTCTAACCTGCTCCTGGAGTGCCTCTTTCAACTGAGCAACTAGAGCTGTCCGTGTCATTTCACTGTTTTCAAGTTGCTCAATGCTTTGCCTCAGAATGAGTTCCTGTTCTTCAAGATTACCCGGTAGACTTGAATTTTTAAGATGTCCTGCTCATTAAACAACTTTGTTATATCAAGTTGGAATCATACATAATTATAACCACGAAAAAAGAGATGAACAGAATGCGCACAGCAAGAAATGGAAAAAATTCACCTCTCTAAGCTTGAGTTCAAATTCTAATTAAGTACGTAGGCTGGGACTTAGCTCGCCCACTTTTCCTTCCCCCCCCCCCCCCCCCGCCCACCAACCCCTCCCTCTCTCTCTCAGTATATATAATTCTAGGACTACAAGTTTTTAGAAGTAAAAAGAAGATTTTTAGACCATGGGCAAATTAGACTTGGCACACTCACAAAAACACTCAAGGGGATTTCTCAATTACCATAATTTTGTTCTGACTTTTGTTACCCTAGGTTTAGACCTTGTAAAAAGGCTCAGAAGAAAACTGAACCTTAGTTATCCACTTACACCAAAAATGCAAATACCTTGCTAAAAAGTTTATAACAAGTTATTATTTATACATAAACTTTAATTTTTCTTGTGTCAAAAAAATTAACCTTCCATGCAATGCATGACTTCTTAACACATCATCAAAGATATGAAATCAAACTATGGATCTGCCTTACCTAAAGGAATATTATGATATTTCAAGAAATAATATTATTAGTTTAAATGAGTCCATCAATGATTTCCAACTATCTCTAAGGTTTAAGCCATCTTGATCATAAGGTTTTTTCCAATCTTCTGGGCTTCTCTAACATGTTTTATTATGAGGATATAAAATTATTGACCTGTGCAAGGACTTGTATTCTACATCAATTATTAGTTTGTATGGAAGGTAAAACTAGGTTTAAATGAGTCCATCAATAATTTCCAACTATCTCTAAGGTTTAAGCCATCTTGATCATAAGGGTTTTTTCAATCTTCTGGGCTTCTCTAACATGTTTTATTATGAGGATGTAAAATTATTGACCTGTGTAAGGACTTCTATTCTACAGCAATTGTTTTTGAAGGCCTACAACATTATTACTGATATGTAGTCAGTATACAAAATGCCAAACCCAGGATTTTAGTAGGAAAAGGAGAAAAGTTATGGAGATATAGAATCAGCTCAGATATGTAATTAAAAAGAGGTGATCCATCAAATTTGCAAAAACTGAACTGATAGCATCAGAGGCATCGCTATTAATAGAAACAAACAAGTATTAAGATAAACAGAACCCCAGAAGTATAACTGTTGAAAGATTTAAACCCAACAGCGGTTGAGGAGGGAAGGCTTATATCATTGGATAACTCTCCTTCTGATGAGGTTCCTTGCTGATGGTATTTTAGCAGCAAGGAAGTTGAGAATCACATCCTCATCTGGATCTTAGTGATATATTGGGTCATGCAATATTTCCAATGGCCACCTCCTGCATCACTTAATATTGGCGGCTGCTAATAGGGTTGTGAGTCTACTTATCCATGCATGACATTGTCCAGAGTTTCTTTGCAATTGGCTGTTAATAGGGCTGTGAGTCTACTTCTCCATGCAGGGCATTGTCCAGCATTTCAACAGTTTGTGTTTAATTTTGAAGGAGTGTTCAGTTAATGCTGAGTTTTTTGTGCAGTTGTGCTATATGTTCATCTATCTAATTCTTATAGAGAATCTGGTATGTCCAACACGTGATCACCCACAAGAAAAAAGGAATTCCACAGATACCTTGGCTTTAGAAAGGGCCATAGAGAACTTTGGTGGATTTCATTATTCATACTGTCCTCATGTTAAAAATAGTTTGCTCAGCAGTGTCTTTAGCATTGCAGGTGGATTCTAGTTGTAACCAAGGTAATCGTACTTTTCCTCAAAAACAACTCCAAAAAAAATTTCTAATTTGTTTTTGGGGTATCCACTGTTAAGAAAATAGGTCCTTTCCACACCTAATAATATCCTGAATAGAAATTCTGAAGGACTGAATTGCTAAGGTATTCAAAAGTCCTATGTTCTGTGACGTATAATACCATGAGTTGGAGGAACTCGTATCTTGTCTCTCCTTAGAGAATCTGGGACTTCTATGCTTTCTCTGTATTTCCAGTTTGTTTTTTCAACTTAGGTTTTAAAATTGAGATTACAGGTCATCTTACTGCAGCGAGGGGTGAAACTGTGGTGGTCAATTTATGCATACATATTATATATGCTGAACTTAATTCAGAATAAAACAAGTTTCAATTATCCACAAGCAGAATGGCTTGCTGTCAAGAGTATGAACTCAGATCACTCTCTTTGTGAATGCAACCCTTTATCATGATAGAGTTTTGGTCCGCCCTAATGCAGTATAGGTAATTGAACTTGGATCACTCTCTCAATGAATGCAACTCTTTATGATGCACAGTCATGTTTTGAATTGGTCTTTGTTCTCATCTATGTTCATATATCATGTGGCATTTCCATTCAGGATCCAGCGCCAATTACTAGATGTTTGAAAATGGAAATAAGTTGAGGCCTTGGGAAGCTCTTAAGTATTAAAATAAGGTTTCCACAGAGTCAACATGTTTATCCTTTGCCTTTTCAAGTTTGAGTTGTTTGAGAAGTAGCTTGCAATCACTTCCTGGTGTTATCTTACAAGCATTAATTGCAGCTTCAGGTTCACAGATTTAATTCACGGATCAGGCAAACAGAAAATAGTGGGTGCTGGGTTTTTGTACTTGCTGTCAAGAACATGAACTCAGATCACTCTCTTTGTGAATGCAACCCTTTACCATGAAAGAGTTTTGGTCCGCCCTAATGCAGTATAGGAAATTGAACTTGGACCACTCTCTCAATGAATGCAACTCTTTATGATGCAGTCGTGTTTTGAATAGGTCTTTGTTCTCATCTATGTTAATATATCATGTGGCATTTCCGTTCAGGATCCAGCACCAAGCACTAGATGTTTGAAAATATAAGTTGAGGCCTTGGGAAGCTCCTAAGTATTAAAATAAAGTTTCCAGAGAGTCAACCCGTTTATCCTTTCCCTTTTCATATTTGAGTTGTTTGAGAAGTAGCTTGCAATCACTTCCTGCTGTTACCTTACAAGCCTTAATTGCTGTTTCAGGTTCACAGATTTAATTCATGGTTCAGGCAAACAGAAAATGGTGAGTGCTGGGTTTTTGTATACAAAGCATGTATATATACTAGAATATTAGAGTCAATATATATATTTCCTAATCCTTTTTAAATATAAAGGATTATTTATGAGCCTGATACAATATTAATGAAGTTAATAAAGTTAATATAAAATAGAGCAATAAAATAATAAATAAAGTTAATATTAATACAACTATGTTATTAATTCTAAAAACTGATTAACACTAATTATTAATAAATTCAGTAAAACATGATTTAACTCAAATAAATAATGGACAAAAGTTTATATTCTTGTTTTGTTGTTGCATAAAGGCAATTAGAGTTCGCAACTAAATTTGTAGGAGCAGAAAACATTGCAAATGTGGCACTAAATATGCAGACTACCTACATAGACCCAATTTTGTCTTCCCCAGACACGGTCAAAAGTAATAATAAAAAACAAAAGCAAATATTAACAAATTATTGCATGGGTTCTAAACAGAATTCTTTTGGTTCTTCACAGATCCATATGGTTTGTTGAGGATAATACCACAGTCCAAAAATCACCCCCTGCAATAACCCCCACTTGGATCTATCTACAATCGGGACCAGGTTCAAAATGGCCCCAAATCCAGGGCCTGCAGTAAATAAACCAGTTACATTGTTATAAACCATTCACATGTTCTAGAT
Source organism: Cupressus sempervirens (assembly GCA_028749045.1). Lineage (NCBI taxonomy): Eukaryota > Viridiplantae > Streptophyta > Pinopsida > Cupressales > Cupressaceae > Cupressus > Cupressus sempervirens. The sequence continues at coordinate 849,169,585 of CM053792.1, forward strand.
TTAGATTCTCGTCTTTTTCATAACTGTATTATCACAGGTTGAGACGCTTTTGGTGCCAAAATTATTATATTTTAGTGCATTAAAATTTGATAAATTTGATTTAAAAATGTCATTTTTGTAAAGCTATACCACATCCACTATTGGCTTCAGGCATTATGTTCTTTTATCTGAAACATCATTGATTGCTGCAGAATGTATTGGAGCTTATTGGAGCATTCTCCAATTTTCTGTAATGGATAATCAATGAACATATTCTCATGGAATTGCTTTACCAAATAAACAGCAATCTGTGGAATCAAGAAGGCCAAAATCCCAAAGATACTATGTTGGTCCCAAAACTTCATAGAGTTCAAGCATATTGGAACTTAAACATATTTGATTTAGCAATTACACTTTTGACCAGGCATACATGTGTCCCTTGCTTTAACCTGTGTATTATGTTCTTTCTTATCTGCAAGGTCATTGATTGCTGCAGTTCGTATTGGAGCTTATTAGTTCATAATAAAATTTCCTGTAACAGATTATCATATAACATCTCCTCATATAATTGTTTTATGATATTGAACTGCATCCAAGGAATTGCGGATGCCGAAAACCCAAAGATATCACTTTTCCATAAGTCAAAAGCTTCACGGAATGCTAGTGACATACAAAAAAATACATATAACTACAACAAAGAAGCTTTTTCTCTTTACCAGTTCCACAAGCATCTTCGACATCCTTGTCCATCTTCTCCACTCGCCTGAAAGCAGCCTTACATTTGTTCAAAATTGCATCCTCATCAATATGGCCATCATGCACACCCTGAAAAGCTGATACAATTTTTTCTGCTGTACCTCCAACGGCCAGTTTCTGAATTTTAACAAACAAATACGGCACTAGTCAATTGCGTCTAGATATTTGATAAACAATATTAGAAGTAACAAGAAAATCTAAAAAACAAATGTAGAAACAAGAAAGGAAGACATTTCTTACAATTTTCACAGAATGTGGAGTCTTTCTTACTATTTTGATGGAATGTGAACCTTTGCCATTGTTCTCCAGTGTTGGAGGTGGATCCTTTCCAAGCATCTCTTCTCTAAGACTGCGCCCACGAGATCCAAATACTTTTCGTTCCTCCCATATATCAATCTGAAGATTTGTTGACAGCGACAAAGCAATCAAATCAGAAATTATGGAAACAATGACTCTAGTACAATCTAAACTTGTCATTCTAAATATAAAATGTAAAGTACAAAAACAACATTCTTCAGCTTAAATCACTTTAGAATACTTGTGATGGTCCAAACAAGAAAATGGATTCACATATTTCAAGCTCACTCAAAAGTAAATTATTTCTTGATGACACCTGCTATTCACGAATAGAGGAGCTTACCAGTCGAAAAACCACATTCTTTCCATAATCATCTCCATTCTCATACACATCCTTCAGAACACCAGGAAGAACCTTCCAAAACTCACCAACAAATTCTGTGCCTTTTCGTCTGCTGTTCTGCAATATGTCATTTGCAAGGTAGAGAAATGGCACCCGTTGTTCCCTGAGTGAATTATGGAATTGTCTATCCCATGTCTCCACAACCTGCTTTGCTTTCTTACGGTGGAATATACACCAGTGTGACAATGCTAAGCAAAGAGTCAAGCATCACATATTTACTCACAAAAAAGCAGAAACCAAACAAACTTAAAATGTACAAATTGTTTCTGCTAAATTTCAACACAAATGTTGATAAGTGGAATAATAGGAGGCTGTACGAGGGAAATAATACAATACCATGGTACTTCGGTGTGTTATAAAATAATCAATAAAGCTTCAAATATAAACAACTAAAATACATAATCTAGATTGTCTGTAAACTACACAAACATAATAAAGCTAAATTGTTCTTAATCCTTAAAATAAAAGGATACTTTCAATGCTTTGTTGTGAGTTGTTAAGCTTAGAAAGCTTGTCAGCTAATATCTGCCCGTTGAATGCACTGTTCATCCCTTCTGATCAGTTATTCTACGCAATTTGCTTGATTAAGATCTGTGAAAACCTGAAGCGTTCTATAAGTCAGCCAACAGCAGCCATGTATTTTTGCATTTATTTAATGGATCTATTATCTCAAAGATCACCTTTAACACTCTTTATGGCTCCTATGTATAAATTGCATGCCTATTTTGAACATTGATTATGTTATTGAAATAATTGCCCACTGTGCAGCAAAGTGATTGAGGCATTGCGCAAATTTACCATCTACTAGTGTCCGGAAACACAGGGCTGACATGGAGTCATAAATCAATGAGCATTGTATAATCATAAATATTTTGAAGATCAATTGAACTTTGAAGCACAACATGAAACAATCTTCACTTGCCATCGGCATATCTCTTAAATACTAGCACCACAATGACCAAGATTGAGTAAAATATTTTAAAAACAGAACAGAAACATTACAAATATATAGTATGTATTAAGTTTAGAAGTACCCACACAGATCAAGTACTACTAGTGACAAAGAAAAGATGTTCCCAGTAGTGCAATACACTCCAAATAATGGCTCTTCTATGCTATTTGTATGACATGTATACATTCTTAAAATAACAATAATGTAAGTTGCATTTTATTAAAGAGCTCAAAAATGAAATAACAATTTAGGCCCTCAATTATAAAGTAGAGACCTGTAGATGTTATCAAAAAATGTAAGTCACAACTTATTTTATTGAAGGGATCAAAAATGAAATAATAATTTAGGCCTTCAATAATAAATTGGCGACAAGGAACCCCATCTATAAGGACAACAGTAGAAATAAAGTCATGTATTAAGTTCAAAAGTACCCACACAGATTGAGTTCTACTGGTGATAAAGAAGAGATGTTCCTAGTGGTGCAATAACTATTAACTTCCAACTAATGGCTCTACTGTGCTATTTGCATGACATATAGATGTCATTAAAAAATATTAAGTTACAACTAGTTTTATTGAAGGGCTCAAAAATAAAATAACAACTTAGTCCTTCAATTATAAAGTAGTGACTCGTAGATGTTATTATTAAAATGCAAGTTACAACTAATTTTATGGAAGGACTCAAAAATGAAATAACAATTTAGGCTTTCAAAAATAAATTAGTGACGGTGACCCACGTCTTTAAGAAATCAGAAGGAATTAAGATAGCATCTAAAGGGCGTTTATTATGTATTTGTCTGAACAATATGCCTCACAAATTTTAAAAGACAAGCCTCCACACCCTTGACAAAAATCAGCGCATAAAGCTCAAACTCATGATCTTGTAAAATATCAAATGCCTTTTAAAGCTCCATGTAGTAACAGAATGCCTCCACATAACAATGTCAAAGTTGTCATAGCATAGTAGCGAAAACTGGAAAAAGCTCATGAGTAATTACAACATGTCAATTTTTCCATGCCATTCTGCAGTTAAACATGCAAAATAAGCAAATTTATCAAGATGTCTTCAAACATAAATTGCTTTTGATAAAGATCACTCAAGTTGTTCATTTTTACATATGCTACTACAAATGCAAGAGCGAGCCCCCATACCGAGCCCAAACAGATCTGATCCAGGCCCTAGTATGTCCTAGACATACCCAGAGCACACGCTGGTCACACTATGCATCCACCAAGAAAATGCCTTTTTCACATTAAAATAAAAGTGAATATCAATGAAATATAGAATATCAAGAAGCAGAAAAATATTGTAAACAACACCTAACTAATTGAAGCTAAACTTAAAGTACCATACAAACACTAAAAACTCCTATCTATCAATCCAAATTTTCAGAGCCCATTTGTCACTACTTAGAATTGCTGTTTTTTTAGCATAGAAACATTATGATGTTTAGTTTGATACTTAGTATGGATATAAAATAGCTCGTCTCAAGGAGATATTTCATCTGAGGTAAGCTTTCGAAAGCTCTTTGTAAGCTTTCATGATTTGTTTCCAAGTTTCCTATGTTTCATTTTAAAATGTTTTGCTGTGCTTGCAAAATTGCTGTTCATTTTTTAATGTAACATAGGGTTACAATGTTATTTATTAGTTTCCAAATATTTGTTTATTTTAATACGTATAGGTTATGGCTGCGATTGAGATCTTTATCTCTGATTTTGCTCTATGTTGAAATTGGGACACTACCTCTATATTGTGTCAACAACTAGAGAAGATATTTATGATGATATTGCCCTCATATTTAAGTGAGCACAATGTGGCATTCAATGTGTGCTAGGTGTCACACTATATATTTCACATTTTATATAAAGAGACGTGACATGTGAAAAGCCATGCATTTGGGCCCGTTCATGGGTGTATTGGGGCTAATCCAATCTCGAAAAGGGAGAAGGCGTTATGGATACCTCCACAGGAGGGATGGGTTAAAATTAATTTTGACGGGGCGGCAAGGGGAAACCCAGGTGTATCAAGGTGTGGATGTGTGGCAAGAGACCATAAGGGCAACATAATTGCGTTTACAGCCAAACGCTTGCAGGATGGTACAAATAACATTGCAGAATGTTTTGCTGCTAGGGAAACTTTGGGATTAGGAGCAAAAATTGGATGTAAACGTATACATTTGGAAGGAGACTCGGAAATCATTATCAATGGCATTAAGAGAGGAAAGATGGAGGCATGGCATCTAGATCAAAGTATACAGCAAATCAAGGAGTTGCTTCTGGACTTTGATGATTTTAAAGTTTCACAATGCTCCCGGGAAGCGAATAGAGTGGCGGATCGGCTAGCCAATTTAGGTGCCAATTCAGCATTGGGCCCTCAATATGAAATTTTTGAGGACTTTTGTCCCCTTGGAGATTAAATAAAGAGAGCAAATTTGTTCGGCCATTAGATTTAATAATTCACTCATGGTACTTCAATTTGGAGTCTGAAAGGAATGGCATTATGATTTCGACTTACGATGACATTGATCATCCCACGATAAGTAGAGATCTCCATGTTACCAATGTATCCCTCGCGCATGTCAAAGTCGTGTTTGGCTTGCTTCGGTACTTTGTTCCAGAGAATTTGGAGGCATTTATATTCAAGCTGAAGGCAAGGAAAGTTCATTTGTTTTTCTCTAAGTCAAAAATGGAGGCGAATTTTGCTCTTGGCTCGGATTTTCAAATACAGACTTATGAAGGTCGGATATCCATGCAGTGCTTGAAACATATCTTTGTTATCGATGACTTGAGCTTTCTGAAAGGCATTCAATAGTTATTAGGGCCAAAGTATCTGGAGGCTTTTTGGAAGAGGTCGTCAAATTTGGATGTGGCATCGCTGTTTGTGGCGCTTGCGTTGATGGTGGGGAGATTGAAAGAAGAGGTCCGTCGGCTCGTGGCTCCAAGCGTGGACAGGCAATGGTTTTTTGGGATTGGATGATATTATTGAGCGAGCTATTTCAGGTGTTGGAATTGAGATGGGTAATGAACCTTGGCGACTGACTAGCGAAGGGGACTCTTCTATTCAACCACTGATGGTATGGCCTTCTTCAAATCCACAAGGCGTTCATATCCCCAAAGCAAGGTTGGAAAATGATCATGGAATACCTGGCTGAGCACATTTGGGTGACGAAGGAGGAGGAGCGAGGCTTTATGAAGCCCAAACCAAGGAAGAGCACGATAGCCCTTGGACAACAACTTCGCCATCAACTTGCAAAGAAATCTCATCTACATGAGGGCGCATCCACAACAGAGGGAATATGGGTAGATGCCTCTCTACTTCCTGATGAGGGGAAAGGCAGTGGAAAGCGCCGCAGGATGAGTCAAGGGTTCTCAGTGAAGGATGACTGCTCAACCCCAACTTTTACTCGTGAGGAAGCAGCAAACTAGTTCAAGAAGTAGCTAACAACGGAGGTGGTGGCGGCTCTTTTTATTTTAGTGATCAGTTTAACATATGGGTGGGTGATTTGTTCTATCAAAGTGTTAATACTTTGTTTTTTGTTTATCTAATGGTATCTGTGAGGGCAGAGTAAAGGTAGATTAAACTATAAGGCTCTCAACCATATTGCCATAATGTACTCTCTTTATCAATATTAATACAAACAAATATTATCTATCAAAAAAAAAAAAAAACCATGCGTTTGGATATACTAAAATACTTGTTTTTTAAAATTGAAGAGATATTCAGATATGAAATGAAAAGTTGCTCAATTCTATAAATATATACATGATTGCTTTGAGTGTTGATATATGGTATCAAGTGAAAGCATTATACTTTATTATATCAATAAAAGAGATTTTTCTCATGTGGCTGGGAATTTCCTTTCAAGTTGAAGGTTTTTCTCAGGGTAAGTTCTTGTGCCTTTTGTACCTATTTTGTTCTTTTATTTATTGTTATTTATCATTATTCTAGGCTAAGTATTAACATGCTATCAGAGCCAAGTAGGATAACAGCAATAAGAAAATGTTGAATTATTGATAGCTGCAAGATAGATCTTTGTTTCTCCTATTCTGACGTAACTTGTCTATGTTCGATGATGCTCTCTATCATGGAAGAGATTTTATGTCTATTAGTTTCTCCGACACTTTATACTTTTCCTCCTATTCATGCTTCACTTCTAGCTTCCATATTTCCTTTAGTGAATGGACAATCTATGCTGACTAATCTTTGTGTATTTATACTTTCCTCCTATTCATGCTTCACTTCTAGCTTCCGTATTTCCTTTAGTGAATGGACCATCTATGCTGACTAATCTTTGTGTATCATTCCTGATGATGAGTTGGTGTTGGGAATTTATTGTTTGGCTTGATCAAATTTGTGGAATCAGTTGCTCTTCATGACTGTCAGTGTTTCCTTATGTCTCACTGAGTGTCGATTATTGTTGTCGCTCATCTCCTTGTAACGGTTGACGCTTGAGTTAGTTGTGTCGCCTAAATTTTTCTGTATTTTATGTGTTCTTTTATGACATTTGGGTGACGAAGGAGGAGAAGCGAGGCTTTATGAAGGCCACACCAAGGAAGAGGACAATAGCCCCTGGACAACAACTTCGCCATCAACTTCCAAAGAAATCTCATTTGCATGAGGGCACGTCCACAATAAAGGGAATATGGGTAGATGCCTCTCTGCTTCCTGATGAGGGGAAAGGTAGCAGAAAGCGCTGCAGGATGAGTCCGGGGTCCTCGATGAAGGATGACTGCTCAACCCCAACTTTTGCTCGTGAGGAAGCGGCAAACTGGTTCAAGAAGTAGCTGACAACGGAGGTGGTGGTGGCTCTTTTTGTTTTAGTGATCGGTTTAATGTATGGGTAGGTGATTTGTTCTATTAGTGTTAATAATTTGTTTTTTGTTTATCTAATGGTATTTGTAAGGGCAGGGTAAGGGTAGTTTAAACTATAAGGCTCTCAGCCATATTGCCATAATGTACTCTCATTATCAATATCAATACAAACTAATATTACCTATCAAAAAAAAAAAAAAACCATGCGTTTGGATATACTAAAATACTTGTTTTTTAAAATTGAAGAGATATTCGGTTATGAAATGAAAAGTTTCTCAATTCTATAAATATATACATGATTGCTTTGAGTGTTGATATATGGTATCAAGTGAAAGCATTATATTTTATTATATCAATAAAAGAGATTTTTCTCGTGTGGCTGGGAATTTCCCTTCAAGTTGAAGGTTTTTCCCAAGGTAAGTTCTTGTGTCTTTTGTACCTATTTTGTTCTTTTATTTATTGTTGTTTATCATTATTCTGGGCTATGTATTGACATGCTATCAGAGCCATGTTGGATAACAGCAATGAGAAAATGTTGAATTATTGATAGCTGCAAGATAGATCTTTGTTTCTCCTATTCTGCCATAACTTGTCTATGTTCAATGATGCTCTCTATCATGGAAGAGATTTTATGCCTGTTAGTTTCTCCAACACTTTATACTTTCCTCCTATTCATGCTTCACTTCTAGCTTCTGTATTTCCTTTAGTGAATGGACCATCTATGCTGACTAATCTTTGTGTATTTATACTTTCCTCCTATTCATGCTTCACTTCTAGCTTCCATATTTCCTTTAGCGAATGGACCATCTATGCTGACCAATCTTCATGTATCATTCCTGATGATGAGTTGGTGTTGGGAATCTATTGTTTCGCTTGATCAAATTTGTGGAACCAGTTACTCTTCATGACTGTCAGTGTTTCCTTATGTCTCACTGAGTGTTGATTATTGTTGTCGCTCATCTCCTTGTAACAGTTGACGCTTGAGTTAGTTGTGTCGCCTAAATTTTTCTGTATGTTATGTGTTCTTTTGTGACATCCGATTCGATACAGGTGTGCTCTGAATACGTGTAGATTGCACAGTTAGAAGAAAAGTTATGGATATTGAATACATTCCAGTCATTGGGTTTTCATAGAAATGTTGATTATTGTCTTTGACTGATCAAAGGATGTTCTGCCTTGATTCATCGTGTTTGTCATAGTTCACATTTTGAAATTCCGTGTCATATCTCTGGAAAAAAATGTCAGTAAATCGTATGACATATTTCTGAGTTAATTGAGTTCAGAGTTATTATATAACATATTTTATTAATCCTTCGCAGCATGCAGTTTTCAGTTACACTATTGGCAGCCATTTTTGCATTTGAAGACAGATCTTTTATTTATTTGCTTTCTCACCGTAATCAGTTGTTCAAAATTCTAAAAAGCCCATCAAAAATTGACAGAAATCGGACCTTATGACCCATGTTGAGCCCACAATAAAAGAGGTGGCTGACACCTTCTGTTTCTCTGTCAACAGATGGAAAGGAGAAGAGCAAGGGGGGTGTTACATGGTTGATGCTCGTTCTCCTCCTAACGGAAGAGGGATCCCTGTGAATGAGAATGAAATGTGGAGGCATGTGAAAAAAAAAAGTGGGGTTGGATGAAGAAGCCTTGCAAAAGAAGGATAAGGCCACCTTAATTTCCCACATCACCGAGTTAAAATCTGAGATATATGATTATCAATATAACATGGGGCTTATATTGTTAGAGTGCAAAGAATGATATCTAACAATGAGCAGTTAAAGCTAACTGCAGGAGAAGCTGAAGGAAATTTTAAATGTGACCGAGCTGCTCACTCAACTGCTATGGCAGAGGCTGAGAAGCGAGAAGAAAGTTTGAGAGAGGCTTTAGCCATTGAGCAATGAGAAACAATGTGTAGCCAATTGGACAGTTATTTAGGAGATCAATTTATTGTAGACAACTCAGAGTCTGGGGAGTTATGGGTTTGTAGATTGTGAGCAGGAGAGTGCATATTCCAGCATCTTCTGAAGCTCTTTTGCAGAAGTTGACATATACAAATGCAAGCCATCGAATTTGACTGTAGGAGTTGGTATACAAGTGAGGACAAGCCAAAGTAACAAAGGCCAATGCTTCTAGTTCTGATCACAGTCACATTATATATGAACAAAACACCGAGATCATTGTATCACGTCAGATTAGACTAGAAAGAGATAAATATCCTATGATTATACTTTATACATCATGAATAATTGTTATATGACTAAGAATAGTGTATGCTATATTTCTCTTCGTTATATATTAATTTTATGTGTTACGTCTAATCTCTCTTGGTTGCGGGATGCATCAAGATGCAATGAGATGATAAGGGATTTGTGAACATGAGGATGTTGCTTGTAGGTCAGAGGGTGTCTATTCAACATTGGAGGGAGGTTGTGTGACAGAGGGAGAATGCAAAAGCTCTTTGCTTGATCAATCATTGAGTTATTCAATTTATTGTGATATTCAAACTGTGAGTTTGCCGCCCCTCTTGGGAGCGAGTCTTGGCGGAGAAGGAATCTCAGGCATTCAGATTATCTTTATGTGCTTTAATGAATTATCCTTTGTGAAAGATCCCTTGCTCCACCCTTTGCAAGTAGGTACGGTGGATCCACCCTCTGTGAGTAGGTATGGTAAAAATGAAATCTTCACTGGTAGAAGTCTGAGGTGAAAGTTCTTGAATCACCCTTTGCGAGTAGGCGTGGTGGATCCAGCCTCTGTGAGTAGGCATGGTAGAAGTCGTGTGTGTGACTCCATGACTTTAATTTCATGCTTTAATGAGATTATTAAGGTGAATTATGTTATGCTGAGATAGCAATGTTTTGATGAGAATCTATGTGATAAGAATTTATTATTGACATCTTTGGTTGTAGCTATGTGTGCTTTCCATACTAAAGATTTCTCTCTTGCTAAGAGAGAGTGTTGAAGATTGTAGCTGTGATAAAGATTTATCTCTGATTTTGCTATATGTTGCAATTTGGACAATGTCTCTGTAATGCGTCAACAACTAGAGAAGATATTTATGATGATTTTTCTGTCATATTTAAGTGAGCACAATGTAGCATTCAATGTGTGCTAGGTGTCACACTAAATATTTGACATTTTATTATATGAAGAGACGTGCGACATGTGAAGAGATGCATTTGGAAATATTTAAAGACCTTGTTTTTGGAAATTGAAGAGACATTCAGTTGTGCTATGAAGAGTCTCTCAATTGTATGCATATATTTGTGACTGCTTTGGGTGTTGATATAAGGCATCAAGTGAAAGCATTGTACTTGAACATTTATTATATCAATAAAAGAGATATTTTCCTGGGGTGACTGGGTTTCTCCCTTCAAGTTGAAGGATTTTTCAAGGGAAAGTTCTTGTCTTTGTACCTATTTTGCTCTTCTTTTATTCATTGCTGTTTATCATTATTTATGGGCTAAATATTAATAGTAGGTACAGTTATAGTTTACAATTGTTCTGACTTCTAGTTTAATAGGCCATGGGATAGGTAGACCTGTCAAATTTGACCCAGCATCACCTCTTTGGCCACATCACTATGTTTGAGTAGCTTGTTGGAGGCAAGAGTTATCTTTATAGCAATGTAGCCAGTGCTAGAACAAGTATTTTAGTTCATGTGGTTCAGGGTGGACGGATTGTTGGTTATGAGGTTAGAGTTTATTGTGGGTTAAACAAATATGTTCCAGAAGAGTAAATTCTTGCTTATATTACGGAGAAAGAATAAGTAGACAGTGCAATCAAAAGCAAGATATTCCACCCTTTGATCAAGAATGAATCACACAAGCCACTTGCAAAGATATTTTCTACTTCTCCAATACAGGCTGTCACACATCCTTTCTTTGAGACACCATCTTCCCAAGAAGACAACAACTCAAGTTCTAGGTTCATGTTCAAGTATAACGATTCAGGTATGTGAATATACAAAATCAAAAATTTGGGGGTTTGATTCATTTCAAGTTCATCTATACAAAGAACATGAAAACCATACATATTTATTTGCAACCTAAAAAAAAAGAATTTAAGTTTGAAATACCACATAGCTTCATATAACTAACAAGACTACCGGAACATTAAACATACTACTTCAATATCAACTTGTCGAACTCAAATGTGATGCACAAGGGAGTGAGCTTAATTGGTTGAAGCATTGAATTCTCAATGTGGAGACCGGAGTTACATTAAAGAGCAAGAACAAATAGATGGTGCAATTGAGAGGAAGATCAAAACTCCACCCTTTGATCAAGAACAAGTCACGCAAGCCACTTGAAAAGCTATTTTCCACTTCTCTAATAGTGGCTGTCATACATCCTTTCTTTGAGACACCGACTTCCCAAGAAGACAATGACCCAAAGTCTAGGTTCATGTTCAAGTATGATGATTTGGGCATGTGGATATTGAAAAACAAAAATCTGGGGGGTTTGGTACATTTCAAGTTCTTTTATATAAAGAATATATAAAAATCATAGATATTTATTTGCAACCTTTAAACAAGAACTTAAGTTAAAAATATTGCATAGCTTCATATATCTAACAAGACCACTAGTACATTAAACATACTATTAGAATATTTCTAATAATGCTCTATCTATCGTATGTAGATAGTTTCTATCTTTTGTTAGTTTCTAGTTTCTATATATACATTTTGTATATATGAGCTTGTAAGCTCATTGTATTTCATTCATTGTTTATTCAATACAAAATAATCTTTTGATTATTTTATGGTACAGAGCTAATGCTTAAATTTTTCTCTAAAACCTGCCTAGGGTTTTCTGTCTAGAGAAATTCGAAAATCACGAACTAGTTTTTTTAACTAATCGTAACTATGCTTGTGAAAATCGCGGATTTGTGACTGGTATTTGCAAATCACAATTTTTTTTCTTGGCTTAACTTCTCTCCAAATCGCGTCTAAAAGGAACTCGCAGATATTTCTTGGTCTTGTGTTTTTTTCCCCATTTGGAAATCATGATCGACTAGTATTTTTGCAGTACCAAATCGCGGATTTTCTCTAGTGGTCTATATTTGTGGTATCTGCCGAAATCCGCAGTTTTCAGAAAGGTCGCTAATTCATGTTTTTTCTAGTGTAGTAACCCGATTTTATTCTGCCACCTCAGATCGATGCCTCTCTATACTATGGAAAACATCCAATTTTTTTCCAAATCTCCATTATTCTGTAAATCCAAGCTTTCATTGCCGCCAACTGTATTTTTGCTCAAAACCCTAATTTTTGGGTTCAAAATTTTTTATTGATTTCAAATTCTTGGTGGGTTTTTCGAGGGCTCAACTGAGTTGTCATCCATTTTTCTGGGTACCTCGCTTTTCGTGCCTCGATTTTCGAGCCAGCAGATCTAGAAAGTAAATTCCTTCTGTGTTTTCCATCTACTCTTCTGGGTACTTTGTCATTTTTTTCTAGATCAGCCTCAACATTGCCTCGAACATCGTGCAAATGGCATCCTTGACCAACCTGATGCTAGAAAACAGTCAACGATTTAATGGCAGCAATTACAACCACAGGAAGTAGCGCATGTTAACCATCTTCAAGTATTGTTGTTTGAATACATTTGTTCTAGGCACAGAGACTTGTCCTGCCCCCACTAGCACGCCTAGTGGGACCTCCGTTACCACAGATTAGGATAAGTTTGATGATTGCAATTGCAAAGCTGTTATGCTTCTCAAGTTCTCTGTCATAGATGATTAGCTACCTTAAATTCCCTTTGGCAAGTCAACTGCAGACATCTAGAAATATTTAAAGGAGTTGCATGAAACATCTAACAAGAGTCGAGCATTCTTTCTAAAGAACCAGCTGTTTTTTATTATGATGGATGAACATATGTCCTTACAAGAACATCTCACAAAGATTAAGGACATTCGTGATCAGCTTGCAGCCATCGATCGGACAATGGATGAAGAAGATATGGTAGTTATTACCCTGAAAAGCTTGCCAACATCTTACGAGCATTTCATAAAGACTCTCAACGTTACCTCAACTAATGTTGATCTGAAATTCCCAGAGTTGTGCACCAAACTCCTCCAGCAGGATCACTGGAAGCAACAGTTTGGCAGCCGTGCTTCCTCACCCTCATCAAAACAAGCCTTTGCAACTAAGTTTTAGCCATCTCAGTCATCTCCACAGGGTAGTTCCCATCAATCCTCAGGCAATTTTCAGCAGAAGAGTGTTCAGTGTCATTACTGCCATAAATACAGCCACATGAAAAAAGATTGTCATCAATGACTCGCTTCTGAACAGAAGAAGCTGGGAGGGTCCAATCAGCAGATTGGTATGGGAGGGTCCAATCAGAAGGCCAATGTTGCTAAACATTCTGAGACAAAGGAGTCTGTGTTCTATGCTTTTATGGCTAAAAGCCCTTCCGATTCAGCCCGATCCTCTGCTTGATATAGACTCCGGTACTTCACGCTATTTCTCTCATCGGCGTGACTAGTTTATGGATTTCTATCCATACAGCGATTCAGTTGTGTTTGGCGGAGGAGAGGAGTTCAAAATTATTGGCAAAGGAAATGTTCAGATACAATCTGATGTGTGTCAACTCATCTTTCTCAATGTCTGCACTCAATCTTCTCTCTGTGAGTCAAATCATGAGAAATTCTCCTCAGTTGGATGTGGATCGAGAGACTTGTCTTACTATTGCTACTGGTCTAGAGGATCATGGCCTATATCGGCTTACTGACACTGGTGATTCTCCTAAAATAGCTATGGCAGCTTGTGATTTATCTCTCAGCACTTTGTGTCATCAGAGATATGGACATCTCAACATCCAGTATCTCTCTCAACTATCTCGAGAGGAACTTGTTTCTGGACTACCTCTAATTCAGCCGCAACATCTTGGAGTATGTGACGCCTATCAAGCTGGCAAACAACATCGAACTCCCTTCAAAGATGGAGATTCTTGGCGTGCCTCTCAAGTACTTCAATTACTTCATGCTGATAATTGTGGTCCTATGAATACATCTTCAGTTACTGGTTGCAAATATTTTTTGTTTATTGTTGATGATTTTAGTAGAAAAATGTGGGTGTACTTTCTTAAACAAAAATCAGATGCACTTAGTACATTTCAGAATTTTAAGTTGTTGGTTGAAAATGAGTCCGGCTACAGTATCGTTTCACCTAGTACAAATAATGGGGGGGAATTTTGTTCTCATGCATTCTCCAGTTTTTGTGTTGAACATGGCATCAAGCGCCAATTCACCACACCTTACACTCCTCAGCAAAACAGTGTTGTTGAGCGTCACAATCGTACAATTGTTGAGATGGCTCATTCTATGTTACAACAGAGGAGTGTTCCTAATAAGTATTGGGAAGAAGTAGTGTTTACTGCTGTCTACCTTCTAAATCGTTCCCCTACTCAAGTTGTCAAGAACAAAACTCCCGAAGAATTGTGGTCTGGTCGTAAGCCCAAGATCAACCACCTAAAGATTTTTGGCTCTCTTGCCTATGTCTGGATTCTTTGTTCCAAATTAGATTCCAAAACTTAGATACTCACGATGACAGGATATAGTGATAACCATAAGGCCTACAAATTGATAGATATTGACACTGATCATCTTATCTTTAGTCAGGATGTTGTTTTTGATGAAACTCGAGGACCATTTATGTCCTCTTCTGAGCAATGCTCTGAGGAACAGCCTCACAGTGTTCCCCTTCCTTTAGCACCTTCTGATGGGCAGAATGATACAGAGAATGCCTGCCTTGGGACACCTGATATTGATCCTGTTGAGACTCTTGAGAATGATCCTCCTCCTATTGTTGCTCCTGAAACTCTTCTAGCTCCTCCAGAGGTCAGCTCTTCTACTTTCCGACCCAAATGGTGGTTTAAAACTATTAGTTATCTAAGGGATGATGAGCTCATTGAAGGTAGAGTTTCTTGAAATAAGCGCAAACAAACAATTAACTTTGCTCTTATGGCTAACATTCATAGTGTTTATGAGCCCTAGACTTATTATGAGGCTAAAGGTATTCCTGAATGGGAACAGGCTATGGAAGCTGAACTTTAGAGCATTCAGAAAAATCAAACTTGGGTTCTTTCTGATCTTCCTATAGGGAAGAAGCCTATTAGCTACAAATGAATATACAAGGTCAAATATAAAGATGATGGCACCTTAGACAAGTACAAGGCTCGTCTTGTTGCTCGAGGATTCTCGGAAAGGGAAGGTATTGACTATGAGGAGAATTTTGCTCCTAAAGCTAAAATGAGTACCATACGGCTTGTTCTTGCTCTAGCAGCTCAGTTCGGTTGGAAAGTTCATCAAATGGATGTCAAGAGTGTTTTTTTGAATAGTGACTTATAGGAAGAGATCTACATGACGCAACCTTCTGGATTTAAGGTTGCTGGTCAGGAACACAAAGTCTGTAAACTTGTCAAAGCTCTCTATGGTCTAAAACAAGCTCCTCAGGCTTGGTACATGAAAATTGATAAATATTTAACCGACCATGGTTTTCAGCAGAGTCCATCGGATTCAAACCTATATATCAAACATGTAGGTGATGATGTCTTGTTTATAGTTGTTTATGTCGATGATTTGATCATCACTGGAAGTTCAGCAGAAATCAAACAAGATTTGTGCAGCAGTTTTGATATGACAAATTTGGGACTCTTGCACTATTCTCTCGGAATTGAGGTTTGGCAAACTAAACATAGTATCTTTCTTTCTTAGTCCAAGTATGCTAGAAGTCTTCTAGACAGGTTTAGAATGCAGGATTGCAAACCTGCTCACTCCTATGGAACCTAGGCTCAAATCATCCACTCAGTTTGATTCACCTGTTGTAGATGAATCCTTGTTTAGACAACTTGTGGGTAGTCTCATTTTTCTTACTGCCACCAGACCTGACATTAGTTTTTCTGTAAGCTATGTCTCCCGCTTTATGACAACACCCAAGACTGATCATTGGACAGCTACAAAGCGTGTCCTGCGCTGTGACTGGTACTCTCGATTATGGTCTTCTATACACTCAGAAGTCTGATTCTACAATATGTGGCTACACAAATTCAGATTGGGTTGGCTCTATTGATGATCGTAAGTCTACCGCCGGATATGTGTTTAATTTAGGATCTACTGCTGTGACATGGACTAGTAAGAAGCAACAGGCTGTGGCCTTGCCTTCGGCTAAAGCAGAGTATCGGGAAGCAGTTAAGGCAGCTTGTGAGGCAGTTTGGTTTCAGCGGATGCTTGCAAATATGCATGTTCCTTAATCAGGACCGACTCCTATATTCTACAATAATTAGGGAGTAATCAAACTCGCAAAGAATCCGGTCTTCCATGAACGAACCAAGCATGTCGAAACACATTGTCATTACATTCGTCAGCTAGTTGAAGACAAATCTATTCAGTTGCTATATGTTCCCACCTTAGAGCAGTCTGCTGATATCTTCACCAAGTCTCTCGGTTCTAATAAATTTGTAAAATTCAAGGAGGCTATTGGTGTTATTGATAGATTAAGCATTATGGGAGGGTATTAGAATATTTCTAATAATGCTCTACCTAACATGTGTACATAGTTTCTATTTTTTGTATATACGTTTTGTATATATGAGCTTATAAGCTCGTTGTATTTCATTCATTGTTTATTCAATACAAAATAATCTTTCGATTATTTTACATACTACTCCAACATCAACTTATCAAACTCAAATGTGATGCCCAAGGGGTGAGCTTAATTGGTTAAAGCATTGAATTCTCAATGTGGAGAATTGAGTTCAAGTCCCAAAGGGACATATACTATAGAATTCTAAATTGTGAGTCTTGGTCTACCACAATGGCGTTTATTGTGGATTCTAAGTTGTGGCTATTGGTCTTCCATAGGCGATTTCTAGTGTGGTTGCTCAATAGGAGTTAATATAAATCTTATGGTTGTGCTCACATGAGCAAAATATTTGGAAACGATTAGTATTAAAAAACTCAAAAGTGATGATATATATTCATTGTTCATTAGTAATTACTAATTACTAATAATGAAATCAAAAATCAGCACCAGGGTCTTAAGCAGAACATCATCTATCATCACCCATTAGATGATGTAGGTACAGTAGAAGAAACGTATAGAGTGTCACTGGTCCTTCCACTGAAATGAATGGTATCAGTTATCTGATTACTCTGAAAATGAAGAATGCTGGGAAGTGGAAGCATCCAAGTTAGGATGCTCTAAAGTCTACATCACAGAACCTTGCTACTATTTCTTTGTAGTCATTTTGTTTGAACAAAAGAAAGTGCATGATAGATTACACTTATAATAAATCCTCTGCCTTTTGATTATTTTGATGAATTGTGTTTTCAGTAAGATAATGAAACAGAATGTATTCCAACTGTGTTAAGATGAAGACAAACTTGCAATTGAGGCAAGGTTAGAGTTACAAAATTATGATTGAAAATTCCAATTTGAAAATGTCTAGTTAGATAACAACAACAAAAACTATTGTATTCCAATTTGAAAACGTCTACTTAGATAACAACAACAAAAACTATTGTATTCCAATTTGTTTAGATGAAGACAAACTTGCAATCTGTAAAGGCAAGATTAGAGTTACAAAATTATGATTGAAAATGTCTAGTTAGATAACAACAACAAAAACTACTTGCAGTAAAACTTTGATTGCATAAGGTCACAGGTGTTGGAATGATTGACCAGAGGCAACACCAATTGTAAGCATCCTTGGTGTACTTGTCATAAATAGCAAAAACACTTTGATAATTGGAGCATACAAAATCAATATTCATCCATGGGTACATCCTCCAAATCAGACTCAATGAAAAAGTCTAGCAAGCACCTACTAACTTCCAAACCTCTATATGGTTCAACCCTTGTTGGCAAAGAGAGTTCTCAGCACTGCAATATTTTGGATTCAATGCAAAGGCAAGAAGATGTAGAGGACGGTCATTTTATTCCATCATTCAACAATTATAATTTGAACTTATTTTACGAAACCTTTTAAGAATATTGCTCTTTCTCATTTATAATAGGCTTTATCATCTCAATCATTGATTCAATAACATCATATACCTATTTATTCATGTCAATATAGCATATCATCCTCAAAATAGGCTGGAAAAACTAAAAGAGAATCCTCATGATCCCACACTATGTATCTAGGATCATCCACCTAATATTTGCTGCCCTCTCACTATCAAATTGCCTCCATACAAACCAAAGTTAGTTGACAACCAGGTAGGAAACTGCCTTCCAAAACTTTTCATGATAATTTTCTTGGCAGTAAATTAGATCTCAACAAACTAATTTAAAATAACAATAACAATAAATTAAAAACAAAGAGGAAACATACTTGAGTTTTATAAAATAAGTTACCAAGCGAACAATAAAAGCTTTTTTTTCGTTTCACTTACCTTAGACAGTTCTAAATGCAAGGATATGGCATGAGATGACAGGTGGTGAAAATTTGGTTCTGTTTTACCTTGGCATAGACCTAGTCGACTCGATTAATTCTGTTGCCAGTCATTTGTAGCATAAGGCTAAGTCAATAGACAACACAAAGTGTCCAAAAGATTAGTCAACCAATGTTCCAAACTTCCAATAGCTCTAAAAAAATGTATTGTTTACTATGACTTGAACACCATTACTAGGCCCCACTTCCTCAATGGTCCCTATGTGCATTTTAACGATAGATTATACATCCACTATTTAGCATTTACAATCCATGCTTTTCAAATACATTGCCCCTTTGCGAAGCACTGCAACCACATTGATCGAGGGCTGGTTTTTGGCATCTTGCCATTCATTGTAAAAAATAAGCACTCTCCCAATTAATCCTTAATAAGCTTCAATTAATTTCACCTCCCTTGCCAATATGGGGCTTGTGCCCTTTTGAAGCCTCATAAATTTTGGTCACTTTTTGCCAATACAGTAAATAAACAAAATTATAAAATTGCATAGATGCATCTTGAAGTATGTTAATCAACTATCTCTCAATATTCATTTTGAAAGGCCATTTCCAAAAACCCATTTGTTTTTTTATGTGAAACTAAAGGATGACCTGCTCTGCAAGCAATTGCTTCAATTCTCTAATACATTCTACCACTTGGCATGGATACATCCTCATTCCAAAAATTCCACACAAATGGGATTTTAACAAAATATGTGAGCTTATAAATTTGGATAGGTTTAAATGCAATGATGGCCCATCAAGCTAAAAATAGCTGCAATTGTCATCCCTATGGCAACAAGTTTGGAATAAAACATATTACAAACAAATAAAAATATAAATATAAATCTTAATTCATTTAATATTTTAAAAATAGGGTAACATAAAACAAAAGGGTCCATTGTAGGAAAAAATGAAAACAAAAATTTATCTTGTTTCCAAAATCTTCACCATTTCTTGGAAATGAATAGGCATTTAGACATTCATATAAATAGCAATCCAATAACCTCGGAACCTACAAAGATCAAGCTTCAACTCTATTTGTGTAATGACAAGCAAAAATAAAAGTTCAGCGAGAGACTTCTATTTTTTCCTTTTGAATTCAAAATGAGATAAAATGAGTTTGTTTCGATGTTTCAAATGGCTTAGATGACACTTTAAAGGTTTGGGGCTCCCATTGTAATGTTTTTTAGTTAGAGTAAAAATAACAGGAAAACTTTTTTATAAATTAAAGGTGGAATTTGCCTAGATCTTGAGAAAGTGAATTCAAATTCACCCAAATTCATCTTGAAAAAGGCTAAGTTGAACCCAAGTTTGCTTACTAAGACCCTTGACAACCACATATGAACTCATACCAAAACCTAGAACAAGTTCAAACTAGAATAGGATTTGAGAGTTTTTTCTCATGAATCAATAACAATGGCAATAGCCCTTTCTTTTATTCAAAGAACCTATGCTTTTGGTGTACATGTTCCCTGCCCTAAATGCCCCCATCCCATATAGGAAACATTTAAGGGACAAGTGGTGAATGTCCCACCCTAACTTCCCACCCCCTCCCCTCATTTTCCACATTTACCTTGTCAATGAATAGGCATTCAGACGCACACAAAAATAGCAATAAAATAGCCTTGGAACCTACAACAATCAATCTTTGGCTCTGTTTATGTAATGACAAGCAAAATGCAAGTGAGATTGATTTTTGTCTTTTGAATTCATAATAAAGGATGAGTTGGTTTTGATGTTTCAAATGGCTTAGATGGCATATTAAAGGTTAGGGCTCACAGGTTAATTTTTTTTAGTTAAACTTATTCTTGTATCTATTTTTCAGATTGATTCCACTTCAATTTGAGCTGTTGTGGTGTTTTGTAGTCCACAACATTGATAGTTTTTGTACCGTAAATAAAGCAAGGGGTCTATTAGAACAAGGATGAACAAGAAAAAAATGAAATGGTGTAATTATTAATAATGTGTAACTTGAAAATATATATTTTAAGTAGAAAGAATTACAATCCTTGTGAAACATCTAAACAACAAACAAAAAAGCATGCCTTCCCAAGGGGAGACCCATCCCTGAATAATAAAACCCATCCCCCATCCTTGAAACTTGGAGAACCATTATTATGCTTTTGATTATACTTATGTTTTTAATAAATATGTTTAAATGTGTAAATTTTAAAATTTCAATCTCATTAGGTTTCTTTCAATTATTGTATTTTACAATACAATTATTAATTTTTATCTAAGTTGCCATATTCATTCGTCGGACCCTAAATTCACTAGCCAATTAAGCACTCATTCAAATTCAGTTCAAAATTTGATCCAAAGTCGACACCAATCTAAGTCATTTAGTCAAAATTCAATGTGCAAGACCCTAGATGACTTTGGGTCAAATTTCGGCAAATGATGAAAATAAGAAATGAACCCAAATTGAATTGCCTAGTGAACAACATGGCCTCAACTTTTCAAAAAAGAAAAAGAACTTTTTTTAATGGTTCCAACCCTAAAACAACAATTATTAAACCACTTTTTGGTAAAACAACAGCATTGTTATTGTACACAAACATTATTTTTTTCACCATTGTTTAGTATTGCAAGGCATTTTCTAGTGTTTAGAGGTCATTCATGGTGTCATTGATTGCACACCACAGTCATTCACGGTGTTGTATTGCACAGTCTTGACAATGCACGCCATTCACAGTGTAAATTTGTCATTGATTGTAGTCTACAAGCATGCAAGGTCTTGACCGCATCTACATGATTTAAGTCATGATTGCAATCATAGGACTTGTTTCCAAAGCATGCACGCACAACCTGAAAAACATTCACACACAACTCGAAGGCTTGAGGTATGTTCAAATAATTAGAATATCATTAATAAATTGAATATAATATATTTAAAACCTTTTAAAATATCTTGAAAACTGGGATTGGATGTAGGATGATTTTTGTTGTATCTATAATCAATATTAGATTGGATTCATCAATAAACAGTTTCTATTTTCTTTTCTTTTTTAGATTCTTTGGAGCAAACTTAGCATCCACAACATTCATGAAATAGGCAAAGGTATCACCATATTTGTAGCAGACTCTGCAAATTATTTGTTTAACTTCATAGTAAGATTTAAAACTTTTCAATGTCATTGTGAACAAATAGAGCAATGCTACATATATTGGGTAGTGGTTGTTCGAGAGCTATGTGTTGTTTGTAGATTCAAAGAATGATTGCAACTACTACTAGCACTAGAAACTCCTACTTCAAAATAGACAGATGCTCTCCACTATGGAAAGGTGTGGAAACAGTTCAATGCCAAGTGGAGGAGGTTATATGTGGATTTGCAGCCATTGCAAAGAGGAATTTAGTAGATCCTATAGTAGCGTGAAAGCACATTTGTGCTTTATTCCTCAAAAAGACATTAAATTTATTACGATAATAGATAGTTTCTATTATCTTTGTTTAGTATCTAATGGTTATCTATTGTAATCTTTTGTAAATATTCGAATGTTTCTAATATTTAGTTTTATGTTTCTAGAATAGAATGTTTCTGTAAATAGTAGAATATTTCTAATATTTAGTTTTATGTTTCTAGAACAGAATGTTTCTGTAAATATTAGAATATTTCTAATATTTAGTTTTATGTTTCTAGAATAGAATGTTTCTATGATTTACGATTGTTTCTTAAGGAAACATTATTTAGTCTCTTGTATAAATTTATCTCTTGATCACTATTAATAACAAGCAAGTATTTTCCAATTACTTTGTAATATGGTATCAGAGCCAATACTCTAAAAAAAATACAAAAATAATTATAATTTCTTGGTTGAAATTATCTACCTTTTATTTTCAAAAGTATTTATGTGCATATTTGCTTCTAACTCTCCCTATAATCCAACTAAGGTTTCCGTTATGAGATATCTAAATCCGCCGACTTCTCATTCAATTCTGCAACCCATTTTTGAGCAAATCTGCCATTTTATCTACATATTCGACCTTCAGCCATTGACTTGCTTTTTTGCTCGAAAACCTAATTTCTTACCTTAATAATTTTTTTCTAATTTGAAAGTTTTATTGGGTTTTTTGAGAGCTCCACTGGGTTGTCGTCTGATTTTTTGGGTGCCTTGATTTTTGTGCCTCATTTTTTGAGCCAATCAATCCAAAAACCGACAACGTATTTTTTTTTGGATTTTTTGAGCTCTTTTGGGTCACCCTTCAAATTTTTTGAGATTTCTATTTTTTGCCTCGAAGAATGTGCCTTCACAGATTTTCATTGAAAAATGTGCTATGGCATCATTAACTAATATTCTGCTCCAGAGCAATTCAAAATTCAATGGTTGAAATTATGGCACTTCGAAGCAGTGAATCGTAGCGATTTTTGAATATCAGAATATCGATCAGATTGTTTTGGGTGTTACACAGCCTTCGACCGCCCCTGGTACTAATCAGGATTCATGGAATCTGAATAATCGAGAGGTGGTGATGCTTCTCAAATTATCTGTGGCTGATGATAAGCTCTCTCTAATTCCATCTGACAAGACAACTGTCAAGATATGGGCACATCTCAAAGGTCTTCATGAGACTTCTAACAAAAGCAGAGCTTTCTTCTTGAAGAACACTCTATTTTCTATTATCATGGATGAGCGAACCTTGCTCTAGGCTCACCTGAAAAGGATTTAGGTAATTCGTGATTAGTTGCTTGCCATCGATTGCAAGATGGAGGAAGAGGATATTGTGGTTATCACTCTGGATTTTAGCAAAGTCCTACAAGCATTTTATCGACTCTTAACATCATGTCTTCTAGTGTTGATTTGAAGTTCACCGATCTCTACACACTTCTACTTCAGCAAGATCCGTGGAAACAACAATTCGGTAGTAGTTCCAGCTCCACCTCCACAGAGCAAGCCTTTGCTGCCATATCCTTTTAGAAGGATAAAGGCCTATTTTAGCAATCTTCTCAGCAAACATCCTCTGCTCCAGATTCAAAAGGCTCCTGGAAGAAAAACATTAAATGCAACTGTTGCCACAAGTTTGGACGCATGAAGGTTGAATGTCGGAAGCACTTAGCTACCCTATCTAAGCAATTTGGTACGCAACCCATAGCGAACAATGTGGAGCACCTTGAGCAAACAGAATCAATCTTTTACACTTTTTGATAGCTTCGTGCTCTAGATAGATTAACCATTATGGGAGGATATTACGATAATAGATAGTTTCTAATATCTCTGATTAGTATCTAATGGTTATCCATTGTAATCTTCTGTAAATATTAGAATGTTTCTAATATTTAGTTTTTTGTTTCTAGAATATAATGTTTCTACTCTTTACGATTGTTTCTTAAGGAAACATCATTCAATCTCTTATATAAATTGATCTCTTGATCATTGTTAATAACAAGCAAATATTTTCCAATTACTTCATAATAAAATTTTGTACAAAAAAGCCAAGAGTTGATGGGGTGCTACCTAAAACCTTTCTTCCAAACCACAATGTGAACAAATATATTCAAGAACGAAAACAAGCAGAGGAAGCAGTCAGGAGAGCAAGTTCTCATCCTTTACAAAATGATTAAAAAAAACAAAAACGTCATCTATCTTCAACTTCCACTCCCAATGAGCCACCTACAAAGGGTCATCCATTCTTGTGTGCTCCTCAAGTATCGGTTGCAAATAAGAGAGCGATGGGCCCTTGGAAATATCATTTCAAAATGAAACTAGAGACATTGCCAAGGAAGCCATAGCGAGATGCATCTATGCATATGGATTGGCATTGAATGTTGTTCACTCACTGTATTGACAAATAATGGTAAGATCAATTAATAAGGCTCCAAAGGGGTTCTAAGGGGCGGAATTATGAGAAAGTGTGCACTATTTTATTGGATAGAGAGGTGATCCATATGAAGGTTTCCATGAAGCCCATCAAGGATTCATGGATCGAAACAAGTGTGCCCATAGTATCTGATAGATGGAAAGAAGCAAGAAATCATCCTTTGGTCTATGTTTTTGTAGTGTCCACAAGAGGTGCAATGTTTCTAAAAGTTGTGGATTGTGAAGGAGAGGTGAAGGATAGTCCTTTCATTGCAAACATTCTCATCCAAGCAATTGAGCAAGTTGGCCCTCAAAATGTTGTTTAGGTAATAATCGACAATGCCAAGAATTGTAAGGTTGTCGAATTAATGGTTGAGGAGCTTTGAACACATTTTTTGGAAACCTTGTGTTGTGCACTCACTTAGCCTAATGATGCGAAAAAACTGGCACTAAGATTAAGTAGATTAAAAAATAGTATGAAGATGACCAGGAGATCCAAATGTTCATCACAAAGCATCATATGACGCAAACGATATTAAGACAATTCTCAAAATGGGAACTCGTGAAGATAAATTCGATTGTTTAAAACTTAAACATGTTTTAAAAATCTAGTCACTTTAGTTTAGTATAATTTCTATGTTTTCAAATTTTTATTTTAATCTTGATTGTAATTTATTATTGTTTTGTTCTTAAAATAGGTTGTTGAGACCCACTTAGCCTCCAAGACTATTGTTTTGAGATGCATTGTCAAGCTTAAAGAGGCATTATCTAGAAAGGTAATCAGTGCTAATTGGAGCATATGGAAGCAATCTAATGGTGTTAGGGCAATTTCCATTAAGGCATTGATACTAGATGACTCTTGGTGGGATCATGCTGAGTACCTTCAAAAGTTCACTAAGCCTATATTAAGCATGATCCAGTACACTAACATGGATAGGCCCCTGCTTGGGTGAGGTATTTGATGGCATTGACTCCATGATTGAGGATTATTTAAATATCATTAATGAGAGAGAGAGGATTATCAAACTAAAAAGTTCTTCAAGGAGCTACAAGTAATCATGGTAGAGAGATGGAACATAATGACTGCCCCTTTACATCTACTATCCTTTGCATTGAGCCCAAGGGTCTTTAGTCAACCAGTCCTCAAGGGGAGTACCACTACAGATGCCCCATATAAAGATCTTCAAGTTGCTCAAGGGTATAAAGCAGCCCTTCGAAAACTCTTTCTTGAGCACCTCCAACCTATAGTAAGGTTTGTATTCATGAGGTTTGTGAGCACCAATGATTGTGATGTTTTAGCTCTTCAAGGTAAGAACAATGTTGATGCTCATAAAAGGTGTTACTTCCATGAACAAATGTACCAACACTTGCAACCCATTGCCATCAAAATTTTATCACAAGTAATTTCTTAACTCTTAAGATTCTAGTTTCTAACTTCTTTTTGATAAATATTGAATTTACATTAAAATTATATTCAAAGCTCTTAACTCTCTAATTTCAAGATTGTAAATCTTGATAGGTTGCTAGATCATCATCATCTAAGAGGAACTGGAGCACATACTCCTTCATCTGCTCAATAAAACGCAACAGACTAAACTCCAAGAAAATAGATAACTTGGTCTTTGTGCATTCAATCTTGAGGCTCAAAACACACAAAGACAATACTTACAATAAAGAGGAGACAAAACATTGGTATGTTGAACCAAAGTCTACAGAGTTGGAAGCCCACTATGATGCACTTGCAATTGATGATGGTGACTGCGAGCTACTTAGTGATGTTGAGTCTGATCCTAAAGCTGAGCTTGACACTACTAGAACTGATGTGTGGCACTTTTTTGCTTCTAATTTGCAACAGCAGAATGATAACGATCTGTTTTGATGGTTTTTTTAATGATATTCGATCATAGATAATTGACTATATATGTTGACATTATTGTTTTTGAACCGAAACATTAATATGGTAGTGTATTTTGGAACTTTTATGTCATTTGAACTAAAACATTAATACACATGGTGGTGTATTCTGCCAAATTGCTTTAATATTAGCATAGCAGTGCATGAACTTATTTGCAGTAGCATATTTGTATATATTTATTTAATTTTTTTTTATAAAAAATGTACGGACAGACGCAAAACGAGCCCATACCCAACCTAAAAAACTTTGAAAAAATTTTGAACCCAAGTGTCAAACCCACATCCATACTAGAATCCCAATCGGCAAGTTTAGATTTATATATGTTATTTTCATAACCAATCCCCTCATGTCCTGAAATTCCAGAAACTTTTGGCATCCCTGAAAAATAAAATCCATCCCCCATCTCTGGAACTTGGAGAACCACTGTTATGTTTACGCTTATGCTTATGTTTAAAGTAAATATGTTAAAATGTGCACACTTTAAATTTTCAGTCTTTTTAGGCATTTTTCCATTACTTGTATTTTAAAATGCAGTCATTAATATACGGATGTTATTCTGATAGCCAATCCCTCATATCCCAAAGATCCGGAAGGTTTTTGACATCGCTGAAAAATAAAGCCCATCCCCCATCCCTGAAACTTGGAGAACCATTGTGTAAAGGTTAAAAAGTGTAATATAAGGTTGAAGTGGGTCAACGAAAAGATATTTTTTCCCCAATAATTCTATCACAGATGAGTTGGCAATGTTACTTTACAGTTAAGATCAGTAAACATAAATTTAAAGGTATAAATTTGAATGAAATGGCAAACATATCTAGCTTTAAACATTCGCAATGGGATCTTTTATAGGTTAAAAGCTATTGGAATCTCATTTGAGCGTCACTTTGATGATCTAGCTTGATTTCTCATTTTCTTAATGAAACGGTGTCATAGACCAAAACTCAATTTTCAAAATCATATATACTTACTTTCAACAAACACTTGTGGTTACTATCAATTTTTAAATTGGCCAATTTTCAACATAAGCCAAAGGCAAAGTTGAACAATCATAAAGCACAATGTTAAGGAAAAAAAAAACTAGAGAGCTCTTGACTAATTGACAGATTACTCGATGTTTAATAATCAAAATTGGGCCAATTAACTGATGATAAACCTAAACATCCTTAGAGGAGAAGTGGAACAGTCGCCGCAATGAAAATGAAGATTTATATCCCACCCAAGAACTGCTAACCTGAGCTAAGTGCAACTTTGCGATCATAAAAATTGAGCCAAACAGCCTATCCACTACACACCTGGTAATGCGGCTCCGTACCTAAGTCCGCGAAAGAGGAAATAGTCCCCAAAAAGGAGATGAGGCCAATTAGTCTTCAGGTAATATAGGGGGAAAAAATCAGGAAAGCCGAAAAAAGCAAAAACCTTGACTCGAAAGGATGGCTACAATTTAAAGCGACCCAATTAAGCCAGAACAGAAAAAATTTCAGACAGGTCCACAAAACTAGAGGATAACTCAAAGATACTACTCAAATGACCTCCACCCGAATAGGAGATAGTTCATAACTATCTACTGAATACAACCCACTTCATTTTCCAAAAGAGCAAACCATATGCCAAGTCCTTCGAGGAATAAATAGAATATCGGAAATGGGAAAAGAAAAAAACTAATGGGAATGGAGCTATTTGACCCGAAAATTCCAGAAATCAGCATAACATAAAAAGCTAATATAGTTACCTGCAACCCTCTCACCAAAATAGCAACAATGGTGCCATTTCCTATGCCCCCACGTAAACAAGAACCATGAAAGAGTTTTGTGGCTTATTTTGAAAACTCGACAAGCAACCTACTGAAAAATTCTTTCCAAATTAGGTCAGAAAAAAGTTGTAAAATGCTAACCTTTTCTGGCGATCGAGCATGGCTTCGCTAACCCTCAGCTGAGAATGGCATCGAAAGCTAAACCTCTGCCTCTGCAATTTACTTTAGTTGGGGGTGGGGCCGACTAAATCATTTACAGAGCTGTTGCCAACATGCCACTAATATTTTAAAAGAACCAGTGTTCCCGACCTGTGGAGAATTTGAGGGCTAATGCACCTCAAATCATAAAAATGGTGGGTTTAGGGCCCAATTTTGCTTTTGAATCTGACGAGCCGAGGATTGTCTTAAGAGGGATTCAAAATTCAGAGGAATCTAAAATGGGTGCCATGCAGAGGGCAAACAATCCGCGGTTAGATTCGAACCCCTGTCCGGTTAGCCATAGGTTTCTAGTGAAAAAAAGTATTAGCAGCCTGTGTCGTCCTTATGTAATCTCTTTCTATATTTTATATGTGGGAAAAAACTATTTATGTGAAGATGTGTTAGAGATAGAATGGAAGGCTTACTATGTATTTATCCCGCCATTAACTGCCGTGTATGGAGAAATGGATATTAACTAGAAATTCGAGTTGGGTTAGGCTAGGGTCCTATGGAAGCCAGCGTCCTTAAAAATAGAGCTGCACCCGCTGAGATTTTTAAGAAAATTTGTAAGCTGAGAGGTCTGTGGATTTTGTAATTTGAGTTTCAGCTCCCAAATTTAAGAAAAAAAATTTTTAAATTTATTTTATGATAAAAGACTTTTTTAGTTTTAAAGTCTTAGTTTTTGACAAATGGCTAGATTTTTCCTTAAGTTGGTGGCGCTATTTCCAGCCCCACCCCATTTTTATCCACTTCCTAAAAAAGCGGAGCTCCTCTTATGAAGGAAAAAATTCTAATTAAACCATTTGCCCCTCAAAAAAATTCTTATGGGACCACCTGTACCTAAAAAATAGACCTTTAGCCCCCCCTCATGGGACCCCTGCCTTATACTAAGGGTCGCTTCCACATCTACTTTGATTTCACTTTTGGTCGACTTTGATGGGGCTTAAGATGGATTGAAAAGAAATTATGAAATGTCGAACAAAAACTATGACCCAGGTTAAAAAGTTCAATCTAGGGGGGAGGCAGTTATAACCTCAATTATATGGAGTGCGGCAGTGGGGCAGCTAGTTGAGGATATAGATGGTGGGAGGGAATAGAACTATTAGAAAGGAGGGGGGGGTGGTTGAGAGTTCGAAATTAGATTGGTTATGGCATTATTTAGATTTTGGAGTTCACAACTAACTAAATTCTGAATAAGTAAAGCTTCACAATTTTTTAGCCTATCCAGCTATTTGATTTTCAATTAAGGTACGATTTCAAGACATAAAAATGCAAGATTAAGACAATCTCAACATGAAACATCAAATTGAAAGAAAGGAGTACATGGAATAGAAACTCCACGTAGATCTCAAAAAAGTTTTTTTGTATTATCAAAGTGACTCTAAAGGCATCCTCAAAATATTATGTGTTACAATTGTAAAAAAAAAGACAAACTTCTCAAGAACTCTCCAAAAAGTCTCTCTCAATAATGCAAAAGAAATGATCTAAAAATGAGTCTCCAAACTCATAAGTGCAATCCTCGTCATTCATGGGTTGAATCTAGAATAATGTGTTTTAGAATGAAGTCAAATCCACCCCAAATATAGGAGAAAATGGTTGAAAAAGACTTTTCAACCTTTTAGGCACCTAACACCTACTCAAGACCACCTTCCACTCACTCAAAAGAGTTAAGAAGACTCTTAAATGACCTTACGGAATATGAAATTTGAGTTCAACTAAAATGAGTCAATGTGTCCTAAATTTTCTCCTATTGTCTCCTAATTGCTCTTAACTTCCAAGGAGTCAAAACTAATCAAGAATCATTGAAGGGGCTTAAATGCCCTTCTAGAAGAAATTCCCCCTCAACTAGATCATAATACATGGGCAAAATAAATAAAAAAACTTTTATGTTGACCTATTATTTGCATTTAAGAGAAAACATAATGAAGAACTAGCTTATAATAACACTTCTATTCATTTGCTTCACAATTGTAATATATGAAAAAATACCCTCTAACAAAATGACAAAGGCATGACACTTTAAACACTTAAGCATGCGAGGTATTATGGTATTTGGAAAATAGGAAATAGGCCCCACAAAAAACATAAGCTTCTAGGGTATATTGAACCCTAAATGAACATTGTTCCATTTACTTCATCTCATTTGCAAAAATTGGAACTTTTGTTGTATCACCTTTGCTAGTGTTTATGTCCACTCTATTACATAGATTCATGAGGCAAAGATATGTTTGGAGTTTGTAGTTGTTGAATTTCAAGAGGTTTGCATGTGATTATCCTTAATTTTGACTATTCCTTTTTTGTTGTGGTGCATGTATCCATGACAACTTGAAGGGCTTACTCTTTCTTTGACATTAACTTGCAGCATCTTACTTGAGAAAGGTAAGCTATCATTTGAAAAGAAAAACTAGGGTTCTAGAATTTTTGCTTTAATCTATTGTGGTAATTTGAAGAGACATGGGTTTAATCTTTACACTGAATGAACATTATTTTCCTTAATATGTTTGATAATTCTTGTTTTCACTAGTTTTCTAGATTGTAACTCAACCCTTTGACTATGGAGTTAGCATTTTGAAATAAATTACTTAGAGTGCTTTAAAAAGACTTGGTGGGTTTTTATAAGATTTTCATCGTGAAGATTATAAAATATTGCAGGTTGTGTAAGATCATTCTGAGGAACGAATATTCATCTCTACTTCTTTATTGGGAAGGTTGCTTTGAGGTCCTTTCTTTGTTGTAGGTTTTCAAAAAAAATATTCCTCTTGTTGTTGAATATAAAGAGTTTACATTTATGTGTATGTCTGTTTTGGGCTGCCAAGAAATTTGAAGATTAATTTATTTTATTGAACACATGGGGCCTGAAATAGATTCTTTATGTCTACTAGTCACAACATGGACTTCGTGGTATATGGCGATTTTTTGTATTTTGTTTTTTCCTGCATCATTACTTTCAATGAGAGTTTTTAATTTGTGTTGCTCTTAATCCTATATTGTGCTATTGTATTTTATAGACGCATTCTTTTGATAGGAAGATATGCACATAGTTCATGGCCCCTTTCTTGCTCTTGACTACCATTTACAAACCCTAGCACTAATATTCCTTTTATTCCTCATGTATTTCTCCTTTCTCTTCTCTTGTAAGCTTCAGCGTTTTACAAGAGCTTCTACAAAAATATGCACAAGTAACCACTTCCTCTTCTTATGTAA
This sequence comes from Cupressus sempervirens, assembly GCA_028749045.1. Classification (NCBI taxonomy): domain Eukaryota; kingdom Viridiplantae; phylum Streptophyta; class Pinopsida; order Cupressales; family Cupressaceae; genus Cupressus; species Cupressus sempervirens. The sequence continues at coordinate 849,201,079 of CM053792.1, forward strand.
TATCTCTTGCATAAGCTAAAATTAATTTTGATGTTTAACAAATCCAGATATTTACTAGGAGACAGAGTTTTTGAGACTTGAAACCTTGGTCTCTGAAGTCTTGGTACAAAATGATTGCCAAAAAGGAATGTCGTCTTGTATTTCCAATCACCCCTATTGAAATTCTTGTACATATTTGCAACTTATAATATTATGAAAAACAATACAAATTTTTATATGTTTATTGATTTAGATTTGAACCCCACATTTTCATGTTCTAACTACTCATTAATAACCGTGACTTTTTGTAGTGACTCTAGAGTTCTCCATTTTTTCTATTTTTTTCTTTATAAGCACTCTATTGGCATGTTTTCACTTTGCTTTACAACATCCTTTCTATATCACACTTGTAATAGTATTTTTTCTTGCATAATACTTGTTGATGTATTTCTTCTTGTACTTGATGCACTATTATTTCATCGTACAGTTACTCATTATTCAGGATGATGGTTGTCAATCTTAGATTGGTTTTGACAAGTGAGTGTTAACACACTTAAGCCATTTACTTAGTTCATGCCAAACTAGTAATACATGTCGAGCACAACATGTAATTACTAGACCATGCTGAGTCGTAATGAGTGTCGAATCACTCATGTGTCGAGTCACTCAAGTGTCGAGCAGATAGACCATGCCAAGTGATTCAGGAGCCCAGTAAATAGTGGATGCCAAGCAATGCAAGTGCCGAGTCACAGTATATAGAATAGTGCATGTTGAGCATCAAAGACTTCATATGCCGAGTGACACAGTTTTGACATATTTGTTTGTAATGGCACAAACAACTATGTAAACCATTTTTTAGCTGACTTAAAGATAGATTTCACTATTTTGGAGATAAGGATGAATCTCTATTTAGATTCCCTATGCAATTACATGTAGCCAATCAGAAAATGGGAAGGTTTAAGCAGCAAAATGGATGAATCTCAATCGTAGATTCATACCTAACCCTAAGCAACCTAAGTCTTCTCAAGGAGGATGAAGCCCTAAACTCTTTGACAAAGGAGAGTGAATGTGGATCGAATTGAAGGAGTGAATAAGATAGTTTGCATGCAGAGCATTCAAGGTGACTTAGAAGAAAGAGTGAATTGTTGAATCAATTGGAGAAGAGTAGAGGATAGAAGAAAGGATAAAACATTGAGACATCTAATTGAGAAGGATCAATAAGATATTGTGTAGAGGTGATATGTTATCAGGCAAACAAGTGTCAATCGCAGGATCTATGATGAGACATTTTAACATTTCAGATAGATCTCTTAAGAAAAGTAGTCCTAGCAAGATGTATGAAATCCTTTAATAAGGTGCTTAATTAGTTGTAAGTTGAAGTCCTCTAACAAGGCACACTTCTAACAGGGTGTTGAAATCCTCTAACAAGGTGAGACCTAACAATCTTTGTAAGCCTTTAACAAGGCAAACATTTCACAGGGTAGATCATGTTTCATGGTTAGAACATTGTAACCTTCATTGGATACACTTTATTACTGCAGTAGTGAAGATTTGTGGGTGTCATCCCCACCCCAGTTTTACCTTCTCACTTGGAGGGTTTCTAGGTAATAATATCTGGTCTCATGTGTGTGAATGCTTACATGGTTATATATTTTAGATGCATATGCTTTACATGTTATTTCAACTTACTTGTTAATGCATGTGATGAATGAATGGTGAAAGTTTTACACCCCCCCCCCCCCGCCCCCACTCTCAAAAGTTTACTCTTTCCACTTGTAATTCCAACAATTGGTAAAGAGCATTGTTCTCTAAAAGAGAAGCATTGCAGCTTTGAGGAAAGATCTTGAAATGGAAGTCTACAAGTTTGGAAAGACCATTAGAAGCCAAGAGATTGAAATACATCTCATACTACATCAACTAAATGAGGCAAGAGAGGAACTAAAGAAATCCTTGAAGAGAAGGAAATAGATTGCTATTGTAGAGAATGACACACTATACAAAGAGATAGACACTACCAAGCTATTTCTAGATGGTGACTCCAATGAATTTGATGTAGTAATTGTAGATCTAATGGAAAAGAACATAATCCAAGCCAAGGAAATAAAAAAACTCAAGCTAGAGCAAGAATCACAAGCTATGTTGCTATGTGAGGTGACTGAACAAAAGAAAACAGCTATAGAAGATGAAGCCATGAATAAAGACAAAAGAATTTTGGCCAACTGACTGAAAGAAAAGTCAACAAAGCTAACCAAGATTTCCAACATGCAATTGGATACGCTAAGTCAAATGATGAATGCCAACTATGAACTGAATGTCAAGGACATTGAAATAACTACATTGAAGTTGTTGAATGAACAGTTGTAGAGTGACTTGAAAAGAGAAAAGGAATTTGCTGAAAGTTTCAACAAACCAAATGAAGCCATCAAATACTTTGAGCAATTATTGAGATCCCTAGATCCAACAATGATACACTAGGATTGGGCTACACAAGCATCGAAGAAGGAGAATCATCCAAAGTTGCAGAAGAAAGGAACATTAAAGGTAAGAACTCCAAACCTACTTGTCATAATTGTGGTAAGAAAGGACATATTGCTAATATGTGCAGGAGCAAAACTACAAATCAAAATGTCAAGCCTAAGAACGTGACTCATTGTCATAAGTGCAACAAGCAAGGCCATCAGGCACATGAATACAGAACTAGGACCATGCATAAACAAAGATTCAAAGGATATTGCTACAATTGTCAAAAGTATGGACATAGAGCTTTTGAATGTAGATCCAAATCCATGTGGTCATCAAACAAGCCAACAAAGGTAAGAAACAATGGAAATTTTTCTGATTGGGATTATAATACAAGACGTGGCTATCATTATTGTCAATAATATGGACATGTTCCTAAGAATTATATTAGGACACACTTTAGTGGTAACTACAAAAGGTGGTTGAGTCAAACCACATGTTTTATCTACTTGAAGACTAGCACATTAGTAAATATTGTCCAACTAGGTCAAAGGCACCAAGTTGTGAATTTGATAAAGGTAAAGGCAAGACAGATGTTAAATACATCAGAGATGAGATGAACAAAAAATGGAAGAAGAAAGATGTTTGCAACACATCAAATGGAGAAGGGATCACTTCACCCAATGATTCAAGTGATCACACCTCACCAAACTAGACAAACAAGAGGTATGTGGGACTGACATTTAAAGGTTATATCATGCATAAGTTCCAAAAGGAGATAGTACTGAGAATACTAAATTATCATGAATAAAGATGCAAGATGTTGTTAGAAATTTAAGAAAAATCTTTAAAATTTCCGTGTTGTTGCCGAGTATGAAAAGTTTCCTGTATCTGTCGAGTGGAATGTCAGTTGATGTTAAGCTATTAGACTACTCAGTGGATGTCAAGCTCGTAGTAGCTGTCGAGTGGTGGAAATATCAATGGATGTCGAATGAACCAAAAATTGGTTATTGTCAAGCTTATAGCTGTGTAAGCACTTAGCATTAAATGTAGGGTTTTCAAAGGATATATGATCAATTTGAGCTCATTTCTTCATCATTTCAAATTCAAGAAAGAGTGACCTAAAATTTGTTAGAAGTGATTACAGAAGACTTGTGCAGAGATTGATCACCAGTTCAACAGATTTCCAAGGTATTTATTAGAAGCCAAGCTACGTAGTTTACATTTTCATAAACCCTAGCTTGTCACAATGGCATCAAGTTCGAAAAATGTTGAAGGGAAAGAAGTTCTAAATGTTCAGTTAGTCAATAATGAAGTTAAGTAGCCTATATTTAAAGTTATTCTTGACATAGCCTATAAACAAGATCCATCTTGTGCATTATCTACGATCCTGCCAAATGTGATAATGGTGCAGTATGTGAGGAAATGCTACAATTACAAGATAGGAAGTATAGGTGACATGGAGATATGAGGTGCATATGACAGATTGCGTGAAAATGATGTCTTGAAAGAGGAATATGAAAATGTTGAGAAAAAGGGTTTGACACGAGAGCTAGATTTTTCAAATGTATTTAAAATTGAGTGGATAAGTATTGTGCTAATTCGAATTCATGATGGTTCCTTGTGGCTAGAAGGAGGACCAATCAAGATTACCAAGAGAATAATCCATAGAGTTATTGGCTACCCAACCCTAGATCGGCGAAAGACACTCAGAAGTGATTCAAAGGAAGTAATTGAGAAGAATACTATAGCAGTTTGGAATAAAAGAGGTATGACTATAAATACCATCACTGATCCATTGCTAAACTTTGCAGTAAGGGTAATCTCACATAAATTCTATCAATCTAGTAGATTGAATAGTGTACCCTGCATAGTTGTGGATGTTGGTTATAAAATTATCAAGAAAGATCATACATATGATCTAGCAGAATTTTAGCTACAACTTATTGAGAACCTTGAAGCTATAAGGAAAACCACGAGTGCACAATGCAAGTTTGGTTCTATGCTAGTTTGTATATTCTTTTATATACAGGATGCATTCCCCTCTTTTGGTACTGTAGGATGGAAGACAAATAGATCAATTGTAGTGCAGATTAATGAGCACATTGAGCAATTGGGAAAAAATTTTGAAACCATAATGACTAGTTACTTTGAAGATTTTAAGAAACCAATGAAGTACAGACTTGAGATTCTAGTGTCCTTAATGGAGAAACATTATAATGATGTATGTTTTCTTGTTGATGCTAACTACACATTTGTACAAGCTATCAAACCAAGGGTAAGATGGTTAATACCCTTAGGTTATGAGGTCAATGTAGATGAAGCCTCAGTAGCCATAATAACCCTACATGCAGAGGAAGTAGATAAGACTACTAAAGTTTTTGGAAATTATGATGGTGAAATCAAAGATTTCTATGGAACTAAAAATTGCCTCCACAATTAAGAAGAAGGATAAGCTGGTTAAGAAACTAAAACCAAAATTTGGAGAGGGTGCAAAAGAGGAAGAGGAAGAAGAAGAAGAAGAGGAAGAGGAAGAACAAGCACAAACTCAAGAACCTCTAGCTTTTACTCAAGGCATGGGAGAAGATAAAGAAGAGGAGGAGACTACAGGTGTTAAGGGAGAAGAAGCCGAGGGAGCACCTACTACTGTCGAGTCAAAGAAGAGAAAGCCAAAGGCACAACTAGTGGCAAAGGAAAAGAAAATTTTAAAACCTATCTAGCCAAAGCCCGCTGCACTTACCACCAAAGCTAGCACATGTGCTACTACCCAAAAGGCCAAAGAAAAGATCAAGCAGACAGAGCAAGGAGGACAAGAAATAAAAAGACACGGAAGGAAATATGTGGCACAGCTAGAATCTGATGAAGAGAAGACAAAATCATATTATAATAGTCAATTCAAGGTGGTAAGTCACAATCCTCTCTTTGATCTTGAGAACTTATGTGAAAATGTCAAGAGCAATGCAGATTTACCTGGTTTTAATCATATTGATTTTGATAAATTGGAAAAAGAAGAGAGAAACCAAGTAGAAGAGGCATTATATGTCATGATGTCAAAGTTTAAGAACACACCACTAGAATTTTCCAACTCAATACCAAAAGGCTTATATGATATTGTTGAGAAAAAATGGCATTATTGTCTAAATTTGGAAAGATAGATAAGGGAAACAACATTAGCCCAAGTAATGCCAGAGTTGACAAGGGGAAAAATTGGTAAGGCAGTCAAGAGATATGCAGTTAGGTTTACACCTAAATACAGAGCCTTCAACATTCTCCAAAATAACATTGAGGACATTGTGAAATAGTCAACACAAATATGGAAACTCATTTATGGGTTGACCACTGTCAAGCAAGGAGAAGCTAACCCTTCAGAGGGTAAAGATGATAACAAAGATGACGATAAAGATGATGACAAGGAATATGACAAGGAAGATGATGACAAAGACAATACAATTGGGGAAGAGATAGAGATGGTGACAAGGCAGCAGTAGAGCAGCAACAAGATGAACATAATGTGCTGGACACACAAGTGCTAAGTGTTAGTTTTCCCCATGACACAACCAAAACCACTAAAACTATAATTGTCAAGGATGTTTCTAATCCATTAGTTTAGAACATCAATCCACTTACTACAAAATATTTGAAGAAAATTCTAGATCAGTCTACATTACAAGCCAAATTATGTGGCAATCTAGTTTTGGTTAGTGTAGAGGAATTGCAAAATACGGTAACTGATGTCACAAGGGAAAAGGTGAATCCACAAGAACCACCTTCAATCATCCCTTTAGTTACTCATGTACAACCATTAGTTCAAACAATAGTAGACACATCCACCAAGGTTGATACAAGTGTAGAAATTGATACTGTTGAGAAGAAGGTAGAAGAGAAAGGCACTACTATAGGTCAATCTCAGGAAACTGGACAGATAGATTCATCTATACCTACAACACAGGAATAAGGTGCTAGCCAAGTCATAGTGATAGACCAGGGCAAGCCTGAAGAGAGTGAGCAAACACCAAAGGTGAAGGAACAAGTGGCCATACAAGCACTAGTAGCCTTACCGGCATCTGACACTCCTTCTACACAAGCTCTTCAGAAGTCGGGCATAGAAGCCATTCCATTGAAAATCTCAGTGCCAAGCCCAAGCTCATCAAAGGTAGAAAAGGAAATTCATTATGGAGACATAAGCCTTAATGGAGAAATTGTTATTCCAAAGTATGATTATGATACTATGACATTAGAGCAAATAGGCATTTTACAACAAGCCTTAGAAAGGAAAAAGCATCAAGAAATGCTTAGGAGAGAACATAGGCAGAAGCAAGCACTTCAAGATATCAAGGACATCTTTTTAGATGTATTCAATCTGCCAACTCCTGAAGAAACCAAGCCACTCATAGAAAAATTAACATATATAGTGAAAAAATTCACTAATGAAGACCTTGATACAAATGCAAAACTCTTAGAATGGTTTGAAAAGAAGTTTCAAGGCAAGGTAAATGAGAAAATATCCAATGAGATAACACTACAACAATTTGCATTAGCAAAAAAGGTTGAGGATGTGAAGAAGGTACTTGAGAATATATTCTCACTATACACAAAACTATGCAATCCTAGACTCTTCACCCAAGAGACCAGAAGTCACATTCTGAGTCTAGAAAGTCAAATATCTGCATCAGGTGCAAGACTACCATCAAATCTAGCTCAGACTGAAAAGTATTTCAGAATGTTGCTTCAGACACAGAGTTAGTTTACTGTCTTAATAGCATATGAGGCTAATATTAGAGCCAAAATAACAAGTATTCAAGCTACCCTCACCCCTCATATGGAGATAATGCATAAGGAGCTAGGCTATGCCGAGACTCTATTGAAGAAAGACCATAATCTTTCTACTTTAGATGGTCTAGTACACCTTGTTTCCAAGCTTGCAATCCAAATCAGGTCATTGGATGGTACATGTGATAACTAGGATGCAACTCTAAGGATAATAATGGATGTCCATAAATCTTTTTTGGACAAACACACTGTAAGTGTATAACTCATTTGACATAATTGTCAAAAAGGGGGAGATATAATATGAGAAACATAATTAGGGGAGTATGAACAAAAGGGAGAGAAATAACAAAGGGGGAGCATAGTAGCAGAGTTATATCATTAGGGTGATATAAGGGGGAGCATAGTAGTAGAGTTATATCATCAGGGTGATATAAATTTTTGAGAGAAATCGATCAAACAAGGACAAATATCAGCCAAGAGAGAGCATATCAGATGAAAGAGTATCAGTATTATAGTGCATTAAAGTCAAAGTGTATTAGTAAAGACATATTTACTTAGGCAGGAGCACAAATTTTGGATACAATACAGATCTATTAACTCAGGGGGAGTTAAATAATTTTTGAGGTATACAAGTTAGTACAAAATTTTAAAAAATTTGAAGTTTTGAGTATATGTTGAGCCATGGATATGTTATGACCTAATAAATTCAATATAATATTGTATATTTAAGTGTTTTTGACACTCATGTCAAAGGGAGATATTTTTTTTATCTTAGATTGGTTTTGACAAGTGAGTGTCAACACACTTAAGCCACTTACTTAGGTCATGTCGAACTAGTAATACATGCCGAGCACAACATGTAAATATTAGACCATGCCGAGTTGCAATGAGTGTCAAGTCACTCGAGCTGAGACACTCAAGTGCCGAGCAGCTAGACCATGCTAAGTGATTCAAGAGCCGAGTAAACAGTGGATGCTGAGCAATATAAGTGTTGAGTCACAATATATAGAACAATGCATGTCAAGCATCAGAGACTTCATATGCCAAGTGACACAATTTCAACATTTTTTTTGTAATGCATAAAAAACTATGTAAACCATTTTTGAGCTGACTTAAAGATAGATTTCGATATTTTGGAGATAGGGACGAATCTCTATTTGGATTCCCTATGTAATTACATGCAACTAATAAAAAAATGGGAAGGTTTAAGTGACAAAATGGATGAATCTTAGTCATAGATTCATACCTAACCCTAAGCCACCTAAGTCTTCTTAAGGAGGACAAAGCCCTAAACTCTTTATAATAGAGGAGAGTGAATGTGGATCGAAATGAAGGAGTGAACAAGATAGTTTGCATGCAGAGCATTCAAGGTGACTCAGAAGAAAGAGTGAATTGTTGAATTAGTTAGAGAAGAACAAAGGATAGAAGAAATGATACAACATTGAGACATCTGATCAAGAAGGATCAATAAGATATTGTGTAGAGGTGATTTGTTATCAAGAAAACAGGTGCTAATTGCAGGATCTATGTTGAGACATTTTAACAGGTGATTTCAGTTAAATCTCTTAAGTAGAGTAGTCCTAACAAGCTATATGAAATCCTTTAACATGGTGCTTACTTAGTTGTAAGTTGAAGTCCTCTAATAAGGCACACTTCTAACAAGGTGTTGAAATCCTCTAACAAGGTGAGACCTAACAATCTTTGTAAGCATTTAATAGGGTAGACCTTGCACAGGGTAGATCATGTTTCATGGTCAAAGCATTGTAACCTTAGTTGGATACACTTTATTACTGTAGTAGTGAAGATTTGTGGGTGTCATCCCCACCCCAGTTTTACCTTCTCACTTGGAGGGTTTTTGGGTAATCATATTTGGTGTTATGTGTGTGAATGCTTACATGGTTATATGTTTTAGATGCATATTCTTTACATGTTATTTCAACTTACTTGTTAATGCATGTGATGAATGAATGGTGAAAGTTTTATCGGTCCAAGTTTAAACTACTGATTCACACCAAACCCCCCCCCCCAAGATGTTTACTCTTTCCATTTATAATTCCAATAGATGGCAATGTCTTAAAAGTAGAATTTTTACAACTTGTTCAATATTTTCACCATTGCTTTGTAACATCCTTTTTTTGCATGGAAACATACAAGACACTTGTACTAACATGTTGTCCTTGAAAATACTTATTGAAATAGCTTGCAACCCTATCACCTTGTGATATGATAATGCATTGATTGCACAGGAATATATGACAAAGACTTGTTTCTTTGAACAAAATTTTTGTAATAGACTAAAATGGCAACATGGTATATGGATGCATTTAAACACTTTATATTGTAAATCAAGCAATTTATTTCAACATTAATTCATGGATCAACTCTATCTTCTAAATGTTGTCAATTCCATAATTATTTACATCTATTTCCTTTGTTCCATGAGAGCATTCCTTTTTGCTTCTTGGATGAGTGGATTCAATAATATAGTGGTAAAACATACTCTTCCCTGTTGCATTTTATTCCCTGAAGCTATTCCCATGAACTTATTTGATTCACCATTTTGTATCTTATAAATATTGTTCAAGATCATGATTTATAGTTGTAGGTGATCATCATTAGTTTATCACTTTCATTTATAACCTCCATGACATCATTGTGGACAAATTCATAGCTCTTTATGCAACATATCATATTTTTTTAAGTCATATTTACTTGAAAACTTAGCACTTCATTTTGACTTGCTGATTGTAATCTATGTTGATAATAAGGCTCTTTGCATTTTGTTTCTAATTTTAAACATGATTTGATATTTGGATGGCTTCTCTTGATGTTTAGATTGTTTCACATGTTACACTTACTCACCTCCATCTCTAATGTAACTAGCATCATCATACTAACCGTCAACCACTATTAATATTTTTCATTGTTTCCTACATGCTTTTTACTTAATTCAATGTGCTTCAAAGTGAAAGTTTCTTCTTCTTTATACATTTTTTATGATTTCATCTTAGATTTTTTCAGAAATTTTTCTTAATCTTTCATAACTGACGTTAGATCCATTGAATTGTAAGGTTTCAGCTATGAAAATGATGTCCCTTAAATAATTTATGTGTGCTAACTATGATCTTCAAAGTGATATTATAAAAAGTTTATTGTAATAAGTTAACATGTCTCTTTAATATCATATATACTTCCTACTTTATGTCTGATATTTGTTAATCAAAGAGACGCTAGGCTTGAGCCCTTGTGGGAGCCATATTTTACATCCATGGGTCATTGATTTACTTTTGTTACACATGACACAAAATGGTTAGGAAAATAGAACAACATTTTGATTTGGATAATATAGATGCTTGCATGAGGTATAACAATGACAAGTTGGTCATTAATTAGATCCCCTAGATCTAGCCCCATTTATCTTGTGATTGCAGGATCTTGCATTTTGAAAGGGGGAAGCAAGAAAAGATGGAGCGTGAAGAGTCAAAACATTTGCAAGTTTGCTAACCATTCAAGCAATGATTGGATCTCATGATTCTTGTGCTTCATTTTTTTTCACACATGTATTCATATGATAAATTCAAGCATTGAATTTATTTTCCTTGGCTAGTTTCACAACTTGTGTGAAGCACTTGAATATTTTGGTGTATAAGATTTATATTTCTAGAAAATATGTTTGATAATGCATCAATTTATGTCACGTTGTTTCTCTTTTCCTCATAAAATATAAAATTTATGTAGGTGAAAAATACGTGATAGTAAGATATCAAATTTATAAAATGACAAGAAGATAACAAAATTCTAATCATTTTTGTATTTATCTATTTTTAATGAATGCATAATTAATTATGCAACTATGATGAACTTTCCTAAATTAACTAGATGTATAAGGTAGCGGGAAATTCAAGCAATTTTTCATAAAGTAAATACTAAAAGGACATAGGCAAGAGCCTACAGTGCATCCGTAAATTGTGAGCCTCTCATCGGGGAGGTATTGGGTTCAAATCTCCTCGAGATTAACACATAATAATAATTAATCTAGCAATAATAATAAAAATGAATAATAAATAATCTAGGCTTTGGCCGATTACCTATAAATAAATAAATAAATAACTAAAAGGACATAAACCACCATTGAATACTCTATGAATTAAATCTTCGAGGAAATGGTAGGAAACCCACATAGCCTAGAGTGACCCACTTATAACTTTGTAGATGCAATCATAAAAGAAACTTTAAAAGGTGAATTATTTTTCACAACCCATCAAGTTGTGCAACCATAGGGACATATGTGCACACAAGATGAATTGATCTTAATGCACTAGCATAAATTCCCTCTCTAATTAGTCACAATAGAGAAATTTCCTACCGCTGATATTCCTTTTATTCCTCATGTATTTCACATTTCTCTTCTCTTGTAAGCTTCAGTCTTTTTAAAAGAGCTTCTACAAAAATATGCACAAGTAACCGCTTCCTCTTCTTATGTAATATCTCTTGCATTAACTATGATTCATTTTGATGTTTAATAAATCCATATATTTACTAGGAGATAAAGAGTTTTTGAGACTTGAAACCTTGCTCTCTAAAGTCTTGGTGAAAAATGATCACCACAAAGGAATGTTGTCTTGTATTTCTAGTCATCCCTGTTGAAATTCTTGTAAATATTTGCAACTTATAGTATTATGAAAAACAATACGAAATTTTCTATGTTTATTGATTTAGGTTCGAACCCCACATTTTTATGTTCTAGGTACTCATTAATAACCGTGACTTTTTGTAGTGACTCTAGAATTCTCCATTATTTATATTTTTTTCTTTCTTAGCATTCTATTGGTGTGTTTCACTTTTCTTTACAACATCCTTTTTGTATCACACTTGTAATAGTATTTTTCTTGCATAATACTTGTTGACGTATCTCTTCTTGCACTTGATGCACTATTATTTCATCTTACAATTACTCATTGTTCTAGATGATGGCAACGTCTTAAAAGTGAAGTTTCTATAGCTTGTTCAGTATTTTCAACATTTCTTTGTAACATCCTTTTTGTGCATGGAAACATACAAGACACTCGTAATAACATGTTGTCCTTGAAAATGCTTATTCAAATAGCTTGCAATCCTAGCACCTTGTGATATGATAACTGATTGATTGCACTAGCATCTATGACAAAGAATGGTTTCTATGAACAAAAATATTGTAATAGACTAAAATGGAAATATGGTATATGGATGCGTTTAAACACTTTATGTCATAAATCAAGTAGCTTGTTTCAACATTAATTCATGGATCAACTCTCTCTTCTAAGTGTTGTTAGTGTTGGAAATATGAGGGGAGTAACTGAGAGAGGAGGAGTGAATCAGTTACCACAAAAACAAATCCAAGATCCCTTAAGATGTCTATACAATACAAAACCAAAACTTTGCTCAAACTGAAATATTTTTGTAACTCAACTAACACAAGAACACTTGGTTTACACTAAGAATTATTATCACTTGGTAAACACTAAAATAATCACTTCTTAAGATATTTAGTGTGTTTAACCTTAATTAAATTAGTTGCATAAACATAAATCAAATAACATTAACACAAGATACACCAAGATTTAATGTGGAAACCTAATTTGGGAAAACCACCAATTGCAACTAGTTACTATTTTTCACTCTTCTGAAGTGAGTCCTATTAGGAGCCAACCTTGTTAAAGGTTACAAAACACATTGTTAGGTGTGACCCTGTTAAAGGACTAAATTCACCCTATTAGGAATGGCCTTGTTAGAGGTCTTCAAACACTTCAATCTAGAAATGCCACCTTGTTAGAGGATTTACAAAATAGTTGTTAGGCTAACTTTGTTAAGAGATTTGATTCACTACTACAATTATTAGAGAGTAACATTGATTTGACCTTATCGTTGATGCAATTGACTTTGTTGATTTTAGATCTCAATTCTAGCTTGAATACTTGATCCTCCTTGATCAGATTTATCTTTGTAACTTAGTTAACTCTAGATACTCTGATATCCTTCAAATTTGCATCCTTTATTCATTTTCTTCACTTCTACTTATTCCACTTATTCAATCCTCAACTTGGCCTTATATTTATATGATTTACCTTGTCAAGTTGGCTTGAATACACTTTAAAACAAATAGTATTCATCCCTTGGGCTGGTTAGAACTAACCAACAAAACTATTAGATTCAACATCCAGATACGGGAAATCCTTCATTAGTCGACCCAACTCGGTTAGCACTAACTCATAAAAGACTTTCCTTTAGACTTCTTGTGGTAATTGAGTGAGCTTGGTTAACACTGGTTCCATGCCAACTTTCCTTTGGTAACCAAGTGAACTTAGTTGACACTGGTTCTATGTAAACTTTCCTGGAACACTTGACATACACAGGAAACTTCCTTTAATGCCCTTGCTTGACACTAATTTTTTGATAAATACTTTACATTTGTGTAACATCAAAGACAACATACAATTAAATAATTGTATTCAACAATCTCCCTCTTTGACATTGATGGCAACAGAACATGTCATGATACAAAGAAATTTTAAGAGAAAAAATAGAAGTAAGGATAATATCATTAATTTCATTTTGATTCTCATCCATAAAACTCCCTCTATTAGTGTGAACTCCCTCTGACATCAATCTCTCTAATTTGTCTGACTACAATTTCTCCCTCTAACAGTAAACTATCCTCTTTGACATCTGATTTAAATTTCTAATTTTTTATACGAAAAACTCTCCCTCTTTTACATCTTATGCCAAAGACAACAATCAATGTATTTTCCATGTACCTAATGTACTGATACATATGAAATATGCTCTACTAATACTGTATTAACTTGACTGGTATTCAAAATACTCTGTTGATGCATCACTGAACTTTATTTAGTGAGCTTCAAATAGGGGAATGACCCCTAGCTTACCTCTTAGATACAAAAATGCATCCTTATGTAATGGATTGGTGAATATGTGTGCAATCTAATGTTTTGTATCCACATATTCCAATCTCACCTCCTTGTCTTGCACTGGTTATCTCAAGAAATAATATTTTATTGCAATGTGCTTGGTCTTGGTATGCATCACTTGATTCTTGGATATGTTGATTACACTAGTGTTATCACAGAAGATAACAATTGGGTCCTTGATCTCCTCTTTTATATTTGACAACAATTGTTTGAACCAAACAATGTTGGAATAATTGACTATTGCTACAAAATATTTTGCTTTTGATGTAGACTAAGAGATACAATTTTGTTTCTTGCTTGTCCAAGATACTAGCCTCTTTCCAAAAAAGAATTCTCCACCACTAGTGCTTTTCCTGTCATCAACACTTCCTACCCAATTAGCATTAGTGAATGTTTTCAATTTAAAGTTTCCTTCTTTCTTATACCACAAACCATAATCTTCAGTACCTTTTAGATGTCTCGTGATTCTTTCTATTGTCATCATATGATTTTCTTTAGGATTAGCAGAGAATCTTACCACCATACCAACTACTAATGTAATATCAAGTCTTGTGTGCACTGCATACTAAAGTTTTCCAATCATTGATCTATATGTAGTTTGGTCTACCTCCTTCGAACCATCATTTTTGGAAAGCTTGTGTTTAGTAGACATAGGTGTTCCAACTGGTCTAGAATCTTCCATTCCAAATTTCTTTAATATCTCCTTGATGTATTTTGACTGAATAATGTAGATACCCTTAATTTGTTGAATTTACAAGCCAACAAAGAATTTAATCCTTTAAACATTGACATTTCAAATTCTTTACTCATTTCCACATAAAAATATTTACACAAGTTATCATTTCTAGTAAATAATGTACCATCCATAATGATTTCTGCCAACACAATCTTCCTATCTAATCCTTCTTTGATGTATAGGTTGTTGTTATCATTAGTCCTTTGGAAACCAATCTTTATGAGATAATTATGTAAACTTTCATACCAGGCTCTGGGGGCTTGTTTGAGACCATACAAAGCTTTGTGTAATCTGCAAACCATATCCTTTTGCTACAATCTACGAAACATTTTGGTTGCTTAATGTGGACTTCCTTTTCTAAGATTCCATTCAAGAATGTTGATTTCACATCCATCTGATATACTTTGAATCCTTTGTGTCCTGCATATGCAATAGTGTCCTAACACCACCTAGTCTTGCAATAGGAGCAAAAGTCTCTCCATAATCAATACCTTCCTCTTGAGCATAACCCTTGCATACTAACCTTGCCTTGTTTCTTGAAACTTCTCCATTTTCATTCACCTTATTTTTAAATACCCATTTTGTGCCAATTACATTTTTGTCCTTGGGTATAGGAACAAGAGTCCAAGTTTTATTCCTTTCAATCTGATCAATCTCTTCATTCATTGCCTCAATCCAACTCTTATTTTCTTCATTAATATTTTCCATTGTTTCCAGCATGCTTTTTACTTATCAATGTGCTTCAAAATGAAAGTTTCTTCATCTTTATACATTTTTTAATGATTTAATCTTAGTTTTTTTCTAAAACTTTTCATAATCTTTCATAACTCACATTAGATCCATTAAATTGTAAGGTTTCAGCCATGTAAATGTTGTAAATGTCGTCCCTTAAATAATTTATGCATACTCTGACAATGATCTTCAAAGTGATATAATAAAAACTTTCTTGTAATAAGTTAACATGTCCCTTTAATATTATATATCTTTCTTGCTTTATGTCTGATATTTGTTAATCAAAGACACACTAGGCTTGAGCCCTTTTGGGAGCCATATTTTACATCCACATGTCATTGATTTACTTTTTTTGCACATGACACAAAGTGGTTAGAAAAATAGAACAATGTTTTGATTTGGATAGTATGGATGCTTGCATGGGGTATAACAATGATAGGTTGGTCATTGCTTAGATCCCCTAGATCTAACCCTATTTATCTTGTGATTGTAGGGTCTTGCATTTGGAAAGCAAGAAGTGAGAAAAAGATGGAGCGTGAAGAGTCAAAACATCAACAAGTTTGCCAATCATTCAAGAAATGATTGGTTCCCATGATTCTTGTGCCTCATTTTTTTTTACACATGTATTCATATGATAAATTCAAGCATTGAATTTATTTTCCTTAGCTAGTTTCACAACTTGTGTGAAGCACTTGAATATTTTGGTGAATAAGATTTTAAAAAAAAAATTTCTTCAGAAAAGATATTTGATAGTGCATCAACTTATGTCATGTTGTTTCTCTTCTCTTCATAAAATATAAACTTTATGTAGGTAAAAAAATAGGTAATAATAAGATATCAAATTTGTAAATCGGCAAGGAGATAAGAAATTCTAATAATTTATGAATGCATAGTTAATTATGCAACTATGATGAACTTTCCTAATTTAACCATATTCATAAATAAATACAAATGGAGTATAAGGTAATAGGAAATTTAAGCAAATTTGCATAAAGTAAATACTAAAAGGACATAAACCACTGTTGAATGCTCTACAAATTAAATATTTGAGGAAATGGTAGGAAATCCACATAGCCTAGAGTGACCCAATTGTAACTTTGCAAGATGCAATCATCAAAGGAAACTTTAAAAGGTGATTTTTTTTTTCACAATGCATCAAATTGTGCTTCCCTCTCCTTGCATCCTAGCCCTCCCTCATCATTCCTTTGTCTTTGCATTGTTGCCCTCCATCCTCACATCCTTGGCCTATAAATGAAACTCTCTCCATTCACAATTATCATAAACTCTTATGCAAACTCATAATGCCCCTTTGGATAATAAATCACTCAATCATGCCCTTACCATGCAGGAATCCACACTCACCCCATACATCATCTTTTATCCATTGAAGGCTTGAAGCATGCTTGAGCACACATATCACCATCTTGGATGCATATACTCATCAAAGGAGGCTTGGAATGTCAATTGTGTGGTTTGCATCCCCTTTTTACATGCTTTCATTTTGTCCACTCACAGGTGTTAACCTTGTTGTTCTTGTTAAGTGCTTTGTTTAATCATTGCATTTGATCAACACTAACAATTTTTAGGTGATACATTTTGGCACACCCGGTGGGACCCTGCAAAGGGGTCATCTATTCATCTATTTTATCTCTTTTCTTAACATGTAAAGCTAACAATCTAATGTTTGATGGTTTTTAGTATTTTTGTTGTTTGTGCAAGCTTGAAAACATGCTTCGAAGATGTATGCACGCTTCATAGATTTCAAAAAGTGCTTAAAAACCCTTCAAACAACTCAAGCAGATTTCCTTTTTTTATCATTTTAACACATACAATACTTCCTACAATGCATCTGTGACTTCTTTAGCACATTTACATATTTCTATAGCGCTTAGTGAACACTTACATAACATGTTTAACAGTTTAAATAGCGCATTTAAATCATGTTTTTGTGCATTTAAAACCTTCTTTAGCACATTTATCTAGTCTTTTAGCGCATCTGAAAACTTGCATAGTGCATCTATGCATTCCTACAGAACATGTGTTAAATGTTCTAGTGCATCTACATATTCTACAATTTTTGCACTCATTGTTGCATCATAAGACCTAAAAATTGTTTTAGCACATCTGATTGTTGTTTTAGTGCATTTGACTAGTCTTTTAGCACATGTGTTATTTTTTGTAGCACATTTGACGAGTCATTTAGTGTATTTGTTCTTTTCTGTAGTGCATTTGACTAGTCTTTTAGCACATTTGTTCTTTTCTATAACTCATTTGACTAGTCTTTTAGTACATTTAAAACTTTGTTCAATGCATTTTCCTAGTCTTTTAGTGCATCTGTTAGATTTTGTAACACATTTGGTAAATTTTACAATACATTTGCCTATTTCTATG
Source organism: Cupressus sempervirens (assembly GCA_028749045.1). Classification (NCBI taxonomy): domain Eukaryota; kingdom Viridiplantae; phylum Streptophyta; class Pinopsida; order Cupressales; family Cupressaceae; genus Cupressus; species Cupressus sempervirens. Next base: position 849,219,115 of record CM053792.1, read on the forward strand.
GTGCATCTAATGTCTTTTGTAGCACATTTATAGAATTGCAAAATCTTAAGGATCTGACTCTAACTTTTCCTCTTTGTGCAAGTGAAAGAGCTTAGAAAAGTGCTTTTTTTTACTAACTATTGTTTGCAGGTTTTTATTTTAAATCAATTTCTTTGGAATTAACTTGCATACAAAAGGATAAAAAATAATAAAATCATCACATTTCAATTTGGGTGCTAAAATGAAACAAATACAAACTCCATCTTGAATGCATAAGATATTTACAACCTTTTTCATTGGAATGAATACATAAAAGTCAAATACAATCTTGAATGTCAAGGATCAATGAACTAATGCTATGTTTTACACTTCTAACTTGGGACTAAAATGAACAATCTCCTTATCAAACAATTCTTGAATGCTTAAAGGGACAAGCAAACCACACATTTTATTTTGGGTTTAAAATGAATATTCCAAACACTTCAATTTGGGGCCTAAAAACAAAATCACAAAGTCTTGAATGCTATTAAAGTAAAACACTCTTATTCCCATCCTTTTCAAAGCTTTCATGTGCGATTTCTTTTGTTGATTCGATTTATTTTGTTGACCATCACTGTCAAATTGGAAAAAATCTTAAAATCATAACTGTCTTCAATTCATAGATAGAAAATCTAAAATTTCCAAAAGTTGGAATGAATTAAGTGTCTTGTGTGTCTTAAGATATGTTCTCCAACCCATAAAACATTTATCTTCATTATGCATGCATCCATAAGATTATGCAATCACTTAAAACTTGTAGGTTACTGTCAAATCAACTTGTAAAAATGTAAACACGAAACATAATAGATTCATCAACACACTTGACACAATGATTTATGTGGAAACCCAATTTGGGAAAAACCACCAGTAACATGCTACTCTTTTTCACTCTTCTAAAGTGATGCCTTGTGAAAGGCCAACCCTATTAAAGGTTACAATAGACATTGTTAAATGTGACCCTGTTAAAGTATTTCAATCACCCTATTAGGAGTGAGCCTTGTTAGAGGACTTTAGACCATTCACTTGGAATGTCACTGTTGATCTTAGATTGGTTTTGACAAGTGAGTTTCAACACACTTAAGTTACTTAGTTCATGCCAGACAAGTAGTGCATTTCGAGCATAACATGAATATTATAAAGCATGCTGGGTCATAGTGAGTGTCAAGCCACTCATGTGCCGAGACACTCAAGTGCCAAGCAGATAGTATATGTCGAGTGATTTAGGTGCCAAGTAAATAGTGGATGTTGAGCATTATAGATGTCGAATCATAGTATAAAGATTAGTGTATGTCGGAGCATCAGAAACTTCAGATGTCGAGTGAAACAATTTTGACATATTTGTTTGTAAAGGCAAAAATAACTATTTAAACCATTTTTGAGCCAACTTAAGATTGAATTTCGATATTTTGGAGATAAGGACGAATCTCTAGTTGGATTCCCTATGCAATTACATGCAACCAATCATAAAATAGGAAAGATTAAGCATCAAAATGGATGAATCTCAGCCATAGAATCATACCTAACCCTAAGTCACCAAAGTCTTCTTAAGGAGGAAAATCCCTAAACTTTCTATGAATGTTGAAGTAGCGAAGATAATAGTTTGTATGAACAAGCAGAGCATTCATAGTGGCTTAGAAATTAAAAGGTGAGATTGTATTGCATAATCAATTAGATCATAATAGAGGAAAGAAAAGGATACAAAAAAGAGACATCTGATCAAGAAGGGTCGAAGATACATCAGTTTAGAGGTGATCTATTATCAGGCAATCAAGTGCTAACTACAGGATTGAAGCTGAGACATTCTAATAGGGGATTTCAGTCAAAATATCTTAACAGAGTAGTCCTAAGAGGCTATATGAAATCCTTTAAAAGGTGCTTACTTAGTTGTGAGTTAAAGTCCTTTAACCAGACACACTTTTAATAGGGTGTTGAAATCCTCTAACAAGGTGAGACCTAACAATCTTTGTAAGCCTTTAATAGGGCAAACCTTTCATAGGGTAGATCATGTTTCATGGTCAAGACATTGTAACCTTTGTGGAATACATTTTATTGCTATAGTAGTGAAGATTTATGGGTGTCATCCCCACCTTGGTTTTACCTTCTCATTGGAGGGTTTCTAGGTAATCACATTTGGTGTCATATGTGTGTGATTGCTTATATGTTTACATGCTTTAGATGTACATGACTTACATGTTATTTTAGTTTATTCATTGAATGTATGAGATGGATGTGTGGTGAAAGTTCTATGGGTCCTTGTGCAAACTACTGATTCACACCCCCCACCACCCCCCCCAGAAGTTTACCTTTCCTATTGCAATTCCAACAATTGGTATCAGAGCCTAGTTCTATGAAATAGAAGCTTTGCATCTTTGAGGAAAGATCTTGAAATGGAAGTGTACAAGTTGGGAAAGATTACTGAGAATTAGGGAGTTGAGATACACTCATTTTACATCAACTAGATGAAGCAAGAGAAGAACTAAAGAAGTCTTTGAAGAGAAGGAAAGAAATTGCTATTATAGAGAATGGACACAGAATACAAAGAGATTGACACTACCAAGCTATTTGTAGATGGAGACTAAAATGAATTTGATGCAGTAATTGCATATCTGATGGAAAAGAATAGAGTCCAAGCTGAGAAAATTAGAAATTTCAAGTTAGAGGAAGAATCACAAGCCATACTACTATGTGAGATGATTGAACAAAAGAAGAAAGCTATGGAAGAAAAATCCATGATTTAAGAAGACAAAATAACTCTAAGAAATAGACTAGAAGAGAAGTCAATAGAGCTAACCAACATTTCCATACTTTAAGTCAAATGATGAATGCCAACTATGAACTAAATGTCAAGGACATTGAGATAACTACATTAAAATTGTAGAATGAGCAATTACAGAGTGACCTAAAGAGGGAAAAGAAATCCGTTGAAAGTTTCAACAAGCCAAATGAAGCCATCAAATACTTTGAGAAATTATTGAGATCCCCTAGATCCAATAATGATACATTTGGACTGGGATTCACAAAAACTAAAGAAGGAGAATCATCCAAAATTGTAGAAGAAAGGAACAACAAAGATAAGAATTGCAAACCTACTTGTCACAATTGTGGTAAGAAAGGACATATTGATAATGTGTATATAAGCAAGACTACAAATTAGAATATCAATCCTAAGCACATGGTTCACTGCCATAAGTGCAAAAAGCAAGGTCACCGAGCACATGAATGTAGAACCAAGACCATGCACACATGGAGATTTGAAGAATATTGCTATAACTATCATAAGTATGGACATAGAGCTTTTGAGTGCAGATCCAAACCCATGTGGCCATCAAATAGGAAAACAAAGGTAAGGAACAATGACAACTCTTATAATTGGGATTATAACACAAGATATAACTGTCATTATTGTCAAGAATATGGACATGTTCTTGAGAATTGTATTAGGACACACTTCAGTGGTAACTACCAAAGGTAGTTAAGCCAAACCACATGTTTTAGCTGTTTGAAGACTAGTCACATTAGTAAGCATTGTCCAACAAGGTCAAAGGCACCAAGTTGTGAATTTGATAAATGCAAAGGCAAGGCATATGTTGAACATACAAGAGATGAGATGAACAAGACATGGAAAAAGAAAGATGATTGCAACACATCAAATGGAGAAAGGATCACTTTGCCCAATGGGTCAGGTGATTACATCTCATCAAACTAGGCAATCAAGAGGTATGTGGAACCTATATTCAAATGTTATATCATATATTAGTTCCAAAAGGATTTAGTACTGAAAGGATTACATTAGCATGAACAAAGATGCAAGATGTTGTTAGAAATCCAACATAAATCTTTAAGTTTTTCATGTTACTACCGAGTATGAAAACCTATATGTGCCGAGTGGAATGCTAGAAAATGTTGTGCTAATAGAATGGCTAAGTTGATGTTGAGCTCGTAGTGCTTTCCAAGTGATGGAAATGTTAATGGTTGCCAAGATAGCCTGAAACTAGTTTATGTTGAGCTTACAACTATGTAAGCACTCAACATTAATTGTAAGGTTTTCAAAGGATATTTGATCAATTTTAGCCAATTTTTCATCATTTCAAATTTAAGGAAGGGAAAGCAGAGAAAAAGGCGATCTAGAAATCCATCCAATGTAGTTTTAGAATATTTTGGCAGTGATCCTACATCATTTCATCAAATTTCATAAGGTATTTATCAAGAGCCGAGCTACACAATTTAAAATTTTGTAAACCATAGTTTCTCATTATCGCATCAAGTTCAAAGAATGTAGAAGGAAAGGAAGTTTTGAATGTTCAATTAGTAACAAAGTCAAACAACCCATTTTTAAAGCTATTTTTGATGTTGCTTATAAGCAAGATCCTTTTGGTGCATTGTCAATGATTTCATCGAATATTTTAATGGTACAAGATGTAAGAAAATGCTACAATAGTAAGATAGGAAGGATTGGTGATATGGAGATTAGGGAAGCATATAAAAAACTCTATGATAATGGTATTTTGAAAGAAGAATTCAAAATCATTGAAAGGAAGGGATTAACATGAGCCCTAGATTTTCTAAATGTATTCAAGACAGGATGGATTAGGATAGTGCTTAGCTGAATTCATAATGGTTTATTATGGTTGGACAATGGACATATCAAAATTAATAAGAGAATAATTCATAGGGTTATTGGTTACCCAACCCTAGATCTTCCTAAGACATGAGAAGGGACTCAAAGGATGTAATTGAGAAAAATACTGGAGCTATCTAGAACGAGAGAGGCATGAAAATTGACACAATCACTGATCCTTTGATAGACTTTGTTGTAAGGGTTATATCACACAAGTTCTATCAATCTAGTAGATTAAAAAGTGTGCCCTCTATAGCTGTGGATGTTGGATACAAGACTGTTAAGAAAGATCATACATATGATCTAGTAGAGCTACAATTACAACGATTGATGGAGAACCTTGGAGTAATTAGAAAGACAAAGAGTGCACAATGCAAATTTGGTTCCATATTAATATGCATATTCTTTCATGTGCAAAACACCTTTCCAACAGTTTCTTGGAAAACAAATAGATTAGTAGTAGTGCAGATTGGTGAATACATTGGACAATTAGCTAAGAACTTTGAATCTGTAATGACTAGCTACTTTGAAGATTTCAAATAGTTAATGAAGAAAAGGTTTAGAATACCAGTGTCACTAGTAGAGAAACACTATCATGATGTATGTTTTCTTGTGGATGCTGACTACACTTTTGTACAAGCTGCTACACCAAGGAAGAGATGGTTGAGACCCTTAGGTTATGAAATAAATGTAGATGAAGCCTCTATAGCCATCAATTCTTTACTATCAGAAGAGGCAAATAAAAGTGCAAAGATATTTGGAAATTATGAAATAGCTAAATCTAAAATCACAATGGAATTGAAGACTACCTTTTCCATGAAGAAAAAGGAGAAAATAGTGAAGAAGTTGAAAGTTAAATTTGGAGAGGGTGCCGAGGAGGAAGAAGAAGAAGAAGAGGATGAAGAGGAAGAAGAAACCCAAGCACAAGCACCTCTTACATTTACACTAAGTATAGGTGAAGATCAGCTAGAGAGGAGGAGACTAAAATAACTAAAGGTGTCGAGGAAGGAGAAGCCAAGGAAGTACCTACTCCTGTCGAGCCAAAGAAGAGGAAGGCTAAGGTCCAACCATTGACTAAAGCTAAAAAGGTAGCTAAGCCAAGTCATCCCAAGCCTACTACACCTACTACAAGGGCTAGTACATGTGCAACAACTCAAAAGGCTAAGGAGAAGACCAAACCAACAAAACAAGGAGGTCAAGTGCCAAAAAGGCCAAGAAGAAAATATGTTGCACAAGTTGAGTCTGATGAAGAGAAAATAGAGTCAAATGACATCAACCAATTTAAGGTGGTAAGTAATAATCCTCTTTTAGACCTTGAACATTTATGCGAAAATGTTAAGAATAGCGCAAGCTTATCAAGATTTACACATGTTAATTTTGATAATTTGGGTAAAGTGGAGAAAAATCAAGTGGAAGAATTCATATATGCTATGATGGAAAATTTCAAGACAACTCCACTAGAGATTGCCAACTCAATGCCAAAGAGTTTATATGACATAGTTGAGAAAAAAATGGCACTATAGTTTGAACTTGGAAAGACAAACTAGGGAGACCACACTGGTCCAAGTGATTCCTAAACTAACTAAGGCATAAATTTCTAAGGCTGTAAAGAAGTATGTAGTTAGGTTCACACCTAAATACAAAGCCTTTAGCATTTTTCAAAATAATATTGAGGACGTAGTGAAGAAGTCCACCCAAATATGGAGACTCACTTATGGGTTGACTACAGTGAAGGAAGGAGAACCTAAACCCATTGAAGTGAAGGATGATGAAGAGGATGATGATCATAATGAAATTGTTGAGGGAGGAACATAAATGACAAAGCAATGGCTGAGCCAGAGTAGCAACAAGAAGAACAGAGTGTGCAAGACACACAATTGTCGAGTGTCAGTCCTCAACGTGACACAAGTGAAATTACTAAAACAATCATAGTAAAAAATGTCTCTGATGTTACAACTTAGAACATCAATCCTCTCATAGAGGAAGGCCTTAAGAAGATACTTGATCAAAATACATTGTAGGCATAATTATGTGCTAATCCTATTTTGGTAAGTATGGATGAACTATAGAAGACAGTGATTGATACTGCAAGGGAAAAGGTGAATCCACAAGAACCACCTTCTATCATCCCTCCAACCACTAAGGTACAACCTTTGGTCCAAATACCTGAAGATACATCTAACAAGGTTGATACAATTGCCAAGGTTGATATATGTAGAAAAAAACACTGTGAAAACACAAGTTGCTACTATAAAACAACAAGAAATAGGTTAGATAGACTTATCTGCACCTACAACACAAAATCAATGTGCAAGTCAAGTCATTGTGATAGAACAAGGCAAGCCTAAAGAGACATAGTAGACACCCAAAATGAAAGAGAAAATAACCATCCAAGCCCTGGTAACCTTACCAGCATCTGGCACTCCTTCCACACAAACTCTTCAAAAGCTAAGCATAGATGCAACTCCATTACAGATCTCAGTGCCAAGCCTAAGTTCATCAAAGGCAGAAGAAGTCATATAGTATGGAGATGTGAACCTTGATGAAGAAATAATTTTGTCCAAATGAAGAAATCATTTTGTCCAAATATGACTATGATACAATAACCATAGAATAGATGGGCATATTACAATAAGCCCTAACAAGGAAAAAAACATCAATAAATGCTTAGAAGGGAGCACAGGTAGAAATAGGCACTACAAGATATTAAAGACACCTTTTTAGATGCAGTTAGTTTGCCAACTCTTAATGAGACCAAGCCATCAATAGAACAACTAATAGATATAGTGGAAAAGCCTAGTAATGAAGACTTGGATACAAATGTCAAATTATTGAATGTTCATAAAAGAATTTTCAAAGCAAAGTCGATGAAAATATATCAGGTGATGTAGCACTAACACAAGTTGCATTAGCAACTAAGGTTGAGGATGTGAAGAAGGTACTTGAGAATATATTCTCATTATACACATAATTGTGCAATTCTTCACTCTTCACCCAAGAGATTAGAAATCACATCTTGAGCTTGGAAAGTCAAATTACTTCATCAGATGCCAAACTACCTATGAATCTAACTCAAAGTGAGAAGCATTTTAGGACATTACTTCAAACTCGGAGTTAGTTAGGTGTATTGACAATAGATGAAGCTAACATAAGAGCCAAATTTACTAGTATACAATCAATTCTGACCTCCCATATCAAAATTTTACACAAGGCACTGGGCTATGCTGAAACCCTAATGAAGAAAGACCCAAATCTTTCTACACTAGATGGTCTAGTTCACCTTTGTTGTCGTGCTAGTAGTTGAAATCAAGTCATTGGATGTAGCATGTGAGAACTAGGATGCAACTCTCAAGATGATATTAGATGTCCATAAATCTTTTCTAGACAAACACACTATAAGTGTATAGCCCATTGACATAAGTGTCAAAAAGGGAGAGAAATATTTTGGGGGAGAATAAGATTTTTTGGAGATTTATAAGGAGAATGAAATGGGAGAGTAAGCAAAGGGGGAGACAGAAGTAAGATAAAGGACAAAGTAAAGACATAACAAGCTAAGAGAAGAGTAAGTTTATTCAGCACGAAGTCAAAGAGTATCATATTTACTCAGCAAGAGTATCAAATTTTGGATAGAATACAAACATATCAACTTAGGGGAGTTATCAAATTTTGAGGTATACAGGTTATTACAAAATTTTGACATATTAAAGTTTTGTATATAAGTTGAGTTAAGATATGTTATGTTCATGAAATTACGGATGTTAATATATACTCAAGTGTTTTTGACACTCATGTCAAAGGGGGAGATTATTGATCTCAGATTGGTTTTACAAGTGAGTGTCAACACACTTAAGTTACTTAGTTCATACTGAACAAGTAGTGCATGCCGAGCATAACATGAATATTATAGAGCATGTCCAGTCATAGTGAGTGTTAAGCCACTCATGTGCCAAGCAGATAGTATATGCCTTGTAATTCAGGGGTCGAGTAAATAGTGGATGTTGAGCATTACATATGTCGAGTCATAGTATAAAGATTAGTGCATGTCATTCATTAGAAACTTCAAATGTTGAGTGAAACAGTTTTGACATATTTGTTTGTAAAGGCACAAACAACTATGTAAACCATTTTTGAGCCAATTTAATATTTAATTTCAATATTTTGGAGACAAGGATGAATCTCTAGTTGTATTCCCTATGCAATTACATGTAGCCAATCAAAAAATAGGAAGGATTAAGTGGCAAAATGGATGAATCTCAATTGTAGACTCATACCTAACCCTAAGTCCCCAAAATCTTCTTAAGGAGGAAAAACCCTAAACTTTCTATGAATGTTGAAGGAGTGAAGAGAATAGTTTGTATGAACAAACAGAGCATTCATGGTGGCTTAGAAGTTAAAAGGTGAGATTGTATTGCAGAATTAGTTAGAGCAGAATAGAGAAAGAAAAGGATACAACAAAGAGACATTTGATCAAGAAGGATTGAAGATATATCAGTTCAGAGGTGATATGTTATCAGGCAATCAAGTAGTTGAGACATTCTAACAGGTGATTTTAGTCAAAATCTCTTAATAGAGTAGTCCTAACAAACAATATGAAATCCTTTAACAAGATGCTTACTTAGTTGTGAGTTAAAGTCCTTTAACTAGGCACACTTCTAACAGGGTGTTGAAATCCTCTAACAAGATGAGACCTAACAGTCTTTGCAAGCCTTTAACAGGGCAAACCTTTTACAGGGTAGATCATATTTCATGGTCAAAACATTATAACCTTCATTAGATACACTTTATTGTTGCAGTATTGAAGATTTGTGGGTGTCATCCCCACCCCAGTTTTACCTTCTCATTGGAGGGTTTATGGGTAATCATATCTAGTGTCCTATGTGTGTGATTTCTTATATGTTTACATGCTTTAGATGTACATGCCTTACATGTCATTTTAGTTTATTCATTGAATGTATGAGATGGATGTGTGGTGAAAGTTTTATGGGTCCTAGTGTGAAGGATGTGCGGTGAAAGTTTTATGGTTCCTAGTGTGAAGGATGTGTGGTGAAAGTATTATGGGTCCTAGTGTGAAGGATGTGCGGTGAAAGTTTTATGGGTCCTAGTGTGAACTAGTGATTCACCCCCTTGCCCCTCAGAAATTTTCTTTTCCTATTGTAATTCCAATAGTCACCCAGTTAAAGGATTTACAAATGAATATTAGGTCAACCTTAATCCAAAGGATTTTACCCTAGACTGATACAATTGTTAGAGAGTAACAGTAAGGCTTGATCTGATAATAACTTACAACTTCATTTGTAGATTACAGATCACTATTTTAGTCCTCCATTCTGCTTGGCTTTCTCATGTTTCAACTCTGACATCTTGTTTACCCTTTAAGCATACATATCCTTAAGTCTTCATGTTTAACATGCCAATGTAGTCTCCTTTCTTAGGTCGCTTGATGAAGCAAAACCCTTTCTCGCACTTAATCTCTTTTGCTTTTGACCAACCATTCCTATAAATAGGAAATTAAGATCTTTTCCTACTCATTCTCCATCTTCCAAATTAGGGTTTAGGATCGATTAGGTAGGATACAATGAATCTATCCCACATTTCATATCTCTTCTAGAAACTTCTGCTTGAATCCTCTTTGAATTCACCTAAAAATGGTTTACCTTGAATTTTGTGCCACTAGCTCATCAATCTTATCTTCCACCCAGTTCACAAATTTCAAGAAAATAAACTTGTTGAATCAGATTCATCAATTTTACAATCTTTAAAATAATGCAGTAGCTCGACATTATCTAGCTTCTGATGCTTGGCACATACTACATTGCTTGACATCCTTTGTGAATTTGCTCAGCATGAACTAAAGTTTACTGGTGCTCGGCATCAACTAAAGTTTACTCAACATCCACTATTCTACTCGGCATACACTAGAATGAGCTTTTACTCAGCTCCAATTGATTTTCTACTTGGCTTGTGCTGATTTTTCTCGGCACCTACTTTCCACTCGGTCAAGCTTGACAGACAACCTTTGTGTAACTTGTTCTTGTAAACTTTCTTAGTATAACTAGCATTTTTTAACCTTAAGTAGATTATCAATACATCATGTTATCACTGTCTTAACTGATTCTTGTAATTTATTACATCATCATAACTCAACCTTTCCTCTAGGTGCTATTATTACATATTTTGATCAAATCCTCTTCATCAATCAACTAAGTGATAGTACTTAAATCATACAAGCAATTGTCTTATCAACAAATAGCAGGTTTGACATCAGTGACAAAAAAATTATTGAAACATATTGATCATACTTGTATGTTCTTAACAATCTCCTTCTTTGATAGTCTTCTTCAATACAATCTCAACAATCTCTCTCTTTTATTGTTTTCAATATATTTTCAACAATCTCCCTCTTTGGCATTGATGAAAAACCAAACTGATCAACCAAATGGCAAACACTTTGTTCAACCAAACTGACTAGGCTAAAATAGTAGGACAATACCAAAAAGAAAAAAATTAATTCCTTATATTTGAGATCTCTCCCTCTATTAGCAACTTCCATCTTCTAAATAGGTTAGAAAAATCTTTCTTATAACTCGCTCTGAATATTTCTTGTTATATCTCCCTCTTACTAGGTAGATTAGGATTTCTCCCTCTTTGATAACTCTTCTCCATTTTGTATAACTCCTGATCAACAATTTTCTTTCTTGATTAGTAATCTTTCCCTTACTCTGATCAATAAACCTCTCCATCTTTCTTGGTAGTTATCTCTTGATATCTTCTTCTTGATCATAAATCTCTTAGCTCCCTTAGCAATTATTTCCCTTGATCAGTAATCTCTACCACTTTGACAAAAATGCCAAAGACTTGTCATATCAACATGTAGATATAAGCTTTTTAGTTTTTTTAGTTTCTCCCTCTATCACCTTGCTTGTGACTGACTTAAGTTTTAGCTCTTTGATTACTTTAGGCAGCTCCTAAAGTAAGATCCTCTGCATCAATTTGTAGTATTGAAAAAGAAATTTTGTTTGATGTAGAGCACTCCTTTTTTTACTTACATAGCTTTTTATAGGGGTATCACCCATAGTTTACCTCTTAGATACTCATGAGCATCTTTGGGTAATTCTTTTGTGAAGATATCAACAATTTGTTACTTTGTGTTAACATATTCCATCTTCACTTCTTTGTCCTAAACTAATTGTCTCAAGTAATGATACTTTATTGCAATGTGCTTAGTCTTTGTATGCATTACAGGATTCTTTGATATATTGATAGCACTTGTATTATCATAGTAAAGTATCACTGGTTCTGTGATTTCTTCCTTCATACCTTTGAGTTGTTATTTTATCCATACAATGCTTGTACAATTTACAACAACAACATATTCAGCTTCAGCAGTAGATTGTGAGGTGCAATTTTGTTTCTTGCTAGTCCATGTAACTAGTCTCTTGCTTAAGAAAAATGCTCCTCCACTAGTGCTTTTTCTGTCACCAATGTTTCCATCCCAATCAGCATCAGTGTAGGCTTTTGATTCAAATTTCTCATTTTTCTTATAGTATATACCATACTCCTCTATTCCTTTCAGATATCTCATTATTCTCTTCACAGCCATCAAATGATTTTCCCTAAGGTTAGTAGAGAATCTTGCAACTATCCCTACAAAGAATGCAATGAATGGTCTACTATATACCACATATTGCAATTTTTCAATCATAGACCTGTATAATGTTTGATTCACTTTGGCTGAATCATCCTTCTTTGACAACTTAAGTCCTATCACCATAGGTGTACTAACTAGTTTTGAATCCTCCAATCCAAAAGTTTTAAGTATTTTTTTGACATATATTGACTGAGTGATGTATATACCATATTTGATTTGATATACTTGCAAACCCACAAAGAATTTGATCTCTCCAAACATAAACATTTAAAATTATTTCTTCATTTCATTTGCAAAAGCTTTACACAAGGCATCTTGACCTCCAAATATGATATCATCAACAAAAAATTTAGATAACAAAATACCTTTTCCTTTCTCTATCTTTATGTACATGTTGTTATCATCAATCCTTTCAAATCTAATCTTCACAAGATACTTATGAAGTATGTCATACCATGCTCTTGGTGCTTGTTTCAAACTATATAGAGCTTTGTGTAATTTGCATACCATATTCTTATTGTCAGCATCAAAAAAACCTTTTGGCTATTCTATGTAAACTTCCTCCTCTAATATGCCATTCAAAAATGTAGATTTAACATCCATTTGATAAACTTTGAAAACCTTGTATGCAGAATAAGCAAGTAAAGTTATTACTCCTAATCTAGCAACAGGGGCAAATGTCTCTCCATAGTCAACTCCTTCTTCTTGTGCATATCCTTTGTAGACTAATCTTGCCTTGTTCCTTGTTACTTCACCATTTTCATCTAGTTTTTTTCTGAATACCACTTGGTGCCAATTACATTTTTATCTTCTGGTCTAGGAACTAGAGTCCATGTCTTGTTTTTCTCAATTTGTTCTATCTCTTCTTCCATGGCCTTACTCTAGTCTTCATCTTCTAATGCATCTTTTACTGTTTTAGGTCCCTTCATGCTCATCAAACATGTATTACTTCTCAATCTATTTCTTGTCATCAGTCTAGCATCTTTATCTCCAATAATTTATGCAGCAGGATGATATCTTTTGACATATTTAGACAATCTTGGTTCAGCTCTTATTTCTTCATTTGATCTTTCAGTTTCAGAATCATTTTGTACTTCTCTATCAAGTAATTCAGCATCTCTACTAATCTCAGAATCTGAATGTGCTTCAACTTCATTTTGTAACACAACTTCTAAATGTAGCTCAATTCTTGAATGTAACTTGACATTCATAGTATGTGACTTGACAGTCACTGAAACTTGTTGGTTTGCAGCTTGATTTGTAACATATTCTTTAGCAGGTATACCTTCATAAGAGTATACAAATGATTTGTAGTTCTTTCATAGGTTCAACCTCATATACTTCTATATATTCATCAAAATTCACATTTGCACTTTCCATAACTTTGTTAGTGTTAGTATATAAACACTTATAAGCTTTATTCCTGATGTAGTAACCTAGGAATATACCTTCTTCACTTGTTGCATCAAGTTTACCATTCTTGAAATCTTTAAGAATGTAACATTTGCTTCCAATACCTTAAAGTATTTCAAATGGGGTGAGTATCCATATCATAATTCAAAAGGTGTTGAATGAGTACATTTCTTGACTTGTATACGGTTCAAGGTATAGATAGCTATACTTATAGCTTCTCTCTAGTATTTAAAAGCAACATCCTACTCCATTATGAGTGTTTTAGCATTTTTTGTTATAGAATTGTTCCTCCTTTCAACAATTCCATTTTGTGGAGAGGTTCTAGGGGCAGATGTCTATCTTTTGATTCCTCTGTTATTGTAGAACATCTCAAACTAATTTGATGTAAATTCTCCTCCTCCATCAGATCTCAAACACTTCGAACTTTTATCTATTTCCTTCTCAACTCTTGCCAAGTACCACTTAAACATTTGGAAGGCATTATCAGAAACACAGATGTCATCATTCTAGAGTAATAATCAACAAACAACATAATTTACTTATCTCTTTTGTAGCTTTGCACTTCAATTGGTCCACACAAGTCAGTATGAACAATCTCTATTATTTCTTTAGAAGTATAAGTTTTACTCTTAAAACTTGACTTTGTCATCTTGCCCAATTGACATTGTTTGCACATTACATTATTAGGCTTCTTCATCTTAGGCAATCCTCTAACCTTTCTCATGCTACCGATACTAACCAAGTTGTCAAAATTGACATGACATAACCTTTTGTGCCACAACCATACATCATTAGATTTTATAATTAGACAAGTAGTATCATCTATATCAAGATAGAATATATTACTTCTAGTTTGATCACCTTTTCCAATCAGTCTTCCATTTGTGTCATATATCTTAGCAACCTCGTTTTCAAATTCAACCTTACATCCCAAATTGTTTAATTATGACACACTCAAGAGATTATACCTAAATCCTTCGACATGGTAAGCATTATCACATAAAATCTTATCTATAAGTTTGATAGAACCTTTTCCTTTTATCAAGCATGGTGCATCATTACCAAATCTTACACTATTTCCATCATAACAATTCAAGGAAATGAACTTACTCTTGTCTCCAGTCATGTGATATGAACACCTACTATCAATGATCCACCTGTCATTCTTGTTTACATAGGTTAAAAGTGCAGTTGGCTCATCTTCATTAGATTTGTCCTTCATTGCAACATATACCACTTCATCATCATGTTCATTAGATGTTTCCTCTTCAGTAATGTAGCATGAATTTTTGTCTTTGTTTTTGTAGTCCTTGTCGTCCTCATCTCTTCTACTCTTTTACTTGTCACCACCTCTGTAATTTTTCTTTTCTGGACATCAAGCAACAATATGACCAACCTCATTGCAATTGAAACAAATGATAGGCAATTTACCTATGAACTTACCTTTACCTTTGTGGAATCTTCTTGCTAGTAGTGCTTCAAGTTGTTCAACATCCTCCTCATCTGTATCACTATCACTAGATACATATTTTATCTTTTTCTTCATCTTCTCATTAGATTCCTTCAATGACACTTTGTCTTTCAAAGAAGATTCAATACTCTCAGGTTTGTAATTATCAAAGTTAGATAGCTCAAAAGCAGTAAGTCTACCTACTAATACTTCAAGTGAAAGATCATTCCCTGGTATGCATCCTAGTTTTTGAATTTCAAAGACTCTAATAGCCTATACAAGCAGTAATGTTCTTAAAAATTTGCTTAACATAGTATCATCATCTAATTTTCCATTAGCTCCTCTTATTGCATTAACTACTTCTTTTATCCTTGCAACATATTGAGCAATATTTTTGCCTTCTTCCATTCTCATATCATCAAACTTACCTTGAAGACTTTCAGCTTTGGCTTTAAGAACATTGGTGTCTCCTCCATAGATAGTGGCTAAGACATCCCACATTTTCTTTGCACTGTCAAGACCTTTGATATCATCAAATTTAGCATAGCTAGGGTAGAAGCAATCTCTAACATTTCTTGGTTATGTTCTTTCTTCTTTCTCATATCATCAGTAGTTGGGGCTCCAACAGGGTCAACATGTTCAATGGTAATGGTATATTATGCATGATCTCCAAGTCCTCCAAGGTGTAGCTTCATCAAACTTTGCCATGTAGGAAAGTTGTCTTTATTGAGCTTTGGTAGTACTCTTTTTGACATCTTCATCTTTGTGCTTCTAGTACCTTCAAAGTAGTCCTCTTAAGTAGATGGCTCTGATACCAATTGTTGGAATACTTTAGAATAACTTGGGGGGGGGGGGGGGGGGGGGGGTTTGTGAATTAGTTATCCAAGGTCCAGATGTATAAATAAAACTTTTTATAGATTAGTGAACCCACGAAACATTTATCTTTATCATGCATCCATAAGATTATGCAATCACTTAAAACTTGTAGGTTACTGTCAAATCAACTTGTAGAAATGTAAACATGAAACATAATAGATTCATCAACACACTTGACACAATGGTTTACATGGAAACCCAATTTGGGAAAAAGCATCGGTAACATGCTAGTCCTTTTCACTCTTCTGAAGTGATGTGTGAAAGGCCAACCTTGTCAAAGGTTACAATACACACTGTTAAATGTGACCCCTGTTAAAGGATTTCAATCACCCTATTAGGAGTAAGCCTTGTTAGAGGACTTTAGACTATTCACTTGGAATATCACTCGATTAAAGGATTTACAAATGACTGTTAGGTCAACCTTAATCCAAAGAATTTTACCCTAGACTAATATAGTAAGGCTTGATCTAATAAAAACTTACAACTTCATTTGCAAATTACAGATCACTATTTTAGTCCTCCATTCTGCTTAGCCTTCTCACTTTTTAGCTCTGACACGTTACTCACCCTTCAATTGTACATATCCTTAAGCCTTCATGCTTAACATGCCAATGCTATCTCCTTTCTTAGGTCACTTGATGAAGCAAAACCCTTTCTCACACTTAACCTCTTTTGCTTCTGACCAACCATTCCTATAAATAGGAAATTAAGACCTTTTCCCGCTCATTCTCCATCATCCAAATTAGGGTATGATGGATTAGGTAGGATACAAAGAATCTATCCCACATTTCATATCTCTTCTAGAAACTTCTGCTTGAATCCTCTTTGAATTTGCCTAAAAATGATTTACTTTGAATTTTGTGCCACCAGCTCATCAATCTTATCTTCCACCAAGTACACAAATTTCAAGAAAATAAACTTGTTGGCTTAGATTCATCTACTTTATGATCTTTAAAATAATACAAAAGCTTGACATTATCTAGCTTCTGATGCTTGACACATACTATGTTGCTCAACATCCTCTATAAATTTTCTCTACATGAACTAAAATTTACTTGTGCTCAACATCAACTAAACTTTACTCA
The DNA here is from genome assembly GCA_028749045.1 of Cupressus sempervirens. Classification (NCBI taxonomy): domain Eukaryota; kingdom Viridiplantae; phylum Streptophyta; class Pinopsida; order Cupressales; family Cupressaceae; genus Cupressus; species Cupressus sempervirens. The sequence goes on from CM053792.1 coordinate 849,236,223, forward strand.
ACATCCACTATTCTGCTTGGCATACACTAGAATGAACTTTTACTTGGCTCCAATTGATTTTTTTCTCGTCTTGCACTGAATTTTCTTGACACCTACTCTCTACTCAGTCAAGCTTGGCAGACATCCTTTGTATAACTTGTTCTTCTAAACTTTCTTAGTGTAACTAGAAAACACGACAAACCCCTAAACCCCTTCAACTGGTATATAACTAAGAAGAAAGGTAATCTTTTTTCTCCATCTAGACAAGTTCGAGCGATGCGTTTCTAATGGTAGCTTGAGGTGGGAAAAATTTCCCATGATTTTAACATGGTCGAAATAGATTCTTAAGTAAATCATGTGCGTAAAAACCATTTGAGTTGACTCCATGGATCTAATTACAAACCAACTAGCAGCTACCCTTTAGCCTTACATTAAATCCAAATTGACCATAGGGATAAAGCATTCTTGAACTCTCTTATTTGTAAAATGACCTCATGGATTACATTTTTTAAACATACACATCTATCAAAGTTGGTTATCAAACATCTTTTTTCCAAAAAGAGATCCATTACTTATCTCCCTCAAAGTTGCTTTGTCCTTTGAGAGATTGATTGTTCACTTGATACAAAAACATTGTCTCAAAGTCAAACCAAGGCATACTTAGCATAGTCACTACCTCATCAGAGATTCATCCAAGCTTCGAAAAATATTGTAATCCTAATCACACCCATCCTATGTTGTTTTCCTCTAGCATCATCATTTCTAAAAATCATCCATCAAGTCCTCCTTTTCTCCCAAAATCCTAACTAGCCAATTTCTCTTCGTCATTTCCCACCCTATTTTCCATCTTCCTTGGATTTAGTCTTTCATCCTAATATGAGCTTCATCTACATCCCATTCTGAGCTTATTTTTTATCCTAATCCAAGCTTTAGTGTTCATCCATATTCACCCTTCATCCCTACCCAACTTATCATCAAAACATGATATCACAATCCTATTCTGATGAGTTTAGTCATCTCATCTATTATCCCACTCCATCTTATTCCAATGATGATGAAGGTCTTGTTGACCATGATGGGTATATTGAAACCCTCAGATATCTTTCTCCAAACATCCTCCAAAATCCAAACATTCCTCCAAACTACTCCACCTTGCCTTAATGCATACTTGCTACTACTCCTTATCATACCTTTGACAAGGGAAATCCATTATTACACTTGTAACAGCTCCTTCCTATATCACGCCCACATATTCTCCTCATACATTAGTCATGTCTCCATCTTCCTCAACCTTTATATCCCAATCTCCACTCTTCTAGAACAATGCTACTAGCTACATCCCTAGTCCAAGCCCACCATCTCAATATTCCCCAAACCATTTTCCAAATCCTCCAACCAATCATAGTTATACAATGCTATTATAAACAATAGTTCACTAAGATAACTGAGAGGTGGGGGGGAGGGGGGGGGGTGAATCAGTTAATTTATCTTCCTTAAATAAACTTAGCCATTCAACCAAAGTGAAAAATAACCATGCAAAGATGTGCACATAAACAATTACACCAGATATGTTAACTAGAGAAACCTTTGGTCAGAGAGAAAACCTCGATGGGAATGATTCCCACAAGATGGTGTACTAATACAAATATTCCTTATTAGAGGATGGACACTATTAGGAGTCTATTACAACATGTATTACATATGAGTCCCTATTAGGAGACTTTGAATCCTTGTTAGGAGATTTCAACCCTATTAGGGGTTGTCCCAACCCTGTTAGGAGTTGTAGTACAATGTATGCAAGAAGAGCCCACTGCTCAAACATGCAATTTCAATTACAAGAAGAGCTCACTATCCAAACATGCAATTTACTATAATGTTCTTTGTTTGTTCTGTCATCCAAAACAATCACTACTAGACCTTGTAGACCAGGTTGTGAACCTCGGATCCAAATATCAAACCTCAGATCACTTAGCAAAACCTCGGCAATGAAGTTTCCTTCACTTCTGTTTTGCTCTGCTTAACTTCGCATTAAGCTCTCTCTGTTAATTTCAATCACTTCTAATTGATCCACATCACATATTATGATAAAAGAAAATGTCCTTCCTTTATACAGATTTCATAAAACAATTCCCTAAGTGGGTTGTTAAGCTTTTTCAATTAATCTTTATAGGACCACATTAAGAACATGTTACACTTAGCGATAAAATTAATCTTTTGCCTTGCAACATGAATAAATTTTTGTACACGCAATATTATGATAAGTGAACTTACCCATGTCATCATCAACATGTCCTATTCATATCCTCAACCTTGATTCTTAGAATAACAATTCTGCTAAGAGATATAACAAGTTTTCCAGAACATGCCTCTGTAAACTCTATCTTAGAACATACATCACCAAAAATTACATAACTTCTTCTAGAATTATCATTTCTTCATCCAACATTAACTGAATATACCAAATACTCAGACATATCTCCCATAACCTTGGATAGTGAGAATACTCAACTAGCCATCCATACCAACTTGATCTTGCTGATGTTCTTCTGTCATATACCATAGAAAACTGCTATGTTGACATCAATGACAAACTCAATCATGAATGTAACATATCATCATAGTAACATATCTACAATACTCCCCCATAGGAATATCATCAACATTCATGCTTCCAACAAATGAATCACCCTAATCCCCTTACTCTTCCCAATCCAGTTCCATCCACTCCATCCTACATATCTTCTCTACCTTGTCTTAATCTACCATATTCCATTCCATCCTATGTTACCACAAACCCCCTTCCATAATTTGCCTACATCTCTCATTCCAATTCATATTCCATACCTCAATCCATTGCTCTTCCACTAGTAAGTCAACATAGTTTGTAATCCACCAACACACCTTCATATGTGAACTATATAGTCATGCCATCACCTTCCCCTGTTTCTAAACCATTTCTCAATCAACCAAGCCTACAATCTTCTACCAATCCCATAGATAGCTTTACACCATCTACTTATACCAATCCTTCATCTCAACCTCCAACATGCACATCTCTAAGAAGTTTTACAAGGAAACTAAAAGAAAACCCATCTTCCACACCCATCATTCCTCTTCCATCATCCTATCGTTATCATCCCTATTTCATCCACCCCACTTATCGGTCCCCTTCCATCTCCTACCTCCCATCCATCGAATCCCTTCAAATCCCATCCATGTCTCGTCCTCTTAGCATTACCCAAATACCATGTAATGAACCTAATAAGTACCTCCCCCATCAACCCATCCCCCTTTAAGAACCTCCCACCCATCCATCTACCTCACTTAAAGAAACCATATATACATCTCATATCACACCACCCACTCCAATCCAATCCTATCAAGATCTTATCGAAAAGGATGTTGAAATATCCCACATCACAAAAGAAGATCACACAATGCCATGCACTATATATCAAGATCCCATCATCCCACTTATTCCCCTACATGATCCACTTTTACCATTTACTCCATCCAAAGAGAAGTCACGTTCTCCTCCATATCCAAATCCTACCATTATACCTACTCCATCTCAATAGCTATTATCCTCCCTCTCTTCAAATCAAAATCCTATCCTTCCATCCCCTTTGCTTCATGATCATGCATCTCCTATAATCCATGGTAATAGATCTACAGGAGAAAAACTATCATACCCAAAACTTCAACTCTTTTTCCTAGTAATGGACTCACATCTTGTGTTCCAAATAATGAACATAATATTGAAAAAAGAAATAAAAATGTATCTCTAGATGTTGGTAACCCTTGTATCCCTTCATGGTCCCAAGTCCTTCCATCTTCACCCCAAAGTTCCCATTCATATTATTCCACATCTATTTTGGGCCCTTATCCTACTACTTCTTTCCATCCCTCCATATCACTATATCCCTCATCTAAATCCTCCACCCTTTCCATCAATTTTGGGTCCTTATATACCTAATCTGAACCCTTTATCTCCTCTATCTATTTTAGGACCTACTCCTTCCTCACTTCCATCTGTATCAGGTCCTTATCCTTCATTTCCTCCATCCGTTTTGGGCAATTATATGCATCCATATCTTCTATTCCAACCTATCACTCATGTTGAAAACAAATATTCAATTGTATATTATCTTTGATGTTACAAAAAATGTCAAGTATTTACTAGCTAGTGTTTGTCAAGCATTCTAGAGAAAACCAAGTTCAGAGACACTATGTGCCAAGCTTCACTCAGGCACCAAAGAGAAGTTGGCATGGAACCAGTGTTAACCGAGATCACTAGGTTACCAAAGGAATTTAGTTTAGGATTAAGTGTTAACCAAGTTCACGGGTTAATAAAGGATGTTTGAAGAAAGTCTTTTTTGGAGTTAGTGTTGATAGAGTTGGGTCGGCTAAGGAAGGATTTTCTTGAATAAACATATTTAGTTTGATGAATTTATTTGTTAAGTCTAGCTGACTTAAGGGATGAATATTGAATATTTGTAAGTGTATTCAAGCTGACTTGACTAGGAAAAATATATAAGTAAAAATTCAAGTTGTGGGATTGAAAGAGAGAAGCATGAGATTGAAAAGATAAGCCAAGGAAGAAAATTGGAAGGATAGAAGAGAATCCTAAGTTGAATGAGTTGTAAAGTTTTATTTGATCAAGAAGGATCAAGTATTCAATCCAGAAAAGAGATCTAAAATTAGTAATATAGTTGCATCAACAATCAGGTCATATCATTGTTACTCTTTAATAATTGTACTAGTGTATCAAATCTCTTAACAGAGTTAGCTTAATAACTATCTGTCAAATCCTCTAACAAGGTGTCATTTCTAGATTGAAGTGTAAAGACCTCTAATAAGGACATTACTAATAGGGTGATTGAATCCTTTAATAAGGTCACACCTAACAGTTTTTTTTGTAACCTTTAACAGAGTTGGCCTAATAGGGCTCACTTCAGAAGAGTGAAAAATAATAACTAATTGCAATTGGTGGTTTTTCCCAAATTGGGTTTCCACGTTAAATCTTGGTGTCATATGTGTTCATGTTATTTTATTTCTATTGCTACAACTAAGTTAATTAAAGATAATCACATTAAACATCTAAAGAATTAATATTTCAATGTTTATTGAGTTATAGTAATTCTTAGTGTTTGCTGAGTGATTTAGTGCTAACCAAGTTACAACAATATTTTTAGTTTCAATAGAGTTTGGTTTGGTTTTGATTTGTATTGTATTGACATCTAAGGGATCTAGGATTTATTTTTGTGGTAATAGATTCACCCCTCTCCTCTTAATTACTCTTATATTTCCAACAATTGGCATCAGAGCTCTTGGCGCTTGTAGAGAAGGTTTCAAGGACCTAAGATAAAGATTAGGATGTCTTACAGAAGGGAGATCCCTAAGATGAATAGAGATAACTTCAAGGCATGACAAGAACTCGTGAGATTGCATTTGACAACCATTAGAGACTCAAGCCTAAAGTACCTAGATGCCAAATATGTGGCACCTTTTGGAACTACAACTATTGAAGAAATTATAGAAAAGAAGAATCATAACATTATGATGATTGATATTGCTTCAACTCTCAGCTATGCTGAATTTGATGAAGTTAAAGACTGTAATACTGCTCATGCGATGTTGATCAAGCTCAAAGCCATCTATGGAGGAGATGATATAAGGAGAGCCAAGGTAGAAAGTCTCAGAGGTCACTTTGATCAAATGAGGATGAGAGAAGATGAGAACATTACAAAATACAATGAAAGAATAAAAGCCATTATATATCCAATCAGAGCCTCAGGAAGAAAGATAGAAGATGGGACAGTGGTAAGAAAGGTTCTCAGAACACTTCTTCCTAGATATGCAATTAGAGTGTTATAAATTCAAGAGATGAGATGCAATCCCAAGAATGATATATCATTGGATGTACTAGTGGGAAGGTTGACAAAATTTGAGTTAGATAACTATGATAAGTATGTTCCTAACACTAGCAACCTTGAGTCTCCATTTCACGCCAAGTTATCACTAAAGAATAAAGCTACAAAATCTAAAAGGCAATCTGACAGTGAGGATGAAGATGGTTCTAATGAAGATCTTGAAGTCATTTAAGCATAACTTGCAAGAAGATTTTCCAAGGGCAAAGGGAAGTACAAAGGCAAAATTCCTTTGATCTTCTTTTCTTGTGAAGAAGTTGGTCACATTGCCACAAGGTTTCCAAATAGAGAAGGCAAAGAAGAAAAGAAGAATGAAATGTACAAGGGAAAGAAGGACTTCAAAATCTACAAGAACTACAAATATCATGAGAAGATTTTCTGGAGCTTGATTGTGTCACAATTTTTTAAGCATCAACGTTTCAGATCACACATAGTGATCCATCATTAGGATGAGGAGTGCAAGAGAATAGAGAAATAAAGAATCTTCTTCCTCCCTACTTTCAGAGTCTTTAGCAATGTAACGAGATTTATTACCTTTGTCTTTGTAGTTCTTTAATGTCATTTGATTTCCAAAATCCATTACTAATATCATGAGAAGATTTTCTAGAGCTTGATTGTGTCACAATTTTTTTTAGAGTCTTTAGCAATGTAACAATATTTCTTACCTTTGTCTTTGTAGTTCTTTAATGTCATTTGATTTCCACAATCCATTAGTAATATCATGAGAAGATTTTTTGGAGCTTGATTGTGTCACAATTTTTTAAGCATCAACGTTTCGGATCACACATAGTGATCTATCATCAGGATGAGGAGTGCAAGAGAACAAGATTTCTTACCTTCGTCTTTGTAGTTCTTTAATGTCATTTGATTTCCACAATCCATTAATAATATCATGAGAAGATTTTTTGGAGCTTGACTGTGTCACAATTTTTTTCAGAGCCTTTAGCAATGTAACAAGATTTCTTACCTTTGTCTTTGTAGTTCTTTAATGTCATTTGATTTCCACAATCCATTAGTACTATCATGAGAAGATTTTCTGGAGCTTGATTGTGTCACAATTTTTTAAGCATCAACGTTTTAGATCACACACAATGATCCATCATTAGGATGAGGAGTGCAAGATCCATCATCACTTTATTTCTCTATTCTCTTGCACTCGTCATCTTGATGATGGATCATTGTGTGTGATCCGAAATGTTGATGCTTAAAAAATTGTGACATAATCAAGCTCCAAAAAATCTTCTCATGATATTACTAATGGATTGTGGAAATCAAATGACATTAAAGAACTAAAAAGACAAAGGTAAGAAATCTTGTTACATTGCTAGAGACTCTGAAAGTAGCGAGGAAGAAGATGAAATGGTCTACAGTATTGTTAAGGATGAATTAGATGATGAGAATGATAAAATAACACTTATCTCACATATTAGTAAGAATGATACATGGATTATTGATAGTGGCTGTTCTCACCATATGACTAGTGACAAATATAAATTTGAGAACTTAGTACACTATGATGGTGGAAGTTTTAGATTTGGCAATGATGAACCATGTTATGTGAAAGGTAAAGGTTGTATTGCACTAACCAATGATCTCATATGTGATAATGCTTATTGGGTTGAAGGACTAAAGTATAATCTACTTAGTGTGGCTCAATTGAATAACATTAGATTTAACGTAGAATTCATGAATGAAAAGGCCAATCTGCTGGATGGAAAAGGAAATCTAGTTGGGATTGGTTCTATGCACCCTAAAATGGTCACCTAGACTATGGGCCCCAATTCTTCAATTTATCAATTTCCCAAATCAATGCATCGTAATATTTTATTGAATCAATTCAAATCATTTTTCTTAATCAAATTGCAATTAATTTAATTATTTCAATATTTCCTAAGGTTTGATCATTTCATCAATAACCTTATTTAACTAAAATAAAACATCCTTTTAAATAAATAGAATAATCTTATTTAATTAAAAAATCTCTCTTTTAATTAAATAGTTTTATCTTATTTAATTAAAATCTTTCTTTTTATTAAATAATTTTATCTTATTTAATTAAAAGAAAATCTCTCTTTTAATTAAATAGTTATATCTTATTTAATTAAAATCTTTCTTTTTATTAAATAATCTTGTCTTATTTAATTAAAAGAAAACATCCTTCTTCTTTTTTAAATTTTAAAAGAGGGGTAAACACTTTGACTTGGAGCTATGAACTAGTGAGGCCACAAATAGGGGACCTCATCCCCATTATATTTGAACCTTGATGGCAAGGATAACAACTCAACAACTTAACCATCACAACATGCCACTATTGGCAAGAAAACATCCTTTTAAATAAATTAAATAATCTTATTTAATTAAAAGAAAATATCTCTTTTAATTAAATAGCTTTATCTTATTTAATTAAAATCTTCATTTTAATTAAATAATCTTATCTTAGTTAATTAAAAGTAAATCCTTCGTTTAATTAAATAAATAAATACCCACTTAAAGCTCTCTTTTTGATGACAAAAGGAAATAAATCAAATAAAGATTCTTCTTTTTTGCACATATCTCTAAGTGGTGAGCTTTTTCCTCTTACTTATCTTTTTAGGGATTTATCCCACATTGCTCTTGTGAGAAGCCTCCCATCTCCATAGTTTCTTATATAAGGAGTCCTTTGCTTCTCATTTAGATAGATTTTAGTTGTGATGGTATTGTTATGCTATAGGTTTGGAGAGAAATTTTGGAGAAGGAGTTTGAGCCTTAGAGTTTGGACATTGGAGCTTCATTACAACTTCTATCTTCTTGCCTTCTTCTCTCATGCATCTATGACTTCTATCATCATGCTTCATCCTTGCATTTTCATATTAGCTTAGAGTCATATTTGCTTTCATAGATTAATCTTGTATTCATATTTCCTTTCATAGATTAGATTTCCTTTCTTGCATTGCTTTGCATTGTTATCATTTAGATTAGCCTACATCTTCATTTGCATGCATATTTTGATCTTTGAATCTCTCATTTTATGGTGTACTTGCATGGGCAAAAACTAGGTCAAATTGAGGGCCTCCATTAAAAACCCTTGCAATCCATGAATAGAGAGCTATGAGTCACCATTTGAGATCTCATTCTTGAGAAATCTTGGATATAATGACTCATAGATGTGTGTCAACATTTTAGCACACACTGGAAAGCAAACAAAAGGTAATCCATTCTACCTAGATCTGAATGAAAGTTCATGTTTCATTGCTCAATTAGAAGAAAGATGGTTATGGCATAAGAGGTTATGTCATGTGAATTCTAATAACCTGATAAACATAAGCAAGAACAAAAGGGTTAGAGGCATTCCAAGCTTGAAGAAACCTGACATGGGCATGTGCAAGAATTGTCAAATTGGTAAGATGGACAAGACAATTTTTCAAAGAAAAAACTATCATTCTGAAGAAGTTCTTGAGCTGGTCCATACAGACCTTTGTGGACCTATTGGCATAGAAAGCTACATAGGAGATAAGTACTTTATTTTATTTGTTGACGATTATTCAAGAATGATGACTATTATGTATTGGAAGGACAAATAAAAAGCTTTTCAAAAGTTCAAATGGTATTTGGCTAGAGTGGAGAAAGAAACAAGAAAGAAACTAAAATGTCTAAGATTAGACAGAGGAAGAGAATTCATTTCTAATGAATTCAATGAATTCTAAAACGTGAGAGGAATCAAAAGATAAGTGTCTGCACTTGGCACACCTCAACATAATGACATTGTTGAAAGAAGGAATAGATCAATCATGGATTGTGCAAGGACCCTTATGATAGAAAAGAATGTTTCTATCAAATACTAGAAGGAAGCAATCGACATTGTATTTCATACCTTGAACCGAGTTTAGTTGATGAAGGGTTCAAATCAAGCATCTTTTGAATTATGGTATGGCTATAAACCTAATGTGTGTTACTTCAAAGTATTTGGTAGTAAATGATATATTTTGAAGGAGTCTAGAAAAGGAAAATTTGATGTCAAAAGTGATGAAGGTATATTTTTGGGATATTTCAATAAGAGCAAAGCATATAGATGTTTGAATCTATCTACTTATAAAGTTATAGAAAGTTCACATGTGAAGATTGATGAGTTTGTAGAAAAGAGTGAAGAACAAAGTAGTAAGGAACCTAAAGACTATAGAATTTTTTTTTACTATGATCATGATACTATTCCTAATGTTCAAGCAAGTGGAAATTAGTAGCCTTCACCACCCATTAATCCATGCTTTCATTTGTTATCTCCTCATCTCAAGATTTTCCTGCTATCTCCTCATCCTGAGCTTTTCCCACTATCTCGTCATCTTGAGATTTTCCCACTATCTCCTCATCCTGAGCTTTTCATCCACTATCTCCTCCTCCTGAGATTTTCATCCACTATCTCTTCATCCTTTGCTTTCCTCATGCTATCTAATCATCCTAAGCTTTTTCCATTGTATTATCTCTGATCAATTCTGTTATCCTATCATACTGAGATTTTATACAATATCCCTTGTAAATACTTTGGTCTGTAAGTTGTATATTCCTGAAGCGTTAGCCCTTAGCTTAGTACCATCTTATATCTCTCACCTTTTAATGTTAGTTCACGCCTGATCAAAATATGTAGTTCTCCTAGTTATGCATTTCAGAAAGTCCTCATATGAGATCCTTTGTCATCAAGGCATTGTCCTAAAAGTTTTAGTTTTCCTAAATCTCATCACTACTCTAGATACCACCAATAAGTTCTTATAGGACATAACTTTCCTCTCATCTAATCTTGGTCTGTGCATCTCCCATCCTATTGATCTCTTTGGTAAATAATTATTTTCTATGGATTTACTATTTCTTTCAATATTGTATTTCGATTTTGATTCTTGATTATCTTTTCTAAGAAATTTGGTTATTTCCTCCTCAAAGTCACCATGATCACTTTATATCATGGTGTGCTACGAATGGGGAAATTTGTGAGCAAGGTATTCATTAGGTCTTTTGTCTCTTTCTTTTTTGCTTGTGAGTGAGTCAAATGTGACCCTTGCATATCCCAAACATGTGATCAATTGTAGTTGCATGACACACTTGGGAAATATTGCTTGTTTGTGGGTTGCCTAGTATCATTTTCACTCTACTTCCTCTAGGATTCATGTGTGATGTTGGGAAAATCCTTGCATGTTTATTTCAAGTTAGTCTTATGTAAAAATGGTGAAAAGGCCTTGATGTTCTTCTTAACCTTGGCATGCCTCCAATATTCATATATCAAAATAAGTGCTCAACTACATGCTCTTATTTGGAACACCCCCATGCTCAAGCTTCAAAGGATTCCCTCACCCATCCATTCCACAAAAACACAAGCCAATTTTTCAGAATCCTGCCTGATCCAAGACAAAATCCTATCCAAGCATCCAATCCAATCAATCCTACAATCATGATCTAACCACTCTATCAATCCCATAATATCCCAAGTTACCCATCTCCTTTCCATATCTTGCATTTGTCCACCGCTTGTCTCCAAAGAAAGTCCTTCACCCATGGTTATTCTTGTGTACATGATTCTCCTTCATCTTTTTCTCCCACAGTGAGAGTCTAAGTCCCTGTTAGTCCTCTCTTAGCCACTCTGTATTCCTCTCTCTTGCCCCAGATTCTTGTACTATTTAAGAAGCTGTTGGGCCTTATTTTCTCTCCTTGCTGCCTTCTCGAGAGGGGCATAACACAATCTGATCTCCCCTCTTTCTGTTAAAGACTAGGGCAAATTTATTGCTTTAAAAATCTTCTTCCTGTCATCTATCTTCAAACTTCTTTGAAATAATATTGTTCCAACACTATCTCAAAGAGGGAGAAAATATAGACACCTAAATTTGATTACATCATTTATTTAGCCCTATTTAGTCATCTCCTAAGGCTTCACTGATTAAGTACTTAATATTTAATTAATTCAATGTCATCCCCTAGTTAATTAATTCAGTTAATCAACTATAGCCCAATTGATAAAATCAAATGACAAATGAAAAGTCTAATCATCAACTAAATCTCTATTCTCCTATTAAATTAAATAAATGTATAATATATATCTAATTTAATCCTAAAATCCCCTTTGATTTAATAAAACATTTTAAATCAAATCCCCAACCTCTAACTATTCCTAAATCTCTATCATTAGCTAAATCCAACCCATTCACTCATGCTAACCTTGCTTAGCCAACTAATTGACCCACCTTGTAAGTGTTAGCCCACTTGCATCCCTCTAACATGCCACTTTCATCCTAATTCCCTCTTAAGTTAAGAATAATCAACATGTGTACAACTTTAACTAAGGGTTAAGAAGTCCTAAGCCAAAGCAAAGTCAAACTTCTATCCCATCCCTCTTATATTCCTATCCAAATGACTTAAAGCTTCTTACATGTATTAAAGACCCCTTAAGGTCTCTTACATTCCTCTTCATACTCCTCCCTCATAACTCCCTTTGACCCTCCACTTTGACCATCCCCTTACATCCAATTCCCTTATGACACTTGTCACAAGGCTATGGATTTGAAGAAGCATAATCCATGTGCTTCCCTCTCATTGCATCCTATCCCTCTCTCATCCTTCCTCCATATTTGCATCCTAGCCCTCCATCCTCACATCCTTGGATTACAAATGAAATCCTCTCCCTTTACAATTATCATCAACTCTTATTCAAACTCACAATTCCCCTTTGGAGAATAAATCACTCAATCATACCCTTACCATGTAGGAATCCACACTCACCCCATACACCATCTTTTATCCATTGAAGGATCTCATCCATTGAAGGCTTGAAGCAATCTTGAGCATACATATAACCATCTTGGACTCATCTACTCATCAAAGGAGGCTTGGAATGTCAATTGTGTGGTTTGTGTCCCCTTTTTACATGCTTTCCTTTTGTCCACTCATAGGTGTTAACCTTATTGTTCTTGTTGAGTGCTTCATTTAATCATTGTATTCAATTGACACTAATAATTTTTAGGTGATGCAACCATGACTATCACAAAAACACCTACCATTACTATTGATTACAATGCTATCTTATGATAAAAGTGACTTATAGTAGATCCCGAGGAACAAAGTGTGTCAATAGTTGAAGAGAAAAGAGATGAAGAGCCTACTAGGGTAGAACAAAATGAGAAGGGTAATACTAATGGTAACACAAGAATTATAGAGAGACAAAATGTTTTAGTAGAGAAGTATATTACAGGTGAAGTATGACCATAATTATCAAGACTTCTTGTCAAGTGAATAAAGGAGACAATGTCATCTAGTGTAATAAAAATCGAGTAGAAGAGTCAGGAGCCAAGGAAGGTAGAGGTTTCTCATATAGTTTAGACACCGAGTGTAGAACCCCCTACACGATTGGGAGCTCAATAAGATGTCACTCCTAAAAAAGAGGTGGTTACAACTCAAAAGGAGTCATCTTTAGTAAGTATTGATATAAATGAAGTCCAAGAAATGAAGAGATTGAGAGTGGATATGCCATCACACGCATTACAATTATCCTTGCTAAGAAGCAACACCTTAGAGTCCAAGAAGAAAAAAATGCTGAAAAAGAAAACAAAATCACTTGGGAAGCTAGTGTCACTTGATGAAGTTATAGTGATCCCAAAGTATGAAACTAACAATTTAACCTATGAGCAAATGCAAACTATGCAAGAATTGTTAGCAAGGAAGACCAGGTAGGAAGAATTAAGAAGAGAGCATCAATAGAAATAGGTACTTCAACATATGAAGGATATCTTTGTTTATGCTTATGATATTAAAGGCATTGATGAGAAAGCCCCTATTATGGCTCAATTAATTAATATTATGGAAAAGGTGAATGATGATGACACAAATGTAAATAAAAATTTATCAAAATGATCGTAGAAAAAGTTTGAGAAGAAAGTCTTGGAGAGAGTGTCAACTAAAATTGTAGACAAGTAGGTTGAACTTCCTAACCTTGTAAATAATATAGAGAAAATTGTAAAGAATATTATATCTTTGTACAAAAATTTATGTGATGTTGAATTCTTTACAAAGGACAATCAAGAGCTTATTATAGGAAACAACTAGATTTGAAATCAATTGGATATTCTTTGAACATGGACATTGTTGGAAGTTTGTTGAGATACTGAAATACTAAAAGGGTGGGGGGGGGGGGGGTGAATCATAATCACTTTTAACCTTCAAAACAATCTGATTGCATTCACCACATTAACCATCTCATATCTAGATTATGCATAACATTACTTATAACTTCAAATGTTGAAATAGATCTAACTATGTATCACATCCATCAATATGAAAATATAAACACATAACACAAAGATTTTGGTTACCCAAAAACCCTCCAAGGTGAAGGTAAAAATAAAAAAGTTATTCTATTAGGACTAAAAATTAAACACTATTTTTGGCCTTGTTAAAAGCTTTACATAGACTACTAGGTCTACCTTGATTAAAGGATTTAACACTTACAATGAAGTAAGAACTATATTAGGATATTTAAATAGGCTCATTAGAACCACTCTACTAAGATATATATCCTGGTTCATTTTACCAAATGATTCAGTACTTGATCCTTTGGTCTTCACTTATAATGCTTATTACCAATATCATCTTTCCAATCTCTAATCTAATCTTCTATTTGATATATCTTTACCCTACTCTCCACTGCTTCACTAGGTCGCTAAACTCAATTACTTCACAACTTCATTTGAAACCTCCAAAACCTAACTACTTCACATAATGATTTTCTTCCTTTCTCTTTACACACTCATACTTCATATAAAATAGGGTTTGTATATGTCATTATAAAGACATTTGTAGAGTATTCTAGAATAAGATCAATGATCTAGATGTTTTCCTTTTTGTTGCTTCATATGATTGGTTGTCCCACCTTCATATGGATCAATGATCCATGCCAAAATGCATAAATACCTCTGTAACAAACTCTACGACATTAAAGGTTGTTTATATGTCAACTCAAAATGGTTTACCTCAAAGTTTGTACCATTTTTGTTCTCACTGTATTACTCGGCACATATTGTCTCTGATGCTTAGTCATAACTATTCTTCCTACTAATACTTGACCTCAACTAAGTTTAATGCACACAAGACTTCCTACAAACATTTGTTTATATTTATTTATTTATAAAGAAAAGACATTAATATTCAACTAACAGTTTTTGCAATCTCTTCGACTGCAAGAAGATCTACCCATGCCAAACATTCATGAAGAAAGATTTTTACCAACAAAATGAACCCTTTTTAGACATAATTTTGATCATCATTCTTATGCCATATGTTCATATCTTATACATCAAAAGTACAAAATTCTATACTTAAGGGATGATAAAGTTCAATATGTTATAGAAAAATGTTCACAAAAAGGGTAAAATAGACATCTATTTCTTCATGTCATCATTGCCCCCCCAACCAACTTGATGCTGGTCCCTTCAGCACTTATAAATTTCTAATCCTCATTTGTAGCCTAAGATCATTAGTGATCTTCTCACCTGATTCATGAGCCCTGTAGTTAAATTATCCATGATTCTGTTTTAACCTTTCCCATTTCTACTCTTCAATGACCATATTATAACTAGCAAAAGAATCATACTTTCCAAGCATAGGATGCAAGAGTTTTGGTGGTTGAAAATGAAGAGGAACCCAATAACTCTTTTGATTTCTGCCTAGCATCATATAGCTAGGCATCCTGCTAATAGCCAACTCCAAATTTTGAGGAGAGTGCAATTCCCTTATTTTCAGATCTTTTGATAATCAAAAAATGATAACCTTGTTGATCATCACCATCATAAAAGGTTGACAATCCTATTTTTCTCATCATCCTCCTAAAGGTGACAACACTGCTACTTGTCAAAATGAGAGCCTTGTTGATCATCACCATTTTGAGGATGATAGCATTGTTGCTTGTCCAAGTGACAACCTTGCTACTCATCCTAAAGACCATCCTAAAGATAATAGCCCTATTGTCTGTCATCATACACCACCGGACATTTCTACTCCATTAATTGTCAGCCTTAGTTTGTACCAACAGTTTCAATGGGAAAAGGAAAATTGGGACCTAGAGAGGAAACAATTGCTTAGAACTATAAAGGAACAGGCACAACAAATCAAAGAAAAAGATAGTGAAATTACAGTCCTGTAGGTAGTAGATGTTTGAAGTTGTTGAAGAATTAGTAGGAGAATCCATGATGGTGACTAATGTGGAGTAGCTAAAGAGGTTAGTGAGAAAAGGAAAATAAATTGACTTCTTGAAGAAGCACTAGAAGAGGTGAAGCAAAAATTGGATGCAGTTGCAGAGGTAGCCAAGAAAAGGGAAGAAGAAGAAGATGGGAAGGGTAAGAAGGTAGCAAAGGAAGACATAATACCTAAACTTGATCCTATCTTGCAAGAATAACCTTCCTTAAATGCAATCAATGCCTATAGAGGTAAATCCTTAGAAGGAGTGCCATTTTTCAGTGGTAAGATGAATATTGATGTAGTTATAGATTGGTTAAAGGGTATGGAGAACCACTTTGAGTGTGAGGGTATCTCAGAGGAAAATAAGGTTAAGGTGGCTAAGTCAAGGCTTAGAGGCTCTACTTTAACATGGTGGAAGTATGTACAATATGAAAGAGTCAGCATGGGCAAGAATCCAATTGCAAATTGGAGTGCTATGGCAAACAGAATCAAGGAGAACTTCCTACCTGAAGACTTTGAGATCCAACTCCATAAAAAATGGGAAGGGCTGAAGAAAAAAGATCTTGATGTGAACTCCTATACTAAAGAATTTCAAAGGTTGTGTTTGAGATCCAAGAAGAAAGAAGAGCAGTCACTCAAGGTGGTAAGGTATCTTCGTGGCTTGAAGTGGAACATTCAAGAGGAGCTTAGCTCATGGTCCCTTACCACTATCCAAAGATGTCATTAGCTAGCTTTGAAGGTAGAAGAAAAGAATAAGAGGAAAGGAGATTCTAACTTCAAAGATAGAGGCAAAGATAGGAATTAGAAAAACCAAAGTGGAGGCTACCAAGGCAAAGGTAGTGAGCAAAAGAACCAGGGTGAAAGAAAACCCATGGAGAAAACTAGTGACCACTCTTCAAGGGGTGGTTATAATAGAGGGAGAAGAAATCAAGGAGGATCAAGCCAGAGTAGAGGAGGTAGGAGAAGCTCTTACTTTTCAATAATTAAATGTTATAATTATGGTCAACTAGGCCATCCTGCCTATAGGTGCTTGGACAAACCATCTTCCTCAAGCCAAGATTAAAGGTTAGCATATGCAGAAGAAGATAATGCAAGTTGCAAGGATGCTGACATAGACCATATTGAATCTAAAAAAGGTGAGAAACTCATGTTTAGGAAGGTGTTGATAAAGAAACCAACCCCCTGATGAGCCTAGACATAGGAGGGCATTATTAGGGATCAAGTGCAAGATCCTAGGAAAATTTTGCAAGGTGGTGGTTGATTTGAGATCAACTAATAATATAATATTAGAGGAGGCTATTATAAAGCTCAAACTGAAGAAGATACCTCATGACAACCCTTACAAGGTCATATGGTTTAACAAAGGGCAAACCATCCTAGTGAATGAGAAAGCATGGGTGGACTTCTCAATTACAGGATATAAAGACCAGTTGTTGTGTGATATTTTGCCAATGGATGCTTGTCATATTTTGCTAGGGAGTCCATATCAATTTGATAGGGAGATGGTGTATGATGGAAGGGATAATTGTAATGTCCCCATCATTTTATCATCTGAGTGGAGTTCTTAGCCTTTACATCCTCTGAAGGCTAAGTGGAGAAATAAGGAAAAATTGATTAAATTAATTACTTATAAAGTCATTAAATAAATTAAAATCAAAAGGTGAATTTATATTTAATTAGTTTAATTTTCTAGAAGCACAATTAATTATTGTATTGCAAGGAAGAGGCTTCTAGAGAGTGCATTTTCTAGAAATACAATTAATTATTGTATTGGAAAGGGGGAAGCTTCTAGAGAATGCAATTAAATAATATTCTATTTCCTTCTAAAAGGGTGGAGGAAAAGAATAAATAGAGATAAGAGCTTCATTGTTAATCATCTGATTATTGTGAATTGCATTTGATATAAACTTGGGAGAAGAAACTAAGGTTTTTGATTTCAATCAGCCATTGTAGAATGTCAACTCTTCAGTGTTGCACCCATTTGAGGCGGTGAAATATCCACTAAATTTGGATCCCAGGAGAGCTTCATTCTGGAGTTCTATTTATGCTTAAATTGGAGAATACATTTTGGCTGATATAGTATGCATGCACGATTCTGCGTTGCAATATTTATGTTTGATTCATTTCCATTCTTGGGCATCACAATTATGAGGTTCCTCTTGTAACTATTAGTTAGTTAGTATTGTAATTTTTAGGCATATGATTTTGCTGTGATAATACAGAATTAGATTTTGGCATTACTGTAGTCATTATTGTAAGCCCATTTGTCTTGGCAAACTCATAGCAACATTGTACATGAGAATGACTTCAATAAAGGAGATACATTTTGCATACCATTTGTTTGACATAATGTCCATCGAATAGCATATATGATCAACATAATAGTTGTACGTTAATTATTTGTCAAAATTTTAGTTAGCTGTAGATATGCATTCCATATCTAGTTTCCATTTATATGCATTGAAAATACCAAAGAACTGCACTTGCATATTAGTTTATTGTAAGAGGCATTATAGTATCATTTGTGAGCATTCTAATTTTCTTAGCATTGAAACAAATCATACAAGTGTTTAAAAATATTCCTTGAGCTAAAATTAGTTAGTTTGGGAAAGGGATATTACATTGGTATCAAAGCTAAATCCTACCATCCTGAGGGTTTAGCAATCACAAGCCACTTGGGGTTGGCTCTCATAGATTTTTCACTATCAGGAAAGCTTTATTTGATAGGGAACAATATTTTGATAGGTAGCCAGACACCATGGGTGATAGGAAAGAGTGTAGCCCACCAAGAGATAATTGGAATGAGGACCAAGAAACAAGGAAATTTTACAAAGCAATGGTTATAGGACAAGAGTAGATGGCTCAGGCTTTGTAGACACTCACCACCATGGTTGAGTACATGAACCCATAGGACAAATGGAATCAGGAACAAAGGGATAATAGGAGTGTAGTGGGATCACCTAGAGCTCATAGAACTCTTTCTAGAACAACAGACAGGCCCACACATCATACCTTTGTTAGAGAAGAACCAATATAGGAACCAATAGAGGAAGTTGTGGATGAGAGATTAGAAGATATCCTAATGGAAAAATGATGAATGAGAACTATTAGTTCCTCAAGTTTGGGAGAGGATGACCTTTGAACACTTTTTAAATTAGAGGAGAGAACATTACAGGTCATTCAGATAGGATAGGAGGCCTAGGGGTCAAAATAGTGAGCTGAAAAGGGCTACAAGCAAGCTTACTATGCCTACATTTGATGGAAGTGGTAAGATGACAACTCAAGCTTGAATTCATAAGCTTGATACATTCTTGGCACTGAGGCCAATGATAGAGATTGAAGCTATCAAATACACCACTTTGCATTTGGAGGGAGTAGCACATGATTGGTGGTACCATGGTATAGTTACACTTCAGCATAATCAGGTGACAGAGTACCAGGACTTTTTGGATAGGTTGGTTGAAATATTTGACAAGAAAGATCCAGAGGTTTACTTTTGGGAATTAGCATAGTTGAAACAAATAGGCAACTTGGAGTATTTCATTGGTGAATTTCAGTGGTTGGTAGTCATGGTGCCAAACATTTCAGAGCCTAGATTGATAGTTCTTTTCATTAAGGGCCTATCTGAACCACTAAGAGGTTGGATAAAGGCATTTGATCCCATTTCTTTATAGGAAGCAATGAAAAAGGCAAGAAGTATGGAACATGCAGTCCCAACAAACAAAATTTAGTCCAAAGGAGCATCTTCTAGTAAGGATAACAAACCATTTTATACAAAACTAGAGAGGACTAATTTTAAAAATGATTCTAAAGATCAAACTCCAATACCTTTTTGATAGGGAAACATTAAATGATTTGAGGAAGAAAAAATTATGTTTCTACTATAAGGGACCCTATGATGCAAACCACGATTGTCCTCTTAGACCAAAGGGCAAAGATAACAGAGCTATGTGGGCATACTATGAGGAATCAGAATCATATAATTCAAACCAACAGTTTGATATAGAGGAAATTGATGGTGAAAAAAGGAAGAAAAGGCCGAAAACTTGTCTAAAATGGAGTCCAAGGATGGGGAAGGAGATGGAAAACTTAGGGAAGCTCATCTCACTAGTATTAAGCAGGAAGGATCATTTCGTATGAGAGAAGTACTTGCTAGACAACGAGTTATAACTTTGGTTGATACTAGTGCCATTCATAATTTTATTGATGCTAGGTTGGTGGAGAAGCATGGCATAAAAACAAAGGAGTTTGGGGGAATTAGAATGAGGGTAGCCAATGGCTATGTCCTCAATTGTGATCATAAGATAATTAGACTCCCATTGGAAGTTAATAATTATGCCTTTAAGGCAGATTTATATGTTGTGCCTATGGGAGATACAAATATTGTCCTTAGGATGAGTTAGTTGCACGATATTGGTGAGTTCACTCTCAATCTCAAGGAGATGGAGATGAGGTTTAAAGTGAATGGGAAGACATATTCTTAAGGCAATCAGGGACAATGATTTCAAAATAGTGTCTTTTTGGAGGATGGCTAGATTGATTCGACATGATTAGGTAGAGTGGGTAGCAGAGTGCATGTTAATGCCATCATAGACAACAGAAGATTGAATATCCTCCTGATATTCAAGAGCTTAGAGTTAACACTCTAAGGTGTTCAGTGACATTCCACCAAGTAGACCACGAGATAGGGGTATTTAACACATCATTGAGTTAGAGGAGGGGGCTAAGCCCATCATGATTACACCTTACAGGCATCCAAAGAGGTTGAAGGATGAAATAAAAAAAAACCATAAAGGAGTTAATTGCTATGGGCCACATTAGACCAAGTAAGTCTCCTTTCACTTCTTCAGTGGAGTTGGTGAAGAAGAAGGATGGGACATTGAGGATGTGCATTGATTACATGGTGCTTACTAGGAAGATAATTAAAAATAAGTACCCTATTCCTAGGATTGATGAGTTGATAGATGAGTTTCATGGAGCTTGCTTCTTCTCAAAAATAGATTTGAGATCAGGTTATCACTAGATCAGGGTTAAAGAGTAGGACATTGAGAAGACAACCTTTAGATGTCATTGTGGCCATTTTGAGTTTGTAGTTATGCCATTTGGGCTAACTAATGGACCTGCTGCTTTTTGGGAAATAATGAATAGGGTTTTCCATCCTCAGTTGAGGAAATTTGTACTTGTCTTCTTTGATGATATCTTAGTGTATAGTAGATCTTGGGAGGAGTGCTTGGTTGACCTTGACACGGTGTTGGATATATTGGATAGAGAGTCCTTGTATGCAAAGGAGTTGAAATCTAATTTGGGTATGACAAAGTTGTTGTATTTGGGTCATATCATCAGTGTAGAAGGCATACACATGGATCCTAAAAATATTCATGCCATTGTGGAGTGGCCTTCATAAGTGAACTTTACACAGCTGAGGGGATTTTTGGGATTATATGGTTTCTACAGGAGGTTTGTGGATGGATATTCCAAGCATGCAACACCCTTGACATATTTGATTAGAAAGAGAGCCTTCTTATGGACTCCCGAGGTACAGGAGTGTTTTGAGAAATTTAAGGAGCTGATGACTTCTTGTCCAGTATTAGCATTACTAGATTTTAGAAAACCTTTTGAGCTATGCTATGATGCTTCTAGAGAGGGCATTGGAGTGGTGCTTATGTAGGAGAAGCACCCTATTGCTTATGAAAGCAGGAAACTAAGAGGGCCAGAGTAGAGCTTCAACATATATGATAAGGAGATGTTAGCCATTATGCATTCTTTGGCTAAATTAAGGCAATATTTGGTAGGTAGCAATTTTTTAATCAAAACTGACAATAATATCCTAAAACACTTTTTGGGGTAGTGAGATCTCAATGATAGGCAATAGAAGTGGGTGAGCAAGTTATAGTCCTATGACTTTGATATTACATATTTTAAGGGGACACATAATGTAGTTGCTAATGCTTTATCATGTAGGATCCATTTGAACTTATTGAAAGACATATCAGAGGATTGGAGACACTTGATCCTTATAGAGTATGAAAAGGATGAGTGGACAACCATATTTATAGATGGAACTATTTAGGATAATAGATACATCCTTGTAAATAAGCTCATCATTTACAAAGGGCAAATACTTTTGGTTCCAGGCTCAACAGTGAGGAGGATGGTTCTGAAATCTTTTCACGATTCACCTATGGCAGGACATCCTGGTTTCTACAAGACATACCAATAGATTAGAGAGAACTTCACATGGAAAGGGCTCAAAATAGAGGTACTTCAGTATGTTAGGGAGTGTCCCACCTGCTAGTAGAATAAGTAGGAACAGTCCTATCCAGCCGATTTACTTTAGCCACTTTCGATTCCTGATAGGAAGTAGGAGTGTTTATCTGTTGAATTCATTACAGGACTGCCTAGAGCTCAAGGTAGGGACTACATATATGTGGTTCTAGATCACCTTATGAAGTTTTCACACTTCTTTATGATCACTACTGCATACAATGCTACATAGGTGGTAGAGTTATTCTTCAAAAAGATATTCAGATTGCATGGCTTACCTTAGAGCATTATAAGTGGCAAAGATAATAGGTATATGAGTCACTTTTGGCAGGAGCTATTCAGGTTGTGTGCAACAGAGTTCACTCTAAGTACTAGCTACCACCCTTAGATGGTTAGATGAAGATAATGAATAAATGGGTGGAGGGATATCTCAAAAATTATTGAGTAGGGAAAAAAAAGGCATGGGTAAGGTGGATTTATCTTTGTGAGTATTTCTACAATACCATTTATCACATGTCTATTCAAATGTCACCCTTTATGGCCCTGTAAGGGTATGAGGCACCCAATTTTATGGATCTACTTTTGAGTGAAAGTAGAGTGCCCAGTGCAGGTGCTTTGTTATAGGAGAGTCAAGGCATTGTTAAGATTCTCAAGGATGAAATAACCAAGACACAAAATTAGCAGAAGTAGTATGCAAACTAGAAGAGGACCAAGCAGAATCTTGAGTTTAGAGATATAGTGTATCTTATGTTGTAGCCTTACTGTCAATCCACTCTCAAAAAGAGTGGTGCCAAGAAACTTAAGCCACAATACTATGGTCCATTTAGGATTATTAGGAAAGTGGGAAAGGTGGCTTATGAGTTAGATTTGCTAGCGGAGAGCAAGGTGCACAACATTTTTCATGTGTCATGCCTCAAGAAGGTGCTAGGACATCATATTATTCCTTCTGCAGTGCTTCCACCCTTGGATGATGAGGGAAAATTGGTATTGTTGCTAGAGGCTACCATTGGTTTTAGGGAAAGGAACTTGAGGTGACGTACTATAAGGGAGTATTTGGTGAAATGGAAGGACCTTCCAGAAGAGGATGCGACATGAGAGAATGAGGAGATTTTGTAGCATCTAGACTTGAAGTTGCTTGAGAAAAAACAATTTTAGGGTGGGCAGATTGTAATGTCCCCATCTTTTTAGCATCTTAGTGGAGTTCTTAGCCTTTACATTCTCTAAAAGCTAAGTGGAGAAATAAGGAGAAATCGATTAAAAATTAAAATTAAAAGGTGACTTTATATTTAATTAATTTAATTTTCTAGAAGAACAATTAATTATTGTATTGTAAGGGAGAAGCTTTTAGAGAGTGCATTTTCTAAAAATGCAACTAATTATTGTATTGGAAAGGGGGAAGCTTCTAAAGAATGCAATTAAATAATATTTTATTTCCTTCTAGAAGGGTGAAGGAAAAGAATAAATAGATATGAGAGCTTCATTTTTAATCATTCGATTATTGCGAATTGCATTTGATATAAACTTGGGAGAAGAAACTAAGGTTTCTAATTTTTCAGTCAGCCATTGGAGAACGTCAACTCTTCAGTGTTGCAACCATTTGAGATGGTGAAATATCCATTGAATTTGGCTTTCAGGAGGGCTTCATTCTAGAGTTCTATTTGTGCCTAAATTGGAGAGTACATTTTGATTGCTATAGTATGCATGCACAATGTCGCACTACAGTATTTATGTTTGATTCATTTCCATTCTTGGGAATCATGATTATCAGGTTCCTCTAGTTAGCATTGTAATTTTCAAGCATATGATTTTGTTGTGATAATACAAAATCAGATTTTGGCATTACTGTAGTCATTATTGTAAGCCCATTTGTCTTGGCAAACTCATAGCAACATTGTACATGAGAATGAATTCAATAAAGGAGATACATGTTGCATACCATTTGTTTGACAAAATTTCCATCTAATAGCATATATGATCAACATAATAGTTGTATGTCAATTGTTTGTCAAAATTTCAGTTAGCTGTAGGTATGCATTCCATATCTAGTTTCCATTTATATGCATTGAAAATACCAAAGAACTGCACTTTCATATTAGTTCATTGTAAGAGACATTGTAATATCATTTGTAGAAATTCTAAATTTCTTAACATTGAAAGACAACATACAAGTGTTTGACGATATTCCTTGAGCTAAAATCAGTCAGTTTGGGCAAGAGATATTACACAAATGCCATAACATTTAAAAAAGGAGCCAAGACTTTCAAAATTTAGTCTTTGTTGGAAGGGGGAGAACCATAGTCCCAATTGCCTAGTGTGCTGCTATGTGGAGAGAAAGAGTTTGTAAAAGACCTTAAGCATAAGGAGATCCAAGGATATATAGTGATACTGAAGTCCACTAATGAAGAAAAATTAGTCAAGGAAACCTTACCGGTTGAAGTCCAAATTTTTCTTGAAAAGTATAAGGATATAGTAAGTGATGGTACGCCAGCCACCCTAACTCCTAGGAGGGTTATAAGTCATCAAATTGAATTTTTACTAGGTTCCTCTTTGCCTATTAAGGTAGCCTATAAAATCACCCCAGATCAGAAACTTGAAGTGGCAAGACAAGTCCAAGAGTTGATGGACCAAGGTCTAGTCCAAAAGAGCATAAGTCCTTGTGCAGTTCTAGTGGTTTTGGCATCCAAGAAGGGAGGAAAATGGAGGTTTTCTACTAACTCAAGGGTCATTAACCACATTACAATTAGGTATATGCTTCCTATTCCAAGAATTGAAGATCTTATGGATTGTTTAGGAGGTGCTATGTGTTTCACCAAGTTGGACTTGAAAAGTGGGTATCACCAAATTAGAATAAAGGAGGGAGATGAATTGAGGACAAAATTTAAGAATATTGATACTCTTTATGAATGGGTCATGCTACCATTTGGTCTTTCCAATCCCCCTAGCACATTCATGAGGCTCATGAATGAAGTGCTCAAAGACTTCATAGGAAGATTTATGGCAGTTTACTTGGATGATATCCTCATCTACAACAAGATTAAAGAGGAACATGTCAAGCATGTAGAGGTAGTTTTGAAGAGACTTCATGAAGAGAAACTAACTATCAATCTTGAGAAGTGTGACTTCTTCAAGCAAGAGTTGGTGTATCTAGGCTTTGTGGTGTCTATAGGAACCTTGAAGATGGATACAGAGAAATTTTCTACTATCCTAAGCTGGCCTACACCTACCACTACTACTGAGGTAAGAAGCTTCCATGGATTGTCCCAATTTTATAGGAAATTCATTAGAAATTTGAGTGGTATTTGTGCACCCTTAGTTGATACCATAAAGGGGAGTTAAGTCTAAGTTTAGGTGGAACTTAGAAGATGAAAATTCCTTTGATATGTTGAAGAACCAAGTAGGCATTCAACCCATTCTATAATTGCCTAGTTTTGACAAGCTATTCACCCTAGAATGTGATGCAAGTGGCTTAGCAACAAGTGGGGTTTTGAGTCAAGAAGGTAGACCAGTAGCCTTTTATAGTGAGAAGCTAAATGAGGCCAATAAAAAGTACTATCCTATGACCTAGAGCTTTATGGCTTAGTCCAATGTCTTAGGAAATGGAGACACTATTTGTTGCCAAAAGAATTTATTGTGTATATAGATAATCAGGCTCTTAGCTACATCAACACATAGAATAAGTTGGGCGATAGAAACTTGAAATGGATGGAGTGTTTGTAGGCCTTCACCTTTACAATCAAGCATAAGAAAGGACAAATGAATAAAGTTGTTGATGCACTAAGTAGAAGGGTTTTAAAAGTTCAAGAGATTCAACTCCATAGCATTGGAGTGGAGAGTTTTCAAAATATTTACAAGGGTGATGAGGACTTTGCTAAAGCCTATAAGGTATGCATGGACTTTGAAAACCACTTTCATCACAGATTTTTAGAATACAGTTTACAAAATGGGTTGCTATTCAAGGGTAACCAATTGTGTGTACCAAGGGGTTCCGAGAGAGAACCTAATAAAAGAGAAGCATAATGACAGTTTGAGTGGGCATTTTGGTATTAACAAGACAATAAAACTAGTGCAAAGGTTCTATTATTGGACTAAATTGGTCAAAGATGTAACCAAGTATGTGGAGCAATGCATGGTGTGCATGAAGGCAAAAGGAGGAATGAGAAATGTAGGTCTTTATTAGCCTCTACCATTTCCCAACTGGCCATGGGATTGTGTAAGTATGGATTTTGTTGCAGGTTTACCTAAAACTAAGCAAGGATATGATAACATCTATGTTGTTGTTGATAGATTCAGTAAAATGGGGCATTTCACTCCACGCAAGACAACTAATGATGCAAGTCATATAGCTCATTTATTTTTCAAAGAGGTTGTAAGGATTCATGGACTTCCATTAAGCATTGTGTCTAATAAGGATGTGAAATTCATGAGTCACTTTTGGAAGACTTTGTGGAAGAAGCCCTGCACTTACATGTCTTTTGGTTCAGCTTACCATCCTCAAGATAATGGTCAAAATGAGGTGGTTAATAGGACCTTAGGTAACCTTCTTAGGTTCCTAACTAAGGAGTATGGTCAGACTTAGGATGTTATCATCTCACAAGTAGAATATGCCTATAATGATAGTAAGAGTAGGACTACTAGAAAGAGTCCTTTTGAAATTGTTTATGGTATGCATCCAAGAGGTGTGTGTGAACTAAGGTATCTTGGAAACATGTATCAGAACAATGGTCAAGCTGAAGACTTTGTACAAACCATGAAGGAGATTCAGGAGCAAGTCAAGAAGACTATTCAAGATAACACTCTAAAACTCAAAGCCAAGGTGGATGCAAAGAAGAAGGATGTTCAGTTTGTTGTTGGGGACAAAGTAATGGTCCATTTGAACAAAGCAAGCATTCAAAATGGTATTCCTACTAAGCTATAGATGAAGAGAGTAGGACCCTGCAAAGTATTGGTTAAATATGGAGAAAATGCCTATAAGGTAGATTTACCTTCGAATTTGGGCATATCCCATATTTTTAATGTGCAAGACTTGGTGAAATACAAAGGTGGCTTATCTTAGATTAGTCTAGATGTTCATAAGGATCTTGAACCTACTGCAACACCTACAAACAACAAGTTGGAGGTAGAGGTGGTGTTAGACTCAAGGGTGAAGAAGTCTACAAGGCACAAGGTGTATATGGATCACCTCATTAAGTGGAAGGGAAATCCAAATATAGAGGCTACTTGGGTTTCTGAGGAAAATTTCAAGAGGATTGGCATACTCCTGGACATGATACCATCAAGTTCTTCTTAGCTCCTTGCAGGTGGGGGGGAGTATGGTGCAGGAGCACCTAGGCAGGCTAAGTGTGAAACCTGGGTATTTCTTTATTTTTTTCTTGTAGTGATGCTAGATACATCACTAGTTTAATAATAGGTCCTATGTGGTCCTTAGGTGTTTTTAGGAGAGTTGGTAAGATCCAAAGTGACGAAGTTGCTAAAAGTTGCCAAATGTTGTCAACTAGGTGAGTTAGGTCCTGAAAAGGCTAAAATAGTCTAGAAAGGTCCCAAAGGATTTTAATAGTTTATTTGAAGTAATTTTATTCATATTATATGTCTACTTGGTCTTTGTGCAAAATTTGGAGGTCTAACTCCATGTAGAGCAAAAGTTGCTAAAATGTTGACATGTTTTCATGACAACATTTTCTTACAAAAAGAAACTTTTTGCATTTTTTAAGTTTGCAAAGTCCTAACTATTTAGAACAGAAAAAATGCGAGGAAAACAATTTTCATGGGTTAGTCAAGTTGGTTTTGCATTTGTACTGATTGGGCAAGTGTTTTGTTGTTTTATGCACTTGAAGGCATTTTTAATAGAGAAGGATTGAATGGCCTGATTTTTGTGTTGGAAAAGTTATAAAATATTGTTTTTCATATTTTTGTAGTGTTGGTTTGATCATTTCAATTTTTTTGTATTATTTTAGAAAATCTTTTTGTTCTTGCCAGGTTGCTAGTTTGAACAGCGTTGCACTTAGAAAATGGGATCTTAGGGCCACTTCCCACAATTGGAAACCTCTAGTATTTTGGGATTTGGAACTAAGGTCCATGTAAATTATGTACCAAGAATGAGGGCCCTTGGAATCATTGGCAAGCATTTTTAAGGTGATGCCCTAGGCAAGACAAATGCAACTTGTGTAGGAATCATAGTAGGAAAAATAAGCTACATATGGAGGGGATGGAGCATACAAATACCTCAATCCAATGATGCTGCAAGTAAGGAGGAGGTCTAACCTTGCTTTGGTCCAAAGGAGAGGTCTTGGAACATTTTCTAAGGTGGTGTTCCATCACAACAACCATAAAGCCCTTGAAACCCTTATTTTTGGCATAAAATTATACTTTGGTTGTATAGACGATTTAGGGGTTGAACAATCACAAAATCTTGAGGTACTCTAAAAAAGGTATCCATAAATGTAATTTTTTTTTAGTGTTTTAAAGAATTTTTCCAAGAAATCTTATTGCTAGCTATTTGGGAGGGCTGATTCCTAGTAGCCTTTTTGGAGCAATTTGGTGTATTTGCCCTAGTAGATTGAATGCACCTATAAAACCAATGTTTTTTAGGGTCTTGGATTTTAGAAGGAGTCTAAGAAAACCCTGGATGAAGAACTAGAACCCTTGGATCTATAGATGGACTTGAGGGTTAGTAGTGGATTGGAGCAGGCTAGTAAGTAATTTGATGTTACTTTGTTGGTGTGCCCCCAACTGAAGGATTAGGATCTCTTAAGCAAGGTCCTAGTAAGCATAGGGTGTGAAGAAGCCCTAGTGGGTCTAATGAATGACCTAACTGGTGTAGTAGCACCCTTCCAAGGGCTCCCACCTTCACATTTTTGGTGTGTTAATCTTCCAAAGAGAAGCATGTAAGTAAAATAAGAGTCTTAGCTCATGTTTGTGTGCCTAGGCATAGGTTAGGTCCTAGAGGTTCCTTTTGGTTCTTGATGTAAATGGCACAATGCACTAGGGCATGATGTCATCCTAAGGTCATCAATTTTCCATGTGAGTAGAAGTTTGGAATAGGATTTTTCGTTGCAATATGATCACATGTGTGCCTTATGAGGACCTACATTTTGGTCATTTGATTGTAATGGGAAAAGTTGCTTGAGCAATAAAAAGTTGCTCAACAGTTGTCATCATGAGATTTTTGCCTAGTTGTGTGCCTCGAGGTCTTAGGTTGTGTGGTTGGTTTAGTTTTAGGATCAAGAGTGCCTTGGAAAGACCTAGAAATGGTCTTAGTGATGTAAGAGAAAAAAATTGCTTGGGCAACAAAAAGTTGTTCAAAAGTTGCTAGAAACTTTTTCTTTGTTAAGGCTTAACCTTGCTAAAGTGGATAAGAAGACCTAACTCAAAAAAATTACGAAGGAGGAGGGTACTTAAGACCTGAGGAACCCTAAGTCAAGGGTTAGAAAATTGCTATTATACGACTAACAGTATAGAACAACAAACTAAGCTCGAATTTGCAGTGGCAGTACTGGTTTTTATTATGTTTTGAAGAAAATAGTGGAGTTTTTGTGTATTTTTTGGATGGAATATTGTGTATATTATTTTTTATTTCTTATATGTGCATTAGATTAGGTTCTTTCAAGTTTTGTAAGTGTTTTATTTATTTCTTTCAAAAAAGATGGTGCTCTGCCAGTTTTGGAGAACTTTGTAGATATGGGGTTGTAGATCTTGTTTCCACTGAGAGAACACCATGGAACTTTGGATTCTAGGACTATATACCCTAACCAATAAATATATGCAAGCAGGGGCCCAACAAGTAAGTGCAGACATTTGTTTGACAAAGCCCTAGGTGAGCTAGGCAATGCTCGACAAGGAGCAGTTAGCAAACAAAGAACTCTCAAGAGTAGATGAAGGAGTTTCATGGCTTGCCATTTTGAGGGAGTCAAGAAGGGTGTTAGAATGTGTGCTATTATGGTGGATAAGTTTTGAATAACCTTGGAGAGTTTTTTGGAGAGCAGGGTAGCAAGGAGCCCAAGAAACCCTTAAAACCCTTATTTTTGGTATAATGGCTATACGGTTTGTTGGAAGCTTAAGACCCCAAAAATCCTTTAGAATGGGTCATTTTTGGTAGATTTTCTTTAGAAAATCTGAGTTTTTTCTTTGAGGGGAAGAAGGAAAAGGCCCTACAAATCTAGAAGGAGGCCTAATTGGGGCTCCTCTAGTAGCCCTATTTGTGAAGAAACCCTACAATCGGGTAGTAACCCATCCTTGCCATCATTTTGGACATGTTGAATGTGTTGTAAAAATACCTTGAAACTCATCAAATTCCTTGTTAAATCTTGGGAAGGATTTGGAAGCCTAAGAGGCCTTTATGAGCCTATGGAAGGGATAACACTTGGAAGAAGTGCTTGATAGGCCGTGAGAAGATTAAGCTATAGTTGGTGGTCATGTTAGGCTAGGTCAGGGGATTCTTTGAGGAGAGGGGAATCCCATAGACCTTCATAGGTGTTAGGAGAACACTAAGATGCTAGTTGAGGATCAGGAGCCTAGACTAGCTAGTCTATCCTAGCCTCCCCATCGCTAAAGTATCCTTGAGAGAGCTTGGGGTTTGGAAGCAAGGTTGGGGTGTTACATCATGCTCTATTTACTCAACATTTATTGAACTCAACTTATATAGGAATGTTCAATGAAAAAAGAATTTCTTGGCTCCTATAGAGCTCAACAAACATAGGATTATTTACAAGTATTTACAAATACATGACTTGACCTGTATAGTGTGACTCAGTTGCAGTGATGACCGACCAACTTTTCCTTGTATATGACTAAGTGGATGACACTAATATACAAACCTTAGAGATCAACAATATTCCCCTTTGACATTAGTGGAAAAAATACTTTGTCATGATTACATCATTACAGTAAAATTTAAAATATAGCAATCCCCCTATGGCTATGAATCAATCCGTATAAGACTACAATTTTTTTCTTTTACATCATACTTATATATATATATATATATATATATATATATATATATATATATATATATATATATATATATATAATACAC
Source organism: Cupressus sempervirens (assembly GCA_028749045.1). NCBI lineage: Eukaryota > Viridiplantae > Streptophyta > Pinopsida > Cupressales > Cupressaceae > Cupressus > Cupressus sempervirens. The sequence continues at coordinate 849,267,609 of CM053792.1, forward strand.
ATGCTACATGACTCAAATAGTTTGATGTTTTGTATTAAGGTAAAAACAAGTTTTGAAAGGATTTGAAACCCTTTACAATGAACTAGAGATAAACATTAAGCACCACCAGGTTTTACAAGGACTTAAAACCTAAAAAGAAAGACAAAGCCAACACAAAAAACTAGGTCTTATAGGAACCTGAAACCATGAGTTTAAACCAAATAAAAGTAACTAGATTTTACAAGGACATAGAACCTAGAGTTTTAAACAAGTTGGAAAACAAAAGAAAAAGTAGAAAAGCCACATGGACTAGCAAACAACACCCCAAAACCCACAACCAATGCCCACAACAACTCTTTGATGATATTCACCACCTCTTTACTTGCTTCTTCATACTCTAGATAATTTTAGCCAAAGTTAAAGTAGGAGCCTCAAGAGCCTTAGTGACCTTTTTCCTCATGCTCTTCCTAGTTCTATTACTAGGTGCTCCTAGACTCCCCATCCAAACATTAACTGGAGACATTATCTCCTCGTTGCTCTTCTTTCCCAGACTAGCTGTTGCTACACACAAATTGGATGTAACTTAGTACATTCTTTTCCCATTTCCCTTTATTAAGTAATATAGCTCCTTCTAATATTCCTTGAGCTTTTCAAGGATGTTTCCAATTTTTATTTCCAGCTGAGCTCTCATGGTTCGTTCATAGTCTAGCTCTTTCTGCATAACCCCCATTTTTTTCTTGAGTACCATGATCTCATTGTAAAGCCAAGAGTTGACTTGAAGGGAAGCCTCCACTTTAAGATTATTAGTATGAAGGAAGGATAATTTTACTTCATGAGACTCTTGCCTGCCATCTTCATCAGCCCTAATCTCATAATCAATAGCAGTAGAAACTATATTGATCTGGATATTAGTGTTGATATCCTACTTCTCTGTCCTCTTATCTTTTTCCTCTTTACTCAGGTTGTTGTCCTTAGCAGCAAGGTCTTTATCGTCATTTTCCTTACCATTATCCTTCTCCATTTCCTCATTGCCATTCCTCATTGGATGGGAAGGGTGAATACTCTATTTCTCTTCATCCTCCCCCAAAGCTTTTGACCCAACATTAGAATCAATAATTCTATCCTTGCTACCCTCCACATTATCTTTACCAATTGACACCCCTTTTCTCCCATAATATCCATCCAGGTTGGAGCTAAGGTCCCCCATTTCTATTTTGTCATCATTGTCAGAATTTTCAGACTTTGTGATCTCCTCCACATTTTCCTTATTACTCTCCTTTTTGAAACCCTTTTTCTTGCTATCAATTGTGCCCTCCTTTCTTTTAACCTTAATTATTTTAGAATAATGATGTTGCTTGTCATACCTTTTTTTTTGAATTTTTCTCTTTTATTATTCATCTGAGCTCTATATCTTTGATTGTATCATTTTTAACCAATCTATTCATTTTATCCCCCTTGAATCTTCATTTCCTTTCTTATCCTCCTTGATTTTGTCACTTATGTGTATTTATGGGGTTGGGAGGATGGAATCAAACCATATTTGTCAATGAACAACCTATGAGTTTGGATGATTATTGCAAGAGTATGGTCCTGTGTGGTTCTTATTAATTCCAAAACTTGTATCTTGATCTCCAAGTTTGCAACTAAGTCAATTAAGTGATAAACAATAGAAATTTTATGATCTATTTGAACTAGATCCTTTGCTAAAGCCAAATATCATTGCATGTCCTCCAAGTGAGGTATCAACATTGATTGTATGGAGATAACCTTGGCCCTCATTCTATTATCTTCTATGTGTAGCTTGATGAACATCCCTTGTGCAAATAATAATCTATTACATTGCATTGAGCTTGATTCAGCTGATTGAGAGATAAAGGTGCTTGATGATTTTAGATCAACCTAAATCTTGTGAATGCTAGCTTGAAATTCATTGGTGAATCTGGACATGTCACAAAAAATATTATAAAGATCTTGTATTTTCTTTACAAGTTCTTCCAGATTCTATACAAGTGCCGACAATTCAATCTTCCTCAATGTAGTCATAGTAGAAACATTTTTAGTACCTTCTTCTCAAACTTTTTCTCTAACCATGCCATTAATTATTCATTTACTTATGTATACCCAGTGTTGAATTTTTCAACTATTTGCACTAAATAAGAGATAATATGGGCCTATTCATCAATGTATTGGATATCAAAAGCATCAACAAATATATATTTGATATCATGTAATACTTGCCTTTGTTATTTTTCTCTTCTCATCTCCTCTTGTCATTTCTTTCTTACCCAAATATCTTGTAAGATTATAGTTTATTCAAACATGAGATTCTTCAAATCCTAGTTAGGCAATTCAATAGCTTCATCCAAGGTAACAACTTTACCTGGAGAACTGATCTTCTTCTTCTTCCCTTTTCCTTTCTTAGGAGTGTTGTTGCTTGACACAACTAGGGCCAATGTAGGTGAATGTATTTCACTACTCGGTCTAACTTATGTATCACTATCAAAGACAACAATAGTAACACTTGACATGATTTGATCTGTAGAGTCTGCACCTATTGTAGAGATGTGGGATCTAACATTGCTAGGGATGGAGTGTAAGCTTGCACACTAGACTCTGTCTATGAGATTGCATTCTTATCTTCTTCTTTTTCTTCTCCTTTTCTTTTATTTCTCTCTTTTTTTCCCTTATCCTTTTCTAATTTTTATTTTATTCTTGTTTTTTTTTTGTAAATTTTTTAAAATTTTTTTTGTTTCATCTATTTTTTTCCCTCGTCTAGATGCCTTGAGACTTCTAGTCCTTTTTGACATGTAGTAGACTGATTTGCATTTAATTCTTTGTCTTTCTTGTTCTACTCATCTAGGGCCTTAGTTGCTTCCTAATCCTTTTCTGGCTTCTTGGTATCTGTTTGACTTTGAGTAGGAGGATTAACAACTAGAGATTATGTCTCTCCTATTCTAGGGTAGCCATTTATTTGTTGCAATACCTAAGTGTGAGGTGCGGTGGAACAAATAGGGGATACATTTCCCTATTCCTATAAGCTTAGCATACTTGTGTCTTCTTCATCACTCTGTATATTTTCAATAGTTACTTCATGCTTTTCACTCTCCTATACACCTCCTTTACCTCTCCCATTATTTTTCGTATCTTTTGTAGTTGGTCCAAAAATACTCTTCCACAATAATTCATTTTCTCGTATAATAGCCTCAAATTTATTTTGCAATATCATAAATGCTTTATATTTAGGAAAAAATCTATTCCTATACTTCTCCAAAAATGTTTTCATTTTCTTAGCTATTAGTTCAGGCATGATTTTAGTTAATGTCCCTTATCTTATTTTCCTTTCAAATATTGTTTCCTATTTCCACTCGACATCAATTCTATTATACAATTTAGTAGGAATCTTGCTTACTATCTCTATAGGTGTTAATTTGAACTTATCCATCATCTCTAATATGACTTCTTCTACCTTGACTTATCAACAACACTTAATATTCCATATTTTATAAATTTGAAACCTAATAAGCATGCAAAATTTCTAATGTTGTCACATACCTTGTCAATAGTATTATACTTTATATGCATAGTGACTCGGTGTTGAGATAATGGGTGTTGCAAACATTGCATAATATTGTTATATTGTATTATTTTATTTTATTATGTAATGTTACACCTAGATGGACGTGCAACATGTAAATATTCCCATGGGATATACTTGATGAGTTTTATTGTAACATTGTGATAATATTTCATGTAATTATTTACTAATGGGAAAAAGAATTAAATTTTCAATATTAAATGTGGGGTCAAGAGGTTAGGTAGCACATGGTTTTAGCACATGGCTTATGTAATACCACTTGGTGGTTTTGTGGGACTTGCTACTATATAAGCAACCACAAGGGTAGTTGTTGTAGTGAGAAAGAAGAAGACAAAAAGGAAAGAGTCGAGCAGGAAAAGGCTTGACAGGTTAGCCAAGGGAGCATTTGTAAAGGTTGGAAGCATGGCATGGGATGTGTGGATTCATGCTTGTTCACATAGATTTCTTGGTGGTGGCTATGGCTTTGAAGGCTTCCATGGTTGTATTGCAATGGTGTTTTTTCTAAATAATACATGGTTATGGATGCTTTTGGACGCTGGGTTTTTCCCTCAATGAGGGTTTCCTAGGGTGTATCTTGTGTCATAATTTTTGTGGGTATGTTGTCTATTCTCGTGCATGTGGATTTCAATTGTATATCTATTTCAGATATATTATGGGTTATGTGGAAACAATTATATACTTTATTGCAAGTTTCCTTACAAGTGGTATCCGAGCTATGGTTTTATTGTTGTAACCCTAGATTGAATCCATGAGAATGCATGAGAGGATAAAAGAAAGGGAAAGATATATGAGTTGTTTATTGTAGATCTAAGGATTTTTTAGATGTTTCATTTAAATGAGGGTATTAAGGGGGAGCTTGCAGAAATGACCTCTTAGATAAAAACAAACCTCACCATTGAATCCGGGTTGACATTTTCATAAATTTTGATATATAATATGACCTATTGTGGCTATAGGAGTTGATGAAATCCAACTCCACAGTCGCTAAGATTACCTACATGCAAATAGCTTGCTGAAGAGAAACCGAAGGAGCAAGAGCTTGAAGCAAACAATGCAAGAGAAAATATTTCACAATAGAAAAATAAAATTTCTATGTGAATTGATGAATTTACAATAAGAGAGAGACCTCTTATAAATATCTCAAGGAAGCTCATAGAACAAGCTGGAAGGAGGTAGAAGATAAGGTTGACAACTAAGCACTCTTCCACAAAAAGGTGGAACATGTTAGAAGGAAACAAACTCCTGTGTTGTCAACAACTCATCACTACAACTATTAACTACTAAATGTTAAATAAATGCATTAAGTAAGCTTAAGTAAATAGAATAAATAATAATTTTTTAATTAATTATTTTCTCTAACACCCCCCTTAAGTGCAACTTAGGGGAATGCCTTAAGCTCACAAAAAACAAAAAGAAAATGTAGAATGGGTCCCGACAACAAGGCCATGTTAGGTACCCATGTACAATGGAAAGAAATGCAACCTCTAAAAATGGGGAAAGAGGGAAAACCTCATGGGAAAAACCCTCCCCCAAAAAGAGGTAAAAAATATGCTAAAAAAAAAATGAAGTGAAGGAAGGAAGGAAGGCCTCAACAACACCCCCCAAGGACAACTTCCACTAGAAATGTTTCAAGAGACTCTTTCAAAACCATAAGTACAACCAACCTTTCATGAGAATAGTCACCAAAGCCCCCCCATAATGATGGAGCTCCTGTAGAAATTTTCAAACCAATGAAACTCCAATGCACAAGGAACAAGGGAAGAGAGGGAAAACTAGAAGGCCTAGCTAATGCCCATAGGAGAAAGTATGAGGATCTTAAAAGGGAATCCCTAAGGTAGGTGTGATGACACTATCATGAATGTCCTCTATAGTATTCACAACAAGTGCACCTGGAGGGTCAATGAATGAAGTTGGAGGATCAGGTAGAGTAGAAGAAGAATCATGTAGAAGAGAAAAGCCCTCAACTGGATGTGGTGTGGTAGTCAAAATAGGGATCTTAGGAACAATACAAAGGTTCAAGTATCCTGATTGCACCACATGATGCTACTGTGAAAGAGAAGAAGTGTGCTCCAACAATGGAGATGGTGGACCAAAGTGCGAGAAGGTGTAGAGACGAGTGGAAGGATCAACTACCCCTATAGCAATAAGATCTCCTGTTACATGATCTCAAATGAACACTGAATCAATAGTGAACTCAATTGTCTTCCCTAATCCACTGCGTGTAATCTGAGAAATCAAGAGAAGGTTGGCAAACAAAGATGGAAAATACAATACATCATTGAATATACCATCCTACATGTGAACTAAACCTTTCTTACAAAATAGAAGTGCAGTGTTATTCCCCATGAGAATATGAGGAATAGGAGAAGCCTCAAGAGTAGAGAAGATACCCTAAGAAGATGTCATATTGTGAGAAGTACCTAAATCTAGTATCCAAGGAACCTGTGAAGGAGATGCAATGGTATTTTGTAATGCATGACCTTTTCCAAGATCTGATGTAGATGGAAAAGATGTGGAAGAAGACTGAAAGGCAAACCCCTATGAGGTAGAAGAGGATGGAAAAGAAACAATGTTCTTCTGAAGAAGAGCTTGCAAATCTGCAATTTGTTTCTCATAACCATCAAATCTCTTCTGAAAATAATGTGCCTCATCATGAGATCCTTTCCAAAAATAGGAACAAGTAGGAGCCTCAGTCTTCTTTTTCTCCTTCTTCTTAGAAGATGATGAACCAATAGAAGAGGGATCTGATATCTACTTTGACTTTTGCTCCTGTGTATCCTTGACAAGCAATGCCTGCGACTGTGAACCTGAAAGTGAATCCATTTGATTGATCTTGGACTGTTCACGAGTTAACTGATCACAAAATATCTCAAATGAAGGCATCCCATGTCTATCACCCAAGACATCCATTATGGAGTAGAAAGTAGAAGAGAAGATTTGATACTGTCCCCTCAACTTTGAGAGTATAAAAAAGATACACTCATCATCTGTCTTGGTTTTCCCACATCCCTACAAAAGTGTATGCAAAGATTTGAATTTCATCAAGAAGTCCTCAATGGTGGAAAAGATGTTAGGTGTCAAAGAATTCAACTTTACATCAAGTTGCAATGCCTGGAATTCATTCACCATGCCAAAAAAAGTCTAAAATTTAAGCCAATAAGCTTGAGGAGTGGTCAAACCATCCAAGTGAAATAGCAGATTGTCTGAAATGTTTAGTGCAATCAATCTCATGGCCTCATCCATTTTGTTCCTATGCTGAAGAACCTCAAAAGGGCATGTAAGAACATGTTGATTCTCATCTAGACATGACCATAAGCCTCTTGACATGAGAAGCCTTATCATTTGTGCCTTCCAGGTGTGATAGTTGTGTGGCATGAGATGGGTCATAGATGGATCCACCATTGAGAGAGAAGAAGACTAAAGTAGAAGGGTCTTATTCTAAATTAAATTATAGAAAAGAAAATGCTCCCCCTCACAATGTATAAATTGGGCACTCTTTACTTGGTGTGATTATAATAGCCAATTTAGGGCCTATTTCTGAAAGTAATATTTATGTCTACATAAATTCTAATCTAATTATAGATCTAGAAAGTAGACAAAAAAGTATACACTTTCAAAAAAAATAGAACTTGATTATGTGTCCAGATGAGCTCGTATTAAGCATTTAAAGTGGCAAAAATTGGAAATTGCGAGTTGTAGAAAAATTTAAGAATAGAGATCTCAAACCACCTACACCAATGTGTAGATCACGAAATCCTACCCCAAAACAAAAAATATTGCTTGAAAAAACAAGTTCGTATGAGGGAGATATTACTGTTTGAAAATCACCTTTGTACTTATTTTTTCTAAATTGCCACCGTTGCACCTCCAAAAAATAAAGAAAAAATCCCAAAAAAATCAGATCTATTATGCCAAACCCTCCTTCTCATTTTTCTCCAAATACTAAAAAAATGCTCTTCCTCCCGATTGAAGAAAAAATCACAAACAAACTAGGGTTTGTGTCTCCGAATCGTGGCTTAAAAAAAATCTTTCGAAAAAGAAGTAGCAGGGAGGCTCTGATACTATGTAGGAGTTGATGAAATCCAACTCTGTAGTCACTAAGATCACCTACATGCAAAGAGCTTGCTGAAGAGAAATCGAAGGAGCAAGAGCTTGAAGCAAACAATGCAAGAAAAAATATTTCACAATAGAAAAATGAAATTGCTATGTGAATTGATGAATTTACAATGAGAGAGAGACCTCTTAGAAAGGTCTCAAGGAAGCTCATAGAACAAGCTGGAAGGGGGTAGAAGGTAAGGTTGACAACTAAGCACTCTTCCACAAAAAGGTGGAACATGCTAGAAGGGAACAAACTCCCGTGTTGTCAACAACTCATCACTACAACTATTAACTACTAAATATTAAATAAATGCATTAACCTAAGTAAGCTAAAGTAAATAGAATAAATAATTAATAATTAATCAATTATTTACTCTAACAGTGGCCATGTTAAGAGGAAATGAAAGAGTTTTTTAGTTTCAACCCACGATGGCCATCAAATTTAATCCTCTCATAATTTTCATCACAAAAAAAAAATTAATAAAAAAAGTGTAGTGAAAATGGTAAACAGACTATCTTAGTAAAATGGCCATAACTTTCTCTGAGGATATCAAATTTTAGGCTTCCTATAGGTGTTGGAAAGCTAATTCAAAGCACTACAACTTGATGTAGTTTTGTTCTTATGATTTTGACATTTTTGTTAAGTTTTAAGAGCCAAAAAGTCAAATATTTTTAATTTTGAGCACAAATTAGGGCATAACTTGGGCATATGGAGTCAGATTTTGGACTTTGAGTAGTAAATGAAAAGCTCTAAGAATTTTCTACACATTGGTTTAGATTTGGTGTAGGTTTGACATGGTTTATTTGGTGATATATAAATCTAAATAGTTTATGGTATATATTGATTATGATAACATTGTGAGTTTATGACATTGTATATTTTGGAGATTTAAGATTTAATGTCATTGTATACTCAATTCATATTTTAGATTTGTCTCATGATGATATGGTTATCAGTGTTTGATTTGGATATGCATGATGACTTGTTGGGTCTACAAGTTGTACAATATTGTAAGTGGTCTATACTTACAGGTTACATTTATGGCTTGGATATGGGTTGTCTTTACCCATTGATCTTTCATTATTGGTGCATATTCAAATTGGTGGCTTGGATTTGGGTCGTCTATGCCCTAAGTCACATGATTTGCTAATTTTTCCTCATATAGAAGGGATGAGATGTTGTTACCAGGTATAGTCATGGTGGAGAATTCTGGTTGACTATTTTATGCTATTAGGTTGGACATATTGAGAGTTAGTTGCACAGTTCAGGGATGTGATCACGGTGTCATAGATTTTGGCATGACATGATTGGATATACAAGTACATCTTTTATGTTCATTGAATTGGACTTTTGATTTGGTTATGGTGGTATATCTTCTTGGTTGAGGATCATGGTTATTTGGTTTCTTTTGAAGAGCTCATGATGTGCACTTTGAGTTCCTTGATGATTTGATGCCTTGGTTGATTCCCATAGTTAGAGGATGGTTTTTTATCATAATGTCATGGATAGATTGGATATATGGTTTAGTGAGAGCTTGTGATAGTGATGGGGTGATAGTGCAGGATTAGTTCCTAGTTTGGTTTGCATCTTCTTGGTTTCACTTGGTATTGACACTTTGGTTGTGTGAGTGTGGACTTGGAGGATCTTCATGTAAGAGATGAATTTTATGATGCCATAGGTGACTTCGTACCACCATTGAGTAGGAGTTCATGGCATTGATATACTTATTGAGTGTTTGTAGATGTTGGAGATTAGTCTTAGATCATGTTGTTGTAGAAGCTTCTTTAACATTTGCATGGTGCACTTGGTTATCTTCAAGGTGTGTGAAGATGGTTAGATCTTGAGGACTCATGGAGTTCTTGGTTATCTTCATGGTGCATGGAGATGATTCTTCATGGTATGTGGAGATGGTTTTCTTCATGGTGTGTGGAGATGGTTGCATCTTGAGGACTCACAGGGTTCTTTGTAAAAGTGTGGTTTATGCTTTCATTTGACATGTTATGCTTGGTGTGAGGATGGTTTTATTTTTATGTCATGATATACTCTCGATACACATTTAGAGTTTTGACATGTTATAGTATGTCCATATGGACCATGTTATCTCTTTGGTTGAGATGGTAAGATAATGTTGTCATGTTTATGCTCCTGAGACCATGGGGTGAACTTTGACATTGATCTTGGTCTAGTTTCTTGGTATTGAGTATATTGATCATAAGATGGATACTTCATGATATTACTATGTTGCATTTGGAGTTGGCATGGATTGATTGGCTATAGGTGCTCATGGATAATTAGAGAAAGTGGTGATGCTGATTTCTCTTGGATTGGAGATGTGTTTGTTGGGACAGTTGATGGTTTTAACAGGAAGTCCGAGGGGCATTCACTTGATATGGACTTGAGAGGAGATTGTTCTTAGATGAGTCTTGGTTGAAGACTTGGATATCTTGATGAGCGTTCTCATTCCCCACTCTTGGTCTACTTAGCGGTTTGCTACTTGAGAGGAATAGGCCATTGTTTCTCTCAGTTGCATTATATTTATGCTTGTCTTTCATGGATATGGATCTTGAGCTACAGTAAATGAGTTAGTTCTAGAGGATTCATTTGAGAGATAGTTCAACATTGATTATCTTCATTTGCATATATTTTTTGTTATGCTAGTTTGAGTTTTGGAGATGGTTTTATATTGGGTGTATTCCTTGGATTAGGAATAGTTTATGAGTTTGATCTTCTTGTGAGAGGCTTACATCCATGATTAGTTATATGGTATGATTTGGGTGTTGTTGAGGCTTCTTGGTTGGGGTTTTATGGAGGAGATCATACTTGCACAATTTATGTCTAGAGGTGTATGTAGAAGGACATGAAACAGGTTATGATTTGCATGGTTTCTCTTTGGTCTTGGTTATCTTCTTGGATGTTTGGTTTTTCTTACATTGGATTTGAGATTGATTAGAGATTGTGATCATTGGTTTGTGCATATCTATGTCATTTGAGAGATGACATGGTTATTCCTTTATCTCTTTCCTCTGTTGGTTGTGGAGAACTTGGGAGAGTGTTGGAGACTTGTTATGAGAGTTGTTCTTGTAGGATATCGGTTTATGTGTTGTGGATATCCTTGAGGCTACATGGATTGACTTCTTTGAGATGTTGTGAGTGGATTGGTTACAGATTTGACATTATCTTTTGCAGTGGAAGCTTCTTAGTATATATGTGGTAGGTATTGCTCTTGAGGCTTGTGATTGCAAGTTACAGATTGGATATATTCATGATGTCAGATTCACTTGGTATACCTTTGGAGGTATGGATAGTTGGATGGGTTTGGCACTTGCTGTGGGTGCTATTTCAGCTATGGATATTTGACAACTATAGATACATGTGATTACCTTTGGATCAATTTTTTGTGCTTGGCATTTTAGTTGGTACAAGATTTTATGATCTTTTAACATGACAAGTTGGATGGCTTTCTCTTTGGATGGATTCTATGAATGTCTAGTGGCAGTGGCGTAATAGGAGGTGAGATCATTCATGTTTGAGATGCTGAAAAATTTGATTTTGTTGCGAGCACTAGGATGGATCACTTGGTGTACTTTGATCCATGATAGTGGATGTGCTGTAAGGGATTGAACCCTTGTTCATTTATGTGGCTATGAATTAGCCCTATGCAATGTATACAACAAGTGGGAGATTGTTGAGATAATGGGTGTTTCACACATTGCATAATATTGCTATATTGTATTATTCTATTTTATTATGTAATTTTACACCTAGATGGATGTGCAACATGTAAAGATTCCCATGGGATATAGTTGATGAGTTTTATTAAAACATTGTGATAATATTTCATGTAATTATTTACTATTGGAGAAAAGAATTAAATTTTCAATATTAAATGTGGGGTCAAGGGGTTAGGTAGCACATGGTTTATGTAATACCACTTGGTGGTTTTGTGGGACTTGCTACTATATAAGAAGCCAAGGGGATAGTTGTAGTAGTTTGAAATAAGAAGACAAAAAGGAAATAGTTGAGCAGGACAAGGCTTGACAGGTTAGCCAAAGGAGCATTTGTGAAGGTTGGAAGCATCGCATTGGATGTGTGGATTCATGCTTGTTTACATAGATTGCTCGGTGGTGGTTATGGCTTTAAAGGCTTCTATGGTTGTATTGCAATGGTGTTTTTATTGAATAATACATGGTGATGGATGCTTTTGGAGGCTGGGTTTTTTCCTCAATGAGGGTTTCCTAGGGTATATCTTGTGTCACAATTTTTGGGGGTATGTTGTCTATTCTCTTGCATGTGGATTTCAATTGCATGTTTATTTCAGATTTATTATGGGTTATGTGAAAATGGTTATATTCTTTGTTGCAAGTTTCCTTACACTTGATAGTGATTTGGTTCACCGAATTCAACCCTCTCTGCATCATCTTCTTCATCATCTTTTTGTGTTCTCAATTTTCTTCTCTTTGTCTAACTTTTAGTGGCTAGCAATTTTCTTTTTATTACAGTTGTGCCACTTGAACCCTCACTAGGTTTTGTAATCCTTACAACACCCTTTTTCAATGGTGGCTTGACACTTGTTGCTAATGTTTCTACTCTGGTACTTGGTCTTAGTGGTTCTAGAGGAGAGAGGGGCTTAGATGTTACCTTCTTTACATTCTTCCTCACCTTAGGCACTATGATTTTGATTGCTTTTCCCTTCTTTGTTGGTGGGGTAACAAGTGCTAGGGCTTTTCCCAGTTTCTCTGCACTATCTTCCTCTTCCTTTGCATCACTTTCACTATCTTGATCCTCTCTAAGACCTTGTGTGGTCATTAAAGGTCCTTCACCTTTAGTCTGCGTGCCTAGTTTTCCTTTTAGGTCTTCAATCATTTTCTTCCTCTACTTGTCAATAGAAGCAATCTTAATATCCACTGTTACTCTTGATTTTTATTCTTCATACTTGCTAAAGGGATTGACCTTTGCATCAACTTCTTTAGTAAGTAGTGAAGTAATTGCTGCACTCACATCATCAATATCAACTTCATATCTAAAGGTTTAAGCTAGGCTACCCTTTACTTGACTACCTCTACATATGTGTAGTTAGTGTCAATGAGAAAACATATATAATTATAATACTTATTAGCTAAGGATATAGGGATTCTTTTTCTTTTCCTCACTTTCTATTTGAGTTCATCAAAGTATCCATCTAAAACATTATCAAAGTTATCTCCCAAATTTACAATATACTCACTTATTTGCCTTGTATCAAGTTGACCTTGTTTCCATTCAACATTACAAATAGTAGGAAAACAACTTTGTACATAAAAGAAAATACATGTTATCAATGATACAAACTTACACATTCAATTCTTATCTTTTCTAAATGATAAAAGGTTCTAAGCTAGTTGTAATCATTGGAGCTTGGAAAGATCATTTTCATGATCTTTCATTACAATCTTCCAAGCTTGATCTACAACCATACATGGCACACTGGTAGAATTAGCATGTAATCACTCTCACTACAAACTCAATCAATGGATCAATGATGTTTGAAATAGACATGCTACATCCATTCCACTTGACCTTGGTATTTTCCTCAACTGCATCTTTACTCTAGCATTGCATAGTCTTCTTTTTATCAAATGTTGGGTATCCTGTGACAACATGAATAATATTATTTGTGATTTTGACTAGTCCATTCTCTAGCCATAATCCCATGCATGCCGTAAATTTGACTTAGCACAACCTTAATCCATTGAATTAAAAAAATTATCAAAAAATCTAGGGCACACATTAACCCTTTCCTCTCTATAATCTTGAACTCATCCTTCAATACTCCATCACATGATTTATGGTATGTTAGACGGATTTCATAATCTCCTACTTCACCAATTTTACACATATAATAGATCTGTACATCATGAATCATAATAACCTTAGGTGGCATCGATGATAATACACCCATTAAATCTCTTTTCATAGAAATTTTAGGAATAAAATGATATTTTGATGGAGGACAAGTGTCACTCTTCACCAATTGAACATTTTGTACCTCTTCTCCTTGATTCTTCACTACTGTTGATGATGACGATGCCATTTTTACATTAGGGTTCTGAGATTTTACTTTCTAAACAACTCGGCAGAACTGAAAAATTAACATTTGATCACACTTCAACTACGAATTCACTTTCAATCACCTTAAAATTGCTTCACAGTTTGCTCAAATCACATGAGCTTTAACATTTTAATGCAAGGTGTGTGAAATGCTTTCAAATTTTTGATATATACATTCATTTGTTCATATTAGAGCTCTCATAAATTTTGTGTGCTCAATTACATGGAATCCAGTTGTCTCGGTAGTCATTACACTTTTAACTCGGTCTCCATTATAGAACTTGGCCAATACCATCTAAATCAACCTATACACCAGTTTGATCATTGTGGGTACTTGGTCCATATTATAATGCTCGGTCAATATAACTAATATCGTTGATGCTTGGGACCCAATAATGTAAATGATTCCATTGTATTGTTCTTTCCATAAATCTTGTTCTAATGCATCTTGTCCTATGCAGATATAAAATTTGGCACAATTTGTGTTAGGAACTGATGTAAGACAAGTTATTAAATATGTAGTTCCTTACATACCATTCTTGTTTAATTTGAGATAGTGTGATCACCTTCTCCATTGGATTGGGTGATCTTAACTTCATTTGTTCCATTGCTTCCAACTTCTACCTTCTTCTTCCAGGTTTGATTTATCTCCTTTGTTTGTTCTATATCCATTTTACCTTTTCCCTTGATGTGTTCATTGTTTGGTGCTGGTGCTTAGGTCCCGGAGTTCTTGCTCACATGTCCAACCTTGTGGCAACTAAAACAAACTATGTTTATATTCAACCATTTCTTGTAACTGCCTCTAAAATGTATTCTTATGCAATTTTTTGGAATATGACCACACTCTCCACAATAATGACAATTTTACCATGTATTATAATCCCAATTGTAAGTGTTACCTTTCTTAGGTGCATTATCTTTCCTTTTGGTTGTCCAATCATACTTTCCTTGTGATTTGCATTCATGTACTCTATGTCCATACTTTTGACAATTGTAGCAATATCCTTCAAATCTAGGTGTAGTAGATGTATTTCTCACCTTTGATTTACATTCATGTGCTTGATGACCTTGCTTCTTGAAATTCAAACAATTACCAACAAATTTAGGTTTAGGGTTTTTCTTACCAATCTTGCTTTTGAAAATGTTTGTTGTGTGTCCAATTTTGCCACAATGATAGCATGTAGGTTTTCCTTTTGGTTTTTAATTTCTTTTCTCTACATTCTTGGATGAATTTCCTTCTTTAATGGATAAATGGTACTTGATATTCCCTAATCCAAAGGTGTCACTAGATGAACTAGATGATCTCATCAGTTCTTTAAAATATCTTATTTCTTCATTGGACTTGTTCATTCTTTCCATGAGTTCCTTCTCAGATCTTAACTCATTTCTCTGTTGGTCACTTTGTGATCTAAGATTTTCTATCTCTATGTCTTTCCTATTCAGTTCTTAATTTGTAAGTATCAGTTGATTCATCATGTCTAGTTGAATTTTAGTAAGATTTTTTATATTAGATGACCTTTCTTAAAGTCTAATAGCCATTTATCTTTTATCTTCTACAACTTTATTCTTTTTTTTGGTCACTTCACATAGCCTTATTGATTGGATTTCATATTCTCCTTTCAATCCTCTAACTTCTTCATTCAAAATACTATTATTTTCCAATAGATCTATAATAGCTGCATCACTTTCATTGGAACTTCCTTTGTCAAGTAATCCTTGGGTATCAACTTCTTGATAGAGTGTATCATTCTGGTGAATGCCCATATCCTTTCTTTTCCTTAGGGATTTCTTTAGTTCCTCTCTTGTTGTTTCAAGTTTATGCAGTATGAGTCTTAATGACCTTTCCCAATTTGTAAGCCTCCATCTCCAAGATCTCAACTCTCAAGTGGTTAAAATCCTTCTAAGAGAACAAAGCTATGATACCAATTATCAAAAGCTTATTTGGAAATTGAGATACTGAGAGGGGGGTCGGGGGGTTAATCAAGACCGCTTAAAATTTTAACCTTCAAAATAATTTGAATAGATTCACCACATTAACCATCTCATATCTAAATTAGGCATAGTGTAACTTATAACTTCAAATGCTGAAATAATTCTATGTATCACATCCATCAACATGAAAATGTAAACACATAACACAAAGATTTAGGTTACCTAGATACCCTCCAAGGTGAAGGAAAAAATAGGGTGGGGATGACACCCACAAATACTCACTATAGCCTATTAGGACTAAAAATTTGATCACTTCTAATGATCTACCCTATGAGGGGTCTACCTTGATACAATATTTACAAAGACTATTAGGTCTGCCTTGATTAAAGGATTTAAAACTTAGAATGAAGTACAGACTCTATTAGGATATTTACATAGGCCTATTAGGACCACTCTATTAAGATATTTATCCCAATTCACTTTTCCAAAATGATTCAGTACTCGATCCTTTAGTCTATACTTATAGTGATGACTATAGATCTCCTCTTTCCAATCTCTAATATGATCTTCTATCTGATTACTATGCTTTTCACTACTTCACTAGGTCTCTAAACTCTATTACTTCACAACTTCACTTGTAACCTCCAAAACCTAACTCCTTTACATAATGCTTTGCTTCCTTTCCGTTCACACGCTCATACTTCATATAATATTGGGTTTGGATTTTCCCTTATAAAGACATCTATAGAGTCTTCTAGTATAAGATCAATGATCTAGATGTTTCCCTTTTTGCCTCTTCATCTGATTGGTTGACCCACATTCATAGGGATCTATGATACACATCAAAATATGTAATAACCTTTGTAACCAACTCTACAATCATTAAATGTTGTTTATATTTCAGCTCAAAATGGTTTACCTTAAAGTTTGTATGATTTCAAACATTTTTGTTCACTCTGTGTTACTCAACACATATTGTCTCTAATGCTTAGTAATAACTATTCTTCCTGCTAATACTTAACCCCAACTAACTTGGCTCCTTTTGTAGGAGTCAATATCCATATGCTCTATTTACTTGACATTTACTGAACTCATCTTATATAGGAATACTTGGCAACCAAACACTTGTTCTACTCCTATAGAGCTTGGCATACACATGATTATTTACAAGTCTTTACAAATAAATGACTCAACATGTATAGAGTGACTTGGTCATAGTGATGAACGACCAACTCTACCTTTTATATGACTATGTGTTTGATACTACTAGATAATAAACTTTAGAGAGATCAATAGGATGCAAGCTCAAGTTTAATTTATTATAATAGATTAACAGTTTCTCAAGGCAGATAAACCAATTTGGTGGCTAATGATGGATGAATAAGGGCTAAAATTATCTCTATTTAGACAATCTTGATACCTCATTTAGAGGTCATGTAGAGAGAATTGGCATCAACAATGGAGTTAGTGCAGAGAGATCCTCATCTCTCTATTGTTGATAGTTTGGTTGATCTAGCTACTCAACTAAAAATCAAAATTCAAGTTTTGAAACATATTAGAACAAGTAAGGACAATACATTAGCTATGATTATATAGATTCGCAAACCATTTTTGGACAAATACGATTTGACCCCATCACCCTAGCAGCCATGAGTGACAGAAACAAGGGGAAAATGACATTGAAAGGGGGAAATATTTATGGAAGGATATGATCAACAAAGGCATGAATTTTTGAAAATCATGCAATGGATACTCTTTTGAAGTTAGCTTATGTGATAAGTTTTGTATATATGTTGTAAATATTGAAGTCTTTATGAAGACCGAGTCATAGTCTAAGGTGGAGTACTATTTTCAGTTTTGGACGTAATGTTGGATCATGGCAAAGTGTTTTTTCTACTAATGTCAAAGGAGGATATTGTTGATCCCTAAGTCTCGTTCTCTATTAGTGTTAAACACTTAGTCATTCTTATGGAAGTGTTGGTTGATCATCACTACAATCGAGCCATACTACTAAGGTGAAGCTATGTATATAGGACATGTTCATATTTTAGTTGAAACTGAGCTATTTAATTAAAGTTCAACAAGTCTATGGTCGCTGAGTACTCCTATACAAACTGAGTTGATCAGAACACTATATAAGCTGAGCTATCCAAATTCAGTTCATGTCAAGTCATACTATTTGTACCAAGAAGATGGAAGTTGAGTGACAACACAAATATCAATTTTGATCGAGCATCAGAGTGCTCATGCGTCCAACAAGCTTGTTTTGACATATTTGTTTGGAATAGCACAAACACTAATGTAAACCATTTTAATTGACATGGATACATGATTTAATGATTGTAGAATCATTTAAGGAGACGATTACACATTTTTTTGAAGGTCATTTATCCCTATGCATATTGATTAATCAATTAGAAAAATGGATTGTATAAGGAGCAAAAGTGAAGAATCTAGATCATTGATTTTGATCTAGAAACTTCCACAATTGGTGATAAAAGAAATATCCAAGCCCTAGTTTTATATGAATGTGAGATAGGAAAAGTTTGGAAGCTACAAGTGAAGTTTGAAGGTGAAACTAGATAGAGTGACCAAGCATAGTAGTGAAGGGAAGAATAAAGAAATATCATATTAGAGATTAGATCACAAATTGAAAAGAGGAGATCTGTAATTAGAATATTAAGTGCAAACTGAAGGATCATGTATTGATACATTCTAGCAAGTGTCTTGGGGTAAATCTCTTAATAGAGTAGTCCTAACAAACCTTTGTAAATATCCTAATATATTGCTTACTTATTTGTAAGTTTTAAATCCTTTAATCAAGGTAGAATGAATAAGTTTTATATGCTCTTACCAGGGCAAACCTCTTATAGGGTAGATCATCAAAAGTGATCAAACTTGTAGCCATAATAGGAAAAATTTATTGCTGCAATAGTGAAGATTTGTGAGTGTCATCCCCACCCCTATTTTACCTTCACCATGGAGGGTTTCTTGGTAACCAAAATCTTCATGTTATGTGTTGATCACTTACTCTCATATTCAATTGATGTGATTAGTTATTACATCTGATATATCATTGTAGTAAATGTTTATGTGATTTATGATATTATTGTTACAAGGGTTAGAGGTGAAGTTATTAGATTTGATAATTATTTCAAAGGGTAAAAGTTTTATAAATCCTTATTCACCCCCCCTTAGTATCTAGATTTCCCAATAGACATCCATCAATTGATATTTGAGATTTGTTATCTTAGAAGAGGTCTAACCACTTGAGAGTTAAGATCTTGGAGATTGAGGCTTATAAGTTGGAAAGATCATTAAAATTAGAAGCTTGACATGCAACTTACACTGTAGCAACTTGAAGTAGGAAGAGAGGAATTGAAGAAATCCTTAAAAGAAGGAAGGAGATGATAATCCAACAAAATGATACACAATAATATGAGGAAGACACTGAACATCTACTTGATGATGGAAATTCCAGTGAAAGTGATGCAACAATAGAAGATTTATTGGAGAGGAACAATAAACTAAATGAAGAGATGATAGGATTGAAGAAATAACATGAGATCTAATTAGTAAGACTTTGTGAAGTGATTGAATAGAAAAAGAAAGTTGAGGAAGATAAGATAATGGTCGATGAAAATAAAAGGAAAATGGCCACAAAACTTGATGAAAGGACATATGATGTGTAGAAACTCACACATAAGTAATTTGATATGCTCAATCAATTACTAATTATAAATCAAGAGTTGAATAAGAAAGATGTGGAGATTGCAAATCTGAGATCAGAAAATGATCATTTGAGTAACAAGTTGAGATCTGAGAAGGAATTCATTGAAAGACTGAACAAACCCAAAGAAGTTGTGAGATACTATGAAGAGCTAATGAGATAAAAAAGAAGACCCCAAGACACATCTAGACTAGACTATGCCAAGAACCTATCATCTACTGAGGAAGGTCAATCACCAAAAAGTGGAGAAAATAGGAATGAAAAGCCAAAGAACAACAAACCTACATGTTATCATTGTGGGAAACTACACAAAAAATACTGGTAAGTAAAACCCAAAGCCCAAATTCAATGGATATTATTTTGATTATAAGAAATAAGAAAATCAAGCACATGAGTGTAGATCCAGAGCTAGAAATACACCAGTTGCACCTAAATTTGAAGGATATTGTTACAATTGTCAAAAGAATGGACATGGAGCATAAGAATGTAGATATAAGAAAAAATGCTAGATCGACAAAATGGTGACCAATTAATCTTTGACTACAAAGAAGCAAGAGATTGAAGTGAGTAACACACAACCTTTTAAGAATGATGTTTACCCACCTCTGAGGTATATGGTTGTATGGGAAATTATGATGAAGGGAGACACTATGGTGCCTTGTCATTGATTTTTCCCAAGGTCATAATGATTCATGATGTTAGAAGTTGTTATAAGTACAAAATTGGTGAAATTAATGACTATTAGATCATAATGGCTTATGAGAAACTTTGTGATGAGGGAAATTTGAATGAAGAATTTAAAATTGTGACCTATAAAGGGTTAACTCTTGCCCTTAATTTCTCAATAAATTTCAAAATTGAGTGGATTAAAGTTATTTTAAATCAAATTCATGACATGCAATTATGGGTGGACACCAAACCAGTCAAGATAACTAAGGAAATTATACATACCATGACTGGATACCCTACATGTGATAAAACAAAGACAATGTGATGCAAAAGTGGAGAAGTGATTGAGGCGAATACCATGGTATTGTGGAATGGTTGAGGAATGACAATAAAAACCATTTGATACGCTCTTATTGAGTTTTTCGTGCATGTGATTTCACACAATTTTTATTAGTCAAGGCAACTAAATAACATGTCTTTCATAGTTGTTGATCAAGTATGGAATATAGTGGTGAAAGGCTATGAATACGACCTTTCCAAGTTATAGTGGATCAAATTAGTTAAAAACCTAATTTGAATTTGTAAAGCAAAGAATTCAATGTGTAAGTTTGGATCACTTATAATGTGTATACTTTTCTATGTTCTAAATTATTTTCCTACTATTGGTAATGTGGTATTGGGAACAAGACAAACTTATGAAAAGATAGATTTGTGATCTCATTTGGAAAATTGGTGAAAATTTTGAGAATGTTATGGACAGTTATTTTGAGGAGTCTAAGAAAAAGATGAAAAAGAGGACTAGGATCCCTAAGTTTCACATTGGGAATTACTATGATGATGTATGTTTTCTAGTTGACACAGATAATACATATGTTTAAGAAGTAGTGTTGATGGTATCATGGTTGAAGCCACTTTCCTAGGAGATCAATATAGATGAAGTAACTGTTGCGATAACAACACTTCTAGGATAAAATGTTGATGCCAGTGTCGAGTCATTTGGTAAATATGGAGTTGCTAAGACAAGGATAAGAATTGAAGCAAACAATGCTCCTAGGAATAAGAGGAGAAAGAAGATGATTGGAGATTTGGAGAATAAATTAGGTGAAGGAAATAATTAGGAAACACGAATGAAAATCACTCAAGGTCTAGGAGAAGACAAAAGTGATGATGATGAAAAAGAGGAAGAAGGTAGTGCCAAGAAGAAAGGGAAATCAATTGTGCTTGTTCAACCTAAAGTAAAGAAAGGAAAATATGTCGATGTTGCCAAGCCAAAGGTAAAGAAAAATCTAAAGAAGGTGATATTCAAGCCTACACAAACCCCTACATCATCTTAACTAAGAGCAAGGGCATCTACAACAACAACCAAGCCCCAAAAGAAGAGAGTGACAATAATAACTAAACCTAGTGAAGGTACAAGTGGAACAAAGAGGAAGCCTACAAAACAAAAGGCTGAACATGGTAAACCAAGAAAGAGACCAACAAGAAAGCTGGTAGAGTAGGAGGATGATGATAGGACATAGTTTGTTGATGCAAGTCACTATCGAGTAGGAGTGCATAGACCTCCAAATAATATTGACAATGTATGTGAAAACATAAGAATTAGTATAGGCTTATCAGGATTCAAATTCATTAAATTTGAGTAGTTTGGAATATCTAACAAAGGAAAAATTGAACAATCTTTGATAGATATGATTGCTAATTCTAAGACCATGCCATTAGAAATATGCAATAATGTTCCTAGCAAACTATATGCAAAGATTGATTATAAATAGCAGCATGCCATTATAAACAAAATATAGATAAGAGAGGCAATGCTTGCACAAATCATGCCTGAACTATCTAAGAAGAAAATTGATAAATACATGAGTAAGTATAGAGGGATATTTGTCCCTAAGACATGAGATTTTCAAGCTTTGAAAAATAAGATTGAAGATATTGTTCAACAAAGCCAAAAGATATGGAAAATAATTTTTGGATTGATACCCAATGATGATAATAGTAAAGAGAAAGAATTTGAACAAATATCACTTGATAATCAAGAGGACACATATGATGATATAGATACATTCGTTGAGGATACTGAGAAGAATATACATGAGAGTGAGCAAGACAATATTATCACTATTGAAGATGTGTCGAGCGATGAACCATAGGCCACAAGTGTATTGGCTGAGTAGGAACACAAGGATGATGCACCTATTCAAATGCCAATGCGTGACATGTTTCTCAGTTCCAATCTTGTTATTGTGCAAATCAAGAAATATCCAAGGATTGGATAAAAAGATATAGATCAACAAGTAACTATGACTATCACAAAAACACCTACAATTACTATTGATTACAATGCTCTTTTACAAAAAAACACACTTATAATAGATGTTGAGGAATAGAATGTGCCAAATATTGAAGAGAAAAGATATGAAGAGCCTGCTAAGGTAGAACAAACTGAGAAGGGTAATACTGATGGTAATATAGGAAATGTAGAGAGCCAAGATGTTTTAGTAGAGATATATACTACAAGTGAAGTATGACCACAAGTCTCAGGACCTCTTACCAAGGGAACAAAGGAGACATTTCCATTTAGTGTAATATAGACCGAGTAGAAGAGTTAGGAGCCAAAGGAGGTATAGGTTGCTCAAGCAATAGTTTAGACACCAAGTGTAGAACCTCCTACACAATCGAGAGTTCAACAAGATGTCACTCCTAAAAAAGGGGTGATTATAACTAAAAATGAGTTAGCTTCAATAAGTACTAGTGGAGTCCAAGAAATGAAGAGACTGAGTGTGGATGTGTCATCACACTCATTAAATTTATCCTTACTGAACAACAACACTCTAGAGTCCAAGAAGAAAAAAATGTTGAAAAATAAAGCAAAATCACATGGGAAGCCAGTGTCACTTGATAAAGTTATAGTGATCCCAAAGTATGACACTAATAAATTCACCTATGAGAAGATGCAAACCATGCAGGAATTATTAGCAAGGAAGACCACACAAGAAGAATTAAGAAGAGAGCATCAACAAAAACATGCACTTCACAAGATTAAGGATATCTTTGTTCATGCTTATGATATTAAAGACATTGATGAGAAATCCCCTATTATGGCTCAATTAGTTCATAGTATGGAAATACTGAATGATGATGACATAGATAAAAATGAAAAATTATTGATGATCTAAGAAAAAGTTTGAGCAGAAGGTCTTGGAGAAAGTATTAACTAAAATTACAGACATGCGGGTTGACCTTTCTAACCTTGTACATAATATAAAGTAAGTTGTAAAGAATATTATTTTTTTTGTAAAAAATTTACGTGATGTTTAATTCTTTACTAAGGAAAACAAAGAGCTTATTTATAGGAAACAATTAGATTTGAAATCAACTAGAAATTAACATGGATGCAAGCTCAAGTTCAATTCATTATAATAGATTGGCATTTTTCCAAGGTAGATTAGCCAAGTTGGTGGCTAATCATCAATAAATAAGGGTTAAAATGATCTCTATTCAGAAAATGTTGATACCTCATTTAGAGGTCATGCAGAGAGAATTGACATCAACAAAGGAGTTAGTGCAAAGAGATCCCCATCTCTCTATTATTGATAGTTTGGTTAATCTAGCTGCTCAACTAGAAATCCAAATTCAAGTTTTGGAATATGTTAGAACAAGTTGGGATAATGCATTAGCCATGATTATATAGATTCACAAACCATTTTTGGACAAATACGGTTTGACCCCATCACCCCAGTAGCCATGAATGACAAAAACAAGGGGGAAATGACATTGAAAGGGGGAGATATTTGAAATGGGGAAATATTTATGGAAGGATATGATAAAAATAGGTATAATTCTTTCAAATTTTTGTAATGGATACTCTTTTGAAGTCAGAGTATGTAAGAAGTCATGTATATATTGTAATGTTCCTACTTGCAAGGGCTTATAATATTGTCCTATTTTTTCCAAGGAATAGATTTAAAATATTATCATTGCATTATTGAATCAAGGATAATTCTTCATATATGTTCATATCCTATCTACTACATTGTATGTATAGGCTAGGTCATCTGAGGATTGGACAAGGAGACCAGATTAAAGGCTTGATAGGACCTTGGTCCCCACCTTTCAAATGAGTGCTTTCCATCCCTCACCATGCCTAGATGCTATACCATACCTTAGTCCTCACACATTGTGGTGGGGTCCCATAGCTCGATAAACCTAAGCTCAAGAGTCGGTATATTCCCCTCTTGCCTTAGGACTCAACCCTACCCTCTTATCCACCTAGTTCTTACTGATTATCATAATCTTGAGATCTTTCTTGAATCATTATCTATTCTTAATTAATTACATCGATTAGATGTTTATTTCTTTTAAATAATTATGTCAAAAGAAAGAAAATGTTCATTCTTATTACCATGGTATTTCTGTATAATTATGTTACCTCCTTACTATCATAATTAATATTAACCAAAATTTAAAATAAAAAATGTTTACCTTATTACCTCTTTTTCTTTTCCAAGAGTCACAACCTTTCATAATACAAATCCTTTGAAAAGTCACAACACTTCATAGTTATAATCCTTTCAAAAAGTCACAACACTTCATAACTAAAATCCTTTGGAAAAATCCTAATACGTTATAATCACAATATTTTTGAAGAGTCATAACTATTCATAATTATGACCCTTTTGAAGGTTCACATCCTTTCAATATCATTCATACCTTTTCAAAAAGTCAGTTCCTTATTTTCTTCATGATATTACTTTCCTCTTCCATTTTTCCTTTTTGAAATCCTCTCTTCTCCTCTTCCTCTTTTTCCCTCTCTAAAATAACCTCTCCTCCCTTTTACATCTTAATTTTAAGGAGTCATGTCTAATTGTTAAATCTCTCTTGACTTTTCATTAGTTTTAGTTAATTTATATTATTCTATGTTATATTATTTATTTACTTACATATTTGTGTTTATTATTATTTATTATGAAATTCTATTTAGAAAGTTAACATACTTTCTACAATATTATCTCTTGCATTTAATTTTATTTCTTTATTTACTTTTTGAAAAATTATTATTATTTATTTATTTAAAATATCATACTAAATATTATTTCATTAATAATATAGATTAAATAATAATTATTTCCTCATTTTACGAATATAACTTTATTATCATTATTTATTTAATAACATTTTATTATCTAATTAATATTAAAATTCTATCTTAAAATAGGGATATCACATATATGTTGTAAATATTAAAGTGTTTATGAAGACTGAGTCATAGTTTAAGGGGGAGTACTATTTTTAGTTTTGGATGTAATGTTGGATCATGACAAAGTGGTTTTTCCACTAATGTCAAAGGGGGATATTATTTATCCCTAACTCTTGTTATCTATTAGTATCAAACACTTAGTCATTCTTATGGTAGGGTTGGTCAATCATCATTGTGACTGATCCATCCTATTAAGGCCAAGCTATGTATATAGGACTTGTTCATATTTTAATTGAAGTTGAGAAATGTAATTAAAGTTGAGCAAGTATATGGTCACCAAGTAATCCTATACAAGTTGAGTTGATTCAGACACTATGTAAGCTAAGCTATCTAGGGTCAGCTCATGTCAAGTCATATAGTTTGTGTCAAGAAGATAGAAGCCGAGGGACAACATGCATATCAATTTTGATTGAGCATCAGAGTGTTCATGTGCTGAGCAATCCAATTTTAGTATATTTGTTTGGAATGACACAAACAATGAGATAAAATATTTTAATTGACATGGATGCATGATTCAATGATTGTAGAGTCATTTAAGGAGATGATTTAAATTTTTTTTGAAGGTCATTTATCCCTATGCATAGTGATTAACCAATTAGAAAAATGGAAAGTATAAGAGGAAAAAGTGAAGGATCAGGATTGTTTATTTTGATCTAAAAACTTCTAGAATTGGTTAAAAAGAAGGATCCAAGCCCTAATTTTATATGAATGCAAGAGAAGAAAAGTTTAGAAGCTACATGTGAAGTTTGAAGGTGAAAGTAGACAGAGTGACCAAGCATAGTAGTAAAGGGAAAAATAAAGAAATATTAGATAAGATATCATATCACAAATTGAAAAGAAGAGATTTGTAATCAACATATTAAGTGCAAAGTGAAAGATAATGTACTGATACATTCTACAAGTGTTTCAAGGAAAATCTCTGAACAAAGTGGTCCTAACAGACCTTTGTAAACCTCTTAAAAGAGTGCTTACTTAGTTATAAGTTTTAAATCCTTTAATCAAGGTTGATTGAAGTCTTGTAAGCTCTTAATAGGGAAAATCCCTTATAGGATAGATCATTAGAAGTGATCAAACTTGTAACCCAAACATGAAAACTTTATTTCTACAATAGTGAATATTTATGAGCGTCATCACCACCCTAGTTTTACCTTCATCTTGGAGGGTTTATTGGTAACCAAAATCTTTAAGTTATGTGTTGATCATTTACTTTCATATTTCATTGATGTCATTAGTTGTTAGATTTGATACATTAATACAGTAAATGTTTATGTGATTTATGATATTACTATTAGAAGGGTTAGATGTGAAGTTATCAGATCAATAATTATTTTAAAGGGTAAAAGTTTTATAGATCCTTATTCACCTCCCTCTCTGTATCTATATTTCCTAATAGATTTCCAACAATTGGTATCTGAGATTTGTTTTCTTAGAAGAAAACTTGAGAGTTAAAATATTGGAGATGGAGGCATATAAGTTGGGAAAGATCATTGAAAAGTAGAAGCTTGTAGACATACAACTTGAACTGTAGCAACTTGAACCAAGAAGAGACAAATTGAAGAAATCCTTAAAAAGAAGGAAGGAGATGGAAATCCAATAGAATGATAAAAAATGCTAGGAGGAAGACACTGAAGGTATAATTTATGATGGAAAATCCTATGAAAGTGATGTAGCATTAACAAATCTATTGGAGAGGAACAATAGTGAATGAAGAGATCAGAGGACTAAATAAATAACATGAGATCCAATCAATAAGACTTTGTGAAGTGACTAAACATAAAAATAAAGCTAAGGAAGATAAGATAATGGTCAACAAAGATAAAAAGAAAATGGCCACAAGACTTGATGAAAGGACATCTAATGTGTAGAAACTCACACACAAGCAATTTGATATGCTCAATAAATTGCTAAGTGTAAATCAAGAGCCAAATAGGAAATATGTGGAGATTACAAATCTGAGATCATAAAATGATCATCTGAGGAATGAGTTGAAATCCGAGAAGGAATTCATTGAAAGGCTGAATAAACCTAAATAAGCTCCAAGATATAATGAAGAGCTAATGAGATCACAGAGAATACACCATGACATATCTAGACTAGGATATAACAAGCACCTATCATCTACTGAAGAAGGAGAATCATCAAAAAGTGGAGAACAAAGGAATGCAAAGCCAAAGAACAACAAACCTACATGTTATCATAGTGGGAAACTAGGTCAGACAAATTTTTTTTGCAGAACCAAGACTAGTTAGAAAAACCCAAAACATAACTTCAATGGATACTATTTTAATTGTTAGAAACAAGGACATCAAGCACATTAGTGTAGATCTAGAGCTAGCAATACAATAGCCGCACCTACATTTGAAGGATATTGTTAAAATTGTCAAAAGTACGGACATGGAACTCAATAATGTAGATCTAAGGAAAAACCCTAGATTGACAAAATGATAATCGGTTTAGCTTTGACCCCAAAGAAGAAAGAGAATGAGGTGAGTAACACAAAACTTGTTAAGAATGATGTTTACCCAGCTCTAGAGTATATGGTTGTACCATAAATAGCATTGAAGGGAGACCTTACGGGTTTTGTTATATCAATTCTACCCAAGGTCATAATGAGTAATAATGTTAGAAGTTGTTATATATGCAAAATTGGCAAAGTTGGTGACTATGAGATTAGAATGGCATTTGAGAAACTCCATGAAGAGGGAAATTTGAATGAAGAATTTAAAATTGTGAGTGAGATAGGGTTAACTCTTTCCCTTTATTTCCCCAGAAATTTCAAAATCAAGTGGATTAAAGTTGTTTTAAGTTGAATTCATGACATGCAATTTTGACCAAATTAGTCAAGATAAATAAGGAAATCATACATATTGTAAATGGATACCCTACATGTGATCAAGAAAAGATCATGCAATGCCAAAGTAGATAATTCATTGAGGTGAAGACCAAGGTAGTGTGGAATGGTCAAGGAATGACAATAAAAATCATTGAAGACCCTATTATTGAGTTTTCCATGCATGTGATTTCACACAAATTTTATCAGTCAAGTCGACTAGATAGTAACGCCCTGCTCGGGAACCCAAGAGAAAGAATCTAACATGATTCAAAATTTACTGAACTTTAAAAAAAAAATTTAAACTACATCAAAGTAATAATTCAAAAGCAATATACACGCACACATCATTTACACGTGAAATTAAAAATACAATTTTTCATTCCTCAAGGGTTTCATTGTGTTGAGTCACATTAAGAAGTTTGTATTAATTAGTTTAAGTCTTAAGTATATGTTCATAAATCATAACAAAATAATAAATACATCATCTCATAAGAAAAATCATAAATACATTAGACACAATACATCTAATGAATAACATCCACTGCCCATGTTACATGGTATGTGGGAATACATACAAGTACATCCAAATATAAGATACATGAAATCTAATGAGCCCAAGTTTACATATAAATGATATAAAATATAATTCAAATATACATATATTTATTTATTTTTCCAAAATGCAAGTCTCTAATATAATTATTCAATAATATAAATATATAATTGTGAATTAATTATTCATTAATGATTATCCATATTGAATAAATAAATGAAAGACATCATCAAAACTAATAGAAACTATCTAAGCAAATACTCCATAAGTCATTTACAAGGAATAAAATAAATAAAGTAATTAAATTAAAAGCCCCATGAAAGGACACCTCACTTGGGAGCCACCGCTATTTATAAGTGGGCGCACATAATGAGAAGGAGATCAGGAAAAGCGAGGGATTGACATAGCAACCACGTCACTATATACACCGCGTGGGATTGAATTTTGTAACCAAGGAGTACGAGAGTATTTGGGACCCCACTTAGAAGGAGGACAACATTATTAAAACTGCCATGTCATACCATGTGAAGGATATATCACTGAGGAGGTAAATATAGTGGTTTGTAAATGAAGTTAAAACATAATATTAGGAGCCTAAAGTAAAATACATGTAAAGAACATCAGTTGAAAGTGAAGACTTTGGTAGGAAGACATTAGTTTAATCACCAACATACACTAATCATTGATCAAGGGTTTTGGGTACCGAGTTCATTAAGGTAACTATATTGTTTAAAGTTTCCTTTTATATATTTGCTCTATATTATCATTACTTTTCTATATATATATATATATATATATATATATATATATATATATATATATATATATATATATATATATATATATAAGTAGTAATGTTAAAAAATAATATTTAAGGATAGTATTCAATAAATATGAGACTTAATGAGTTAACATCACTATTTTTTAAAAGGTTAATTAAGGTACTGCAAGAAAGTGATGTGATTCTAATTGATCTAACTAGTTAATTAAAACTCTATAGTGCTAGTGTAGGAATGATGCCCATCTGTGTATGAATGGTTGCATGCCAGTATAGAGATTGAGGGATTTTTATAAGAATGGTGAGATGAGTAAATGGAATTTCATAGTGCCAGTATAGGAAATGAGATCCTCATATGAATGGCTATCATGCCAGTGCAAGAGATGAATAATTCTATATGAATGGCTAGATGAGTAAATGGAATCTCATAGTGCCATTATAGGAGATGAGATCCTTGTATGAATGGCTATCATGAAAGTGCAAAAGATAAGTAATGTTACCCATTTTGCCTCCCGCCAAAATTTGAACTTTGAATGCAAACCCCACCCAACGGTCACCTTCCATCTTTTATATTATTTTAATGCCCTGAAAATATGAAAAACAAAACATTTAAAACCTATGGTATTTCCTAAGTTTTCCACCGGCCTACAACTTTCTACACTGTCAGATCTGGTTCAGATCTATGGTGGGTGCTTTCCTGCATTATCAAAGCAAGTGATCTTTAAAGATTGCAAGGAAGACCCTTAGCAACACATGGCAGGTGGGTCCATGTTCTCTTGTGGGCCGCAAGGTGGACAAGGTGGCTAGTGAGTTGGCGATTCTATTGGTGCCCGCTTTCTCGCATTCTAAGCTTCGTTAAACTTTTTGACAATGTGGGCAAGCGCCCTGGTGACACGCATCCATGTGACATCACAAAGGATAGTTATACAAGTTCAGAAAGCTTGTGTTACGAGCATCGTCATATCTTTGAGGATCAATGGTTGGCACATGCCCACAAGATGGAGTTGTAAGGAAATTAAACATTGCAGGCATGCCCCTTTGTGACACATGGTTGGTGTGACATCATGGGCCTACTTTTCTCAGAGGTATTGACGGCTTGTCTTCCATGTCCATTGTTAGTTGAGTTAGAGTATGAAGAGGGCATTTCATTGGTTCATCCAGTTGATGGTAGTCGTATGAGATTTTGGTCGCTGTAGATTCAAATGGGATCAAGGGCTGGTGCTTCCCCATATTAAAAAAATGCAAGGAAATTAAACATTGTGGGCAAGTGCCTCACTGCCATGTGTCTTTGTGGGACCTATTTCTTGTGTGGGTCACCAGGGTGATGCTAGTTGGATGCCAAGTGTTTCATGGGCCCGAAATTATCAAAGCAAGCACAATATTATAGGGATCTTTCATGATTGTTGATCTCGTGGAGATCAACGATTGACGCTTTCCTGCAATATGGAGGTGCGAGGACTTTAAGTAGTATGGGAAAGTGCTTGAAGGACACATGTCCTTGCGAGCCCAGCCAAGGTATTAACAATGAAGGCATTGATAGTTGGGTTGACGGTTATGTGACTGTTGCGGTCAGGGTTTGAGGAGGTGGCACAATTAGTTAAAAGATGTGGTCAATCATGTGGAGACTTTGCAGAGTGGAAAAACAAAAGAAGATCATTGGTCCACGTGGCTCATCCTGGTGCCAGAATTCAGTTGATCTACTGATCTTGCTGATTCACGAGCTAGAAGTAGGGGAGATCCAACTTTCCTGCGCGATCTGATCCCTGTTATCAATGCCAACCACTCTTGGATGAATGATGAACTCATCGAACAAAGAAGAACACTTCATCACCTCTAATCCAATCCATCTACTTGACCAAGACTATTTAATGGCTCTGTTTCTATCTTCTCAGGGACCTACTCCAACAAAGATCAGATATCATTGCATCTGGATCTCCATGATTATTTTCTGTAGGACTTAATGACAATAGTTGTAGAGTAATTTTAGTTGAGAAATATCTCAGTTATGCTTGAGCTATAAAGGCAATTTTTGTAGATTTTTTTTCGGTCGGCTCTTCTTTGACTTCTCTGATATTGCTCTGCAATTTCATATGTAAATTCCCTTTGCCTCTGAACTGTATGACATTCTACCTTATCTCCTTCAGCCATTGATGCAAAGTGCAAGAACTATTTGCCTCTCATTGGTGTATTGTAGAGATCTACAATCTCGCATGACTGTATCTCTTTTGGCCTGTGAATGGTATATAAGTGAATCTTCTCTTTCCTTGTGTCATTCATTTGGGTTTTCTGATATGCATGTGATTGTTAGATTAAAGCAAGTCTGAATGTGTATATCTTTTAGTGTCATGATGGTTCAGTAGTGCATGTATGGGTAGAAATTGGTTTGAACACTCTATTTTGGTGCATCACCCCCTTAGATTAGAATAGGTAGATTTGATTTCATGCATTCCTTCCCCCTTTTCCTCTCCAAGAGTAGTTAGGTGCACCCTGATAGTAAAGGAAGTCGGCCTTCTATGGAGACTCAACTTCATAGTTCAAGTCACACAGCTTAGAGGTTATTTCCATGTTTCACAAGGTTGTCCTTAGCTAAAAACTTTGGACAAGGGTACAAAATTTTGTGGCAACAATTTTTGGCACACCCGATGGGACTCTATTCAAGAAATTTCAAGTCTACTTGTGTCAAAAGGATGATTTCAAGATTAATACTGAAGAGATAGTACTGACTTCGGT
This sequence comes from Cupressus sempervirens, assembly GCA_028749045.1. NCBI lineage: Eukaryota > Viridiplantae > Streptophyta > Pinopsida > Cupressales > Cupressaceae > Cupressus > Cupressus sempervirens. The sequence continues at coordinate 849,299,854 of CM053792.1, forward strand.
GTTAAAGCCTTCAAGAGGCTCTTTTTTTAAGTACTTGGCGACTCTGAGCTTCAAATACATTTCATTCTAGACCAAAAGTTGCAGTAATTCATGCCCAAAGCTGAAACAAGGGCATATTCTAGAGATAAATTTCAGTACCAAGAGCTTTCATTTTCAAATCCTAGAAGGGGGACTAGAGTATCTTTATCACTAGTTAGGAGTGCAATAGTAACAAATATACTTGCAAGATCTATCTCTACTCCTCCTACTATTAGATCTCAACCTAGATTGCCATCAACACATATCAATAGATCACTTCTCTATATGGCATAGCCTAGAGCCCACACTTTTGCCACCTTTAATGGTGGAAGTCCTCTTTTATTGGCCCAAAGGCATGACATACCAATAGTTGCACTCAAAAGTATACCAGAGTTTACTAGTGAAACTTCTATCTCTCCCTCGAAACACATTCAAGAAGTTGCAAATGTTTGTAATATCCATGGTATTATAGAGGATAATGTTGCAGTTAGGCTTCTAGCCTCATCCTTGAAAGGAAACACACTACAATGGTATAGAGGTTTGGCTCACGGTTCTATAACAGATTGGGATGGATTAGGAGCAAGATTATGCAAACACTTTGAGGACAAAAGTGACCATTTGTCACTTTTAGAATAGTTGACTATTATAAAAAGAGCCCCCCATGAATGTATGACTGATTTTAACTATAGATTTCAAAAGAAATGGGATATAATACCTATTTTAGTAAAACCTACCTCTGGTAATGCCTTCTTGCATTACCTCAGAGCTTTTAACAGCGACATTTCCACCACAATCCAAACTATGGGAGGAGATACCTTGCCTAATGCCTATGACATAGCAATAAAGTTAGAAAGCATCCCAATACAAGGAGGTAAGCTAGCTCCAAGGCCTCCCATGCCTTTATTTCTTGATATTCCAAATCACCAACCATAAATGGCTCCTCTTCCCACAGCTTCCACATCACAATCCCTTGCTCTAGTCCCTCAACCTTCCACATCTTCAAATGGAATAGATGAAATCAAGGAGATAATGTAATCTATGATGTTGAACATAAATAAGATATTGCAAGGCCAAGAGAAGAAGCTGGAGGATAGCTTCTCTGTGATGCAGAAAATGAGCAATAAGGTGGTGACTTTAGAAAGACAGCAAGCTCAAGGTAGTAAGGCTCATCAATTGCAGTATCAAACTATGAATAGTGGTAGGCCTCCAAATTAGAATTATGGGAATAATTCTTTTGATCAAAGTAGGCAGAATAGCCATGCTTCAACCTCAAACATAAACCAAAGTAGGGCCATAGTTCCTCAAAATAACATGGCCCAAGATCAGTATTTTTGTCCCTCCTGTAACTACTCCTATGCTGATTGCATGTGTCAGAAGGCTGAATCTTATTTGGATTTGACCATCCAAGAGCCTGCAATAGGACAATCATACAAGGAGGACCAATTTAAAAAGGCCTCATATATGCAAGAACAGGGTGATTGCTCCTTTATGAATCACTAGGTGGAGGAACATTGTAATGTAAACCAGGATTCCATTGCTCACAACACTAGGAGTAAGAGAAGAGCTATTGAAGATGCTCCCCCTCCTCTTCCCAATTAGGCCTCAACTTTAAATGCAATACCTCACGAGCAAGCAGTAAATGATCAATCAAATACCTTTCAGCAGCAGAGGCAAAATAATGGCAGAAAGAATGTAAGTGACCCTTAGGTTGTTCCACCTCAACCTCCTACAAATGCAGCTCCCAAGGTTTCAACCAAAGCACTTACTGCACCATTCAGTGTGGTAGAAAAAATGAAGAAGACAAATGTGGATATTTCTATGTAGGATGCTACTGCTACTATACCCATGCAAAAGAGGTTGTTGCAACAAGAATTGGAAAATATTGAACCAAAGGGTCAGCCACCTAACATGGAAAGTGCCACAAGCCTAGTATAACCACCAAGGGAGGAAGAAACAATTAAAAAGGTTAGACCCCCTCCATTTTATGTTTCTTTAATTATAGGGGATAAACTAGTCCACAATTGCATGATCGATTTAGGGGCTAGTAGTTCAGTGATGCCTAGGTGTGTTGTTGATGCTTTGGAAATGAAATATGAGCCCATTGTTAAGGATGTATTATAGTTCGAGAAAGATGCTGTAATACCCTTGAGATAGGCCTTAGTACATACTGTATATTAGAGAAAGATGCTCTAGTTCCTAATCTTGTGGAGACTAAAGAAGATATGAATGGGGTATGGAGTATGTACTTTGATGGATCAAGGAATAAGAATGGATCAGGGGTTGGCATGATGTTGATTTCTCCTGCATGAGTAAGGTACTACTTCTCCTTTAGGCTCCATTTTAGTTGTACTAATAATGTGGCCAAGTATGAATCCTTGATTTAGGGTCTCCTACTTGCTCAAAAAAGAGGAATTCAAGCCTTAAGCATATATGGAGATAGTGAGTTGGTGGTTAATGAAGTGAGAAATCTAAACATCACCAAGAACAGTTTGCTCAAGTCTTATAAACGTAGGATAGGGGATTTGTTTAAGGGTTTTAACACATTTAATATTCAAAGCATCCCTAGAAAAGAAAATAGACACGCTAATAGACTTGCAACAATAGGTGCATCTCATGATGTGCTAAGGAATCTTGAGGAGGAGAAGAAGAAAAAAATCAAAATGGTAGTAAGGCCTGCCATCCCTAACAACAACACCCATTGGCAAGTGTTTGAATCTAATGAAAAAATTGTAAGCTTCTTGCAGAATGAAGCAGAATTTTCAAATAAGAACCAGTCAAGACTGTAGGATCAATAAGGTGATCAAATCATTAACCTCAGTTCCAAAAAATTGCCTAAGGGTCTCATTACCTTAGAGAGTATTTTCAATCCTGATGACCAAGCAAGAGGTAGAGTCATGAACCTAGCTGCTGATGAAGATGATCACACCCCAGTCATGATTGCTGATGGAAAATTCTTAAACATGGGGAAGGTATGTTCTAAGATTGAGAAAGAAAGTTTTATTCATCTATGTCAAGAATTTAATGATATATTTTCCTGGACATATGATAATTTAAAGGGTTTTGACCCAAGGTTGTTCCAGCATACCATAGATTTAATTGATAATGTCAAACTAGTAAGACAAAAATAGAGGCTAGTGAATCCCAGAATTGAACCCTTAATGAGAAAGGAGCTATCCAAATTGATTGAGGCCAATATAATTTTCCCCATCAAGCACTCATCATGGGTAGCAAACCTTGTCCCTATTAGGAAGAAGAATGGAGAAATTAGATTGTGTGTGGACTTTAGGGACCTTAACCAAGCTTCCCTAAAAGATCACCATCCTCTCCCTTCCATGGAGTAGATTTTGTCCAAGGTCAGTGGTTCAAGGAGGTTTTCATTTCTTGATGGATTTTCTGACTACAATCAGGTGCTGGTCAAAGAGTCTGATAGGTACAAGAACTACATTCACTACCAAATGGGGTACCTATGCTTATTGTAAGATGCCATTTGGGCTAACTAATGCAGGTGCTACATTTCAGAAGGCAATGGAGATGGCCTTCAAAAATGTGATTGGAAAGTTTGTATTAGTTTACCTTGATGATATCACAGTGTATTCAAAGAATGTAGAAGATCATTTTGATCATTTAAGATAGGTATTCTCAAGGTGTAGAGAATTTGGGGTATCCCTCAACCCAAGCAAGTGTGTCTTTGATACCAATCAAGGAAAATTATTAGGACACATTGTATCTTAGGATGGTCTAACCATTGATCTAGAAAGAACAAAAGCTATACTTACCCTTCCCCTTCCTAAACATAAGAAAGGGTTGCAAAGTTTCCTTGGTAGGATAAACTTTATGAGAAGATTTATCCCTAATCTTGCTACCATGGTAAAAACCCTTACAGTTATGCTCAAGAAAAGTATGGTATTTGCATGGACCAAGGAAGGGAAGAAAAGTTTTGAAGAAATCAGGGTAGCCATAGCCTTAGCCCCTACTCTCATTAATCCAAAATTTGAAAAGGATTTCATCCTTTATACCCTGGGTGGTGAGTCAAGCATTTTTGATGTCTTGACTCAAACAAATGATAAAGATGAAGAGCAGCCCATAGCCTTCTTTGGTGAAGGGCTTAAAGAGTATGAAGACAAATACAACTATGTAGAAAAGCAAGCCGTTGTAGTCATCAGAGCTTTAAAGAAATTTAGACACCTCTCGTCTCATAATAAAATTCATTTGTTAGTACCCCATGCCAGTGTGAAAGATTTCCTTTTAAGTAGAGGTATTAGTGAAAAGAGAGCTGGCTAGATTACTAAAGGAATGGAATTCAACATTGACATCTAGATCACCAAGCTAGTAAGAGGGAAGGGATTGTGTAAACAGATGATATCATCTCAAGAATCAGATGAAGAGGTTGCTATGATACTAACAAAGCAACAAGAGGCAAGAAATGATGACCCAAGGAATTGGATGGATGATATAAAGAATTTCTTATTAGGCAATGGATACCCTCAAGGATTAGATAGAACTAAAAGAAGACAATATAGATTATAGTCAATTCCTTATGTTATAGTTGATGGTATCCTTTTCAGGAGAGATTTTAATGGAGCCCTATTAAGATACATTGAAATGAACTAGGCTGAAATAATGATCAAAGAGCTTCATGATAGTCCTGATGGTGGTCACTTCTTAGCAAGGACAACTGCAATGAAGGTCATGAGAGCCCATTACTACTGGCCATCCCTATTCCATGATTGTCATAGGTATGTAAGGAGATGTGAAAAATGTGCTTTCTTTTCTGGTAAGCAAAAGCTTGCAGCTCTTCCTCTTCATCCCATTCAGGTGGACCAACCTTTTGCTCAATGGGGATTGGATTTCATAGGCCCTATCAATCCTCCTTCTAGTTCTAGTCACAAATGGATTTTAGCTGCTACAGATTACTTCACTAGATGGACAGAGGCAATTTCATTGAGGACACCACATAATCTTTAGTTGTTGAGTTCCTTGATGGAATTGTGACCAAGTTTGATGCCCCTTCAACCATTGTTTCGGATAATGCAAGATATTTTGTGGGAGCTCAAATTTGTGCATGGGTAGTTGATCATAACATCTACCTGAGCACATCCTCAAAATACTATCCTCAAGGAAATGGTTTGGTTGAGTCCTCCAACAAAATCTTGATTAGGATTATGAAAAGAACTATAGAGGATAACCAAAGGTGTTGGCATCAAAAGTTGAAGACTGCATTGTGGGCTGACAAAATAACACCTAAGAGGTCAATAGGGAATTCACCATTTATGTTGGTATATTGTAGAGAAGCAAGGCTTCCAATTTCTTTAGAATTCCCATCCCTAGAACTAGCTCATCAACTAGACCTAATTGGAAATGATGCCATGATAGTGAGAATGGCAGAGCTGATGGAGCTGGAAGAGAAAAGAGATTAGGCCATGCAGACCCTAGAGACACATCAGTAGCAGGTGAAAAGGAACTTTGATAAAATGGCTAGAGTCAAAACCTTTAGAGAGGGTGATTTAGTTTTAAAGTGGGATGCAGATAGGGCAAAACTAGGGAGGCACTCAAAGTTTGATGCACTATGGAGTGGTTCCTATCTGATTGTTAGTTGCAAGTTGACCAATGCTTATCAATTAAGTAGGCTTGGTGGTGAAATTTTGCCTATCCCAATCAATGGGATCTATCTCAAACCATGTTTCTAATAGGGCTTGAATTTTCCCTGTGCATATTAGAGTAGTTTCCTTTCTATTGTTTTTAGCTTTCCAAGAAGTGCATGAGCACATGTGTTTTGCAGAAGGTTCTCAATCTCTGGTTTTAGTTGCAGAGGGCAGGTTTTCTAGATTTTTAGTGTTTTTTTGCCACAGAGGTAGGGTTAGGGTTTTCTTGTACACTAATCACATTTTTTTGACTCTATATCCCAATGGATGTTTCAGGCCAGTGGTCATATGCATAGCTGGCTTGTGTCCCCTCCGAGTCGCCAGAAATGTTACCCATTTTGCCTCCCATCCAAAATTTGAACTTTGAATGCAAACCCCACCCAACGCTCACCTTCCATCTTTTATATTATTTTAATGCCCCAAAAATATGAAAAACAAAACATTTAAAACCTATGGTATTTCCTAAGTTTTCCATCGGCCTATAACTTTCTGCAATGTCAGATCTGGTTCAGATCTACGGTGGGTGCTTTCTCGCATTATCAAAGCAAGCGATCTTTAAAGATTGTAGGGAAGCCCCTTAGCGACATGTGGCAGGTGGGTCCATGTTCTCTTGTGGGTTGTAGGGTGGACAAGGTGGTTGGTGAGTTGGCGATTCTGTTGGTGCCCGCTTTCTTGCATTCTGAGCTTCGTCAGACTTTCTGACAATGCGGGCAAGTACCCTGGCGACATGCATCCATGTGACATCATAGAGGATAGTTACAAAAATTTAGAAAGGGTGTGTTACGAGCACCATCAGATCTCCCAGGATCAATGGTTGGTGCATGCCCATAAGATGGAGTTGCAAGGAAATTAAATATTGCGGGCATGCCCCTTTGTCACACATGTTTGGTGTGACGTCACGGGCCCACTTTTCTCAGAGGTATTGACGGCTCATCTTTTGTGGCCATTTTTAGGTGAGTCAAAGTATGAAGAGGGCATTTCATTGGTCTGTCTAGTTGACTAGGCATACAATTGTATGAGATTCTGATCGTCGTAGAGTCAAATGGGATCAAGGGCTGATGCTTCTCCGCATTAACAAAATGCAAGGAAATTAAACATTGCAGGAAATCACCTCGCTGCCACATGTCTCTGTGGGACCTATTTCTTGTGTGGGTCACTAAGGTGGTGCTAGTTGGATGCCAGGTTAGATGCCAAGTGTTTTGTGGGCCCAAAATTATCAAAGCAAGCACAGTATTATAGGGATCTTTCATGATCATTGATCTCGTGAAGATCAATGGTCGGTGCTTTCCTGCAATATGGAGGTGTGAGGACTTTAAGCAGTGCAAGAAAGCACCTGAAGGACATGTGTCCTTGTGGGCCCAACCAAGGTATTAACAATGAAGGCATTGATAATTGGGCTGACGATTATGTGATTGTCATGGTCAGGGTTTGAGGAGGTGGCGCAGTTAGTTAAAAGATGTGGTCAATCGCATGGAGACTCTATAGAGTTGCAAAAAAAAAGAAGATCATTGGTCCACATGGCTCATCCTGGTGCTAGAATTCAGTTGACCTACCGATCTTGCTGATTCATGAGCTAGAAGTAGGGGAGATCAAACTTTCTCGCACGATCTGATCCCTGTGATCAATACCAACCACTCTTGGATGAACGATGAACTCATTGAAAGAAGAAGAACACTTCATCACCTCTAATCTGATCCATCTACCTGACCAAGACTATTTAATGGCACCGTTTCTATCTTCTCAGGGCCATATTCCAATAAAGATAAGATATCATTGCATCTGGATCTCCATGATTATTCTTTGTAGGACTTAATGGTAGTAGTTGTAGAATAATTTCACTTGAGAAATATCTTAGTTATGCTTGAGCTATAAAGGCAATTTTTGTAGATTTTTTTCGGTTGACTCTTTTCTGACTTCTCTGATATTGCTTTGCAATTTCATATGTAAATTTCATTTGCCTCTGAACTATATGACATTCTTCCTTATCTCCTTCAGCCATTAATGTGAAGTGCAAGAACTATTTGCCTCTCATTGGTGTATTGTAGAGATCTACAATCTCGCATGACTGTATCTCTTTTGGCCTATGAATGGTATATAAGTGAATCTTCTCTTTCCTTGTGTCATTCTTTTGAGTTTTCTGATCTGCATGTGATTGTTAGATTAAAGCAAGTCTAAATGTGTATATCTTTTGGTGTCATGATGGTTCAATAATGCATGTATGGGCATAGATTGGTTTGAACACTCTATTTTGGTGCATCACCCCCTTAGATTAGAATAGGTAGATTTTCTTTCATGCATTCCTTCCCCCTTTTCCTCTTCAAAAGTAGTTAGGTGCACCCTGATAGTAAAGGAAGCTGGCCTTCTCCGAAGACTCAACCTCATAGTTCAAGTCCCACAGCATGGAGGTTGTTTCCATGTTTCACAACGTTGTCCTTAGGTAAAAACTTTGGACAAGGGTGCAAACTTTTGTGACAACAAGTAATCATATACAAATGGCTAGATGAGAAATGGTTATAATAGTAAACTATTTTTTTATTATATAAATTCTAACATTGGTTTTGTAGGCATTAATGTCCTAGTTAGTGTGGAATTATAGTGGCTAATCCTATCATCCTATGGAACTGGTTAGTCCATGCATTATCACACCTTAAAGAATGATGGCAAAGGAACTAGACCAAGAAGTAACTTTATAGAAAAAACTAATGAGAGATTTGAAAGGACATAAAATTCCAATAAAGTACTGTTGGAAGCTATAAAAAGATTAAGCAATAATAATAACAAAAATGAGAGACTTAACTCATAGAGGGACTGTCATTCCACTTATGAGGAAAATGAACCCTTGTCACAAAGTTCAATCCCATGAGAAATATTCCCCTCATTCATTCTGAGAGAAGAACCTGTTGCAGATAATGGACAAGCACTAAAATTGCAGAAATGTATGCTATCTTGGATCCCAATCTTCAACAACTTATTCCCTTTAAAGAATACTATGAATCAAAACTCATGGAAAATAGAAAGAAAAATCATGTAGATGAAGACCATATGAAGAAGGTAAATAAGGTAAAATTATTGTGTTTTAATGGGTCAGGAGAAGAAACTACTCAATCATGGGTCCAAAAGTTAGATACATATCTATCCTATAGTAGGAAAAGGTGCTTTCAAGTTTTCCATACTTCATTTAAGAGGATGAGCCCACAAATGGTGGCACTAAGGCCAAATTTCCTTAGGGCTCAACAAATTTACCTCCTATAGTGAATTCACTCAAAGATTGATGAGTAGGTTTGATCTAAAGGATCCTAAATGGTACTTCCAACAACTAACTCACCTAAAACAATTAGGGTTATCATAAGAATATGCAAATCAATTTCAAGATCTAGCCATAATGGTTCCAAATCTATCCCAAGGCCAACTCACTTTTATCTTTATAGAAGGACTAAAAGATTTTATTAAAAACCATGTAAAATCCCTTTGACCAAAAAATTTAGAGGAAGCCATCAGGAAGGTTAAAAAAGTTGAGCCTAGCATACCTAAGGAAAGATATAAGAATTTCACATCAGATGAAAGGTCAATAGAAACTCACCAATAGAAATCATGTTATGAGTGTAAAGAACCTTGGAACAAGGAACATAATTGTCAAAAGAGAGAAGAATTAGCTAAGAAGAACATTTTCTTTAGATGTGAGGAACCTTGGAAGAATGAGCATCAATGCAAAAGAGGACACATAAATAGGATAGAAGAAACATATGACAACACCCCAAAAAAAAAGGAAAGATTCGAGGAACAAGAACATGGGAGATTAGTTGTCATTTCTAAAAGATGATGAGGATAGTCCATCTCAAATCAATGGAACATTCTATGAGGAAATAAGTCAATGAATCGAAGCCACCTTAGAGATTAGTTTTTCTCGAGGACAAGCAAATTTGGGAATGGTGGACTGTTATGAGCCCAAGTTCACATATAAATGATATAAAATATAATTCAAATATACATATATTTATTTATTTTTCCAAAATGTAAGTCTCTAATATAATTATTCAATAATATAAATTTATAATTGTGAATTAATTATTGATTAATGATTAACCATCTTAAATAAAGAAATGAAATACATCAGCAATACTAATAGAAACTATCTAAGCAAATACTCCATAAATCATTTACAAGGAATGACATAAATAAATAAATAAAATAATTAAATTAGAAGCCTCATGAAAGGAAATCTCAGTTGGGACCCACTGCTATTTATAAGTGGGCACACATAATGAGAAGGAGATCAGGAAAAGTGAGGGATTAATGCATCAACCATGTCACTGTATGCACCACATGGTACTGAATTCTATAACCAAGGAGTACATGAGTATTTGGGACCCCACGTAGAAGGAAAAAAACATTATTAAAATTTCCATGTCATACCACATGAAGGATAGACCATCGAGGAGGTAAATATAGTGGTTTATAAATGAAGTTAAAACATAATATTAGGAGCCTAAAGTAACATACATATAAGGAACATCGGTCAAAAGTGAAGACTTTGGCAAGAAGACATTAGTTTAAGCACCAACGTACACCAAGCATTGATCAAGGGTTTCGGGTACCAAGTTCATTAAAGTAACTATATTGTTTAAAGTTTCCTTTCACATACTTTCAATATATTATCATCGCTTTTCTATTTATATATATCTCTGTGTGTGTGTGTATACACACACACACACACACACACACACACACACACACACACACATATATAATATGTATAGATATCTATATATATACATATACATATACATATATATGTGTGTGTGTGTGTGTGTGTGTGTGTGTATGTATATGTATATTATATATATGTATCGATATTTATATATAGATATATATACACACACATATATATATATGTATATATATATATATATATATGTATATATATATCTATATATAAATATTGATACATATATATAATATACATATACATACACACACACACACACACACACACACACATATATATGTATATGTATATGTATACATACATGTATATATATACATGTATGTATACATATACATATATATATACATACAAATATATATATATAAATATATATGTATATGTATAGATGTATATATATATACATATATATATCATATATATATGTATATATAAATAAATAAATATATACGATATATATATGTATATATACACATACATATATATGATATATATATGTATATATACATATATACATATATATATATATCATATATATATATACATACATACATATATATATCATATATATATACATACATATATATGATATATATGTATGTGTATATATACATACATATATATATAGATATATATATAAATATATATGTATATAAATACACATATATCTCTGTATATATATACACACACATATATACATATATATATGTATATATATGTGTGTATATATATATCTATATATATATGTGTATATATGTATACATATCTCTATCTATCTATCTATATAGATAGATATATAGATAGATATATATATATAGATACATATCTCTATCTATCTATATATATATATATATATATATATATATATATATGTATATATATATATATATAGATATGTATACATATATATATAATATAGAGAGATATGTATACATATATATATATATATATATATATACATATATGTATATATATATATATATATATGTATATATATATATATATATATATGTATACATATATATATATATATGTATACATATCTATATATATGTATACATATCTATATATATATATATATATACATATATATATATATGTATACATATCTATATATATGTATACATATCTATATATATGTATACATATCTATATATATATATGTATACATATCTATATATATCTATATATATGTATACATATCTATATATATATATATATATACATACATACATACATACATACATACATACATACATACATACATAGATATCTATATATACATATGTATATATATATATATGTATACATACATACATCTATATATACATATATATGTATGTATACATATATATGTATGTATACATATATATATACATATGTATATATAGATATCTATGTATGTATGTATGTATGTATGTATGTATGTATGTATGTATGTATATATATATATATATATATATATATATATATATATATATATATATATATATGGGGTTAATTAAGGTATTGCAAGATAGTGATATGATTCTAATTGATCTAACTAGTTAATTAAAACTCTATAGTGCCAGTGTAAGAATGATGCTCATCTTTATATGAATGGTTGCGTGCCAGTATAGGGATTGAGGGTATTTTTATAAGAATGGCTAGATGAGTAAATGGAATCTCATAGTGACAATATAGGAAATGAGATCCTCGTATGAATGACTATCATGTCATTACGAAAGATGAGTAATTCTATATGAATGGCTAGATGAGTAAATGAAATCTCATAGTGCCAGTATAGGAGATGAGATCCTCGTATGAATGGCTATCATGCTAGTGCAAAGATGAGTAATCCTATACAAATTACTAGATGATAAATGGTTAGAATAGTAAAATAAATTTATTTTTATGTACAAATTCTAACATTGGTTTTGTAGGTATTAATGTCCTGGTTCGACATTACATGATAGTATATATACAACAATAGAATAGAAGTCTATGAGACATAAATAAGAATGATAAAGAGTACAACTAGACTAGCAAGCATCCAACATCCACAAATCTAAGGGGGCCTCAAATGGTAAGAAGTCACTACCTCCCGACTATGTAGTCACCTAATTAGGCTCCCACTCCCACTGTGTAGAAGTGATAATGTACGATCCACACTCATATAATCAAATCATAAAATAATCCTAGGTAAGGAATCATGATAGTCAAATCTAACTCAATTATACAAAAACTACTAATAAAGAAAGATAACCAAAGTCAAACAATACGCTTAACCAATAAACCACATACCAAGGTCAACATCAAACACCAAATATAAATCAAGTATCAAAATAAAGAGATATAACACTGAAAGAATATCCATTCCCAAACTAAGTGTTAAATGGAAAATGTACAATAATTGATAGATTACCAATTACCATCAATGAAAGTAAATCACCAACAATAAATAACATCTGACAATAAAACACCACCCATGAATAATTGACACTCATCAATAAATGTCAAATATCAACAATAAATGACGTTCAATCAATAAGTAACAATTCACAATAAATACACCATCAAAAGTAACATCCAATAAGTACACTATTATATATAAATATAAAAAAGCCATGAAGGAGACTTAAGCTATATACTAGGGAGTGACATCACATGGTCAAACTACTTGAGTTACCTTGGACTAGTCTTTCATTAGACCCCAGACCCTCAAGCATTGAGTTACTCTAGATTGGTCACTCTAGACTCTAGACCCTCAACGTGACACATGTAGAACCAGAATACCCTCTCATGAAGACGAGGCAAACTAGTCATACCTTTCACTAGGTATCATCTCATTCCCATCCTTAGCCTATACAAACATTCAAGACGTGGGTGAGGCAAAATCTCTAACTTATCTTTTTCATGTTTTCTAAATAGTTTAGTTACTATGTTATCACTTATTACACAACTTACAATGAGCTACCCTGGCAACCACTTTGGGCTCCAACCCCCATTGCAAGCCACTCTGATAGACATGCACTTAGACTACCTTCTTAAAAATCACAAACCACAACTGTGTCCCATACCAAAAAAGTAATATTGATTGAATTTGGTTCCTTAATAGGCAACCCAAAAAAACATTGGTTCTGAAAATCCAAGTTCTCATAAATGCTCATAAAAAGATATCTCATAAAATAAATCTAAATTTGAATCATAAAATATGTCATGAAATCCAGTCAAATAATTATAAAAGAAATTTCAAAAATGCCTTTGGTGCACATCCTACCTTGGCCAACTAAACAACCCACAAAGAAAATCATCACAAAAATAAACATCACAAGACTAAAAATGGAATATATAAGAAAATACATAGTTTTCAGCTATATTATTTAATTCCATCAATTTCTCTTGTTTAGTTTGAGTCATAATGATGTATTTAAAAATAAATTATGAATACATATGTTAATATAAATTGTTATCCTAATATACTTATTTAAATCAACACGTATTTATATGCCAAATCTCTTTGTGCATATTAAATATTATGCAACATTACCATGTTATTAATTTAAATAATCTTAAAAACATAAAATTATTTAATTAATAACATAAATATATATTATTAGATTAGAGATTAATATCAATTTCATTTCTAAAATATTAATTTGACTTCTATTTTAAGTTTAATATTAATATTTACTTTTCCTTTACTTCATAATGCAACTAAAGATAACTCAAATTTGAAATTATAATTTTAATTAAGTTATCTACAATTTCTCTCATAATATTAAATATTCATAACTAGATGATTATATAGTGAACTATACTATAACTTCTCTTAAAATATAACTAAATCACAATTATATATTTATCAATTTGTAACTCCACTTGCATTAATAAAGATATAATAAGTGTAAGTGTTTGGTATAGCTCTGATACCATGTAAGAATTTTTCTAAGGCAAGAATGCGATGCGAATCTAGAAGCTCAAGAGATAGCACAAGAGAGACAAGATATGATCAAATGAGAATGGATTAATTGGATGAAAACATCATAGAAGTGCCTTGTATATAAAGACAATCAAGATGACTAGGAGTCATGCAAAGAGATAAGGAACAACTAAGCACATGTCCACCAAGAGTGGATTATCCTCCATTGTGCATGAATGTACATGCAACAATGAGAGGATAAGAAAGTAAAGGTGTATCTCATAAAAAGATGTAGTAGACAACATGTGCTCAATTGGAGTGCAAACTATTGTGTTGCCAACATGACAACTCATATGAATATACAAAATCTTAGGTGTCTACATGACAACTAATATGATAATGCATTAACCTAAGTAAACTTAAGTAAAGTGTAAATAGTAAATACTTATTATAGTAAACTTAAGTAAAGTGTAAATAGTAAATACTTATTTACACCAATACCCCCCCTTAAGTAAAACTTAGGAGAATATACTTAAGTTCACAAAAGCTAGATAATAATGCAAGATGGGTCCCAGCTACTAGGCCATGTTAACTACCCATGTACAAGATGCAAGTACAAAAGATAGATGCGATGCAATCTCTCATAAAGAAGAGGAAGAGGAAAAATCAAGCCACCCCCACCCCCCCAAAACAAAAAGAAAAAGAAGAAAAAGAAAAAAAGAGAGAGATAAGTACAATAAAAGAAAATGAGAGAGAAGAAGACCTCATGTGAGGAAAAGATCCCCCAATAAGAGAGAAGAAAAGGAAGATAGATCAAGTAAACCCACCCCTCGCCCCCCCTCAAATGTAGAATGTGCACCTATGGTAGATGCATGAGGCTCAATGTAGAAACTTCTCCATGAGTGTAGAACAAAATTCCTACCCTTAGGAAGAAATACAACCAAAGGTGTATCAATGAAGCCTCTCCCATCTATAGGAAGAAACCTCAAAATGTATGAAATCTCTAAAACCTACTCAAGTGTCCCCATGTCAACACTAAAAGATGCCTCCTCCAAATCATGTGTACTATGCCACTCTACTAAAAAAAGAAAAATTGAGATCAACTAAGGATGAATGTAGAACATGTATCAGAGACTCAAATGTCTCCTTTGAAGAGAAAGTGACCTCCTCCAATTGCTGTATCAAAGTATCCACCATCATGTCAATCTCGAAAGACTGATCAAGTAGAGAATGAAGATGATTGTCAGAATGTTCCCTTGCAACAAATAAAGAAGGATCATCTTCACCAAAGAGAAGATGAATGTCATCAATGATGTCTCCCAAATTTGCAATGTAGGACTCTACAAACAAACTTGTAATGTCTGTCAAGTAGTCATCCCATGGAACTGATTCTGGAACTGGAAGACAATGAATATCTTGTTGTACTGAATCACATGAATCTAAAAACGTGTGAATACAAGAATCATCAGGAAAAATAGTAGATGAAATATCAATAGGAGGATTAGTAGCTGTAACTGGTCTTTGGATCATCAAGACTCTCAATATCAACAAAAGTTTGAATCTTCCATAAGGTATGCTCATCATAGAGAATGTTATCAACATCATCAAGTGGAAGGAGATAATTTACAACTAGATCTTCTGGTAATGGAGGAACATGAGGATATCCAAAGTGTTCCCAAA
Source organism: Cupressus sempervirens (assembly GCA_028749045.1). NCBI lineage: Eukaryota > Viridiplantae > Streptophyta > Pinopsida > Cupressales > Cupressaceae > Cupressus > Cupressus sempervirens. The sequence goes on from CM053792.1 coordinate 849,315,818, forward strand.
TAATAATCCAATGTATACATAGGCACTTAATACCTTCTAGCTTGCTATCAAATTCAGAGAAGAAAGATGGACCAAGGCTATAAGAAATTAATCCTCTTAGATGCATATTCCTATCACACCAATCTAACTTTTTAAACTTTTACTTGGGCTTAGGAATAAGTCCACAAAGATTAGGCAAGAATTTTATCCATCTACAATATGTAATGATTCCCTTTTCCCATGATGCATAATTATCCCCAGTAAAAAATACAATTGCAGGATGAATTGTCAATTCCATGACTTTACCCATGATTTACTTATCTTATGAAAAACAAATTAATGCACTCTCCAAAATGTGAAGAAAGAAAGACCCCCCAAAAAATAGATGCTTTAGCATTTTATACTTAGTGCGTGTACAATTAACCACTTGTCAAAATGAACCAAAGTGGACTTCTGATTTTGATGGATACAACAACAAATATGAAGCTATATCAGACTCAACAAGATAAGACACAAGATCTCTCAAGGATCTAATTAATTACAAGTGCCAAAATAGGTCAAAAATGACCAAATAATGAAAGTACTATGTCCACTCAAAATTACTCCAAACTGATACCAGATCTGGAAAGTAGACAAAAATTATGCACTTTCAAAAAAAAAGCATCTGAATATGTGTCCATATGAGCCTGAACAAAGCCTCTGAAGTTCTAAAAATTGGGATTCGCAATTTTTTTAAAATTTTAGGAATAGAGATCACAAACAACCTACACCAATGTGTAGATCACAAAATTCTACCCCAAAACCAAAAAATTTCTCTAAAAAAGGAGTCCATATGAGGCAGATATTGCTATTTGAAAATCACCTCTGTAATTATTTTTCTTGAATCTCCATCGTCGCACCTCCAAAAATCAAATAACTATAGATTTCACCTCAGATGTCCAATCTTGATGAAACAAAAGTCGATTTAGGGGTTTTGACCTTCTGAACGTGATGCCAACATCTGATTTGCACCAACAAGCTCCAATCTTGACCTACATAAAAATCTCTCTAATAGCTATGCAATGAAACTCCTATGGCTTTGATACCATGCAAGAATTTGGTAAAGCTTTGATACCATGTAAGAATTTTCTTAAGGAAAGAATGAAATGCCAAGATCTAGAAGCTCAAGAGATAGCACAAGAGAGACAAGATATGATCAAATGAGAATGGATTAATTAGATAATTGGATGAATACATCATAGAAGTGCATTGTATACAAATGCAATCGAGATGACAAGGAGTCATGCAAAGAGATAAGGAACAACTAAGCACATGTCCACCAAGAGTGGATTATCCTCCATTGTGCATGAATGTATGTGCAACAATGAGAGGATAATAATGTAAAGGTGTATCTCATAAAGAGATGTAGTAGACAACATGTGCTCAGTTGGAGTGCAAACTACTATGTTGTCAACATGACAACTCATATGAATACGCAAAATCCTAGGTGTCTACATGACAACTAAAATGAAAATGCATTAACCTAAGTAAACTTAAATAAAATGTAAATAGTAAATACTTATTTACACCAACAATAAGTTATATCCCATTAAGTGTTTTAAAAATAATTGATATTAAAAACCCACTTATAAGAAAATAAATAGTAATTATTTATTTAATTTTCAAAATAAATAAATAATATACATATTTTTTAATTTTTGAAATTAATAATAAATGATAAAAAAAGTTTCTTTATTACTAAGTAATGAAACTAGCTATTAAATCATGGATTTGGCTCTGTTATGTTTCTGTTTAATTCTTATGTTGATGGTTGTTGATCTGATACCTTGACAAACTAACTCTGGGTTATATGCAATTCAATGAATTTATATAATTAAAATTTATATCCAGAACTTAGAAGAAAGTAGGACTTGGTTTGGGTTTGTCTGGTGTTTCTATAATTTTTTTAGGGTTCAATTATTTTCTATTTCGGCTTCCCCCTTCTCTCTATTCTCTTACAACCTTGCTACAATCACGTTCTTTGTCTGACACTTTTCCCTCAATTCCTTATGGGTTTTTTAGGTTAGTCCTTCTGAACGGGTGCTGCTTTGTTTAAGCTTAGTAAATTTAGATCTCTCCCACATTTGGATAGTTTGATTTAATTTTTTGCTTCTTTCCCTGCCTTATTCCTTTATCTAATTATTAAAGTGTTGTCATTGCTTCTCTTTAACTTTGGATTAGTTACATTGTCAAGTAGGAATTCTTCCCCCTGTAAATATAATTTAAAATTGGTAAATTAATTTCTACATATCAGTATTTGCAAACAGGATTAAATATAACTTTTTACCCTATTTACAAATGATAGTATAGAGCTTTGGCTTATAGGGATTATCTTTTGATAGATTTTAAGGAGTATATCTGTTCATTAACTAAAAATGTCAACTATCAAAGTAAACAATTAACATATGATAAGCTTAATAATGATTCCAAGCAAACAAAACTATTTTTCAAATTAAGGTTGCCAAGCAAGATAACATATTTTGGATTTCTAACATTGCTAATGTGCTTAAATGGGTTTGAAGTTATTGTTAGCAGGCAAGAATAGGAAAGCTAATATTGATTCATTCAAATTTGAAGGACATGAAGAAATCTGACCCTATCCAGTAGTAGTATTTTTTATCTGTAATTTATCCTAGGTCGCTCTTCTAATTATCAAAAAAGTAGAAGGCAGATACTCACAAAGTTATTATCTGATCAATTTTTATTTAAGAATTCCATGTAAACTGGGGTATGCCCCTTTTAAATTTGTAAAAATTTATAGGACAAAAGTCCCGAGCAAGACTGGAGGTTTTCTTCTCCATTTTTCCTACCAGTGCTGATTTAAACGGAGATAACTTTATGTAACTTTTCCTCTTTTAAAAAATATATATAAATCAATGGCTTCAACCTTTTACCAATAAAAATAAATTTTAAAAAAGTTTTAAAATTAAATTAAAATTTGAAAATTAAATAGTATTTTTATAAAATAAAAATAAACATGCAATCAATATTTTCACATGTCTTTGATCTCTCAAATCATGCACCCACAATATACTTAGTTTTCTATCTTTACTGTATTTGTTTTCACATGCATGTATAAATTTAGTTACAACATGTTTTCTTTTCAGTTAATCTTTTGCTTTCCCAATAAATTTTGTAACCAAATTATTTTAGATATAAGAAGAATATTTATCTTTATTTAGAAAATTCATGATAATCAGATGCTTCTAATGGGAAATTTAAAGTTGGAATTCTAGACATTCAATTTGTTATTTTCTTCCAATTTAATATAATTGGATTTTCCCTATATTAGAAAGAGTTTTAACTAATACAATCATAATTATTTTTTTTTTTCTATAGTTTTTCCACAGTCAAGTTTTTTGATTAAATTTTTTCCTTTTCAATTTCAACAACATAATTCTTCATCTAGAATCAATACACTAAATTAATAAAAATACGAAGTAGACATATCTTTCTATAAAATTTTACAACGAGTTTTCAAACCCAACTTCAAAACCACAGCTAAAATTTGAGATAATCTATGAATAGATGCAAATTCAAACCCTCTGAAACTTTTGACAATTATTTTGCTCCAATTCTAAATTTTGCTCCCCAAAACCTGTGTGTCTCTCAAATGAACTACAAACCCTCTAATAAATAACCATAACCCTATCTAGGGTTTTTGTTCCACAATTAATAAAAGTCACTAACTTTATTAAATAATAATTACTTTAATTATTTAATCATTTCATGCACACTTAAATAACTTTTTAATTAAAATAATTTTCTTTTCTTTTCCTCAACTTTATTAATTAGTGCAAGTACTATTTAAAGCGTACTTTATTAATTAAATTATTAAAGCTTATTATTTAAATACAACTCTAATTTAATTATTATTAACTAAATAATTATAATAAAACAACAATAAATCTTTAATCTTTTAATTCTCTCTTTAACCAATTTTCCAATTTAGACTTCCAAATTAAGTCTTTTGAATTATAAAAACTAACTAAATATTCTTATATTTTAAAATTTTCTTTTTAATCAAATAATATTAAATAATTCTCAATATTATACAATTAACTCAAATATTATAATTAAATCATTTACCAAATATATCACAACCAAATCCACATAAAAGCAACATTACCAACACTCAAAATTAAACAACATAGGCAAAGATAAACTCATGAGTTTAAAAAAGGTGAAAAGTTAGATACATGTCCTCCTTCTCAAGACAAGTAATCAGGCTATGGCTACGATCAGACTTAAACATTATCTCTCCATTCTTACCGTTGAGTTATTGCGACAAGGCACACTCATCCTGGCAATTTAGGAAAGTTGATGCCCGATACCTGCAAATCTGTATAAAATACAAGCATGTATATGTGCATACATATATACACACACACAAATAAAATAAAATAAAAAATAACAGGGAGTGGTACATCATGTAGATCTTGACTAGCAAGTGACAATGACTCCATCCCTCAACCATATCAGGCATGTCAAACATAAATGTAAAACACACGCACACACACACACACACACACACCATACACATGCAAGTATGGGGTAAGTGCAATAGTAAATTTTAAATATAAATAACATCATATTATAACATGAATATTGTAGTGCCTACCCTTGTTCACATCTTTTCTAGACTTATTGTTGCTATTATTATCAGACTATGTAGACTAGTTTTATGTTGATGGTTTAGTGGTGTTGTTTTGACACTATCAGATATTATGATAGGGATTCAGTTGATATATGATGAGATCATTTAGACTTTACATTTCATGTATGTATGATGATCATTACATCGTTTTCAGTTAATAATGATGATTAGTTAGATGGTTGATTATCTCATGTGTTTTATTATGGTTACTTACCCCATACTTGCATGTGTATGGTGTACGTGTTTTCTTATTGTATGGCATTTCTGATGTGGTTAAGGAAGGGAGTTGTAGTCACCTGCTTAGTCAGGATCTACACGATGCACCACTTCCTGCCATTGTCTGTTTAGCTTAGCATTATATATTGTATGTACATGCATAGTTTTTCTGCAGGTTGCAGGTACCGGGTATCGACTTCCCTGAATTGCCAGGATGAGCGTACCCTATTATACTATCTCAATGATAAGAGAAGGGAGATAAATTCTCAAGTCCAAATCCCAAACCTAAAAACCATTTGTCCTAGTGAGTTAGGACAAGTATCAAAGTTGAATACCCACCGAATGTGTTGGATGACATATTTCGTAGTTTTTAACCCTTTAGATTTATTTTGTATGATTTGTTCTATGATGAGTTTTCATATTTTATCTTGGAGGTTTATGGTGAATTTTCCATTAATTAAGTCGTAATAAATAGATTTAATTAATAAACTATTTATTTGAGGAAATTAATAAAATATCATGATCTTTGATATTTTGATTGTAATTAATTAAATGTGAATTATTGGAGAAAAGGAATTAAATAAAAGAAAACTAGAAATTAAAATTAATAATAATTATAAAATAATAATAAAATGATAAATAAAATAATAATAATAAAAGTTATAAAATTAAAATGAAAGTTATAAAATTTAAATAGAAATTATTTAAAAAGTAAATTGGAGTTATAAGCTTGCATAGGAATTAACATTTGTCAACAACACGGGGGTTAGTGCATCAATTAAACACAAGGTGTCTACAACTCTATGACTCATCAAAAAGGTTGGAAAAGACCCATGCTTAGTTGGTGACACCTTCCAGCCGTTTCAAGAAGCATTCCAAAGGTTTCTTGAGAGCTCTTTGTATTCAAGCATTCATAGAAGCTTAGAGATAGTGTGGAGAGCAATTGGAGCATTGGAGGACTCAAGAACTCTGAAGAAGGGAGCTTGCTCTGCGAGTTTTTGGAAGAAGAGCGAATTAGCATCAGAATCTGGGTAGATTCTTGTGATTTTACTTATGCTATTTCCGCATCATGCATTCTTGTCTTCATCGTGTCTGTGTCTGAAACTTCTCTATGATTGAATCTGTAATTTGAAATTGGAATCTAGATATGCTATTTGGTTGAGAAGAAAACAATAGAAAAACCCTAGATCCAATTAAGGAGAAATAATTAGATATGAATTGGATTTGGGTTCGAATTTATATTAAATTAGAAAGACAAGATTTAGAATTAAAATAGAAATTTTATGGTAAAAATTCGAATGATTAGATGTAATCTTTCTATCAATTATATTCTTAGATGCGTATGAATAAACCCTTTTATGGTTAAATTTAGAGAACAATTATTTTAAGAGAAAATTCTTAATTCATCACAAACTACCCTGTCACTGCCCCTTGGATAGACCCGAACTCAGTCATTCATAACTTTTTATTGTGATCGAATTTGTTCGATCGCTCTGGTCAAAATTGGCACAACTTGGCCCTCTTCAACATATTTCAATTTCAGCCCGATCCAACGGTTAATTAGGGAGATATGGCCGTCGTACTGAGACTATTTTATTCAAGGACAGATATTTCTCCATTTCCCATAACCAAGAGTTCTTTATGCTAAAACTTCACAAAAAAATAATATACCAAAGCATGGAATGGATTAAAGATATTATTGCAATCTTCCCTTATTAGAATCTTATTAATATGCATTAGTTTTTATTATCTAATCTAATTAAATCAAATTTAATTAAGATTAGAAGAAGTGTAATTAATTATTAGTCAATCTAAGTAAATGAATTTTTAAATGAGAGAAAATTAAAAGAAAAGAGATTTTAATATAGTTTATATCGTGGAATTTTTATAATGTATATTGAATACTATTTAATATATATTAAACAATTTTAGAGTTGTTTAATGAAGATGATAATGTGAAGAATTTGAAGATTATTCATATTAAAATCTACAATGAGTCTTATTGGTTTGTGATAGGGATCTTTTTCAAACAACGTTTATATAGACAAAATATTATTAGTACAATTAGCAAATGGAGTCTAATAGTTTTGAGGAGAAAATTTTATTTATCAAACAAATACATGGGTTAGGAAAAACGTGAAATTTCTCCACTTAATATAATTTGGGAATACGTAAACTGAGACTTTTAAATTCAAATTTGAAAATTTAGCAAAACCAAAACACATGTTTGCATCGTGTATTCTATATGCTTCTTGTTTTGGGTTTTGGGTTAACTAGTGTTGACCAGTCCTAGGTTGTTACCAGAGGCTAGGGGGTTATGAGATGTGTTGGCATGTTGATCTTATTTGGTCTCGATCTTTATAAGCCCAACCATGGAAATGTGATTGTATGCTCTATGAAATGTTTGTATTTACTGTTTGTATTTGTTCGTCAGTTTTTATGTGTGAAGCTGAGATGTATGTGTATGAGACACTTGAGCTAATCATTTTTGAGTTATCGATCAGTTATCCTTGATTATTTTCTAGTCGCCATGATGGGACTGAGATGTGGATTTATTCTTGATGATGTCATGTTGTGACATGTTTGACTCAACCATTTTTGGAGTCTTCGATCAGTATGATTGAGATATATATTTTGGTTATTGAGAACCATTGGATACTTTGATTATCAGTGAAACTTCAGTTGCCAATAAAGAGCTGTTGTGTTCATGATTTTCTATGGATGTTTGCTCATGGAGATTTGATGCTTTTATGCATATTTGATGATTTTATGGATTATCTTTTGTGATTTTGATATTTATGAGTCCATGAGCATTAGGGTAGGATATCTGCATATAGTGACGAGAAGTGGCTTGCAATGGGGGCTGGGGCCCTAAGAGGCTGCCAGGGTAACTCATTGTAAGTTGGATTAATAATTGATAATATTCACACCCAATACTAACAAAATGAACCTAAAAAGATAAGTGTTTTGTTCTCACCCATGCCTTGAGTGCTTGTACAGGCTAGGATGGGAGTAGTGAGACGCATGGTTGTGACCTTGCATTCCGTAGTATGCCTCGTCAGTATGAGAGGGTACTAGTGGCCGCATGAAATCAGTATGGACCCGTGGAGTTTAGCTAACTGCCAGGGTAACTTGTACATGATAATTGCAATGACACTTTTCCGCTTGCATAGTAGGTTCCTACATGTCATTGTGTGCCTCTGGGAATTAGATGTCGATTTTTTGTGTGATTGAAACCTTTGAGTTAGTATACTTTTAGGATTCCTGGACTATAGAGATTTGTGCTATGTGTTATGGATAGCATGTTTGGGACTTGAGATTATCTCCTCAGCACGGTGGGAGTGGACCACTTAGGTACCATGCAGTCGGGTGGTAGTGTATATTTCACTCTTATCATTTGAGATTCATTGAGACATCGTGGCTGATGCGTCCTTCATGATGGTGGATATGTATCCTTTCATTGATGATTAGCATATGTTAGATGATGTTATCTTATGCTTGTATTTCCATATTAGATTACTTTCTACATATGATGTTGTATATGTTAGGAGTGACATTCCTACTACGTTAATACCAATGATCTCTTCGGTGATTTGGGATGTTACACACGGAGGGATGGCTAGGGTCCACGATGGTATAATGATGCTATTAACGGTTGGGAGGAACCATGCACTTAGTTAATTATGTTTGATCTTATGATGGATGTATATGTATTCTATGATGATGTATCATGAGTATCATGTGATTGTCTTTGATGTATCATGGATTAGAATAGGATGATGTACCTTATTTCACATATGTATATTCTTTTAAGCCTTCATACCCTGTGACATGTACAATGGATGATTGAGCATTTGGGAATGTAATGTATGACCATTGGACTTATCATTATTATTTCATGTGGTTGTTGTACTAGATGGATTCATGTAAGTAATTCAACGTTAAGGGATCTTAAAGAATGTAATCTGTTATGTATGTTATGTTTACTTTTCAGATGGACATTGCTATTGCTTCCGTTATTGTGAATAAGTTATGTATGGTATTTACTTTCATGTAAAAAAAAAATGTTACCAAACTTAGTAAAATTCTAGGTTAATTCTTTGGATCCCTTGGCGGGGCATTACAAATATCTTATCATCCTGGGGACATAATAAATATTTTTCGAAGACACACCATATGGAATCATCATAAAAGTAATTTGATTAACTAACTAAGAAATTAAAGCATCATCACTACCAGTAGGAAATTGGTACAACCTAACATAATCAATTACTCAACATATCAAAGTATTACATTTCAAATATCAAATAAGGGCTAAGACATCTATAGAAGAGTCATAAAGAACTTTAACAACTAAGTCTATAATGGTAGAAAAGGAGGGGTGTTACATCCTCCTCCCCTTAAAATAGTCTTACTCCTAGAAGTCGACTATTGCTACTAAGACAACAAAGATTAAATATACAACCACAAAATAATGTTTGAAGCACCAAGTGTTATGAATCCAAGTCTTATTTTCAAAGTTCTATTATTTCCAAATTTTTAATTTATATTTTCTATTGATAAGTCTTGTTGTTTAATTTTGTTGTAAGTTTAACTACTTGTTAATTGATGGTGCACAATATGCCCAGAGTTCCCAATGTTGAAACTCGAGCTTTGATACTAGATGTAATGCTCCACTCCGGAACCCAAGAGAAATAATCTAACATGTTTCAATGTTTACTGAACTTTTTTTTACAGTTTAAACTACATTGTAGTAACAATGCGAAAGCAATATGTAGATACACATCATTTACACATAAGAAATTATAAATACAATTTTTCATTTCTCAAGGGTTCCTTGCCATTGAGTCACATTAAGTAGTTTAAGCCTTAAGTATATGTTCATGAATCATAAGGAAATAATAGATACATCATCTCATAAGAAAAATCATAAATACATCAGAAACAATACATCTAATGAATAACATCCATTGCACATGCTATACAGTATGCAAGAATAGATACAAGTACATCCAAATACAAGATACATGATAGCATATATACAAAAATTGAATAGAAGTCTCTGAGACATAAATAAGAATGATAAAAGGTACAACTACACCAACAAATATTCAACATCCAAAAATTTGAGGGGACCCAAATAGTAAGAAGTTGTTACCTCCCGACAACGTGGTCATCTAATCAGCTTCCCACTCCTACTGTGTAGGAGATATAATGTATGATCCACAGTCATATAATCAAATCATAAAACAATCCTAGGTAAGGAATCCTGATAGCCAAATCTACCTTAAGGATACACAAACTACTGATAAAGAGAGATAACCAAAGTCAAACAAGACACTCAACCAATAATACACCACATACCAGGTTCAACATCAAACACCAGATATAAATCAAGTCTCAAAATAAAGAGATATAACACTAAAGAATATCCATTTCCAAACCAAGTGTCAAATAGAAAAAGCACAATAATCGACAGATAAACAATTGTCATCAGTGAAAGTAAATCATCAAGAATAAATAACATTCGATAATAAACCACCACCCATGAAAAGCTAACACTCATCAATAAAAGTCAATTGTCAACAATAAATGACATCCAATCAATAAGTATCAACTTATAATAAATATACCATCAAAAGTAACATCCAACAAGTACACCATTAGAGACAAATATAAAAAACTATGAAGGAAACTCATGCTATATACTAGGGAGTGTCATCACATGGTCAAATTACTTAAGTTACCCTGAACTGGTCTCTCATTAGACCTCAAACCCTTAAGCATTGAGTTACCCTGGACTGGTCACTCTGGACCCCAAACCCTCAATGTGACACATGAAGAACCATAATACCCTCTCATGAAGATGAGACAAACCAGTCATACCTCTTAGTAGGTATCATCTCATTCCTATCCTTAGCCTATACAAGTGCTCAAGGCATGGGTGAGGAAAAATTTCTAACTTATCTTTTTTCATATTTTCTAAATATTTAAATTACTATATTATCACTTATTACACAACTAAAAATGAGTTACCCTAGCAACCACTTTGGGCCCCAACCCCCATTGCAAGCCACTCCCATACATATGGACCTAGACTACCTTCCCAAAACTCACAAACCACAATTCTGTTCCATACTAGAAAAATAATATTGATGGAATTCAGTTCCTTAATAAGCAACCCAAAATAACATTGGTTCTCAAAACCCAAGTTCTCATAAATGCTCATAAAAATTTATCTCATAAAATAAATCTCTATTTGAATTATAAAATACATCATGACATCCAATCAAATAATCATAAAAGAAATCTCAAAAATACCTCTAGTGCACATCCTAACTTGGCCAACTAAACAACCCACAAATAAAATCATCATAAAAATAAACATCACAAGACTATAAATAGAATATGTAAGAAAACATATAGTTTTCAGCCATATGATTTAATTTCATTAATTTATGTTGTTTAGTTTGATACATAAGGATGTATTTACAAATAAAGTAAAAATATATATGTTAATATACTTATTTAAATTAATAAGTATTTAAATGAAATCTTTGTGTGCATATTAAATATCATGCAACATTATCACATTACTAATTTAAATAATCTTAAATCTTAAATTACTTAATTAATAACATAAATGTATATTATTAGATTAAATATTAATATCAAATTTATTTCTAAAATATTAATTTAACTTCTACTTGTAAGTCCAATAATAATATTTATTTTTCCTTTAATTCATAATGCAACTTGAGATAACTCAAATTTGAAATTATAATTTTAATTAAGTTATCTACAATTTCTTCATAATATTAAATATTCATAACTAGATGATTATATAGCGAACAACACTATAACTTCTCTTAAAATATAACTAAATCACAATTATAAATTATTGCATTAATAAATATATAATAAGTTATATCCCACTAAAAGTTTTAAAATATTTGATATGAAAAACCCACTTATAAGAAAACAAATAATATTTATTTAATTAATTTTCAAAATAAATAAATAATATATATTTTTAATTTCTTAAAATAATAATTAATAATAATAAAAGTTTTTTTTAAAAAAATAAGTAAATCAAAAAATTATATTATATTTTTATAAATAAACATGTAACAAGTATTTTTGCATGCCTTTGATCTCTCAACTCATGCGCCCATAATATACTCATTTTTCTATCTTTAGTATATTTGTTTTCACATGCATGTATAAATTTAGTTATAACATCCTTTCCTCTCAATTAATCTTTTGCTTTCCTAATAAATTTTGCAACCAAATTATTTTAAATATAAGAAGAATATTTATTTTTATTTAGAAAATTCATGATAATCGCATGGTTCTAATGAGAAATTTAGAGTTGAAACTCTAGATGTTCAATTTGTTATTTTCTTCCAATTTTATATAATTGATTTTTCCCTATATTAGAAAGGGTTTTAAATAATACAATCATAATAATTTTCTAATTTTTTTTCAATAGTTTTTCCCCAGTCAAGTTTTATTAATTAATAAGTTTTCCTTTTCAAAATCAACAACATAATTCTTTATCCAGAATTTATACAATAAATTAATAAGTATTATGCAAGCACCTAGGAAGACACAAAGTAGACATATCTTTCTATAAAATTCTACAATGAGTTTTCAAACCCTACCTCAAATCTATAGCTAAAATTTGTGACAATTTGTGAACATGTGGAAATCCAAAGCTTTTGAAACTTTCAACAATTATATTTCTCCAATCCTAAATTTTGTTCCCCAAAACTTTTGTGTCTCTTGAATGAACTACAAACCCTCTAGTAAAGAACCATAATGCTAACCAAGCTTTCTGTTCCCCAATTACTAAAAGTCACTAACTCTTAAAAATAATAATTGCTTTAATTATTAAATCCTTTCAAACACACTTAAATAACTTTTAAATTAATTTTTTTTCTTTTCCTCCACTTTATTAATTAGTGCAAGCACTGTTTAAAGTGTAGTTTATTATTTAAATTAATAATAATAATTAAAGTTTATTATTTAAATATAATTCTAATTTAATTATTATTAATCAAATAATTATAATAAAAAAATATTAAATCTTTTATTTTTTAATTCTCTTTTATCCAACTTCTTAAATTAGACTTCTAAATTAAATCTTTTAAATTGGAGTACATATTTAATTAATTTCTAATTAATTAAATACCATTATATTTTAATTTCTATTTAACCAATTTTATAATTTAAGCTTCTAAATTAAGTCTTTTAAATCAAAGAAAATATTTAATTAATTAAATATTCTCATATTTTAATATTTTATTTTTAATCAAACATTTTTTAACAATTCTCAATAATATATGATTAACTCTTACCAAATAAATCACATAGCCAAATCCACATAAAAACAACTTTACCAAAACTCAAAATTGAACAACTCGGGCAAAGACAAACTTATGGGTTTAAAAAGGGTAGAAAGTCAAATAAATGTCCTCCTTCTTAGGAGAAGTAATTAGGCTATGACTAGGATTGAACTTGAACATTATCTCCTTATTCTTACCATTAAGTTATTGCTATAGGACATGCTCATCCTCATAATTTGGGGAAGTCGATGCTCGATAACTGTAAATTTGAATAAAATATGAGCATGTACATGTGCATATATATCTAAGATAAACAAACAATGATAGGGAGTGGTACATCGTGTAGATCTCGACTAGCAGGTGACTATGATTCCCTTTCTCAACCATATCAGGCATGTCAAACATAAATGTAAAACACACACACACACCATACACATATAAGTATGGTGTAAGTATACTAGAAAATCCTATATATGTATAACATCATATTATAACATGAATATCTCATCATCATGAGGATGTAATAAACATTTTTTTAGGATACACCATATGACATCATCATAAAAGCAATTTCATTAACTAACTAAGAGAAATTAAAGCATCATCACTACCAGTAAGAAATTGTTACAACCTGATGTAATCAATTACTTAACATATCACAATATTGCATTTCAAATATCAAATAATGGCTAAGACATCTATAGAAGATTCATATAGAACTTTAACAACTAAGTCTACAATGGTAGCAAATGAAGGGTACTAAATAGCTGTTGATCAAATAGGTAAGATAGCGGTGAAAGGCCATGAATACAACCTGCCAAGTTATAGTGGACCCTATCAGACAAAAACCTAATTTCAATTTGCAAGGCAAAGAATTCAATGTGTAAGTTTGGATGACTTTTAATGTGTATATTTTTCTATGTTCAAAATTGTTTTCCTACTACTAGTAATGTGGTATGGGAACAAGACAAATCTATGACAAGACAAATTGGTGATTTCATTCAGAAAATTGGTGAAAATTTTGAGAATGTTATGGGTAGTTATTTTGTGAAGTATAAGCAAAAGATGAAAAAGAGGACTAGGATCCCTAAGTCTCTCATTGAGAAGTATTATGATGATGTATGTTATCTAGTTCACACAGATAATAAATATGTTTAGGTAGTAGTCTTGAGGGCATCATTGTTGAGGCCATTTCCCTATGAGATCAATATAGATGAAGAAATTGCTAGCATAACAACACTTCTAGTAGAAAAAGTTGATGCCAATGTCGAGCCATTTGGTAAATATGAAGTTGCTAAGACACAGATAACCATTGAAATGGATATTTCTCCTATGAATAAGAGAGAAAGAAGACGATTGAAGATTTGGAAAATAAATTGGGTGAAGGAATTGATCAATAAAAAACTCTGCAAATCACTCAATGTCTAGGAGAAGAGAAAAGTGATGATGATGAAGAAGGCAGTGCCGAGAAGAAAGGGAAATAAATTATGGTTACTGAACCTAAGGAAAAGAAGGGCAAACAGGTCACTGTTGCCAAGCCAAAGGTAAAGAAAACTCTAAAGAAGGTGATATTCAAGCCTATGCAAACCCCACACCATCCAGACTGAGAATGAGGATATCTACAATAGTAGCAAGAGCCGAGCCACAAAAGAAGGGAGTGGCAATTATAACTAAACTTAGTGAAGGCACAAGTGGAACAAAGAGGAAGCCTACAACACAAAATGATGAACATGGTAAACCAACAAAAAGATCGAGAAGAAAGTTTATAGTGCGGGTGGATGATAAAGATGATGACAAGAAAAAGTTTTATGATGCAATTGAGTAGTAGTGCACAAACCTCCAAACAATATTGATGAGGTACGTGAAAACATAAGTAGTGTCAAAAAATGGTAATGAATCGATTACAAAACTATTTATATTTTTTAAATGAAAAAATAAATCATAAAACCAAATGGAAAGGTACAAAATAGCCTTGGTTGGAACAATAGGAAACTAAATGACTAGGCTGTAAAACTAGCCCTTGTCGAAAAAATAGGGCCCCAAACATTAGGGACACATGGATGAAGAGTATGTTTAAGAATTTAAAAAAAAAAAAGTGGAATTAAAAGAATTAATATCAAATGACATTTAAAAAGATCAAAAATAAGAACTAAGATTAAAAAAAATGACAAATGATGTTTTTCATATTATTTTTAGATTTTTTTAATCAAATTTTCATAATATTATTTGAATTGGTTAATTCAAAATTAAAAGAAAATTAATAGATGTGAGTATTTTATGTATTTGAAAGATAAAGCAACAAGAGGGTGATGATGTGTGGTACATTTAGGAACTAGAAGGTTAACCAACAATGAGAATATGCATTAACAACAATTAGCACATTGTCAATAGATGGAAAGCAACCACATTATTACCTCTATAAAAAACATAGCTAGAGTAAGAGTACTTTAAAGATTTAAAACTAAGTCCAAATACTTAATATAACATTCAAATAATAACTAGGCCTCATAGGACCATTACCGTGTCATGGAGGGTTATACTCATTGGACCACGAGGATCAACAAAAATAGACAAACACATAGCAACTAAAAGATTTTACCTCCACTCATCCTCTTGGAGAGGAGGGTGGTAGTCCATTATTCCTTGAGGAACTAGAAGAGCTCCTTGTAACCATCATCCTTGTCCATCTTTTCTTCAGCAACCTGCTTCTATAGTATATAGATCAAAGTCACTGAGAAACACCTTAATGTAAAATTGTTGGTGATTTGCAAATGATTCCTAAGCCCAAAAAACTCCTTCCTTAGCTCGTTGACACTGTCATCCAACTTAGTTAGATGCTTGTTGAAACTTCCCACTAGTCCACCATAAATTATCTCTATGGTTCCATGTCAATCACCTCCTTGTCATTAACCTACAGGGGGAGTTTCTGGTCAGGGTAGGGGAAGGGGTTTTGGTAGTTATAAATGTAGGCAATAGTGGGGGGGGGTGTTTCTCTTTAACCACCCATGAGGGTGAATGATCCTTTTTGCTAGAGGAATGCTTAGATGTTTCATGTGAGGTGTAATCCTTAACCTTTTTAGAGCTAGTGGAATTACTCTTTTTAATGGCTTGTTTGCATCTTTCCTTACCTAACTTGTTAGACCGATGGACACTAAGGGTCTCGACATTGTCATAAGAGTTGACAATTTTAAATGATTTTTTTTTGGGAGGGCCGGTTGGGGTGGGGGGAGTGGTAGATGCAATAGAGAGACTAATTACCCTTTTTTCTTGGTGTCTCTTAACTCTAGACAGGAAGGGGTTTCGCCTTTGCAAGTGGTTCTAAGGTAATTTTTCTTGCTGGTGTTGAACTAGGAATTGTTTGTGTCCTAGGTGGAATTGGTTGGGGCAACCTCAATCTGGGGCACACGTTGAACATAAACATTGGTAGGGGGACAAAGGCATGATGGAAATTGTAGAGTCTAAAGATTACCTCTTGGTTAGAGAGTGAGTTTTTTATCGATAATAAAAAGTTTAATTTAAAGAGCGTTCATCTAGTATTTCGAGTTATATTGATTGTAAGAAGTTTTATTTTCTTTATTAGTAATATTAAATTTTGATATTTGTTTCTAAAATTTTAATATAAATATGATCTATGTTCATTTTGAAAAATAAAGATTTTTAAAAAAGTAATTTATTACAAAATAAACTAAATATATAAAGTCAAAATAATTTAATTTAAAATAAATTAAGGGAATTGAAGGAATGAGAATAAAAAAATCTAAATGGTAAATAAGATAAATTGAAAGATGTTTATAATATAAAATAAATTCATTACTATTAATTTCTATAAGTCAATTTAATAATTTTTCATTTATGTTTATAAGTAATATATAAATATATTCAATTATTTGATATTAAATTATATATAATTCAATATTTACTATTAACTTTTATAAGTCAACTTAGGCAAGAGCCTACAATGCAATGGTAAATTGTGAGCCTCTTATCCCGGGAGGTCTTGGGTTCAAATCTACTCAAGATTAATAAATAATAATAATTAATCACAACACATAATAGTAATAATAATAATAATAAATTTCATTTATTTCTATAAGCAATGCATAAATAAATTTAATTATTTAATAATATTTTATATAACTATAACTAATATATATAAACTTATAATATTATTTGAGATAAGAAACATAATATATCTTTCTTTAATTAATTTAAAACAATGATTTTTAAAAAAATCATCGGTTAATTTTTTATATGAATAAGAGGGGGGATAGAGGAGAGAGATGGGGGGAGGGAGAAAGGGGAAGAAAATAGGGGGATAAAGAGAGGGTTGAGAAAGGTGTGTGTGTGTGTGTGTGTGTGAGAGAGAGAGAGAGAGAGAGAGAGAGAGAGAGAGAGAGAGAGAGAGAGAGAGAGAGAGAGAGAGAGAGAGAGAGAGAGATTCTAACAATAAACTCTAAATCCCCATTTTGTAAACTTTATAAATTAACACTCACTCTAACCTTAACCTTAGTCATAGTGTAATATGAACCCCTCCAAAAAAGTATAATCCAAACACTAGCCCTAATCCTAACCCTAACCAATTCTATCCCTATTCTTTATCATAATTCTACTACAAATCCCAACTATCATTCTAACCATACCTTAAAGCATATTCTTAACAACAACCCTAGCAATATAATTATATATTAAAATTTATATAATGTTTTTCATAAATTTTCAAAGTTTGTGTCTACTTAGGGTTGATAAAAATGGGAAACCATGTTAAATAGACGACATATAAAAAAGGTTAAAATAGAGTATATTTGGAACCATGAAATTACATTTATAAGTTATATTTGGAAACCATGTTCCCTTTTACTATAACAATTTAATCTAAAATGTAACCAAAGCCCAACAATTACCTTATTAATAACCTTAACACTAATTCTAATTAAAACATATAACCTATTAGTTACCATAACACTAACTTTAAGTGAAACAATAGTACTAACCTTAAATGTAATAGGAGCGCTAACCCTAATAATAATCTTCTTCTTAAAAATATGACTAACCTTGACTATAATAGTAGTAGGAACCCTAACACAAACCCAACCGTAACCTTAATACTAATTGTAAATGTAACTGCCATAATAGTAAACCTTATATTATTAATTTAAAAAATGAAAAATAATAAAATGTCAATCATGTTGTATTGTGTTGTAGTTGCTACTACACACACACACACACATACACATACACATACACATACACATACACATGCACATGTATATACATACATACATATATATGTATATGTATACATACATATATATGTATATATGTATACATACATATATATGTATATATGTATACATACATATATATGTATATATGTATACATATGTATACATATACATATATATGTATGTATACATGTATATATATATATGATGTGTGTGTGTGTGTGTGTGTGTGTGTGTGTGTGTGTGTGTGTGTGTGTGTGTAGAGAGAGAGAGAGAGATGCACACACATGCACACACACAAGCTAGTTTATTCAATGTGTCATTGCAGCTACCACTAGCTAACACATTCTCTATATTTAACATACATCCAGATGTATGTGTGTGTGTGTGTGTGTGTGTGTGTGTGGAGAGAGAGAGATGCACACACATGCACACACACAAGCTAGTTTATTCAATGTGTCATTGTAGCTACCACTAGCTAACACATTCTCTATATTTAACATACATCCAAATATACCAAAAGCCTCAATATCCACAACCCACAAATGCTTGTAACTAATTTAGCAATAAAATGTTGAATGTCAACCTATCACTTCAAGAAAATTAGTTCTCAACTGTATCTCAAAATATGCATCAAAGGCTAAAAAAATAGAAACCTATAGTACGATATTACAAAACATGGAAAATACAATTGGAAATAAAGATGATGCTTTACTAGCATATCAAAAGTTCATGACGGGAATTAGTGCAAATTGAGATATTGGAGCATAGGAGACATGCCACATTCTACAAAAAGTGCCCCTTGTATTTTGCAATCGTTCCTTCATTTCATTGAATGTCGTAAAAAAGGTCCTACATTGAATTAAAAACTCAAATTAGGAAGAAGAATTGGGCACCACTTATATCCAATTGTACATAGAAGATCCCAAAAAAAAATCTTTATCACTCATTCAAACAACCCATATGCACACATACTTTGAGAGTTGAAAGAAGAATCAATGGAAAAAGAGGAAAACCAATGCAATTGTGAATGTTTACCTAATTTTCAAGAGCATTCTTGAAGAGATTTTTGATAACTTTGAAATATTTTGTTGGAGCGAATTGTTGCTTTATAAAAACTTTTTGCACATCCAAATAGACATTGCCATTACAAGATAAGAAATAGTATCAAATTGGAGAACAATAAAAACCAAGAATCATAGTCCTTGGCACATTAATAGAATTGAAAATACACCCAAAAATGAAGAAAATGATGAATTTGACAATGACGATCTCAAAGTTCAACAAGGCACAAACATATACAAATAGGAGTTGCTCTCCCAAATGGGAGCTTCCACAAATTTTACAATCAATGAACTTGACCTTCTTGGAAAATGAGACATTGATATTAATCACCACTAGAATACAAACAACATTTTCCATACATTACACAAATCAGCAACAAATTTCATATATACAAGCAAATTACAAACAACTGGCAACACTTTTTATTCAAAAATTACACAAACAAACAACCATCTTGCCCCCAAACAACAACTAGCTTTAGAAATCATCAAAAAACAGTACACAAGCCCATTCCAAAAAGATCCATTGCAAATTATTATCCAAAGAACAATAGGCACTAGCAAGTCCTACCTCATTTGAATATATTAGGATAACCATTAACATAACATAAAACAATGGCAATAAACTATTTCTTGCACTAGCACCTACAAGAGTTTCAACTTACAACATACAAACATCAACAATCCACACATGTGCCTTCAAATCCCAATAAAATAAATGCATCTGTTGCAAGGCCAATCATTAACAAACCTCCAAGAAGACTTTAAATATAGATGAGATGAGCTTCTTGGGACCAAAAGATTTCATAAAAATAGAAAATTCTTATGCGAGGCCTTTCCACAAATACAACATGAACCATTTGGTGGGATTTCTATAATTCTTGTCGGTGACATAGGCCAACTACGACCAGTCTTTGATAAGCCAATATATGCCTCAACCTCTATAGCCATCATGCTTTGGCAAAATTTCAATTGTGTAATTACATTGGACACAATTTTTTGTCAATTGGGACAAAGTCAATGACAAAAACAATTCCAAAAAATCCTACATAATATTATAAATGTTGAAGCCCTATAAGATGATTGGGAGACACTCATGAATCGAACAAACAATTGCTTAAGCCCCAAACAAAGGGAATATTTTGAAATAGGTGCCCATCTATTTGCAACCAATGAAATTTGTGAAACTACATAATAAAAAAATGCTAAAACAATTGAACCTCATAATAGAACTTTTTTCAACTAGAGTAGTTGCACCAAGATCAAACAATCACAACGAAGATGATCAACTTCAATAAGAGGTGCTACTATGCATTGGCCAACAAATCTTGTTAACAACAAACCTATGGATACAAGCTAGATTGGTAAATGGAGAACTTGGACATGTAACAAAAATAATCTATAATATAAATTCAAAGCCACTAAAAACCACCCAAATATGTTGTTAAATCTAAAAATTATTTTAGACACTATGGGATACACATAACCCAATGAATGTACCTATTTAAACAATTACCTGAGGGAACTGTACATAACTACCACTGACTATGGCTTGGACAATAACAATACACAAATATTAGGGGCTCACACTATAAAAAGCTACAAAAGACATTGGGAAAAGAGAGTGATAGGGATTTACATTTATAGTAATATCTAGAGTGAAATCTAGTGATGATCTTCAGATACAACCAACATTCACTTTCAAAAGATATTGCAAAATGCAAAATATTTATTATACAAGTAGTAGGAAGAAGGAAGAAGCACGCCTACAACTACTATCAACCCTACAAGCAACCACACTACCCACACGATGTTAGATTGAAAAGGTAACAACCCGATTATCAATAATGCAAATTAAAATACATAAAGGAAATTTATAATTTGATTGTCATGTTTTCTAGTTGTATGCAAAAAATAAAAACGGCTATTTGCAGTGAGGATTGTTCTGTTGATGTAGTGCAGATTGCTCTAGGGATCTTTTTTCACTAGGAATGACATCATTTCCATCAATCCTTTAAGAAATTTCCTCACCTAAAGACCAAATGGCTAGTAAGGTCTATATTGAGATGAGAAATTTTAGTTTTGTTGAAATAGTTGTCGATCTTCATCAATTTTTATGTATTGATTGATCTTCAAATTAAAACCTATTGTAGTTGGATTAAATGTTAAGAGATCACATCAAATTCAATGATAGGTATATTGCTCAATGTCATTTTAGAGTGAATATGAGTATTTCATCCCAAATTTTTATGTTTATATTTTTAGTCTGTTTTTATTTCTTTTTGAACTTTGAGGCAAAAAACCCTGAATTTGCAATATCCTAACCTTTTTTTTACCTGAAGTTTCTTGAGATCATGGTGCAATTCACACAAAAGATGTAGAGAGCATTTTGGTAGTTTGTTACTCCTTGTCCAAACCTTCATCCAAGAGGTTTGAGTTCTCTAAAACCAAATTTGATTTTTGTTCGAAAGGTAAGCACACAACTCACATTTAAAAATTTAACATTGTTAAATGGATTTCTTTTTCCAAATGTTACATTTTAAAAGCATATATCTTTGAAATACAAAATCTCCCAAATTCAACAAAGGATGTTGATATGGATTTTTTGAGTGTTATTACTTGTACAATTTATCTTAAACTTCCTCCTTCCTAAAACAAGGTTTTCCCTTCTCCCTACTACATTAACACCATTTATTATGTGTTTTATGGCTATTTGTTAATGGGTTATAGTAGAATATATTCCTAATGACAATAATAATTGCAAAAAATAATGCGTGATAGACTGGTGTATTCCATTACTAAAGGGAAATGATCTTACAACCTCTCAAAAAAATAGGGGTGATATATTTGTTGAATCATTCAACATGTTAACAATTTTTTGTGCTCTATGTCATGATTTAAAAATTTAAAAGATATTGGCCATTTATGCTCATTCAAATATAAGACCTATGTTTGTTGCAATAAACCCTCAGAAGATAGTCTCATGCATGATGGAAAATAAATTCAAAGAGATGTATTATGCTCTTCAGAAGTTTGAATGGAATAAATGTATAGATAATCCAACAAGGAATGGAAGGAAGTTCTCTAATAGACATTTTTGCATAATGTGGAAGCCTCTGAACTACTTAATCATAGCTATTCTCTCTAAATGTACTATTATTTATGGGAATGCTAATTCTGATAACATCAAGTGAAATGAAAAAACTAGAATTTATCTATTTGACTATATTCACATTGTAGATAAGATAAGATAAGATAAATTTATTAATGTCCAACAAGAGACCAACAAGGGTCTAAGGGATTGGAAATAGTACAAAGGGGCAGACGCCAACACAGGGAGCACCAAACGATGTCCATAGAAAGAACATCAAAGAAAAACAACAAAATAACCAAGAAAAGGGAATAATAATTGCTAAGAACTCCTCACAGACGAGAAGTAGTCCAAAATGGAAAGGTGGACATTAGGGAAATCAGGTACTCTAGAAGGTTGCATCTGAGGTCTACTAGAGGGACGTTACTGAGTGTAATCTCTACGGGGTCTCATAGATCTAGTGTGAACCGAGATAGTGCAGAGAGGCCGCTTCAATCCTCGGGCATGAACTGTAGGACTGAAGAAAGATGTGATAAGCTACATAGGGGTCAAAGTCAAGCAAAGATGGATCTGTATAGTGTGCTCATGAAGCTGCATGGTCTCCTAAAGATAGAGTGCAAGATATTGCTGGTCAATATATCTGAAGAATGAGGAAAGAGATTGACACTCTCTAAACAAACAATAGAATCTCCCTTGGAACTCATAACAAATGGGACAATGAAAAATAAAGGGAGACTCGATCTCGACCTCCTTGATGTGACAAAGCTGATAGATCCTATCCTCCCTACCAATCTGGTGATTAGTCTGAATACGTAGCCGATGAGAACCCACCCTGAAAGATCCCAAGGAGATATAAAGAGCATGAGTCCAATGATGGGTGAGGTACCATGGATGTAAGATGATCCTGTCTTGGATCTCAAGAAAGTGCTCATCATAGAAAGCCATGTGCAGACAGAGCTCACTTGGGGGATTCCTCTAGGTTGTGATAACAAACTATCTATAGATGTCAAGTCTAACATGCTCGTTCAACTCCTATTGAGGTGGAAAAAGATGAGTTGGAGTGTCCAGAGAAAACTCAAAGGGGGGAAGACGATCCAAACTAATACCAACTGAGCCCAAGAGATCGGAGACTTGGGTGTACCAAATATGAGATCTATGACTAGAGTCAGATCTCACCACCTCCATAGAGGAGCAATAAGCCAAGTCAGAATATCTGTAACTATTATCAGAGGAACCAACGAAGCTCTGGAGCAAGTGAAGTAGCCAAACTAAATCAAAGATGGTCCCTAATCTAAAAGGGTGAGCACCAAACTTAGCCAGAAAAACCCTTACTCTTTCATCCTAAACATTTATATTTACAAATTATTGATATAGCCATAACATTCAATAACAATATGAGATGATTAAATAAAAACTATTGTAAATCTCCTCAAATTTGGATAAGAAATTAATAGAAAGGAAAATATATGTGCAAATTTAACACTCAAATGTTTATTAAAATGATTGAATTTATTTTAGTGTTGTTTTAACTTATTTTTACATAGTATATTTTGATGTTGTTTTTGGCATACAACTATTTTATTTTTGGTTTTTCTAGCATAAAAAGTATTAGAATGATTATTTATCAAAATATGACTATTTCTTTGGCAACTTGATGCCATAAATGAAATTGACAACTATCAAAATTGTACATCCATAAAAAAAACCATCTCTATTGATATTGTCATGTTCCTATTTATTAGTACTTGCCCATAGACTAAGTACTATTGTGACATTTTTTGAATTGCTTACATTTATTAAATGAGTTTTCATTTACCAATTAGAATTCACTTTGTTTCATTTTTTTAAAAATAATTATTATGTTTTAATAAACTTACATAAAAAATATTTAACTTTAGAAATATTTCTAAATTAATTTTCTAGTTTTTGATTGGTTCAATGAATTGGAGTCTTATATGCCAATTCACTTTATATTCTTATCGGTGTTATTTTCTTAATTGATTTTATATGTTAGTGTAAAAAATTTAAGTGTAGTTTATTAAATTGTGCAAACATTATTTTAAAATGTCATATTATAAATAGTAATATAATATGATATAAATGATAATATAATATATCATATATATACTCTTATTGATCATATATAATTAAATAATATATTAATAAAATAACCAAACGAATCTTTGTATTGTCACAACTATATTAAAATATGTAAATTATATAATTTATTTATTAATTATATTGTATTAAAACTAGATAATTTATTTATTTTAAAATTCTAGTTAATTAAAAATATTATTATTATTATTTTATTTCTAGACTACTATTAGCAAGTACTTAGCCATTCTATGGCACTTGTTTGAAATGTATTCAATTTATTTGGAGCAAATCTCATAAAAAATTAATCAAAATTTAAGCAAATGTCAAGTCATAAATTTTCTTAAGTCTTCCACGATTCTTTTAAATCTCCATGGGATGTTGCTATTCTGGAAGGCATTCAATTGTTGACCATAGCCATTTACTTAAAGGAAAGTTTTAAATTGTAGGTGTTCTTTCAAATAAGATGAATAGAATGATACAAATACTTTAATCTTTGTTGTGTGAAAAATATTTGAATCACATCTCAAATGAGATTGAATGACATTCATTGAAACCCTCATCATTGGGAACTATCACACAAAGACATATTTTTATCATGATTGAAGTGGTTGTTTATGGTATGTTGTTCATGGTCTATTTGCATGTTTTGTCTACCAAAAAAACTAGACGTGGAAGAATTTAATACAAATAACATGGTTTATCTTTGTAAAATTAAAGAAAACAAACTTTGAGTGGCATCTTGAAGCCTTTTATTGGTTTTTTGGTTGGACTTTGTTTATGAGTATATGTTCAACTTGTAAGAAATTATTGGTCTCATATTTTAAATAGGACTAAACTAATTTTGAATAGGTTTCTTGATTATGTAGGAGCAAATGGTTTGGATGCAAGCAATGATGCTCAAATATGCAATTGAAATAATCTTTTCTTTCACTTGCATCCATAAGGACAAATGATTCCTATTAGCTCATCAAATGTGCAATTGCTACTATATATTATATATTTAACATATGTCAAGTTATACCAAATCATTGAATGTTTCATCATTCACCTTTAATAAAGTTTTAAAAAAAAAACACTTAATGATGTATCTTAAATATAAAATATATATTAACTTATTTTATATTTTTATAATATATATTATAATAATCTATATTAAATTAGTAATTAGATCAATTATTATATTACATTTGATATGAATTACTAATTAAATTAAAAAATATTTAAAGTAAAAAAAATCAATATTCTTCTCCAAATGAAATAAAGACCAAAACATCATTTTAAAAAACATATGAAATACAAGTTGATCATCAAATTTAGACCTATTTGCTTTGTTAAATAAAAAACAATTGAAAACAAGACATCTGTGCAAGATTTCATTTTTTTATTTAGGCCACTTAAACCATTTAAGAACCCGATATGGGCCCACTCGTGCATGAAACCTCTTCGACTTAGAAAGAGGCATCCACACTATGGATGTCAAACCAACAAGAAACCCTAGTGATGGCTAACCATTGTATCTGACCAAAGCAGCTTCAACAAGTGGTTGCAAGAAAAAAACCAAGCATGAATGACAACAGAGGAGCATTGAGCAGTGGAACAACCAAGCGGGAAGTGGGTCTAGTTTGAACAACATGAAAGAGCAGTGGGTCCAAAGGTAGAAATGAATAGAGCAGTGGATCCTCAGACAGAAACAGATAGAGAAGTGTGTCCAAATTTAAATCAACAATTCTTTAGCAAGTGTGCTTGCTAGCTTCCCCCATCATTTGTCTGCAGTTTTTAATTTTTAATTTTTGTACTTCATTGGTGTAATCAAGGCACTTCTAGGCTCACCTAAAACATGTTACATTAAACTACACACAAAAAACTACAAAGGAAAACTTGTGAGAATAGATAAAAGGTAACTATGAAACTCTTTTAGGCTATCACCATGCATTCAACGTGGGCCCCAACCTTGGGGAAACAGGTAAGAAACTCACAATGGTCTGCCATAGACCTAGTTTGGAGGGATCTTTGTTGTCAAAAGGGAACATATTTTTTTGTGTGGATAGAGAGGATAGGAGTGATCTCAATGGGAATCTGCAATCCTAGCTATCAAGGACCACAACTAACTTGCTACACCACAGAGGTTGGAATCAGAGAGCAGGAGGTCCTTCAACACCTCAGTTCTCAACTACGGTATAAGGTCTAACTGAGGTTTGTCAATCTATTATGACATATTTCCTAAATCAGGCATGTACTACGGGTGAAAAACTAATATTGGTAAATGAAAAACAATACAAAGGTATCTTAAGAAGTAAAGTGATGCGGAAGGGTAGACAAACAAATAAAAAATGTTTGGCTACGATACTACCGAGGATCAACGAAATACATAAAAAAGCATATCAAGTTAATATGAGGCAAGAATCAAAGGAAGAAAAATAAATCTGACTGCAGAAAAAGGTAGAATCCAATATGAGCACCGAATCAAACACGATTCAAGTTGAAACTAGTGCAATAAGCAAAGGAGACAACACTGAATGCAAATAAGATGAGGATATCTATTACAACCCAACTAAAACACCACTCTCATGGTCCTCATATTTTTATGTTGAAGAGCTTATGGACCTAAAAAGAAGGATGAAAACTGTAGAAACAAGGAACTAGGAAGAAGAGACCAAAGTGTTTTTGAAGAAATTGAATACACAAGAAAAATAGAATGATAAAACAAAAGCCTTAGAGAAAAAATCTTGAGCATGAAATCAAAAATGGATATTGGACAACAAGAACTGGAGATATTAAAATAAGAAATGACACTTTGGAGGGTAATAGGGAATAAAGAAAAGGAAACCATGAAAGAGATGGGCACCACCCAACTGGAGGAAATCCAATCAGCCCTAGCAGATATAGAATTCAAAAAAAAATCAGTTGAAGGAAAGGATAAGAGCTTGGGCTAAATCATGGTCTCAAGTTGTAGGTAACTCAATAAGTAAATAAAAGGACATCATTGAGCAAAAAATCAAGTTTCAGATAAAGATTAGGACAAATAGGGAAAGACTCCAAATATCATCATCAAAGGCTTAAAAGAGTTTGGAGAAAGAGAAAGGATTGATATACTAGTGAGAGATTTTCTTACTGGTATGCTGAAATGGACAAGTATTATTCACCAAGCAAGCAGGATAAGTAAAAAGGTAGATGGTGGAAGAGATAGACATGTAAGAGTTATTTTAAAAAACCTAGAGGAATAAAAAAACTCATCCTTAGGAATAGGGGGCTACTTAGAGGAATTCATATCAATCTAGATGAAGATCTAAATTTTTCTCAACAAAAGGAACAAAGGAAGGAGTGGGACAAAGTGAAGACAAACAAAAGTGAGGGAAATGGGCTTTGCTGAAAAATGGGAAGCCCAAATCAGTGAGCATCTCTCAAATAAGAAATTAGAATTTGGGGCCCCAGAAGATCACTTAAGTGTAGTAAGTTGGAATTGTAGAGGCTATCCATGGAAAAGAGGTCCTGAGCAGGGTCCCATAGCAGAGGGGAAAGATATTATCATCCTAGTTGAAACGCACAAGCACAAAGGGTACCATATTTTAATTTTTACAGGAAGTTTTTAGTTTGGAACAAATAGAAGGATACAAGGAAAGGTCATGGGGGAATTACATTGCTTATCAAGGAGAAGTGGGACAAATTTCTAAAACTTTTAAAAGTAGATCCAAACAAACAATACTTATGGCTGCAAATCGTTACAGATGAAACTATTTTTATTTTGGTTGCTTGCTATTTTGCTCCAATGAAATCTAAACTATACAAGAGACAAAAATTGGACATCAAAGACCCATTTTCTTCATTTAAAAAGGACATATCTCTATTCAGCAACTTAGGGGTAATTATGCTTGTTGGTGACTTCAATGCTAGGATGACCAATAATCAATTGCTACAATTGAACATAGAAGAAGGGGAGGATAACCCTTTATGGTTAGAAGAAATGATGACCACTCTTGGAAGAAAACCTCTCAAGACAACAAAGGGGGCATTTTGCATTTTGAGGCATAACTCTTGGGGATGTGTAGTCTTTTTGGCATGGTTACTTGTAATGGCATGAGTAGCTGGCCAACATCTAGGGGATATCATGTGCAAAAATATAATGGATAGAGTGTGGTGGACTATGTGATTTGTTCTCAAAACTGGATTCCTAGAGTGATAGATTTCAATTTTGGGGAAGCTCCTATAGAAATGAAATCTAATCACATGCCTCTTTATTTTAATTTGAACTTGGTCCCACATAACATGCATAATGAATGTGACTTCCACATGGAAAAGGCAACCAATACTAGTAGTGGGAGAATATTCATAAATCAAGCAAACAAGGACATATTCAGGGCTGCTCTCAAGCAACAACTCCTTGAGACAAGCACAAATAGTATAGACAAAGGGATCAACATGGAGCTAGGGCATGCACACAACAACTTGGTTATCCCTATTCTTCACAAAACATTAAATGGATGTAAAAGATCTCGCAGTAAAAAGAGGGCTGCAAATAGCTTTCCTACTAACCCATGGTATGACGAGGAGTGCAAGGTAGCCAAGAGATCTTTGAAAGGCAATTATACAAACAAAGAGGACAAGAAGACATATACAAAGGTGGTCCAGTCAAAGAAAAAAAGATAATTTAAATGCAAGACGGGAAGAGTTATTCACCCTAAGCAAACAAAATCCCATGGAAAGAACAAAATGAAAACATATCACTACTGTCCACTGGTTAGAATATGCAAAGTTACTTATGAGCTCTTTGAAAAGAAAGAACCACCTCCCGTGGTGAACTCTTTTTTTGAGCTCTTCACAGTAGAGGACACCAAACTTGGAATAAAGAAGTTAGTAAATGACAAGACAAGTGATATAGAGGGGCTACAAGCTGAATTTTTGAAATGGGAAGTTGATCTCCTAGCTCCTCACATAAAGGGGATCTTTAATAGGGTCATTCAAGATGACTTTCTAGATGATTGGACAACTAGTGTGGTTATACCTTTATTTAAAAGTGGGAATATTAACAACCCATCTAATTACCACACTATAATGGTTAACCCCCTATTTGGAAAACTTTTAGGGAGCATGGTGGAACACATGATCAGAAAATGGGCTGAAATGGAAGGAAAAAGTGCAAAAGGACAAGTAGGTTTTAGACCAAGACATTCTACTATTGATCACCATGTCACTCTTAGACATTTGATAGAGAAAGTATGGGACAACTAGGGGGGAGAAGCTTTTTGCTGCTTCATAGACTTCAAGAAAGCCTTCGATACACTGCCTAGAGACAAGCTATGGAAAAGAATGGAAGAATTAGGCATCCCAGATATGTACAGAGCAACAATGCCTAGACTTTACAAAAAAGTTAGAGCAAAAATCAGAACTAAAGAGGGAATGTCCAAGTGTTTTGGGAGTGATATTGGTGTGAAACAAGGGTGCCCATTATATCCTTTTTTGTTTGGATTATATATTAATAAACTAGAAGCTTGGCTAGATGAAATTGATGGGAAAGGGGTCCAGTTAGCGTACTATGTGGTGAAGCTTCTTCTTTATGTGGATGATATAATCTTAATATCAAAAAATTCTAATGGATTAAAAGATCACTTAAAGGCATTAGAGAACTTTTGTCAAAAAGTGGGGATGTAGGCAAACAAATCTAAGATGAAAATCATGATTTTTCCTTTGAAAAGAAAGGACAATTATTTGGATTTTCTTTTTGAAGGAAACCCATTAGAAATAGTGAAAGAATATAGATATTTAGGGATTGACTTCAGCTACAAGCTCAGCTGGATGACTTGTAGAGTTAAAAGGATACAGGGGGGATGGAAAGTGCTATATCTACTGCAAAAGATATGTAGGAACATCGAGCTATGGGAGTGGAAGATCAATAAAACTCTATTTGGTTTGTTGGTCACCCTCTAGTTTTTTTTTATGGTTGTGAGGTTTTGGGGGGTAGCATGAAAAATTGAGGGTGGAGATAACTTGAGATGATCCAAAAACATCTAATCAATACTAATATCAAGGTCAAGGAATTTGTATCTTATGAAATATTGTTAGCAAAAACTAGTATGTACCCACTGGAGGTAGCTGCCATAACTTAGTTAATAAGTTATTTAAGGAAAATTGACAACATGGATAGCCAACGTTGGCCCAAAATTGCAATGCAAGAGGACTTGGTTTGTAATACCCCGCCCAGAGATTCTTGGAGCAAGGACAAATAAACGCAATTCATTTTTTTAAAGGTATTAAGCATGGATACATACAACATCAACATGCAACTGATCACAAAGATCACAATGAAAGACTCAACCAAATAGTCCAATCAACGAATGATCTCCAAACGCCACTACTTACCAACACATCAATAACCAACTAAGAGGGATAAACATACAATGTCCATTTCCAATAAAAACACAGGTACATAAAATCCTGACTAGCCATCCTGAAAGTTGACTAATCTTTATTTGATATATAAACATACCCCTTCACTATAGGAGGCAACAACTCCCCAAAGGGTATAAAAAACATCTTCTAAAACACATCCAATAAGTAAGAAAGTACCTATTGTCTGCTCGGGCAGGTTTTCTGTCAAACCCCATGCAATATTTCCACTATCGTCGTGCGATACTTTCTAGTATCGTACAATACTATTCACTACCACCATGCGATACTTTACCAGTATCGTGTGATACACTTTACTACTACCGTGCGATAGTTTCTAGTATTGCACAATACTTTCTACTATTACTGTGCGATACTTTACTAGTATCACACGATACTTACCTACTACTATTGTGTGATACGTTCCTATATCACATGATACTATTTACTATAGCCATGCGATACTTTACCTGTATCACCCAATGCTGAACCAATGTCGCCAAGGTTTGCAAAGAAACACCATACAACTAATTAGAAGGAAAAAAATAGAGTTAGAACCTCCACATAGGAAGTACTGGAACCACAATAGTTGACAAGTAAACACTCAAAAGCATAAGGGAGATCAAATAATTTAACATTCATCTATAGCATCAAATGTAATCATGCAGAAAGCAACATCGCAATGAACATACATGTGCAAAAATCAACTAGCTCAAGAAGGAAAGCACAAGCAAAGAGCCACTAAACTAAAAAAATCGTGCTTGTTTTCTCCCAACTATAATTGCATCATGAGACCTCAAAGACCCTAGCCATCCACCGAGCATGAATCTCAAAATTACCAACAAAATAATTGGAGTTGTTTCATGAGATCATTCTTACCAATGACCAACAAATAATAATCATAAGAGTAAGTATATCCAACATGCTAATCTACCAATAGCATCACTAATCCAAGGTAGTGGTAAGAAACATCATATAGTAATATGATACAACATCATGATAAATGAATGCACCAAGTAACATACTAATCATCATCTAAACATGATATCAAATGCATCCAAAGTGAAACATAAATCACTAGAGAACATACTTCAGGTACACCAAAGTACCAAGTGAATATCCAACATCGGCCTCCAATTGGAAATAGACCATCACTATACATCGGTTCCCTAACTGTGGTATAGGAAATTACGCCTCCCAACCACATGGTACTTGTAGGCCCACTCCCGTTGTGCTGATTGAGATAATGATCCAACCACAGACACACAACACAATCATCCATGACTAACACTCATGCCAAATAGTACACAGGACTAAATCCAAGGTCATGAGACAATGCAATACAACAGGTCCTGGTCAGATGCTCTATGGGTCTACTATGTAGGGGCTATAGTGGAGATTAGATCGCTTGGGACTCCCAATCTGAACATCGTGCAGAAACTCTCCCTCAGGACTCCCTAGGGAGGTCATCACACTGTGTCCTCGGATGAATCGTACATATATGTCACATTTTATTATCTTAGTTTTATTACCCATTAATTCATTTAGTTATCATTTATTTAGAACCTTCTTCATGTCAAACTTGTCAGGAACACGACCCGGGGTTACGAGAGAAGCCTCTCCACTTATCTACCCTACATACCCATGCTCATCACATGAAGAGTGCTCATAGGCAATGCAGTTTCCCAACCCAACCCTAATGAACATAACTCTACTGATATCGATCGGGAGTTTGGGTCTCTCAAGAACTCGACAAGTGCATGCTCACATGCTCATGTGTGTGCAGACTAACTACACGAAGATCATAAACAAGGGTTAGATGAGAAACAATAAAAATACAAAGTATAACAAGATCACTCAACTGGCCTATGTCCTGGGGTATAGATTCAACATGAATCTCAATGATGCAACGAAACCAAACATTATGAACTCACTCAACTGACCTAAATCTGGGAGAATGGATTCAACACGTATCCTAGTGTTCGTGAAATAAAAAAATACATGCAAGGAAACATGGGATACAATCTATTTCCACCATCGAAGGAGACAATGTCAAAATCCCAACAAAATATGGGTGACATGCAAATCGAGGCAAGACTAAAAAGCCCAAAACTCAAAGTTCTCGGATAACAATGAAACTAAAACCTCAATTCAAGAATAGGGTCACAAGACCAAGGGTCCAATAAAATTCACCAAACAGGTTCGGGTTCCCAATCTGAAAAATTCTGCAAAAGACATAAGTCCATAAAATCCACTATGGAAATATGAGTTCAGATCGAGAGATAAAATACTTTGAAATGTCTTATAAACATTTTGATTCCATGATCCTAATCGTTAAGGTGAGGGATATAAGATCCAATCTCTAAATAGGCCAGACAAAGAAATGGGCAAAAACCTCGATGGCACGCAAAATGAGACAATGCCAAAACATCCGAAACTAAAATATCTTGGAATTCGACAAAATCAAAAACCCACTGATCAAATAGTTCCAAACTAAGGAATATCAAATAAAATTTGACTTCCAAGCAACCATGTAAAAACTAGTAGCATAACAATGCCTAAACTTGCATTTCTAATTTCCTAAGAAATGGAAATGCTCACCCCTGTCCAACCTAGTGATATGAATGCTTAAAAATCGAGGGGAACGCTAGTTCTCCACTCCCTAACATTTAGCAACATGAAACAAAAGTTGAAGCGTAGTAAAACCAATAAAACACAAAAGCCCTACCTCGCAACCAAGAGGGCAAACGAAGAAACACCACTGTGAAAGAATGGGGTCGCCAAATTGGATGAAACCATTGGCATAGCAGAGCAATCCCGATACAAATCCAATGAGACTGACCTCGTAATGATCTGTCGAGTCAAACTCTTGTAACGAGTAAAACATTGATTCCTCACAAGAGGGTTTGGAGGAATTTTCTCCAAAACCATAAAAAAAATAGCAAAGTGAGAAGTGAGAATAAACTCACTTTTAGCCAATATATGCACTTTTGCAAAGTGACATATAAATTAGATTATTTCAATTAAATAATCTAATTGGCTCCCTTAACCCAAATTAAATCAGGTGATTCCAATTGAATTGGAGTCCAACTATGACAAATTAGCGAGCAATAAAATAAAGATTAAATCAAATAATTAAACCCTTCAACCCATCAAACAACATTTAATTTAATCTTTTCCGCGATTACTATGGAATCCTTAATGCATAGACACACTCACAAGTCTAATCACATAATGCATTATGAATCCAAATTTACCAATTACCAGAGGATTAAAATAACAATAAAGATACATCACCCTTACAGGGATGATATTGGCTCAACATGAAATGTTTGCTCAATAACTCCATGTGCCATTGCTAGGGATATAAGTCCTACACAATAAACGAATACAATCAAGTGTAGATGTACAACAATAATAGCCGAAACGACAATTATGTGAAATCACGTAATTAAATCATCTAATTAATTTCATTTACATAATCATTTAATCAACCCATTTTGCATAAATTACCGAAATGCACAAGGTACTTATCTGTAGCACCATAACAAATGAATCCAACATGAACAATTCATTTCTACGTATT
Organism: Cupressus sempervirens; assembly: GCA_028749045.1. NCBI lineage: Eukaryota > Viridiplantae > Streptophyta > Pinopsida > Cupressales > Cupressaceae > Cupressus > Cupressus sempervirens. The sequence goes on from CM053792.1 coordinate 849,350,501, forward strand.
TAAGCAATTAATAATGGAATTAATAACAGTTGTTAAACAACATACAAAGACACTTAAAACACATAAAGTGAACATGGTCAAATACATGACTAACCAATGCTATAGGAACCTAGTCAAGTGTAGCAGGATAGTAGTACACAGTGCAACCATTATTCACATCTCAAGGTAATCACAGAACAACACAGTGATACCAAATCAATCCAAGAAACCATTAGCACAAACCTTAGTGAACCCATCTAGTACATCATAATCTCACAAATCAGCCACAAGCATAATCAATCCAACTGATACAATAGCATAAATCTAATCACCCCAAAAGGGTGTTGACCACTCACGGGTCCTAACATGATCATTCACAAAGGAAGAGCGTCAAGGTTGCACCCATCATGATGACTTACATGAATCGAATTGTAGAGACACTACATGGTTCGTATGAAGTAGACTTGGATGAAACAAAACGTAAAGTGATTGAACATGCAAAATACCAAGTTGCAAGAGTGTCCTACCAATAACAAAGAAATAAATAAGTTCGTTAGGGGAAATTTCGAAACTGCCATGTTCTGTCTTAAGATGGGTCGGAAAAAGACACATTATATCAAAGTTTTCAATCCTTCTAAGGGGCATGGGGATCACGCATATCTAGGGTCAGTTGTTAATAGTAAGGCTAGGATGTTAATTGCTCAATCGAGGACTAGATCACATCATCTCAGATGCGAGATTGGTAGATGGGAGAAGCCTAAAGAGGAGTGGGAAGAGAGGATCTGTAGATTTTGTGAAAAAAGGGCGGTTGAGACAGAATGTCACTTTCTTACTAATTACAAGGCATATGAGGATATTCGGGCCCAATATAGGGTCATCTTAGGGGATGGCATAAACTTACACAGTTTGTTCGATGATAAGATACGACAAACTATGGGTTTGATTGTCAAGATTCATTGTAGGAGGTTGGATTTGGAGAGGAATCAAGATTAATGCTTCTTATTTGTGGTCTCTTAGTCTGATGATTTTGTAGACGTCATTAAAATCCTTCATTCATGTTAGGAGAAACTCTTTGTGAGCAATTCTACTTCTCATGTTGACCAAAAGCACATTGACCTTTTTAATCTTTTTCAATATTTATATATATATCAATTTTTTCCTTCATAGGATACCTATCTCCAACAAGATACGGACGCCCAACGGCCGTTGTATGCAACAAAAATCTCCTAATTTTCTCCGGTCAAAGCAGGCGAACTCGGCAGTTTCACGTAATAATAAATCAATCTCATCCACACCCCCGAATTTGCATTTGCAGGGGTTTGATAACAAAAATTTTGAGCGACAATAATCAAGATAAAGATATGTGCAGCTTGGATTTGCAAAAGAATGTATTCATCCTGAGGATGACAGGCGATGGAGAGCATCGATTCAACCCTAAATTCATGGGCTCCATTATTTCTGCAATCACCTATGTCAATCAGAATGCTCACAAAGCCTCTGCGATCATTGTAACAAACGACGGCAAATACTTTTCCAACGGCCTCGATCTCGAATGGATCTCGCGGCAAGACAAGGAGACTCGATCCCTGGCCGTGGGGAACAAATTTGTGGAGCTCTTGGCCGCCATCATGAGCATAAAATTGCCGTCGATTGCAGCCGTCTGTGGCCACGCTTGCGCAGCTGGATTCATTTTCGCCCTGGCTCACGACTACAGATTCATGAGAAACGACCGAGGGTTTCTGTACATGAGCGAGGTCGATGTCGGGATTATTATTCCTCCGTCGGCCATGTCCGTCATTAGAAGCAAAGTCGATTCGCGTCATTTGACGGAAGTAATGCTCCGCGGCCTCAAGTACGGAGCACAAGAAGCCCTCGCAAAGGGTTTGGTGGATTCGTCGCATGGGAGTTCTGTTGAAACCCTAGATGCCGCCATTAGAGCGGCAGTTGAGCTCGGTAAACGGAACTGGAAAGGGGAAGTCTACCTGGGCCTTAGACTCGGCGCATTTCCAGAAGCTGCAGAGAAGCTGGGAATCCAAAATTTTACTGTACTTCCTTCCAGATTGTGAATTTAATGGACCTTTCTTATATAAATAATAATTGCATAACAGGATTATATTTATCGTGTTTGATTGCATTCTGTATTGATTATTGAATTGATTTTCATGCCGCTAGGGAAAATTTTCCAGAATAGTTAACGATTTGGCAATTTTTAGCTTTAAACAATACAGTAGGGTTTTCTTACTATTACTGATCTACATTTGCTGGTAAACCCTAATTCCATCTTTAAATGGCTTTAAATCTATTCGAGCACGCTTTTTGGAACATCCAAACTTTCAGTCACAAGCATGAAACAACGGTCTAATGTTATTTCGTTTGTAGCTTCATTTTAGAAATTTGTAGCTTCATGAAACAACGGTCTAATATTTTTTTAATAGTTCTCAATATATATTGCAAAATATCATTAGTAATTAGCATTGTAAGTTTTTATTTATAAAAAAATATTTAATGAACCATTTGACACCCAAAAATGATATAAGATATTTTAAATTTTAAATATAGAAACAATAAACATAATTGTACTTACAATAACTACCATTTTCAAATTCTTTGTAACATTATTTAGTTTTTAGTTTTTAAAATTCTTTGTTACATTATTTAGTTTTTATTACTTTTAATTATTTTAAAAGATAATGCTTTAAGGACAAAATGAATCAAATTTTTTTGAGTTAGCACATTCTATTATTATTATTAATGTGACTAATGCTAAAGTGAAGTGTGGTGTGACATATCTTTTATAATAATTATATTAATTGCACAATTAATAGAAAAAGTTAGAATTTTAAATTTTCATTGATTTTTTATTTTAAAAATTGAATTTCTCCATTACTATTTAGTTAGATCTAATAAGATTTTAATTAAATACTGTTGGTTTTTCAAAAAATAAAATAAAAATATTCAAACTTTATAAAGAATTTAAATTCTCAAATTCTTAAATGATAAAATAAATGTAGTGTCACATTATCTTTCATGATATTTTCAATCATAATAAAGAATTTAAATTCTCAAATTCTTGAAATGATAAAGTAAATGTAGTGTCACATCATCTTTTATGATATTTTTATTTATTAATTGCACAATTAATGCTAAAAGTTAGAACTTTAATTTTTTCTTGATTTTTTTCGTTTCAAAAATTAATTATCTCCCTTACTATTATTAGTGAGGGCCAATAAGATTTTAGTTAAATAAATTTTTTCCATTTCAAAAAATAATCAAAAATATTCAAACTTTATAAAAAACTTACAACTCAAAATTTTTTTTGAATCTTATTGGTTCAAGTAATATATTTTATAGTTTTTTTTAGGAACTGAATGATTCCATAAGATTTCCTGCCGTAGGCAGGAACTAATACGTACTGTAAAATTTATAGTCTAGTTATGGTTTAAATTTGAATTTAATTATTAATGCAAACAATTGATCTTGTCATAGGCTATTTGATGCATCTATAATCTTCTTTAATATGCAATAGAAGCTATTGTTTAGAATTTTTTTATGAGGAATTCTTCTAATGCATTTTATGGCATGAGTTGTAATTTTTTATAAATGGTATAAATATTAGCAACTGCATCTTCATCTTGAATGGAGTGGCCTTAAAAGTTATGGTAGATCAATTAGGAAAATAACAAGAGCTCTGTAGAGCTAGAGTCCCAGCTTAATGTGTAAAACTAGATTAATTATAATTTAATACTTTTATTTATCTCATGATGATTTGATGATGATATGCTAGCCTACATTAATGTTTCAAATTTTTAGATTGGGAATTCAAACAGAGATCCCTAGTTTCCACACAAGTTGTACCAATGAAGAGACCATCGTTAGTGGTCTAGACCGAATGTTTGTTTAATTCTTTTAGTATAACTTAATAGGTCACCATTACATTAATGCCCCATTTTCAAAAATATAAGAAGTGCAAAGTGATTTTGAAGCAATGTTTGTGAACATATATCCTAAAATTCTAAAACTAGAGTCATGTAGTGCTGTATCGTAATTCTTAGAAATCCCTATTTTGCAAAATAAAAAATAAATCCTAGAAACTTAATAGTATAGAAAGTTTCTTTAAGTCGAGGCAAGCGAATTATTTATATACATTCCTACACCTGATATTCATTGAAAAATATTTCAAGGTGGTACAACAAATTTCAATTATTTATTTAAAAAAACTAAATAAGCAAAATCAAGAATCATTAATGTTCTCAAGAAACCAACTCATAATGAAGGTACATTATTGGGAAGGATCTACTTTGATGTAGGAGCATCCTAGGCTTTCTTACAATCCTGCATGTTTGGAGGGATTTTGGTTAAGATTTGAGGAGCATTGAGCTTAGATTTTGGTGGAGCTATGTTTTCATGGTTAGGGATGTGTTGGAGACACATTGGAGAACCTTTCCTCATGATTTCATAGAGATTGGATGGATTGAGTTGAAGTTTGAACTGTTTGAACCTTGTTGATGGGACTGCGTTTTTTTGGTTTTTGGGTGCCTATTGTAGAGTGTATAACTAATTATCCTTAACGAATGAGAAGTTGTGCACTTCAAGGATTGAAGAGGTCCTAGAGTACTTGTGTCAAGTGCGCAAGTTCTAACTCTTTATAGGTTGGGAGATACGACAATTCTCTCGAAGCATCGATTTCTGGCAGTTTTGTGCGACAGTTTGTTGTGGGTAACTTTCAAAGTGGATGCACACTTTTACTTAAGGAATCACCCTTTGCGAATTTAAGGGGTTGTAGAGGACCTAGATTTCTACCTGCAGTTTGAAGCACGAGTTCTAATTCAATTGAAGTTAGGAGATATCATGATTTTACTTGGATATCGATTGATATTGAATATCAATTGTTGTTGCAGGCTGACTTGTGGCTTAGATTGGTATAATTAGGGGTCTTGTGGAGTCTTTTAGTCATTAGGGAGTTTGGAGAGGAAGAATAGATGCTAATTTGGAGTAGAGTTAGAGCTGCGGCTTAGGAACTAGAGGATCTCTTGGTGGACTTGCGAGTACAAGTGTGGATTCTTCTTGGTGTTCTTATCCAATTATGTATTTGGACTAGCTGAGATTGGTTGTAAGTTGGATCATGTTGGATCTTGTAGAACTGATTCTGTAATTTTCTATTCGTATTTGGCCCTAACCTGGAAGGCCTTACAACTAGGCATGTTGCATGTAATCAGTTATCTTTTATGAATCAAGTATTGTAATTTGGTATTAGATCTTGCATTATTATTTCTTGTTGTTGTGTTTCCATTGTGTGGTTGTATAGTTGGGGGATAGGACATCTCCTTTGGGGATTCTCCTACCTTGCACTGCATCATACATCAAGGTACCAAATATGTGAAATTGAGTTGGAGTACTATCAGTTAGCTTACTACCACTATGCCATCTAAAGAAATACAAAATTTTATACCATATTGACATTTTACAAAATAGGCATATTTAGAAATGGTAATCATGAATTTGGTATATACAAACTATAAAAGAATCTTTCTAAGTAGAAAAATTAGTTACACAATGCATGCTTTTGCCAAACTTACTATATACAAATAATAATAAGGAAATGACAACCAAAATTTTGGATTAATAATGAGTCAATGAGAACTCTATCAAATGGATCCCAACCTTGAATAGCTGAAATATCATGAAGAGATGGATTATTAAAGGGAACTAAGGATTTTTGTTCTTAAAATCTCTTTAAAAAAACAAACCTACCTTATTTCTTGTAGGTTTCTAAAGCCAACCCAAATGACAACAAACTCTCCAGGTTTCTTGGAGGTCCCCTGATGGCTAGAATGTTCTTGATATCTTGCAAACACATTTGCTATTCCATGGCATAGAGATCCAAATTGTCTTCAGGGAAGCTTTCTCCCAAGGAATCAAACATGGCAGAGTAGTAATGCAAGGCCTCCACAAACTTATTGAGGAATGAACCAACATAGCTCATTTCTTGTTCTATGATGGTGATCACATTGGGCATCAATCTCTGCAAAAGTTCAATGTATGAGTGTTTGATCCAGTGACATCTTAGAGAGAATGGTGAAGCCAATGGACTGAAAGAGCCTCAACCCCTTTTCTTATGTTTAACACAGCGGGATTTACTTTCCCCACTCTGTCTGCAACAAGGTGGCTTTCAAAGGGAAATCTGAGAGTCCTTCACTAATGAGAACCCTAAGCCAAGAATGGGGCTTCAGAATAGGCTCTAAAGTACTTCAAATTAAAAGATCCTCAAATTAAATATTAGCTAAGTTAGTTAAAAGACCCTCAAATTAAATGCTAGCGAAGACAGTCTCATCTATGGTACTAAACTATTACAAGTCCATGTCTGCAATAGCCAAGACCCAAAAAGACACCAAAAACCAACAACACATGCCAGTAAGATCTGTGCAAATATAAAGTGTTTCTGAATAAAATCAAATAGAAAGCAGTAAAAGAAATCACAGTTGAAACAATTATTTTTAGATTCGACTAATGTTGTCTCTGCACTACTTCTCCCTTTGTTGGCCACCAGATAATTTAAAAAATAGAAACATATAAGATAAAGAGACTAGCATTTATGCATCCAACCACATGAATTATTTGAAGGCTTCCAATTTTCCATGATCCCTAGGTTCATGGATTGTTAATCTTTTTTCCAATTTTGTTAAGATAAAAATAGAAAAGACTACCAGGAAAAGAAGCCATAACAAATCACATAATAGGAATAAATTTATTAAAAATAGTTTTAATAAAATTATTTCCATAGACCATAGGCTAAATGAGTTGAACACAATTTTCAAAGCACATATTAATTGTAAAGAACAATGTGAAAACTATAGTCACCACCTATATAGGCGGGACTAATAATCTATTTTTAACATACATTTATGATGGTAATAATAAATATCAATTGTGTACTGGTGTACCATGAGTTTCCAAAGAGGTGTAGAAAGTCAATTAGGTAAAAATTGTAATTGGTAGACCATCTAGTAAATGATTTTTTTTCTTGTGGAATAAAAATCACAATGAATAAGTGGTAGCTTCAAATCAACTATACCTCCATTTATTGGAAGACGAACATGACTAAAAGCAAGCCCTTGAACTAGGAAGACAATTAAACTATAATAATAAGAAAAATATGTTTCAATAGAAAGACATATAGGGATGAGTTAGATAGAAGGGTAAGTAGAGATAGAGATGGAGAAGGATATTAAGATGAGATTAAGAGGAGAGATGGATTTATTTTCATACATAATGAATACATTCAATTAATAAGGAATGAAAGTAGAAACTGATAGGCAAAGTAGGTGTTATTTTCTTTCGAAAGGAAGTGCAATGCATTTGTACAATTCTAAATTCTATTAGATTTTATCTTTAATAGTAAGTAGGCAATATTTTAATATCTTCACATCTTTTATCAATCATTCATTCCTTAAAAAAATATCACAAAAACAATAGTCCTAAAATCTCCCAATGTCCATGCAACTCCATAACATCTCACAAAAATGTTCAAAATGTACATAGAATTTAAGAAAACTACTCTAATTAAACTCTATAAGTTAAACCATTCCAATAAGTCATGATGGGCATTGCTAGATTCCTCTTGAACTGGAAGGAACCTAAACAATCCATAAATCATGAGGTTGATTTGTCTAAAGAGCATCACCAAGGACTCAAATTTAGAATTATATTAAGAGTATATGTTGTCTTGTGATTCCTTGCATAAGTCTTACCCCAACAATCTAAATATATGCATGCATCTATTATAGTCCATATGTTTTATAAAGAAAGTAAAAAGAGAATTTATTAAAGATATTGTCAAATAGCAATAGATAACAAAAAATACACTTTTAATACAAAAAAATTATAGTCATCCATTTCAAAAAGTTCTATGATCCCACTCAACCTTATGGTTGGATTTTTGAGGTGGAATGATGTTATTATTTGAAAAACTAAATTCCTCTATTTTTATGGGAGAAAACTAGCTCAATTCTATCGTCAGTCTTATGATCAAACCACCAAGGAATTACATGCAACAGTTGAGAGCTTGGCAGCCCATCCTTTTTCAATAGACTTGTAGTACAAAGTTGTCACTCTTTGTCATCAAAAGAAAATTGTTGATAACTATGTAGCCATAAGTTCTCATATTAATCTACACCGGCTTAAAGTGGGAGATTGGGCTAGTAAAGAGTTCTTCTCTTAGGTACGCTCTATACATTCCTCTCTAGGTATAAAAAGATTCAGAGAGGGTGACTCGATTTTAACAAAATTACCTTAATATTCTCCAAGCTAATTTCAATCATTACCAACAATTTTTTAGTACCCGAGCCCCTAATCTAGCCACTCTACAAGCCCTTGAAGATTGTCTCTTAGTCATTCCCAATTGCATTTCAAACTCGCAGAGGATAACTTGTGATTAAATATGTCCATTCAAGACTTTAAGGAGGTTGTTTTCTCCATGGTTGATGACAAATCCCCTAACTATGTTGGCTTCCCTTGTGAATTTTACAAGGTGCTTTGGGATTTTTTAGGCTTCATCATGTATATATTAAAGCTTTGCAAAATGGTTCATTACAAGCACACATAAGTCTAGTGATCCTAAGGACACTTGCAATTGGTGTGTGACTACCTTGCTCAATGTGTCCTACAAAATTATTGTCAAGGCTCTTGTATGAAAATTTTCCACCTCTTTACTTAGATTGTTCACCTTGGGCAAACTAGTTTCATACAATCTAGATTTATTTTGGGCAACATCATTGTTGTCTAAAAGGGCATGGAATGAGCTTTCCAAAGCAATCAAGGGGTCATCTTTCTTAAAATTGATTTTTCTAAAGCCTATGATTAAATTTAATGGCCATTTATTTTAGTTATGTCTAAAATAATGATTTTTTTTATATATGCATAAAAATAATGATTTTTCCTAGAAGAGCCATATGCTAGGGGGAAAAAGTGGCCAAACAAGGAGAAATAATCATGACTCCAAACTTGATAACAATACACCCTAATAAAGAACCAAAACAAATGGAGAAATGACTTGGACTGGCCACAAGAAGGGCAATAAAGATCTGGAAGACCTATGTGGTTTAGGAAAGTTCCTAGAGGCAAGCCTTGGGAAAGAACACACTAGAAAAAATGGGAAATTTTGTGTTCAGTGGCAGATGACCAAACTCTAGTAAATTGCACACACACACACACACATACAAATATAACAAGAGAATAAAGTTCCTATAAAGGTTATTTTTAGCATATAAAAAAAATTCATTATTTTAGGAAAAAACCTATCTATGCATCACCATTTTACAATTAGGCACATAATAATTCTGCCCACATACACTAATCTAATTTATCGAAGAAGATATGCATAAGACAATTTTTGAAAGCCTATGATCCCTTTTACAATTTACATGTGATTCATCAATATGTACCAATATCCCTTAATAATTTCCCATTTATATTACCACATAGTAAAATTCACCAAATGCCCCAAAGTTTCCCTACCTAAAGAGATTGTTTAGCTAAGATAAGGTCATTAGATTAATGATAACCCATAGCTCATATTAATTCAATATTTTAAAAATATATTATCCTTGATTGATTTTAGTGACACTTAAATTGAAGAAAAAAATTATAATGCTCAATATGAAATCATATAGTATCTTTGAGATTATCATCATTTTTTTTTGTCTTGTAAAATATAATATTTTTTCGTATACAAGGTCATAATCTAAGTAAAAATTCATAAATTTTCTACAAATTATTAAACTAAAATAAAATTATAAAAATGATAATAAGAAAAGTAAAATAAAATTATACTGCAATAGATATGTCTTGTATCTGAGACAAATCATTCTATAACAGTTCTAAGATTAAACTTTAAACATTGAGTCTAAAATTTTCAATATTTATAACCATATTCTACATACCAAAAAAATACCTTATTATGATTTGTAATAATGTTTATATTAAAATAGCATTAGTCATCATGATATAATATTTATTAATAAAGTTTGATTAATTCTTACAATTCAAGATTTCAAAAAAAATAAAATTGAGCTGAATCTTAAATTTTCTTTTGTTTTGGTTTTAACTTTTCAAATTCAAAAGAATAATTGCTATCATTATTGTCTAATTTTTTCATCAAGCATAATAGAAAGGATAAATATTCTTGAGATATCACAATGGCAAAGCCATATAGACATGCACAGAAAATGTGGAATCATAGACGATGCACCTAATTTATATTTAAAAAAACTTTTTGGTAATTCTTATCCAATATCTAAGCAGTTCTTTTACACTCCATTCTTATTTTAATTTAATAATGGTTGATCCTCACACTTCCATCATTTTCCTTACTCTATCTTCCTCATTTTCTTTGTGCAAATGTCTTTGTTTGCTCATTTTCCTTATGCAAATGTCTTTGTTTGTCTCATCTGTCTTCTTTTAATGTACAAAGCTTCCCCAAATTCTTCATATAAAGAGCATTTAAATGGTTAAATAATACTCTTCATCATACTCGAATATAAATCCACTTCAACTAGTGTTCATGCATAGTGTTGTGGTTTCACAACACACACCCCATTTTGAGCACTTGACCAAAAGTTCCCAATAGTTGGGAATGATATCAAGTGATCCATGTCAGTCCTTTTAGGTCTTTTGAGTTGTTAGGGGTTCATGTTTGTCAAATTTTCTCTTTTTTACTTCTATTTGCCCCAACTCTCTAAACTTTTTAGACTTGCAAAGTTATTGGACATCTGGAGTTCCGAAGCTCTAACAACCTTTAATGCCTTTGAAGTTTATTTTTCCTTTTTTGTCAAGTTTGTACTTTTTGGATTTATCTTACATTTGATGTCTGAAAGTCTTAGAGTCCTTTTAGGTTTGTTAGTTTTAGTGTCTTACCTCTTTTTGGAGTTATCAAATATCTCTGATGAAGGGTGGTCCCCTTGATACCATAAACACTCAACTATAAATAGAGAAACAACAATAATTTGCAAGATCAAAATATGAGCTTCTTATTATCTCCACAAGGGTGGCATTACATAATTTAGAAATACAATATGAAAACCTACATGGGCACCTTCTTTACATAATCTGTAAGAAAAAGTTGCGACTATCACCCAGAACTACCTTAGACATCCTATAAGCCTTCTTTATATAGGCATTTTCTACCACCCAAGAAGGTTCTAGACACTTGGCCCTAAATCAATCGACCAACCTCAAATTATATTATTTCATTACATAGAATCAACTCAAGACAATTTACAAATTATATTTTTGGATGGACCTGTTGGAGTTCTTTTTGGGTAAGGAACATATCAAGTAGGTTTAAACCTGATACCAGGGAACAACGACAGGGACAAGCCTAAGAATGAGCTAAATCCTATATTCAGCAAGGCTAAATCTTAGTTCTGGGCCAAAATTAACAGAGTCATCAGGACTCACTTTACTTTAGGCTCTGTAGGACCAAGGCAGGGAAACCTTCAGGATTGATCTTATTAACTTGATACTCTTCTCTGCAAGACTACCCCCTATAGCAGAAATGGTCAATAATCTTCTATAATTTTTCGATAAACTTCCTAATTATAGTAGCTAACTATAACCAAAGGGAAAGTAGATGCAAATAAGTAACAACCAACACTTCTACTTCTTCAATACATAAAAAGGTAAATTGATATTCGATTAAAGATTTAGATCTTAGCATAACCTAGGTATGTAATAGTAGAGAACATGCAACCTCTAAGTTGATTAGTCCCTTATCCATTGGGCATCAACTAAACCTTAACAGACACATGGATACCTAAAGTATAGTCATATATTTAGACATCTGATCTATCTATTTAACTTGCAAATAGACATCTATCTTCATAAAATCTCTCATACTTATTGTAAAATCCTCCTGGTGAAACCTACAACCTTGTCAAGGTAAATAAGTATTTACTTTGCTCTTTGTTCCAATAGTAAACCTATCCAGACATACAATCTTAAAGGATTACAACCGAGTTTAAGCTCTCTGTTCTTAAACACAAAACATTGTAGATAACAAAAGAAGGAGACGAGAATCAGAATGAAACTAAGAAAAATGAAGCTCTTGTATTAATCTCATTGAAAACAATACATCATCTATATGTCAAAACTTAGAAAATAACACCAAGGAATTACTGTGTAGTATAAAATGCTTCAAAAGAAATACATTGGTGTTGTTCATAGAAGAGAAACACTAAGAATGGTATGAAAACTCTAGAACTAGAGCCAACCTTGTGGTCTCACTAGTCAAAAAAATTGGAACCTCTACAAAGAGTAAAGGAGAAGAAAAGATAGACAAGAAGAGGTTTCTAGATCTATAATCTGATTTTGACATGTGTCATACTGAAATTGTCTTCATCCTGGTGTTGTTGAAACTAATCTTCTTCATCTACTTGCAATCAAAAACCATAAATGATGTTGTAGAAATATCTGATATATCCCCTTAAAGTAATCAACAAAATATCCTCTGAAGAAAATATCAGATACACATCATAATATGTGCTAGAGCTTCAAATTTGATCTTGGTTTGTCATGTTTTGCTTTTTTTGTGAAATTCAACTATATTGTCGGCAAACACTTCATTGCTTCCAACTGCCTCTAAAACAATCAATTCATCTTTAAAAAGGTCAATGAAATCAAATCCTATGCAAATTTGATCAAAATATGATATTATCACATTTTGAAAAAAATCAAATCAACATTTCTGTTGAGGATGCCCTGAAATTACAAAACCTCCTGTAGCTACTTCTGGTGAAAACCTGTGTAGAAACCAATTGATAGTATATTTCTTTTTGGTTCCATCAGTATATTACACTATATATTTCGGATAAAAATCATACCTCTAAGGTCAATTCAAAATTCCAGTCGCTGGGCTATGAATAGATTTTTTTTTAAAAAAATGCATAGTTAAAACTATATAAAATCTTAAATCAATTAAAATTTTCACTATTTGAAATTCTATGAATTGAAAAATCTCTAAACTTTATTATTATTTTATGAATATGGGACAAAATTATTTAAACTAAAGAAAGAAAAACCTCATGGCTAGTTTAACTTGTATAGATTCCCTCATGCCAAATGAGCCCCTTTTGAGGAACACAATACTGCAATATTGGCACAAGGTTGAGAAATTTGCTTTGGGTAGATGCAATTTGATAATTTCCTTTTAAAATCTAGCAACTCCACTTCTGCTGCAAATGGGAAAAAGACAAAACAATGTTTCAACTGTTCAAAAAAGGGCCTGCTCGCTGCATAAAATGCCTCCCTTGCTGCTCAATGCACTTGCCCCTATCCATGGGATGCCATTTCTGGTCCTCACATGATACAATAGTTTTGATCTTTTATTTTTTGTCGTGGGCCTCTTCAATCCTTGTTGTCCTTCAATGTTGTAGAGTGCTTCCATCTAGAGGTGGGTGTTGTCTTCCACTACTATCTCCATAGTTGGAGACCTCTTCCTCTACCTTCTACTGGTGCCTTTTCTCCTCACATATGTTGGTGCTCTCTCCCTTTTCAATTCATAACATCTCTTTCATGTCCCCTTTTCAAATATTTAAAAAAATAATAATCTTTGCTAAGGCAGGCAGGCCCAAGAAAGTGAAGTTTCGAAAAAGGGGGTTAATCTTTGGAAACCGTTGGACTAATAAATGAAAATTATTATTAAAATATGTTTCATTAACCTCTCTTGGACATGAGTTACAATTATTCCCTCTTTTAAGGGGATTGGAGGCATTTTGGGTTGATTCCAGAACTTGATTTTGCTCACTTTCTTTGTTATTCTTCAGAGGCTTCCAAACCTGTGCAGAAGGAGACCCAAGAACGGGAGTTTACAGGTTTCCAGGGAGACCCAAGAATGGGAGTTTTCAAGTTTCTAGGAAGGCTAAGGATGGGAGTTTGAAGCCATTCCATGTGCATGCTCATACAGAGTTTACCTTTGTGCTGAACAGTGCAGATTTGTGAGTTTTGGGGTGTGTTTTTTGTATGAGTTTGGTGTTTTCAGTTGAGTATTTCATATCAGTTTGGGTTGCTGATGTATTTTAGACTTTAAGGTGTTAAAATAGAGCTGAATATATGTATTGGGACATGATTAAACGTCTGAGATAGATTATTAGTGTTTTTGTGGTGTTTCCGGTCATTTTTGTGTTAATTTCGGGAGCCCGATGAGCAGAGTTTTTGTCCTACATTTGAGAACTGTTGTGTAAAGGCTATACGGATCTAGAAATGTCATTTTGTAGGCTTTTATGCTGCTGAAATTTCTGTAAAAATTTCCACTTTCAGATTTATTAATAATAGGTAAAGCTGTGAAGCTTTTGGCACAATTTCTGGCATACCCGATTTGGGGTTTCTTGAGAAATTTGGTGGATCTTTGTGATATTAGTTGTTTGATCTTGAAAATCTGATTAGAGGTTGGAAATATCATACAAAATCATAAAAGGGACATTTCAGTGGTATCAGAGCCATGATCTTGCCAGCCTAAGGGTTTGTAGAAGTTTGCATGTCAGTTTTGACAACTACCGAGATCTTGCATGTCAGTTTTGACAACTACCCAGATCTTGCATGTCATTTTTGATAACTACCCAAATCTTGCATGTCATAATTTATGGTTGTATGTTGCTTCCAATCAGCTGGATGTCAAAATTTATGGTTGCATTATACTTCTAATCATTTGCATGTTAGTTCTTGGTGAATTTGGTGGTTGCTTGTTGCTTCTAATCAGCTGCATGTCAAAATTTATGGTTGCATGCAACTAAGTGAAAGAGAAAAAAGATATTTGCAGTGAGAAAAGAATAAAGAAATTTTGATCAAACCTCCAATTGAAAGTAAAAGTACAAAATCCAAGGAAGGGAAAAGTATGGCTGATCCAGATTAGATGGCAAAGAAATTCTTCCAAGACATCCAAAATACTCAGAAGCAAATAGTGGATAGTTTGGCAGAAACTAGAGAGGCTTTGTGAATATTGACAGAAAAACTACAAGGAGTTGCATCTATTAATGAGAAAGGGAGCACTTCAGAGGAGCCAAAAAATCTGAAATCCACACCATCTAAATCAACCAAAACTATTTTCTTGCCTGCAGATGAGCCACCGGTACCAAATCCAGCCATTAATCCTGTGGAAGAGGTTACAGGTAACTTGATTACATTAAGAGCTACTTACAATGGCTTAGATGATGACTTTCATAGTTCGGTTCCTTTTAGAGAATATGTGGATATGATGAACACTTTGATGCCCAAGAAAGAGTACAGAAGGGAGCATGACATAAGTGGAAGAGAGCTCAAAAATAAACTAAGCAAGTTTATAGCACCTACTTTTGGTGGAACGAATAAAATTTCAGCTAGAGCATGGCTACAAAAATTACAGACCTTCTTCACACTTAACCCCATGAAGGAGAGTGATGCTGTTCAAATTGCAAGTCTACACTTGGAAGATGCAGCCTATGATTGGTGGTATCATGGAATGACTACTCAAGGTCATGATCAGGTAACTACATTTGATGATTTTAGTCAAAGAGTGATAGATAGATTTGACCTCAAGGATGATGATTATGAGGATGTTGTTGTGCATGATGGTGAGATACTTGGTAGAGATGAACAGACATTGAGCATTCGTGACTTTTCTGAGAGAGAGTACCAAGCACAGTTAGATGTTTCGTCACATGAGGTTGAGGCTAGTAGTACTTCACATGATTTATCCTGCCAGCTGAAGGTGAGTGAAGACAGTATTGTGACTACATTATCTCATCATGACAGGTATGTGAAATTAGTTGGTATTGGTCATATTACTCAAGTGAAGATTTTTCTTGAGTTACCAGCTGATTATAGTTTACGGATATGGACTCGAGATTGTTATATTGGCATTTGGGATTCAGTTGACTGGAAATCTTTAACACTTTTTGGTAGCAGTGATTGTTTGGGTGCTATCATGGATTTGATTAGCAGATTGCACGGTGTTGTCTTTTCTTGTGCCAGGAGCTTATCCAATGTTGGTATTAGTTTTTATACACCGGTGTTGGGCTTTGTTCATATATCCAGTCAACCATACTTGCTGGAATGTGTTGATGATATTTCATATTTGGTAGTGTGTACAGATGAGTCCCAGGATCATATTGGCATTGATGACATCCAGGAGGATGCAATGGGCAGTTTTGAAGACTTAGTTTCCTTGGGTACAAAGGAGTTGGACATCATTGCTAATGTTTTTGATACTCTGTATGTTGATATGAGCTTTAGATTTGATTCACAGGATATGGATGGTAATACTCTAGAGACTAGTAACTTTGAGGATACTCCTTTAGACAGTAATTTTTCATTTATGTTTATAAGTAATATATAAATATATTCAATTATTTGATATTAAATTATATATAATTCAATATTTACCATTAACTTTTATAAGTCAACTTAGGCAAGAGCCTACAATGCAATGGTAAATTGTGAGCCTCTTATCCCGGGAGGTCTTGGGTTCAAATCTACTCAAGATTAATAAATAATAATAATTAATCACAACACATAATAGTAATAATAATAATAATAAATTTCATTTATTTCTATAAGTAATGCATAAATAGATTTAATTATTTAATAATATTTTATATAACTATAACTAATATATATAAACTTATAATATTATTTGAGATAAGAAACATAATATATCTTTCTTTAATTAATTTAAAACAATGATTTAAAAAAAAATCATTGGTTTATATGAATAAGAGGGGGGATAGGGGAGAGAGATGGGGGGAGGGAGAAAGGGGAAGAAAATAGGAGGATAAAGAGACGGTTGAGAAAGGTGTATGTGTGTGTGTGTGTGTGTGTGTGTGTGTGTGTGTGTGTGTGTGTGTGTACGATATATGTATGTACGATCTCAAAGTTCAACAAGACACAAACATATACAAATAGGAGTTGCTCTCCCAAATGGGAGCTTCCACAAATTTTACAATCAATGAACTTGACCTTCTTGGAAAATGAGACATTGATATTAATCACCACTAGAATACAAACAACATTTTCCATACACTACACAAATCAACAACAAATTTCATATATACAAGCAAATTGCAAACAACTGGCAAGACTTTTTATTCAAAAATTACACAAACAAACAACCATCTTGCCCCCAAACAACAACTAGCTTTAGAAATCATCAAAAAACATTACACGAGCCCATTCCAAAAAGATCCATTGCAAATTATTATCTAAAGAACAATAGGCACTAGCAAGTCCTACCTCATTTGAATATATTAGGATAACCATTAACATAACATAAAACAATGGAAATAAACTATTTCTTGCACTATCACCTACAAGAGTTTCAACTTACAACATACAAACATCAACAATCCACACATGTGCCTTCAAATCCCAATAAAATAAATGCATCTGTTGCAAGGCCAATCATTAACAAACCTCCAAGAAGACTTTAAATATAGATGAGATGAGCTTCTTGGGACCAAAAGATTTCATAAAAATAGAAAATTCTTATGCGAGGCCTTTCCACAAATACAACATGAACCATTTGGTGGGATTTCTATAATTCTTGTCGGTGACATAGGCCAACTACGACCAGTCTTTTATAAGCCAATAGATGCCTCTACCTCTATAGCCATCGTGCTTTGGCAAAATTTCAATTGTGTAATTACATTGGACACAATTTTTTGTCAATTGGGACAAAGTCAATGACAAAAACAATTCGAAAAAATCCTACATAATATTAGAAATGTTGAAGCCCTATAAGATGATTGGGAGACACTCATGAATCGAACAAACAAATGCTTAAGCCCCAAACAAAGGGAATATTTTGAAATAGGTGCCCATCTATTTGCAACCAATGAAATTTGTGAAACTACATAATAAAAAAATGCTAAAACAATTGAACCTCATAATAGAACTTTTTTCAACTAGAGTAGTTGCACCAAGGTCAAACAATCACAACAAAGATGATCAACTTCAATAAGAGGTGCTACTATGCATTGGCCAACAAATCTTGTTAACAACAAACCTATGGATACAAGCTAGATTGGTAAATGGAGAACTTGGACATGTAACAAAAATAATCTATAATATAAATTCAAAGCCACTAAAAACTACCCAAATATGTTGTTAAATCTAAAAATTATATTAGACACTATGGGATACACATAACCCAATGAATTTACCTATTTAAAAAATTACTTGAGGGAACTGTACATAACTACCACTGACTATGGCTTGGGCAATAACAATACACAAATATCAGGGGCTCACACTATGAAACGCTACAAAAGACATTGGGAAAAGAGAGTGATAGGGATTGACATTTATAGTAATATCTAGAGTGAAATCAAGTGATGATCTTCAGATACAACCAACATTCACTTTCAAAAGATATTGCAAAATGCAAAATAATTATCATACAAGTAGTAGGAAGAAGGAAGAAGCACGCCTACAACTACTATCAACCCTACAACCAACCACACTGCCCACATGATGTTAGATTGAAAAGGTAACAACCCAATTATCAATAATGCAAATTAAAATACATAAAGGAAATTTATAATTTGATTGTCATGTTTTATAGTTGTATGCAAAAAATAAAAAGGGCTATTTGCAGTGAGGATTGTTCTGTTGATGTAGTGCAGATTGCTCTAGGGATCTTTTTTCACTAGGAATGACATCATTTCCATCAATCCTTTAAGAAATTTCCTCATCTAAAGACCAAATGGCTGGTAAGGTCTATATTGAGATGAGAAATTTTAGTTTTGTTGAAATAGTTGTCGATCTTCATCAATTTTTATTTATTGATTGATCTTCAAATTAAAACCTATTGTAGTTGGATTAAATGTTAAGAGATCACATCAAATTCAATGATAGGTATATTGCTCAATGTCATTTCAGAGTGAATATGAGTATTTCATCCCAAATTTTTATGTTTATATTTTTAGTCTGTTTTTATTTCTTTTTGAACTTTGAGGCAAAAAACCCTGAATTTGCAATATCCTAACTTTTTTTTTACCTGAAGTTTCTTGAGATCATGGTGCAATTCACACAAAAGATGTAGAGAGCATTTTGGTAGTTTGTTACTCCTTGTCCAAACCTTCATCCAAGAGGCTTGAGTTCTCTAAAACCAAATTTGATTTTTGTTCGAAAGGTAAGCACACAACTCACATTTACAAATTTAACATTGTTAAATGGATTTCTTTTTCCAAATGTTACATTTTAAAAGCATATATCTTTGAAATACAAAATCTCCCAAATTCAACAAAGGATGTTGATATGGATTTTTTGAGTGTTATTACTTGTACAATTTATCTTAAACTTCCTCCTTCCTAAAACAAGGTTTTCCCTTCTGCCTACTACATTAACACCATTTATTATGTGTTTTATGGTTATTTGTTAATGGGTTATAGTAGAATATATTCCTAATGACAATAATAATTGCAAAAAATAATGCGTGATAGACTGGTGTATTCCATTACTAAAGGGAAATGATCTTACAACCTCTCAAAAAAATAGGGGTGATATATTTGTTGAATCATTCAACATGTTAACAATTTTTTGTGCTCTATGTCATGATTTCAAAATTTAAAAGATGTTGGCCATTTATGCTCATTCAAATGTAAGACCTATGTTTTTTGCAATTAACCCTCAGAAGATAGTCTCATGCATGATGGAAAATAAATTCAAAGAGATGTATTATGCTCTTCAGAAGTTTGAATGGAATAAATGTATAGATAATCCAACAAGGAATGGAAGGAAGTTCTCTAATAGAAATTTTTGCATAATGTGGAAGCCTCTGAACTACTTAATCGGAGCTATTCTCTCTAAATGTACTATTATTTATGGGAATGCTAATTTTGATAACATCAAGTGAAATGAAAAAACTAGAATTTATCTATTTGACTATATTCACATTGTAGATAAGATAAGATAAGATAAATTTATTAATGTCCAACAAGAGACCAACAAGGGTCTAAAGGATTGGAAATAGTACAAAGGGGCAGACGCCAACACAGGGAGCACCAAACGGTGTCCATAGAAAGAACATGAAAGAAAAACAACAAAATAACCAAGAAAAGGGAATAATAATTGCTAAGAACTCCTCACAGGCGAGAAGTAGTCCAGATTGGAAAGGTGGACATTAGGGAAATTAGGTACTCTGGAAGGTTGCATCTGAGGTCTACTAGAGGGACGTTACTGAGTGTAATCTCTACGGGGTCTCATAGATCTAGTGTGAACCGAGATAGTGCAGAGAGGCTGCTTCAATCCTCGGGCATGAACTGTAGGACTGAAGAAAGATGTGATAAGCTACACAGGGGTCAAAGTCAAGCAAAGATGGATCTGTATAGTGTGCTCATGAAGCTGCATGGTCTCCTAAACATAGAGTGCAAGATATTGCTGGTCAATATATCTGAAGAATGAGGAAAGAGATTGACACTCTCTAAACAAACAATAGAATCTCCCTTGGACCTCATAGTAAATGGGACAATGAAAAATAAAGGGAGACTCGAGCTCGACCTCCCTAATGTGACAAAGTTGATAGATCCTATCCTCCCTACCAATCTGGTGATCAGTCTAAATATGTAGCCAGTGAGAACCCACCTTGAAAGATCCCAAGGAGATGTAAAGAGCATGAGTCCAATGATGGGTGAGGTCCCATGGATGTAAGATGATCCTGTCTTGGATCTCAAGAAAGTGCTCATCATAGAAAGCCATGTGCAGACAGAGCTCACTTGGGGGATTCCTCTAGGTTGTGATAACAAACTATCTATAGATGTCAAGTCCAACATGCTCATTCAACTCCTACTGAGGTGGAAAAAGATGAGTTGGAGTGTCCAGAGAAAACTCAAAGGGGGGAAGACGATCCAAACTAATACCAACTGAGCCCAAGAGATCGGAGACTTGGGTGTACCAACAATGAGACCTATGACTAGAGTCAGATCTCACCACCTCCATAGAGGAGCAATAAGCCAAGTCAGAATATCTGTAACTATTATCAGAGGAACCAACGAAGCTCCGGAGCTAGTGAATAGCCAAACTAAATCAAAGATTGTCCCTAATCTAAAAGGGTGAGCACCAAACTTAGCCAGAAAAACCCTTACTCTTTCATCCTAAACATTTATATTTACAAATTATTGATATAGCCATAACATTCAATAACAATATGAGATGATTAAATAAAAACTATTGTAAATCTCCTCAAATTTGGATAACAAATTAATAGAAAGGAAAATATATGTGCAAATTTAACACTCAAATGTTTATTAAAATGATTGAATTTATTTGAGTGTTGTTTTAACTTATTTTTACATAGTTTATTTTGATGTTGTTTTTGGCATACAACTGTTTTATTTTTGGTTTTTCTAGCATAAAAAGTATTAAAATGATTATTTATCAAAATATGACTATTTCTTTAGCAACTTGATGCCAGAAATGAAATTGACAACTATCAAAATTGTACATCCATAAAAAAATACCATCTCTATTGATATTGTCATGTTCCTATTTATTAGTACTTGCCCATAGACTAAGTACTCTTGTGACATTTTTTGAATTGCTTACATTTATTAAATGAGTTTTCATTTACCAATTAGAATTCACTTTGTTTCATTTTTTAAAAATAAATATTATGTTTTAATAAACTTACATAAAAAATATTTAACTTTAGAAATATTTGTAAATTAATTTTCTAGTTTTTGATTGGTTCAATGAATTGGAGTCTTATATGCCAATTCACTTTATATTCTTATCGATGTTATTTTCTTAATTGATTTTATATGTTAGTGTAAAAAATTTAAGTGTAGTTTATTAAATTGTGCAAAAATTATTTTAAAATGTCATATTATAAATAGTAATATAATACGATATAAATGATAATATAATATATCATATATATACTTTTATTGATCATATATAATTAAATAATATATTAATAAAATAACCAAACGAATCTTTGTATTGTCACAACTATATTAAAATATGTAAATTATATAATTTATTTATTAATTATATTGTATTAAAACTAGATAATTTATTTATTTTAAAATTCTAGTTAATTAAAAAAGTTATTATTATTATTTTATTTCTAGACTACTATTAGCAAGTACTTAGCCATTCTATGACACTTGCTTGAAATGTATTCAATTTATTTGGAGCAAATCTCATAAAAAATTAATCAAAATTTAAGCAAATGTCAAGTCATAAATTTTCTTGAGTCTTCCACGATTCTTTTAAATCTCCATGGGATGTTGCTATTCTGGAAGGCATTCAATTGTTGACCATAGCCATTTACTTAAAGGAAAGTTTTAAATTGTAGGTGTTCTTTCAAATAAGATGAATAGAATGATACAAATACTTTAATCTTTGTTGTGTGAAAAATATTTGAATCGCATCTCAAATGAGATTGAATGACATTCATTGAAACCCTCATCATTGGGAACTATCACACAAAGACATATTTTTATCGTCATTGAAGTGGTTGTTGATGGTTTATTTGCATGTTTTGTCTACCAAAAAAACTAGACGTGAAAGAATTTAATACAAATAACATGGTTTATCTTTGTAAAATTAAAGAAAACAAACTTTGAGTGGCATCTTGAAGCCTTTTATTGGTTTTTTGGTTGGACTTTGTTTATGAGTATATGTTCGACTTGTAAGAAATTATTGGTCTAATATTTTCAATAGGACTAAACTAATTTTGAATAGGTTTCTTGATTATGTAGGAGCAAATGGTTTGGATGCAAGCAATGATGCTCAAATATGCAATTGAAATAATCTTTACTTTCACTTGCATCCATAAGGACAAATGATTCCTATTAGCTAATCAAATGTGCAATTGCTACTATATATTATATATTTAACATATGTCAAGTTATACCAAATCATTGAATGTTTCATCATTCACCTTTAATAAAGTTAAAAAAAAACACTTAATGATGTATCTTAAATATAAAATATATATTAACTTATTTTATATTTTTATAATATATATTATAATAATCTATATTAAATTAGTAATTAGATCAATTATTATATTACATTTGATATGAATTACTAATTAAATTAAAAAATATTTAAAGTAAAAAAAATCAATATTCTTCTCCAAACGAAATAAAGACCAAAACATCATTTTAAAAAACATATGAAATACAAGTTGATCATCAAATTCAGACCTATTTGCTTTGTTAAATAAAAAACAATTGAAAACAAGACATCTGTGCAAGATTTCATTTTTTTATTTAGGCCACTTAAACCATTTAAGAACCCGATATGGGCCCACTCGTGCATGAAACCTCTTCGAATTAGAAAGAGGCATCCGCACTATGGATGTCAAACCAACGAGAAACCCTAGTGATGGCTAACCATTGTATCTGACCAAAGTAGCTTCAACAAGTGGTTGCAAGAAAAAAACCAAGCATGAATGACAACAGAGGAGCATTGAGCAGTGGAACAACCAAGCGGGAAGTGGGTCTAGTTTGAACAACATGAAAGAGCAGTGGGTCCAAAGGTAGAAATGAATAGAGCAGTGGGTCCTCAGACAGAAACAGATTGAGAAGTGTGTCCAAATTTGAATCAACAATTCTTTAGCAAGTGTGCTTGCTAGCTTCCCCCATCATTTGTCTGCAGTTTTTAATTTTTAATTTTTGTACTTCATTGGTGTAATCAAGGTACTTCTAGGCTCACCTAAAACATGTTACATTAAACTACACACCAAAAAGTACAAAGAAAAACTTGTGAGAATAGATAAAAGGTAACTATGAAACCATTTTAGGCTGTCGCCATGCATTCAACATGGGCCCCAACCTTGGGGAAACAGGCAAGAAACTCACAATGGTCTGCCATAGACCTAGTTTGGAGGGATCTTTGTTGTCAAAAGGGAACATGTTTTTTTGTGTGGATAGAGAGGATGGGAGCGATTTCAATGGGAATCTGCTATCCTAGCTATCAAGGACCACAACTAACTTGCTATACCACAAAGGTTGGAATCAGAGAGCAGGAGGTCCTTCAACACCTCAGTTCTCAACTACGGTATAAAGTCTAACTGAGGTTTGTCAATCTATTATGACATATTTCCTAAATCAGGCATGTACTACGGGTGAAAAACTAATATTGGTAAATGAAAAACAATACAAAGGTATCTTAAGAAGTAAACTGATGCGGAAGGGTAGACAAACAAATAAAAAATGTTTGGCTACGATACTACCGAGGATCAACGAAATACCTAAAAATGCATATCAAGTTAATATGAGGCAAGAATCAAAGGAAGAAAACAAAATGTGACTGCAGAAAAAGGTAGATCCAATATGAACACCGAATCAAACACGATTCAAGTTGAAACTAGTGCAATAAGCAAAGGAGACAACACTGAATGCAAATAAGATGAGGATATCTATTACGACCCAACTAAAACACCACTCTCATGGTCCTCATATTTTTATGTTGAAGAGCTTATGGACCAAAAAAGAAGGATGAAAACTATAGAAACAAGGAACTAGGACGAAGAGACCAAAGTGTTTTTGAAGAAATTGAATACACAAGAAAAATAGAATGATAAAACAAAAGCCTTAGAGAAAAAATCTTGAGCATGCAATCCAAAATGGATATTGGACAACAAGAACTGGAGATATTAAAATAAGAAATGACACTTTGGAGGGTAATAGGGAATAAAGAAAAAGAAACCATGAAAGAGATGGGCACCACCCAATTGGAGGAAATCCAATCAGCCCTAGCAGATATAGAATTCAAATAATATCAGTTGAAGGAAAGGATAAGAGCCTGGGCTAAATCATGGTCTCAAGTTGTAGGTAACTCAATAAGTAAATAAAAGGACATCATTGAGCAAAAAATCAAGTTTCAGATAAAGATTAGGACAAATAGGGAAAGACTCCAAATATCATCATCAAAGGCTTAAAAGAGTTTGGAGAAAGAGAAAGGATTGATATACTAGTGAGAGATTTTCTTACTGGTATGCTGAAATGGACAAGTATTATTCACCAAGCAAGCAGGATAAGTAAAAAGGTAGATGGTGGAAGAGATAGACATGTAAGAGTTGTTTTAAAAAACCTAGAGGAATAAAAAACTCATCCTTAGGAATAGGGGGCTACTTAGAGGAATTCATATCAATCTAGATGAAGATCTAAATTTTTCTCAACAAAAGGAACAAAGGAAGGAGCGGGACAAAGTAAAGACAGACAAAAGTGAGGGAAATGGGCTTTGCTGAAAAATGGGAAGCCCAAATTAGTGAGCATCTCTCAAATAAGAAATAAGAATTTGGGGCCCTAGAAGATCACTAAAGTGTAGTAAGTTGGAATTGTAGAGGCTATCCATGGAGGAAGAGGTCCTGAGATGGGTCCCATAGCAGAGGGGAAAGATATTATCATCCTAGTTGAAACACACGAGCACAAAGGGTACCGTATTTTAATGGTTACAGGAAGTTTTTAGTTTGGAACAAATAGAAGGATACAAGGAAAGGTCATGGGGGAATTACAATGCTTATCAAGGAGAAGTGGGACAAATTTCTAAAACTTTTAAAAGTAGATCCAAACAAACAATACTTATGGCTGCAAATCCTTACAGATGAAACTATTTTTAGTTTGGTTGCTTGCTATTTTGCTCCAAAGAACTCTAAACTATACAAGAGACAAAAATTGGACATCAAAGACCCATTTTCTTCATTTAAAAAGGACATATCTCTATTCAGCAACTTAGGGGTAATTATGCTTGTTGGTGACTTCAATGCTAGGATGACCAATAATCAATTGCTACAATTGAACATAGAAGAAGGGGAGGATAACCCTTTATGGCTAGAAGAAATGATGACCACTCTTGGAAGAAAACCTCTCAAGACAATAAAGGGGGCATTTCGCATTTTGAGGCATAACTCTTGGGGATGTGTAGTATTTTTGGCATGGTTACTTGTAATGGCATGAGTAGCTGGCCAACATCCAGGGGATATCATGTGCAAAAATATAATGGATAGAGTGTGGTGGACTATGTGATTTGTTCTCAAAACTGGATTCCTAGAGTGCTAGATTTCAATTTTGGGGAAGCTCCTATAGAAATGAAATCTAATCACATGCCTCTTTATTTTAATTTGAACTTGGTCCCACATAACATGCATAATGAATGTGACTTCCACATGGAAAAGGCAACCAATACTAGTAGTGGGAGAATATTCATAAATCAAGCAAACAAGGACATATTCAGGGCTGCTCTCAAGCAACAACTCCTTGAGACAAGCACAAATAGTATAGACAAAGGGATCAACATGGATCTAGGACATGTATACAACAACTTGGTTATCCCTATTCTTCACAAAACATTAAACGGATGTAAAAGATCTCGCAGTAAAAAGAGGGCTGCAAATACCTTTCCTACTAACTCATGGTATGACGAGGAGTGCAAGGTAGCCAAGAGATCTTTGAAAGGAAATTATACAAACAAAGAGGACAAGAAGAAATATACAAAGGTGGTCCAGTCAAAGAAAAAAGATAATGTAAATGCAAGACAGGAAGAGTTATTCACCCTAAGCAAACACAATCCCATGGAAAGAAAAAAATGAAAACATATCACTACTGTCCACTGGTTAGAATATGCAAAGTTACTTATGAGCTCATTGAAAAGAAAGAACCACCTCCCGTGGTGAACTCTTTTTCTGAGCTCTTCACAGTAGAGGACACTAAAATTGGAATAAAGAAGTTAGTAAATGACAAGACAAGTGATATAGAGGGGCTACAAGCTGAATTTTTGAAATGGGAAGTTGATCTCCTAGCTCCTCACATAAAGGGGATCTTTAATAGGGTCATTCAAGATGACTTTCTAGATGATTGGACCACTAGTGTGGTTATACCTTTATTTAAAAGTGGAAATATTAACAACCCATCTAATTACCACACTATAATGGTTAACCTGCTATTTGGAAAACTTTTAGGGAGCATGGTGGAACACATGTTCAGAAAATGGGCTGAAATGGAAGGAAAAAGTGCAAAAGGACAAGTAGGTTTTAGACCAAGACATTCTACTATTGATCACTATGTCACTCTTAGACATTTGATAGAGAAAGTATGGGACAACTAGGGGGGAGAAGCTTTTTGCTGCTTCATAGACTTCAAGAAAGCCTTCGATACAGTGCCTGGAGACAAGCTATGGAAAAGAATGGAAGAATTAGGCATCCCAGATATGTATAGAGCAACAATGCCTAGACTTTACGAAAAAGTTAGAGAAAAAATCAGAACTAAAGAGGGAATGTCCAAGTGTTTTGGGAGTGATATTGGTGTGAAATAAGGGTGCCCATTAGCTCCTTTTTTGTTTGGATTATATATTAATAAACTAGAAGCTTGGCTAGATGAAATTGATGGGAAAGGGGTCCAGTTAGCTTACTATGTGGTGAAGCTTCTTCTTTATGTGGATGATATAATCTTAATATCAAAAAATTCTAATGGATTAAAAGATCACTTAAAGGCATTAGAGAACTTTTGTCAAAAAGTGGGGATGTAGGCGAACAAATCTAAGACGAAAATCATGATTTTTCCTTTGAAAAGAAAGGACAATTGTTTGGATTTTCTTTTTGAAGGAAACCCATTAGAAATGGTGAAAGAATATAGATATTTAGGGATTGACTTTAGCCACAAGCTCAGCTGGAAGACTTGTAGAGTTAAAAGGATACAGGGGGGATGGAAAGTGCTATATCTACTGCAAAAGATATGTAGGAACATCGAGCTATGGGACTAGAAGACCAAGAAAACTCTATTTGGTTTGTTGGTCACCCTCTAGTTGTTTTTTATGGTTGTGAGGTTTTGGGGGGTAGCATGAAAAATTGAGGGTGGAGATAACTTGAGAGGATCCAAAAACATCTAATCAGTACTAATATCAAGGTCAAGGAATTTGTATCTTATGAAATATTGTTAGCAAAAACTAGTATGTACCCACTGGAGGTAGTTTCCATAACTTAGTTAATAAGTTATTTAAGGAAAATTGACAACATGGATAGCCAACGTTGGCCTAGAATTGCAATGCAAGAGGACTTGGTTTGTAATACCCCACCCAGAGATTCTTGGAGCAAGGAAAAATAAAAGCAATTCATTTTTTTAAAGGTATTAAGCATGGATACATACAACATCAACATGCAACTGATCACAAAGATCACAATGAAAGACTCAACCAAATAGTCCAATCAACGAATGATCTCCAAACGCCACTACTTACCAACACATCAATAACCAACTAAGAGGGATAAACGTACAATGTCCATTTCCAATAAAAACACAAGTAGATAAAATCCTAACTAGCCATCCTAAAAGTTGACTAATCTTTATTTGATATATAAACATACCCCTTCACTATAGAAGGCAACAACTCCCCAAAGGGTATAAAAAAACATCTTCTAAAACACATCCAATAAGTCAGAAAGTACCTATTGTCTGCTCGAGCAGGTTTTCTATCAGACCCCATGCAATATTTCCACTATGGTCGTGCGATACTTTCTAGTATCGTACAATACTATTCACTACCACCATGCAATACTTTACCAGTATCGTGTGATACACTTTACTACTACCGTGCAATAGTTTCTAGTATTGCACAATACTTTCTACTATTACTGTGCGATACTTTACTAGTATCACACGATACTTACCTACTACTGTTGTGTGATACGTTCCTATATCACATGATACTATTTACTATAGCCATGCGATACTTTACCTGTATCACTTAATGCTAAACCAATGTCTCCAAGGTTTGCAAAGAAACACCAAACAACTAATTAGAAGGAAAAAAATAGAGTTACAACCTCCGCATCGGAAGTACTGGAACCACCATAGTTGACAAGTAAACACTCAAAAGCATAAGGGAGATCAAATAATCTAACATTCATCTATAGCATCAAATGTAATCATGGAGAAAGCAACATCACAATGAACATACATGTGCAAAAATCAACTAGCTCAAGAAGGAAAGCACAAGCAAAGAGCCACTAAACTAAAAAAATCGTGCTCGTTTCCTCCCAACTATAATTGCATCATGAGACCTCAAAGGCCCTAGCCATCCACCGAGCATGAATCTCAAAATTTGCAACAAAATAATTGGAGTTGTTTCATGAGATCATTCTTACCAATGACCAACAAATAATAATCATAAGAGTAAGTATATCCAACATGCTAATCTACCAATAGCATCACTAATCCAAGGTAGTGGTAAGAAACATCATATAGTAATATGATACAACATCATGATAAATGAATGCATCAAGTAACATACTAATCATCATCTAAACATGATATCAAATGCATCCAAAGTGAAACATAAATCACTAGAGAACATACTTCAGGTACACCAAAGTACCAAGTGAATATCCAACATCGACCTCCAATTGGAAATAGACCATCTCTATACATCGGTTCCCAACCGTGGTATAGGAAATTACGCCTCCCAACCACATGGTACTTGTAGGCCCACTCCCGTTGTGCTGATCGAGATAATGATCCAACCACAGACACACAACACAATCATCCATGACTAACACTCATGCCAAATAGTACACAGGACTAAATCCAAGGTCATGAGACAATGCAATACAATAGGTCCTGGTCAGATGCTCTATGGGTCTACTATGTAGGGGCTATAGTGGAGATTAGATTGCTTGGGACTCCCAATCTGAACATCGTGCAGAAACTCTCCCTCAGGACTCCTTAGGGAGGTCATCACACTGTGTCCTCGGATGAATCGTGCATATATGTCACATTTTATTATCTTAGTTTTATTACCCATTAATTCATTTAGTTATCATTTATTTAGAAACTTCTTCATGTCAACCTTGTCAGGAACACGACCCAGGGTTACGAGAGAAGCCTCTCCACTTATCTACCCTATATACCCATGCTCATCACATGAAGAGTGCTCGTAGGCAATGCAGTTTCCCAACCCAACCCTAATGAACATAACTCTACTGATATCGATTGGGAGTTTGGGTCTCTCAAGAACTCGACAAGTGCATGCTCACATGCTCGTGTGTGTGCACACTAACTACACGAAGATCATAAACAAGGGTTAGATGAGAAACAATAAAAATACAAAGTATAACAAGATCACTCAACTGGCCTATGTCCTGGGGTATAGATTCAACATGAATCCCAATGATGCAACAAAACCAAACATCATGACCTCACTCAACTGACCTAAATCTGGGAGAATGTATTCAACACGTATCCTAGTGTTCGTGAAATAAAAAAATACATGCAAGGAAACATGGGATACAATCTATTTCCACCATCGAAGGAGACAATGTCAAAATCCCAACAAAATATGGGTGACATGCAAATCGAGGCAAGACTAAAAAGCCCAAAACTCAAATTTCTCGGATAACAATGAAACTAAAACCTCAATTCAAGAATAGGTTCACAAGACCAAGGGTCCAATAAAATTCACCAAACAGGTTCGGGTTCCCAATCTGAAAAGTCCGGCAAAAGACATAAGTCCATAAAATCCACTATGGAAACATGAGTTTAGATCGAGAGATAAAATACTTTGAAATGTCTTATAAACATTCTGATTCCATGATCCTGATCGTTAAGGTGAGGGATATAAGATCCAATCTCTAAATAGGCCAGACAAAGAAATGGGCGAAAACCTCGATGGCACGCAAAATGAGACAATGCCAAAACATCTGAAACTAAAATATCTTGGAATTCAACAACATCGAAAACCCACTGATCGAATAGTTCCAAACTAAGGAATATCAAATAAAATTTGACTTCCAAGCAACCATGTAAAAACTAGTAGCATAACAATGCCTAAACTTGCATTTCTAATTTCCTAAGAAATGGAAATGCTCACCCATGTCCAACCTAGTGATATGAATGCTTAAAAATCGAGGGGAACGCTAGTTCTCCACTCCGTAACATTTAGCAACATGAAACAGAAGTTGAAGCGTAGTAAAACCAATAAAACACAAAAGCCCTACCTCGCGACCAAGAGGGCAAACGAAGAAATACCACTGTAAAAGAATGGGGTCGCCAAATTGGATGAAACCATTGGCATAGCAGAACAATCCTGATACAAATCCAATGAGACTGACCTCGTAACGATCTGTCGAGTCAAACTCTTGTAACGAGTAAAACACTGATTCCTCACAAGAGGGTTTGGAGGAATTTTCTCCAAAACCATAAAAAAAATAGCAAAGTGAGAAGTGAGAATAAACTCACTTTTAGCCACTATATGCGCTTTTGCAAAGTGACATATAAATTAGATTATTTCAATTAAATAATCTAATTGGCTACCTTAACCCAAATTAAATCAGGTGATTCCAATTGAATTGGAATCCAACTATGACAAATTAGCTAGCAATAAAATAAAGATTAAATCAAATAATTAAACCCTTCAACCCATCAAACAACATTTAATTTAATCTTTTCCGCGATTACTATGGAATCCTTAATGCATAGACACACTCACAGGTCTAATCACATAATGCATTATGAATCCAAATTTACCAATTACCAGAGGATTAAAATAACAATAAAGATACATCACCCTTACAGGGATGATATTGGCTCAACATGAAATGTTTGCTCAATAACTCCATGTGCCATTGCTAGGGATATAAGTCCTACACAATAAACGAATACAATCAAGTGTAGATGTACAACAATAATAGCCGAAGCGACAATTATGTGAAATCACGTAATTAAATCATCTAATTAATTTCATTTACATAATCATTTAATCAGCCCATTTTGCATAAATTACCGAAATGCACAAGGTACTTATCTGTAGCACCATAACAAATGAATCCAACATGAACAATTCATTTCTATGTATTTAAGCAATTAATAATGGAATTAATAACACTTGTTAAACAACATACAAAGACACTTAAAACACATAAAGTGAACATGGTCAAATACATGACTAACCAATGCTATAGGAACCTAATCAAGTGTAGCAGGATAGTAATACACAGTGCAACCATTATTCACATCTCAAGGTAATCACAGAACAACACAGTGATACCAAATCAATCCAGGAAACCACTAGCACAAACCTTAGTGAACCCATCTAGTACGTCATAATCTCACAAATCAGCCATAAGCATAATCAATCCAACTGATACAATAGCATAAATCTAATCACCCCAAGGGTGTTGACGACTCACGGGTCCTAACATGATCATTCACAAAGGAAGAGCGTCAAGGTTGCACCCATCATGATGACTTACATGAATCGAATTGTAGAGACACTACATGGTTCGTATGAAGTAGACTTGGATGAAACAAAACGTAAAGTGATTGAACATGCAAAATACCAAGTTGCAAGAGTGTCCTACCAATAACAAAGAAATAAATAAGTTCGTTAGGGGAAATTTCCAAACTGCCATGTTCTGTCTTAAGATGGGTCCGAAAAAGGCACATTATAAAGTACTGAGTTTTCTGGATTAGATTGTGTTTGTTTATTTCATCAACGTTTCGGATCACACTACATGATCCATCATCAGGATAAGAAAGTGCAGGGTAGTAAGATATGTAGTGTGATCCGAAACGTTGATGAAATAAACAAACACAATCTAATCCAGAAAACTCAGTACTTTACAAATGGATTGTGGAAATCTGTTACTGTTAATTGATACCCTTCATGGGAGGGAGTTATATCACAAAGCTAAACAACAAGGCACATTATATCAAAGTTTTCAATCCTTCTAAGGGGCATGGGGATCACGCATATCTAGGGTCAGTTGTTAATTGTAAGGCTAGGATGTTAATTGCTCAATTGAGGACTAGATCACATCATCTCAGATGCGAGATTGGTAGATGGGAGAAGCCTAAAGAGGAGTGGGAAGAGAGGATCTGTAGATTTTGTGAAAAAAGGGCAGTTGAGACAGAATGTCACTTTCTTACTAATTACAAGGCATATGAGGATATTCGGGCCCAATATAGGGTCATCTTAGGGGATGGCATAAACTTACACAGTTTGTTCGATGATAAGATACGACAAACTATGGGTTTGATTGTCAAGATTCATTGTAGGAGGTTGGATTTGGAGAGGAATCAAGATTAATGCTTCTTATTTGTGGTCTCTTAGTCTGATGATTTTGTAGACGTCATTAAAATCCTTCATTCATGTTAGGAGAAACTCTTTGTGAGCAATTCTACTTCTCATGTAGACCAAAAGCACATTGACCTTTTTAATCTTTTTCAATATTTATATATATATATCAATTTTTTCCTTCATAGGATACCTATCTCCAACAAGATACGGACGCCCAACGGCCGTTGTATGCAACAAAAATCTCCTAATTTTCTCCGGTCAAAGCAGGCGAACTCGTCAGATTCACGTACAAGTTTACTAATAAATCAATCTCATCCACACCCCCGAATTTGCATTTGCAGGGGTTTGATAACAAAAATTTTGAGCGACAATAATCAAGATAAAGATATGTGCAGCTTGGATTTGCAAAAGAATGTATTCATCCTGAGGATGACAGGCGATGGAGAGCATCGATTCAACCCTAAATTCATGGGCTCCATTATTTCTGCAATCACCTATGTCAATCAGAATGCTCACAAAGCCTCTGCGATCATTGTAACAAACGACGGCAAATACTTTTCCAACGGCCTCGATCTCGAATGGATCTCGCGGCAAGACAAGGAGACTCGATCCCTGGCCGTGGGGAACAAATTTGTGGAGCTCTTGGCCGCCATCATGAGCATAAAATTGCCGTCGATTGCAGCCGTCTGTGGCCACGCTTGCGCAGCTGGATTCATTTTCGCCCTGGCTCACGACTACAGATTCATGAGAAACGACCGAGGGTTTCTGTACATGAGCGAGGTCGATGTCGGGATGATTATTCCTCCGTCGGTCATGTCCGTCATTAGAAGCAAAGTCGATTCGCGTCATTTGACGGAAGTAATGCTCCGCGGCCTCAAGTACGGAGCACAAGAAGCCCTCGCAAAGGGTTTGGTGGATTCGTCGCATGGGAGTTCTGTTGAAACCCTAGATGCCGCCATTAGAGCGGCAGTTGAGCTCGGTAAACGGAACTGGAAAGGGGAAGTCTACCTGGGCCTTAGACTCGGCGCATTTCCAGAAGCTGCAGAGAAGCTGGGAATCCAAAATTTTACTGTACTTCCTTCCAGATTGTGAATTTAATGGACCTTTCTTATATAAATAATAATTGTATAACAGGATTATATTTATCGTGTTTGATTGCATTCTGTATTGATTATTGAATTGATTTTCATGCCGCTAGGGAAAATTTTCCAGAATAGTTAACGATTTGGCAATTTTTAGCTTTAAACAATACAGTAGGGTTTTCTTACTATTACTGATCTACATTTGCTGGTAAACCCTAATTCCATCTTTAAATGGCTTTAAATCTATTCGAGCACGCTTTTTGGAACATCCAAACTTTCAGTCACAAGCATGAAACAACGGTCTAATGTTATTTCGTTTGTAGCTTCATTTTAGAAATTTGTAGATTCATGAAACAACGGTCTAATATTTTTTTAATAGTTCTCAATATATATTGCAAAATATCATTAGTAATTAGCATTGTAAGTTTTTATTTATAAAAAAATATTTAATGAACAACTTGACACCCAAAAATGATATAAGATATTTTAAATTTTAAATATAGAAATAATAAACATAATTGTACTTACAATAACTACCATTTTCCAATTCTTTGTAACATTATTTAGTTTTTAGTTTTTAAAATTCTTTGTTACATTATTTAGTTTTTATTACTTTTAATTATTTTAAAAGATAATGCTTTAAGGACAAAATGAATCAAATTTTTTTGAGTTAGCACATTCTATTATTATTATTAATTTGACTAATGCTAAAGTGAAGTGTGGTGTGACATATCTTTTATAATAATTATATTAATTGCACAATTAATAGAAAAAGTAATGCAGAGTAGTAAAGCTTTCTCCCAAGGAATCAAACATGGCAGAGTAGTAATGCAAGGCCTCCACAAACTTATTGAGGAATGAACCAACATAGCTCATTTCTTGTTCTATGATGGTGGTCGCATTGGGCATCAATCTCTGCAAAAGTTCAATGTATGAGTGTTTGATCCAGTGACATCTTAGAGAGAATGGTAAAGCCAATGGACTGAAAGAGCCTTAACCCCTTTTCTTATGTTTAACATAGTGGGATTTACTTTCCCCACTCTGTCTGCAACAAGGTGGCTTTTAAAGGGAAATCTGAGAGTCCTTCACTAATGAGAACCCTTAGCCAAGAATGGGGCTTCAAAATAGGCTCTAAAGTACTTCAAATTAAAAGACCCTCAAATTAAATATTGGCTAAGTGAGTTAAAAGACCCTCAAATTAAATGCTAGCGAAGACAGTCTCATCTATGGTACTAAACTATTACAGGCCCATGTCTGCAATAGCCAAGACCCAAAAAGACACCAAAAAACAACAACACATGCCAGTAAAATTTGTGCAAATATAAAGTGTTTCTGAATACAATCAAACAGAAAGCAGTAAAAGAAATCATAGTCGAAACAATTATTTTTAGATTCGACTAATGTTGTCTATGCACTACTTCTCCCTTTGTTGGCCACTAGATAATTTTTAAAATAGAAACATATAAGATAAACAAACTAGCATTTATGCATCCAACCACATGAATTATTTGAAGGCTTCCAGTTGTCCATGATCCCTAGGTTCATGGATTGTTAATCTTTTTTCCAATTTTGTTAAGATAAAAATAGAAAAGACTACCAAGAAAAGAAGCCATAACAAATCACATAATAGGAATAAATTTATAAAAAATAGTTTTAATAAAATTATTTCCATAGACCATAGGCTAAATGAGTTGAACACAATTTTCAAAGCACATATTAATTGTAAAGAACAATGTGAAAACTATAGTCTCCACCTATATAGGCGAGACTAATAATCTATTTTTAACATACATGTATGATGGTAATAATAAATAGCAATTGTGTACTGGTGTACCATGAGTTTCCAAAGAGGTGTAGAAAGTCAATTAGGTAAAAATTGTAATTGGTAGACCATCTAGTAAATGATGTTTTTTCTTGTGGAATAAAAATCACAATGAATAAGTGGTAGCTTCAAATCAACTATACCTCCATTTATTGGAAGACAAACATGACTCAAAGCAAGCCATTGAACTAGGAAGACAATTAAACTATAATAATAAGAAAAATATGTTTCGATAGAAAGACATATAGGGATGAGTTAGATAGAAGGGTAAGTAGAGATAGAGATGGAGAAGGATATTAAGATGAGAGTAAGATGAGAGATGGATTTATTTTCATACGTAATGAATACATTCAATTAATAAGGAATGAAAGTAGAAACTGATAGACAAAGTAGGTGTTATTTTCTTTTGAAAGGAAGTGCAATGCATTTATACAATTCTAAATTCTATTAGATTTTATCTTTAATAGTAAGTAGGCAATATTTTAATATCTTCACATCTTTTATCAATCATTCATTCCTTAACAAAATATCACAAAAACAATAGTCCTAAAATATCCCAATGTCCATGCAACTCCATAACATCTCACAAAAATGTTCAAAATGTACATAGAATTTAAGAAAACTACACTAATTAAACTCTATAAGTTAAACCATTCCAATAAGTCATGATGGGCATTGCTAGATTCCTCTTGAACTAGAAGGAACCTAAACAATCCATAAATCATGAGGTTGATTTGTATAAAGAGCATCACCAAGGACTCAAATTTAGAATTATATTAAGAGTATGTTGTCTTGTGATTCCTTCCATAAGTCTTACCCCAACAATCTAAATGTATGCATGCATCTATTATAGTCCATATGTTTTACAAAGAAAGTAAAAAGAGAATTTATTAAAGATATTGTCAAATAGCAATAGATAACAAAAAATACACTTTTAATACAAAAAAATTATAGTCATCCATTTCAAAAAGTTCTATGATCCCACTCAACCTTATGGTTGGATTTTGAGGTGGAATGATGTTATTATTTGAAAAACTAAATTCCTCTATTTTTATGGGAGAAAACTAGCTCAATTCTATCGTCAGTCTTATGATCAAACCACCAAGGAATTACATGCAACAGTTGAGAGCTTGGCAGCCCATCCTTTTTCAACTGACTTGTAGTACAAAGTTGTCACTCTTCGTCATCAAAAGAAAATTGTTGATAACTATGTAGCCATAAGTTCTCATATTAATCTACACCGGCTTAAAGTGGGAGATTGGGCTAGTAAAGAGTTCTT
The DNA here is from genome assembly GCA_028749045.1 of Cupressus sempervirens. Classification (NCBI taxonomy): domain Eukaryota; kingdom Viridiplantae; phylum Streptophyta; class Pinopsida; order Cupressales; family Cupressaceae; genus Cupressus; species Cupressus sempervirens. The sequence continues at coordinate 849,387,708 of CM053792.1, forward strand.
CTCTTAGGTACGTTCTATACATTCTTCTTTAGGTATAAAAAGATTCAGAGAGGGTGACTCGATTTTAACAAAATTACCTTAATATTCTCCAAGCTAATGTCAATCATTACCAACAAGTTTTTAGTACCCAAGCCCCTAATCTAGCCAGTCTACAAGCCCTTGAAGATCGTCTCTTAGTCATTCCCAATTGCATTTCAAACTCACAGAGGATAACTTGTGATTAAATATGTCGATTCAAGACTTTAAGGAGGTTGTTTTCTCCATGGTCGATGACAAATCCCCTAACTATGTTGGCTTCCCTTGTGAATTTTACAAGGTGCTTTGGGATTTTTTAGGCTTCATCATGTATATATTAAAGCTTTGTAAAATGGTTCATTATAAGCATACATAAGTCTAGTGATCCTAAGGACATTTGCAATTGGTGTGTGACTACCTTGCTCAATGTGTCCTACAAAATTATTGTCAAGGCTCTTGTATGAAAATTTTCCACCTCTTTACTTAGATTGTTCACCTTGGGCAAACTAGTTTCATACAATCTAGATTTATTTTGGGCAACATCATTGTTGTCTAAAAGGGCATGGAATGATCTTGCCAAAGCAATCAAGGGGTCATCTTTCTTAAAATTGATTTTTCTAAAGCCTATGATTAAATTTAATGGCCCTTTATTTTAGTTATGTCTAAAATAATGATTTTTTTTATATATGCGTAAAAATAATGATTTTTCCTAGAAGAGCCATATGCCAGGGGGAAAAAGTGGCCAAACAGGGAGAAATAATCATGACTCCAAACTTGATAACAATACACCCTAAGAAAGAACCAAAACAAATGGAGAAATGACTTGGATTGGCCACAAGAAGGGCAATAAGGATCTGGAAGACCTAAGTGGTTTAGGAAAGTTCCTAGAGGCAAGCCTTGGGAAAGAAGACACTAGAAAAAATGGGAAATTTTGTGTTCAATGACAGATGACCAAACTCTAGTAAACTATACACACACACACACACACACACACACACGCACACACACACACACACATACAAATATAACAAGAGAATAAAGTTCCTATAAAGGTTATTTTTAGCATATATAAAAAAATCATTATTTTAGGAAAAAACCTATCTATGCATCACCATTTTACAATTAGGCACACAATAAGTCTGCCCACATACACTAATCTCATTTATCGAAGAAGATATGCATAAGACAATTTTTGAAAGCCCATGATCCCTTTTAAAATTTACATGTGATTCATCAATATGTACCAATATCCCTTAATAATTTCCCATTTATATTACCACATAGTAAAATTCACCAAATGCCCCAAAGTTTCCCTACCTAAGGAGATTGTTTAGCTAAGATAAGGTCATTAGATTAATGATAACCCATAGTTCATATTAATTCAATATTTTAAAGATATATTATCCGTGATTGATTTTAGTGACACTTAAATTGAAGAAAAAGATTATAATGCTCAATATGAAATCATATAGTATCTCTGAGATTATCATCATTTTTTTTTGTCTTGTAAAATATAATTTTTTTTCCTATACAAGGTCATAATCTAATTAAAAATTCATAAATTTTCTACAAATTATTACACTAAAATAAAATTATAAAAATGATAATAAGAAATGTAAAATAAAATTATACTGCAATAGATATGTCTTGTATCTTAGACAAATCATTCTATAATAGTTCTAAGATTAAACTTTAAACATTGAGTCTAAAATTTTCAATATTTATAACCATATTCTACATACTAAAAAAATACCTTATTATGATTTTTAATAATGTTTATATTAAAATAACATTAGTCATCATGATATAATATTTATTAATAAAGTTTGATTAATTCTTACAATTCAAGATTTAAAAAAAAATAAAATTGAGCTGAATCTTAAATTTTCTTTTGTTTTGGTTTTAACTTTTCAAATTCAAAAGAATAATTGCTATCATTATTGTCTAATTTTTTCATCAAGCATAATAGAAAGGATAAATATTCTTGAGATATCACAATGGAGAAGCCATATAGACATGCACAGAAAATGTGGAATCATAGACAATGCACCTAATTTATATTTTAAAAAAATTGTTGGTAATTCTTATCCAATATCTAAGCAGTTCTTTTACACTCCATTCTTATTGTAATTTAATAATGGTTGATCCTCACACTTCCATCATTTTCCTTATTCTATCTTCCTCATTTTCTTTGTGCAAATGTCTTTGTTTGCTCATTTTCCTTATGCAAATGTCTTTGTTTGTCTCATCTGTCTTCTTTTAATGTACAAAGCTTCCCCAAATTCTTCATATAAAGAGCATTGAAATGGTTACATAATACTCTTCATCATGCTTGAATATAAATCCACTTCAACTAGTGTTCATGCATAGTGTTGTGGTTTCACAACACACACCCCATTTTGAGCACTTGACCAAAAGTTCCCAATAGTTGGGAATGATATCAAGTGATCCATGTCAGTCCTTTTAGGTCTTTTGAGTTGTTAGGGGTTCTTGTTTGTCAAATTTTCTCTTTTTAATTTCTATTTTCCCTAACTCTCTAAACTTTTTAGACTTGCAAAGTTATTGGACATCTGGAGTTCCGAAGCTCTAACAACCCTGAATGCCTTTGAAGTTTATTTTTCCTTTTTTGTCAAGTTTGTACTTTTTGGATTTATCTTACATTTGATGTTTGAAAGTCTTAGAGTCCTTTTAGGTTTGTTAGTTTTAGTGTCTTACCTCTTTTTGGAGTTATCAAATATCTCTGATGAAGGGTGCTCCCCTTGATACCACAAACACTCAACTATAAATAGAGAAACAACAATAATTTGCAAGATCAAAATATGATCTTCTTATTATCTCCACAAGGGTGGCATTACATAATTCAAAAATACAATATGAAAACCTGCATGGGTACGTTCTTTACATAATCTATAAGAAAGAGTTGCGACTATCACCTAGAACTACCTTAGACATCCTATAAGCCTTCTTTATATAGGCATTTTCTACCACCCAGGAAGGTTCTAGACACTTGGCCCTAACTCAGTTGACCAACCTCAAATTATATTATTTCATTACATAGAATCAACTCAAGACAATTTACAAATTATATTTTTGGATGGCCTTGTTGGAGTTCTTTCTGGGTAAGGAACATATCAAGTAGGTTTAAACCTGATACCAGGGAACAACGATAGGGACAAGCCTAAGGATGAGCTAAATCCTATATTCAGCAAGGCTAAATCTTAGTTCTAGGCCAAAATTAACAGATTCATCAGGACTCACTTTACTTTAGGCTCTGTAGGACCAAGGCAGGGAAACCTTCAGGATTGATCTTATTAACTTGTTACTCTTCTCTGCAAGACTATCCCCTATAGCAGAAATGGTCAATAATGTTCTATAATTTTTTGATAAACTTCCTAATTATAGTAGCTAACTATAACCAAAGGGAAAGTAGATGCAAATAAGTAACAACCAACACTTCTAGTTCTTCAATACATAAAAAGGTAAATTTATATTCGATTAAAGATTTAGATCTCAGCATAACCTAGGTATGTAATAGTAGAGAACATGCAACCTCTAAGTTGATTAGTCCCTTATCCATTGGGCATCAACTAAACCTTAACACACACATGGATACCTAAAGTATACACATATATTTAGACATCTGATCTATTTGTTTAACTTGCAAATAGACATCTATCTCCATAAAAACTCTCATACTTATTGTAAAATCCTCCTGGTGAAACCTGTAACCTTGTCAAGGTAAATAAGTATTTACTTTGCTCTTTGTTCCAATAGTAAACCTATCCAGACATACAATCTTAAAAGATTACAATTGAGTTTAAGCTCTCTGTTCTTAAACACAAAACATTGTAGATAACAAAAGAAGGAGACGAGAATCAGAATGAAACTAAGAAAAATGAAGCTCTTGTATTAATCTCATTGAAAAAAATACATCATCTATATGTCAAAACTTAGAAAATAACACCAAGGAATGACTGTGTAGTATAAAATGCTTCAAAAGAAATACATTGGTGTTGTTCATAGCAAAGAAACACTAAGAATGGTATGACAACTCTAGAACTAGAGCCAACCTTGTGGTCTCACTAGTCAAAAAAATTGGAACCTCTACAAAGAGCAAAGGAGAAGAAAATATAGACAAGAAGAGGTTTCTAGATCTATAATCTGATTTTGACATGTGTCATACTGAAATTGTCTTCATCCTGGTGTTGTTGAAACTAATCTTCTTCATCTACCTGCAATCAAAAATCATAAATGATGTTGTAGAAATATCTGATATATCCCCTTAAAGTAATCAACAAAATATCCTCTGAAGAAAATGTCAGATACACATCATAATATGTGCTGGAGCTTCAAATTTGATCTTGGTTTGTCATGTTTTGCTTTTTTCGTGAAACTCAACTATATTGTCGGCAAATACTTCATTGCTTCCAACTACCTCTAAAATAATCAATTCATCTTTAAAAAGGTCAATGAAATCAAATCCTATGCAAATTTGATCAAAATATGATATTATCCCATTTTGAAAAAAATAAAATCAACATTTCTATTGAGGATGCCCTGAAATTACAAAACCTCCTGTAGCTACTTTTGGTGAAAACCTGTGTTAAAATCAATCGATAGTATATTTCTTTCTGGTTCCATCAGTATATTACACTATATATTTCAGATAAAAATCATACCTCTAAGGTCAATTCAAAATTCTAGTCCCTAGGCTATGAATAGATTTTAAAATGATTTTTTTAAAAAAAATGCATAGTTAAGACTATATAAAATCTTAAATCAATTAAAATTTTCACTTTTTGAAATTCTATGCATTGAAAAATCTCTGAAATTTATTATTATTCTATGAATATGGGACAAAATTGTTTAAACTAAAGAAAGAAAAACCTCATGGCTGGTTTAACCTGTATAGATTCCCTCATGCCAAATGAGCCCTTTTTGAGGAACACAACACTGCAATATTGGCACAAGGTTGAGAAATTTTCTCTGGGTAGATGCAATTTGATAATTTCCTTTTAAAATCTAGAAAATCCACTTCTGCTGCAAATGGGAAAAAGACAAAACAATGTTTCAACTGTTCAAAAAAGGGCCTGCTCGCTGCATAAAATGCCTCCCTTGCTACTCAATGCACTTGCCCCTATCCATGGGATGCCATTTCTGGTCCTCACATGATACAATAGTTTTGATGTTCTTCTATTTGTTGTCGTGGGCCTCTTCAATGCTTGTTGTCCTTCAATGTTGTAGAGTGCTTCCTTCTAGAGGTGGGTGTTGTCTTCCACTACTATCTCCGTAGTTGGGGACCTCTTCCTCTACCTTCTACTAGTGCCCTTGCTCCTCATATATGTTGGTGCTCTCTCCCTTTTCAATTCACAACATCTTTTTTGACTATTGTAACATGCTCTGTTGCAGCCTTGTTGTGGAGCTCTTCCCATGGAAATTGTGTCCTTCTTTCTTCAACACTATGGATGATTCTCTATGATGTCTCTCCTCTCCCTTGTGTAATTTTAGTTCATCATATTGCCTCCCAATGAATCAATTTCATCAATCAAAGATAATTGGAGGAATAGATTCCTGGGCTATTTGAAAAAGACTAGAAACAAGCTTCTGAAATGGAAAATGGAAAAAAAAACTTCATACTTTCCTTTTGCTAGTGTTCTAAAAATCCCTCGTAAGGCCTCCAAAGGCACTAATTTCTCTTGATAAGGAATTAAAAAACACTAATTCAAAAACCCCATTTTACATCATAAGAAAACATTATAAGTTTCCCCTTTGTATTTCAATGCGTATACAAGCCTTCATGCCCAATTGACTTCCAATAATGAAATGTCCATATGATGGTGTTATAATTTTTTGAAATATTGCAATCACCTATGTTAAGATATCTTCAATCCCAATGTTTTATTAATTTGGTGTAATCAGTTGGGCCCCAAAGCGGGTCTAGCTATAAAAAAATTCATTTTCAAACAATTGACACTTCAAACTAATCTGATGAGCATCTAGCAATGATCAAAATTAAACTCAACCACTAAATCATCATTTAGAACTCATTTTATCACTTATTTGCAAACTATGATTTTTTGCTAATAGGGCCTATCGGTTGGCCTTAAAAACTGACCCAAATAGATAATTGGGCTTTGAAAGCTGACATGTTGATACTCTGTTCCACAATCTTGCACCCTGTGAGATCTCGTTGCATGACGATCACTCCATCAAAAGATATTGACATTCAAAATTGCCTAGTTGAAACTGCTTGTAAATAAACATGTTAGAAAACCAAAAAATGTGTTGGTTTTGGCTTCAAAAATGGGGCAAACAAATACTTGGAGACCTAAAAATAGGGGTGTTAGTTCATTTCTATGAGGAGAAAATAAATATATGATTTGGGCTCATGACATATAACAGGATGTATTTGGCAAGCACACAAAGTCGGGTACTTAGAATTGCAGGACTAGAAACATCAGTAGAAAAGTATTTTTTGCAAATGGAATGGCCGTAGAAAAGTGTGCAAACAGATTCGTCAAGGTTTACAAACTAGCACACCTAAAGTATTTTTAGAGTAGAACGCAATGGTACAAATCATTTGATCTCATATATTACAAATTAAGAGTTATAACATCCTGAATAGGGGTACCAAACAATCTACATTTTATGACACCTGTAAAAAGTTATAAATTGCACTCAGAATCACATTTGCAAACTGATCAAATGAATTCATCATGGGCTCAAAGCTAGAGCTTACCAAGTGTGTGACCTCTAGAATGTAATGAGAAAAGAATTTTCCTTTGTAGGGTCAACTGGGTCAAAGTTATAATCGATCAAATAGGGCTTCCCAGATTTTTGAGAAATATGCATCAGCATGACAAAGATAAGTAACCAATTTTGAGGGATTCGAAACCTAATCAAAACATATAAAAATGATTTGAAATCTGAAACATAGGTTTACCGATATGCATACTAAACAATCTCAAAGCCACAAGTCATGAAACATTATCAGGTACAAGATATCCAAATGCAAACTAGGCCTTCTATTAATGTTTGACACTTCAACAAAAATGCAGAAATGAACACTACTCAAAATGAAACTTCACAGAATGATTTAGAAAGTCATTTTATCATCATAGTATGCATAGATATGCTAAATGCAAGGTGTTAGAAACATAAAACACCTCTTAGGCCTCAAAATGATAGCAGGGTACACAAGCAAGAAAATGTATTTTTAGGGCTCAAAGTGACTCAAAGTCTTGGAATGGTACTCAAAATGAGAATGCAATTTTGAGTCCCATTAGGCCCAACTTCTGGAGACCACAACTTACAAATTGTTTGTAATTTGTAATAACTTATGGAGGCCATCCAAAAATATGATACCAAAAATCTACAATAGCTTAACTAATACATATGATATTGCAATGAAACTCGTCTGGAAAGCTAATATATCTAACATGAACCTCCACTTATGAAATTAGAACATTCTGAGCTCACATGACCAACTTACTAAAAATAACAAGCTTTCACAAATAGCAACTCTACACTAGAATAGCCCTTTTTAAAAATACAAAAATGGAAATAGAAATATGGGTGATGCAAGGTTTCCCTTACACTCAGAATGATCATGCATCAATCCAACATGTCTGAAAGTCTAAAAACTCTATAGTTTTATGCTTCCATTTTTTATGGGTCAAGTCATTGGCATAATCAAACTTATGAGATTTTGTGGGCTACAAAAGTTCACTAACTCCAAAGCTTTATTTCCTTCCTTCATTTTTTTGATTAAGTACCCTAAAATTTCATACATTTAGAGTTTTTGGATGTCAATAATGTCGCAACTCTAACATCTCTACATCCCCCTTTTTCTTCATTCACAAAATTGGATAAGTCCACAATATTTTCATAATTGTCATACTTTCATGGGTTTGACAACCCCAACATTTTTGTTGGCCATAAACCTTCATTTTCTCCAAAATTTTCTATTTTGAAATATCAAAGTTTTGACACACTTTTACCAGTCCAAAAATCTAGAAACTACCTTTTAGGGGAAAATATGCCTAGTTTCATTTGTTCACACTTTCAAACTCCACAACTCTGGCATGTCTAAATTCTATCTTTTATGAGTTATTTTTTTAGTTGTATCCCAGTGTTTTAGGGTCTTTATTTTAACTTTAATTTTTTTAATATGTTGTAATTTACATTTTTAGAGACCTTTAGGGAATTTTTGGGAAATCTTGGTCTAGAAGGACTTCCCAAAGGATTTCTCCTTCCAAAATTTGTTATTGAATTCTGGAGACCTTTCCAATGAAGTAAATAGTTTGAAATTCTAAGCTAGGGGTAGGAAGTTATGGCTTCTCCAAGTAGACCTATTTTTTCATATAGAATTTTGACAATTTTTCTAGTTTTTTTTAATAATAAATAATAAATATTGCTTAGACCTTTAATTTTCATTTATAACAAATAATTGTGATCCTTTAGATCCATGAGACTTTCTTTAGATTCATAATTTAGATCATAACTCAATTAATTACTAAGGATAGTTTATTGTTTTTTTTTTCAATAAAACATTGCTAATAACGACTTGTGGTGAGAGGTTTCGTGCACATCTTTAAGGCTTAGAAATGGGCAGTAAAATAATATCAATTATATTTCCATGTCAAATGATGAACAGGTTGCAGTAATTATCTAACGATTCCATACAACACTTTCAAGAATGTTCCTAAAAGAGTAAAGTCAAAATACAAAAATCCATAAATTTTAGTTCTTGTGGACTTAGAAACTTTATTAGTCCTTAATTTTGGAGTTTTGGACATCCAACAACTTTGAAAAACCTGAAAAATGATTAGCACTTATGTAACTTTGCACCCAAATTTTCAAACATGTGGTTGGGTTCCAATGATTTGGACCAATAATATATTTTTGCATTTTTTGATGCTAGTTCTATATTTGGACAAATTTCATGCAAATTTTCTAATGAGATAAGGCATCTTGGAGTTATCTATCATTTGAGCATCATGAGATAAGGTCATATACATGATTTTTTGATATAAATTGGAGTTCAAGATTGATGTTGAAGACTAGTTTTGGGTAGACTTCTCTCTCTCTCTCTCTCTCTCTCTCTCTCTCTCTCTCTCTCTCTCTCTCTTAATGACTACATGCACATTATAAATGGATAAAAGTCTATGCAAGCTAGTTAGCAACTAGTCTAGCATTAGCTTTGCATGAAAATCAATGTAATTGCATAGATTTTCATATTTTTTGCATAAGATAATTTCTATGTCTAAAAGTGTTAGTTTAGGAGTTTATTCTTTATTTTTAGTACAATTGTAAGATGTAATTATGGTTAGCATTTTTTTTTTCAATAAAGATATATAATTTGCACTTCAATACATGGTGTGGTTTTTCCTACTTGTATGTGTTTATTCATGAGTTATGCATTGCTAATTTGTGATTTCATAAAAGCCTTTTTTTTTATTGTACTTAATAACTATGATCATTAGTTTATGGAGTTTATTACTTTTTTGGTTACCTTTTTTGTAATGAATTATAGAGGATATTTCTCCAATACATTAAGATAAAATTTTCTTGTGTGTGTGCAAATTGGAGGTGGCCTCATGATTTATTGATTTGTTATAAATCACACATCTTTTGCAATTTTCCTTGATGATTGTATATGCAAAATTTTTCTTGTGTTTCTTTTTTCTATATGAGTATCATCATCTTCTTGACAATTTTTTATTTACAAGTCAGCACACCATTGGTTTATGTCCTCTTAGGTTTTCATTTCTAGAATTATTTTATGATTCTAGTTACCCTTAGTCTTGTTTTGGTTTATTTATGACATTGGTTAAATTAGGAATTCATTATAGTTAAATTGGGATAATTGAATTCATCAATATATATATAATTATCTCATTATTTTTAGTTGTCTTAGTGATCTTTCTGAGAACCAACAAAAGCCTCCTTGTAAACATTCACATAATTCTTCAATTGAGCTATCCAAGTGATTGACAAACAACCTAAAGGAATGGTGATATTGCTATCAAGATTTAATTGTGTGATTTTGAGTCGAACTCATTGACCCATGTTTCATGAGTAGCGATTCAACACAAATCCATCTCTCATGAGAATAAATAGAACACTTAGCACTCATTGGATCTAGGTGATGCTCACAAGGGTGAAGCATCAAGACTTCCCAAAGGCCACCCATCCCAGCACTACTCTAGCCTAAGCATGCTTAACTATAGAGCAGTACTAGGATGGGTAACCTTTCAGGAAGTCTTGGTGAAGCATCGAGACTTCCCGGAGGCCACCCATCCTAGCACTACTCCAGCCTAAGCATGCTTAACTACAAAGTAGTACTCAGACGGGTAACCTTTCAAGAAGTCTCGGTGCTTCACCCCTGTGAGCATCACCTAGATCTAGTGAGTGTTAAGTGTTCTATTTATTCTCATGAGAGATGGATTCATGTTGAATCACTACTCATGAAACACGGGTCAATGAGTTTGACTCAAAATCACACAGTTAAATCCTGATAGCAATATCACAATTCAACTTGTTGTGGAAATTATATCCTACTTATCAACCTAAAGGAACCTTGGGGTTGATTCACATCATCCTTTCAAGAGAGAAATGTGCATCAAATTTCTATCATTTTCATTACGTAAAAATGACTCTCAACCCATAGTTAAAAAAATTAATGTCTATCATGCATGAAACTAACATTTTCCATTCATTTTTTTTCATATGGAATTTTAGAAATACTTTGTGACTCCTCTATTAGTTCCCTCTAAAGCTAGACTAAGAGTATTGATAATTTACGTTTAAGAACTTAACTTTAGTTTTGCATATATTTTTCATGTGCTTTAAGAAGAAACATGTATTCTTAGAACCCCCTCACCTCCTCCCCCCTCCAATTTAAAAAAAAAACTTTTCTTAAAGTATTTACTTCTACTTTTATGTTTTTATTTAAAACATGCAAATATTTTTTATAGATAAAAAGTGGGATTAGGGTCCATGCCCAAAATACATAGAAACATGGAGAAGGGTACAACTCTAAGAGGGATGGAGCATACAAAGGTAGTAAATGATGGATCACAAGAAATAAAAAGAATGTGAGAACTTCACAAATAAATTAAGATTAAAGTAAACATAGACTAGGTAATGTTATTCACTAGAAACACAATCATTTTGTCTTGTGGGCCAAACATTTTCATCTACTTCTAATAAGGAGATCATCCATAGTCCATTGGAAACCATGACCAATAAGCTCATGTCCTTCAATAAGAATCTTCTCTACTTTAGATTTGTATCCTCTCCTCTTTTTAGGAAAAATTGGTTTAGAAATAGCATAAGCATATTTGCAATTTGAACAAGTTTTAATAGGGAGAATGACATCATTAATAAAGTCAACATAACCCTCATGAAGACCCTCCATAAAAGGGTAAGATTTGTCCAAATCACATGTGCCAATACAAACCCTCCCCCAAATTAATATAATCACCAAGATGAGAAAGCATGCAATCCTCATTCATAGAGACCAACTAATTAGTCACAATGGGCTTTAGCTGAGCATTACCCACCTCCTCATCAACTGGAGGAGTGAAGCCCTAAGGATATGGAGAGTTTCCATCACAACTAAGAATCCCTTTATTTCATAAGAAAGGAGAAAGAGAATGTTGTTCCATCAAATCAATATAACTCCTCCAAATGAAATCAATATTAGGACTACCCTCCCTATGAATCTACCTCTTAAGATTAAGAGATCTTAAAACATTAACACAATTCTTATATCACAACAAAAAATCTTGTGCCCAATTTGATTGCATAAAAAAAAAAAAAAGTAGACCTTCATAATTCAAATATTAAAGCCACATACCCAAAGAAGAGGTTATTTTAATCATATGAGGTGAAGTTTTGGATATGTCAACTGTAAAACAAGATTTGTAGAAGTGGTGTGGATGTTCAACATAAACCTTTGTAAGCTTAATGAAGGTGCCCACATGGCCAAGCATAGATTCAATAAGGTTAATAGTTATAAAAAACATAGGTGTTAGAGTAAAAAAATGGAGCCCATAGAGCCACAATACATGTTGCATTATAAGTTTACATTTTATCCAACCTTACAAGAAAATTGTTGGCTTGCAATTTTCATGACTCCCCACTCAATGATATTCAGATTGTGCCCTCAAAACAAAGGAATCTCTAACATGTCTTCAACCTTTGTATCATTCCTATTAAGCCAATTCCATCCCTCTAAGGAGATAAATTCAAAACAATAGTACTTGCTTTCCATAAATGTTTTCTAAAAGATACCTTCACTAAAATCTTCATAACTCTATCTCATCTTCATATTGTCATACACTTACTTAGTTGTAGCATCTAGACATATTGTAGAACATAACCTCAAGTGTGCATAAGTTGATCTTCAATCCATGAACTACGCCAACCGCTCCTCCCTCTATAACTCTATCAGTCTTCACAGAATAACCAACATGTTGACATCATTGAAAATTTGATGTAGGAGCATCCTAGGAGTAAGGTAAATCTTGCATCACCCAAAAATATTTCTATTTCCAATTTTCTAGTTTTTGTATTTTTAATAAGGGCTATTTCTAAACAAACTTGTTATTTGTGGGAACTTGTTAATTTTGGTAAGTTGGTGTTATGTTCTTAGATTGTACTAATCTCAAATGTGGAGGTTCATCTTAGAAATATCAGCCTGCCAATTGAGTTTTATTCTCATATCATATGTATTGTTACAATTATTGTAGATTTTGACATGAATTTTGACTATCCAAACTTTAGGGCCAACAATGAAGGCCTAAATGGCTCTAAAATGAGGTGAAACCTCAAATAATGAATGCTTTGATTATCACCTAATGTAGATCACTAAAAATGGATTTTGAAATGGTGTTATAATAGCCCATCGAGTCAACAATTTGCTAGTTATGGTCTCTAGAAGTGGACCCTTCTAAAAATGTAATTTGTATTTTGTCTTGAGTTAATATCATGTTAATAAAGTGTAATGAAATGATATAATACTAGGTTGGTCTACCTCAAAGTCTACTTTCTTAGGTCATTAAATGTGTTGATACAAGGAAGGCTCATAGGTTTTCTAAGGTAGTTTTGGGTGATAGTCATAGCTCTATCTTACATATTGTTGTAAGGAAGGTGCCCATGTGGGTTTTCATATTGTAAATATATAATTTTGAATTTGTGGTGATAATACGAAGCCCATATTTTATTGTCTCAATTTTTTTTCCACTATTTCTATTATGTGGTGTGGTATTAAGGGGAGCACCCTTCATCAAGTGGTATCAAAGTAGGAGTTCCTAAGTGTGTAAACAGATCACTGATTAGGAGGTAGTTTGCACCAAGACAATGGTTTGGGTTGAGCATGTGGATAGATTGTTGATTGTGAGGAAGTTTACACTAGGGTTTCAACAGAATTGTGAAAATTCCTCCACAAGCATTGGAAGAAAAAATGCACAGAGGAATAAATCTTGTCCTAAGGGATGAAAGTGAGGATGAAGAAGAAGCATAAGAAGAAGCAAATGTTGAAGAAGGGGTCATTTTGAACCCAGAGGAAGAGAGGATTTAAGGGTCATTTCCAAGATTGGAAAAAGACCTAAGTTTGAGGTTCCCACATTTTCTGGAAATCTTAACCTAGAAGAACTGATCAATTAGATCAATGAATTGGAGGAATAATTTGAGTATGAAGATATTGATGATCTGGATAGGGTAAAATTTGAAAAGGCCAAACTAAAGGGTCATGCGAAGATTTGGTGGCAAGAGATTGAGTTGAACTGAAATAGGAGACGAAAATACAAAATCACGAGATGGGATCAGATGATAACCAAATTGAAGAGACAATTCATTCATGTGGATTTTGAGCTTGATCTACTAAAGAAAATACATGGGTTGAAGCAAGAGGGAAGATCGGTTTAGGAATATACCGAGAAGTTCTACCAAGTTCTAATCAAAATGAGCCATGTAGAAGCTAACAAGGAGAAAAAAATTTGTTAGCTTAATGGGTTGCGGCCTAGTATTCAAGAGGAATTGATAATTGTTTAAATGAATGGTATTAAAGAGGCATACAAGGTTTCCCTAACAATTGAGGAAAATTTGAACAAGACATTTGATAACAAAAATAATGAAAGAGGTTGAGGTAGAAGATCTGTCGGATGGTCTCATGGAGGCTAAAATGATGATCAAAAGAACTAGGATGAGCCAAGCAATAGTAGCTAGAGGGGGAAAAATTCCAATTGTTTCCATGATCATCATAATAGAGAACAAAGAGGAAGAGGAAGAGGGCAAGGAGTTAGAAGAGGAGGTTTCCATGGAAAATGTTTTCACTATGGAGAAGAAGGGCATCGAGCATTTGAATGTTCCCAATGCAAAGGAAGGACTGGTAAAAGAACAAAAGGATGGGCCAGATTTGCACATGTTGATGAAGATGATAAATCGTTACAATCTAAAGGTTTTGAAGGAGAAGGCATAGTTAAAAAAAGAGTCTTGGTGCACAATGAGAGTGAACCTGATCAAAGGAGAAGCTTGTCTTGCACTAGGTGAAAATGAGAAGATAAGTGTTGTGATGTGATCATTAATGGTGGAAGAATTGATAATCTAGTGTTAGAAAAGATGGTCACAAAGTTAAATCTCAAGAGGCAGAAACACCCACACCCATACTATATTTCCTGGGTGCAGGATGACCACATGGTCATGGTCAATGATAAATGCTTAATGAAGTTCAAGATTGGAAGCTACTAGGATGAGGTGTTGTGTGATATCTACCTATAGAAATATAAGCATATGTTTTTGGGTAGGTCGTAGAAGTTTGATAGGCATGTTGTACACAATGGGCATGCAAATACCTACACTCTAATAAAGGATGGAGTGAAACATAAGTTGAAGCCATTGAAGGAAAAGGAAGAGAGGGTACATAGTGTTGCCAGAATATGTTTTGTTGATGGAAAGAAGTTTCTCAAGGGTATGAGGCATGAGCATATGTGTTTTGTTGTAATCCCAAAAGATGGAAAATAAGAAGTTTACGAGGTACCTACAATTTTTTTGGGAGAGTTTCTTGATATTGTGTCAAATAATGTACCTGATGGATTACCCCTAGTATAGAAGATTAGTCATTAGATGGGCTTGATTTCAAATGCAAGTTTTTGAAATAAGGTATCACATAGAATGACACCAGAAGAAAGTGAGGAGTTAAACATAAAAGAGCATGAGTTGTTACAGAATGGGTTGACTCGAGAGAGTCTAATTCCATGTGTTGTACCAATAATATTAGCACCAAATAAGAACAAAGAATGGAGGATGTGCATAGATTTGTGGGCTATCAAAAAGATCAAAATCAAGTATAGATTTCCATTTCCAAGGATGGATGCTATTATGGAATATTTGATTAGAGTTGTGTATTTCACAAAGATAGATCTGAAGAGTGGTACCATCATATTTGCATCAAAGAAGGAGATGATTGGAAGATTGCTTTCAAGATAAGGGAAGGATTGTATGAGTAATTAGTCATGTCTTTTGCACTAACCAATGCACTGAGTATTTTCATGAGCCTCATGAATGAGGTACTAGAGGAGTTTCTAGGTAAGTTTGTCATTGTTTACATAGATAATATTTTGATATTTAGGAAGGAATTGGAGGATCATTTGATGCACATTCATAAGCTGTTTGACAAGCTGAGGGAGGAAAATTTGTTGATAAATTTTAAGAAGTGCAATTTTGTGAAGGAGTTGGTGTACTTGGGATTTGTAGTATTAGTAGAAGGTTTGAAAATGGACCCTAAGAAAGTAAAGGTTGTCCTTGAATGGCCTACTCCAAGGAATATAGAAGAGGTTTATTTTTTTCATGGATTGGCTAGTTTGTACAGAGATTCTATCAGAGGTTTTAGTAGTATTTGTGGACCTTTGACTAAAAAAATTAGAGGAGATAGAAATGGATTTAAGTGGACTATAGGAGTGTATAAGAGTTTTAATTTGTTGAAATAGAAAGTTACTGTTGTGGTGTCCACAACACACACCCCATTCCTCATTAGGAATGGGGACCCCCTACCTTTTTCGACTCCCGAACTCACAATTCAAGTCAGGAGAAGAAATTTTGTTTGAAAGTTGAGTCCAAAAATCATTAAAAAAATCAAAAAATTGAAAAACACAAAAAAATCAAAAAATCAAAAAACACAAGAAATAATAATAAATAAATAAATAATAATAATAATAATATTTAATTTCTTATACTTAAGATTTTTAATATATGCGACGAATCTTTTGAGATAGGTTTCAGACCTCCTGGAGATAAGGTAAAGATTTTAGAAAATTTCAGGGCTTCAGAAATCCAGACTTAGCCAAATTTCAGGGCTTCAAAATTTCAGACTTAGCCAAATTTCAAGATTCACCTCCAGTTTTATTTGAATGGCTAGTGTGTTTTTGCTATGCATTGTTAACTCTACGAACTAATGTTTGCTTCTGTTGTAGGTAAAAATTGCATCCTCAACTTGTCGAGATCATAACTTTTAACTCGAGCCTCAGAATTCAGAACCGCTTACACCGTTGGAAAGAAGAACTGAAGATCTAATTCTAATCACTAAAATAGGGAGCCTTTGGCTGCCCAATTTTAGGGACCAATGAAAGTTTCAACTTGAAATTTTGAGCAGAAGACCTCCAAAAAGGTCATTTAAAAACACCTAGAAAATTTGTGAAAAAATATGAAAAAGTTGCAAACATTTGATCGTCTTGGATAATCTAGATCACTTGGTTTCTCACTGGGAAGGATTCGACAGGTGGAGAGAAGACAAAGGTTAAAGATACAGAGGTTTGACACATAAAGCAAATCAAGTTCCTCATCTTATGCAGCTATTGGGGAGAAGATTCAATGCAGGTGCCTTGAGATTTTCGATTGAAGAAGCGGAGGGAGTGCAAGTTTATGAAAGTAATTGGCTATAAAGAGGGTGTAAATCATCAAAAAGGGGCATGGAGCATGTACAAAAAGTGATCTAAAACCTCATTTGAGAAAAACCCAAAAACCATTTTCAAAATTGAGAACTTTGATTTTTGGCGAATTGAGCTCCGTAGGTCTACAGCTCTGCAGATCTGTAGCTCCACAGGTCTGCAGCTCCGCATTTTCATATAGCTCTGTAATTCAGAGGTGCGCCGACAGTTGACTACCAGTTCCAAAAATATCACTTTTCATGTGTTCAAAATGCATTTTGATAGCAAGTTAACTCCGACACACATCAAGTGAAGGGCCAACTTCTATTTTTGGTGTCTCCATGCACTTCTATTTAACTGATGGCTCCCTCCTACTTTCTCTCTCATGCTTTCATTATTTTTGACATGTAAAGGGCTCATGTATCCAATTAACGAATAAAATATGGATGAAGTCCCTCTAAGCACCAGTTAGATTGATAGTTTGTTTTTATTGTTAAAAAACATTTTATTGCATCAAGATATCTCTCACTCTCAACACAAATTGAGGAGACGATTTCTTATAAATACCCCATTGTAAAATGTAACAAGGGTCGTCGTTTTTATGCAATAAAGTTATGCTTTTGGTGCTAGCATTCATAGTGTAGTTATTCTTGCCTGAATGTGTCATTGTTTTGTGGATTTATTCATAAGATTGTGATTGAGCCAAAGGTTTATTGCATTGTTTCTGGTTGTGTGATCTTTTAGTTCTAGTGTTTGCTATAGATATATGAATTTCGTTGACATAACGAGCTTGAGAAGAGATCACCCGATTGTGTCTACATAGCTTTTTGTCTCACATGAGCGCACTTTCTATGGCCTTGCGATTTGATGAAGAGTGAAACATCATTCGATTTGTTAAAGATTCTCACCGACGATTGCATCAATGGATTCTAGGAAGCGTTGCTCCTATTTTCATTGGTTTCCTACCGATTTCTTCGAAGGTTTAACTCGCAACATGTTGTGTTCTGTAGCTTATGTCCGTTTAGGAATTTCAATTTCAAGTTATTTGATTTCATGTTATTTGCTTATAGTTTCGTTATTTGCTTTGCTAACCCCCCTGTTAGAATAGGAACTCATAGTAGCTGCATTGTTAGAGTTGCATTCATTGAAAAATAGAAAATACAAAAAAATTGTTCTTTTGGTGTGATATTTTGAGATAGCAAACAGATTTTACTTGATTCCAAGGTAAAAGAGTTTTCGAAACTAGCAAAGGCCTCCTCATGAACATTCACATTTATCTTCTACTGAGCGGATTTTGGTACGTCACAAGAAAAACACTGAACCTTGGGGCGGATCCTTAAAAAGATTTGCTTTTCAAGGGAGGAATTACACTATGGATTCCTGCCGTTGACCTCATGCAAAATGAATGCCCACCAGTT
The DNA here is from genome assembly GCA_028749045.1 of Cupressus sempervirens. Lineage (NCBI taxonomy): Eukaryota > Viridiplantae > Streptophyta > Pinopsida > Cupressales > Cupressaceae > Cupressus > Cupressus sempervirens. The sequence goes on from CM053792.1 coordinate 849,406,072, forward strand.
ATAGAGAAAAGTACTTTAACACTTCCAAATTTTAATAAGGTGTTTGAAGTAGACTATAATGCTAGTGGCACTACAATAGGAGTTGTGTTGAGCTAAGAAGGTAGACATGTTGCTTATTTCAATGAGAAATTGAATGATGCCAAAATAAAGTATTATATTTATGATCAAGAATCTTATGCTATAGTTTAGACATTGAAGATGTGGAGACACTATCTTCTTCCTAAGGAGTTTTTTTGTATATCGATCATCAAGCTTTGTAGTATTTGAATACTCAAGGAAAATTGAATCAAAGGCATTTGAAATGGGTTGAATTTTTGTAGAGGTACATATTTGTTTTGAAACATAGGAGGGGGGAGTCTAACAAAGTTTTAGATGCTCTTAGTAGAAGACAAGTTTTGCTAACAGGAATGTAGATTGAGGTGGTTGGTTCAAGGAACCCAAGAATTTGTATCCAGGGGATCCTGATTTTGGGGAAGCTTGAAAATTTTGTATAGATCCTGTTACACTTGACACGATGAAGCCATTAGATTTTATAATCCAAGATGGCATATTGTTCAAAGTAAGTCAATTGTGCATTCCCAAAATTTCTATGAGGGATAATCTCATCAAGGAGAAGCATAGTGGAGGATTGGTTAGACACTTTAGAAGAGAAAAAACCATTTCTTTGGTTACTAAGAATTATTATTTTCCATAGTTGAAACAAGATGTGAAGAATTTTGTGTAGTGTTATAGAGTGTGTCAGATGGAAAAATGAGTGAAGAGAAATATAGGGTTATATCAACCATTACTTATACCTAAGAATCCATGGGAAGATGTTTGCATGGATTTCATTCTTCTTTTACCAAAGATACAATGAGTTTATGATTTGATATTTGTAGTGGTTGATAGATTTTTAAAAATGGCATATTTCATTCCCTTCAAGAACACAAGTGATATTGTTCATGTGGCAGAGTTATTTTTCAAAGAAGTGGTAAGACTACATTGTCTCCCAAAGTGCATAGTTTCTAATCGAGACACCAAGTTTGTTGGGTATTTCTGGCATACATTATGGAAGAAATTGAAGATGAATTTGAAGTTTTGTTCATCAAATCATCCATAGACAGATGGACAAACTAAATTTGTGAATCAGAATTTGGGGAATTTGTTGTGATGATTGGTTGGAGATAAACCAAAAGGTTGGAATTTAATTTTACCACTAGCAAGATTTACATACAATAATTATGTCAATAAGAGTATTGGTAAATCACCACTCTAGATTGTATATGAGACCAATCTCATAAATGCTTCTGAATTAAGGTAGTTGGATAAAGGAGAGATAAGTAGTGTTGAAGTAGAAGATTTTGTTAAACATTTAAAGAAGATCCATGAGGAGGTGAGGAAGCACATTACAAAGATGAATACACACTATAAGACTAAGGAAGATTTGAAAATTAGGTATAAGGAATTTTTTATTGGTGATGAAGTCGTGGTTTATTTGAAAGGGGAGAGATTTCCAGTGGGTACATATAATCAATTGAAAATAAAGAAGTTTGGACCATGCAAGATACTAAAAAGACATGACTGTGGAAATGCTTGTGAAGTCGAGTTGCCTATTGAAATGAATATTTCACCAGTGTTTAACATTTTAGATTTGATAGAATATTATGAGGAAGGTGATGGAGATGAAGTTGGATAAGCAATCTTGCATCACCAAAAATATTTCAATTTTTAGTTTTCTAGTTTTTGTGTTTTCAATAAGGGTTATTCCTATACAGAGTTTCTATTTGTGGGAGCTTACTAATCTTAGTAAGTTGGTATTATGTGCTCATATTGTTCAAATCTCATATGTAGAGGTTCACCTTAGACATATCAGCCTACCAGTTGAGTTTTATTGTCATATCATATGTATTGGTGTAGTTATTGTAGATTTTTGGTATACATTTTGGCTATCCAAACTTCAAGTCCAATGATGAAGGCCTAAATGGATCCAAAATGAGGTGAAACTACAATTAATGAATGCTTGCACTATTAATTGTCGTAGATTGCTAGTCAAGGATTCTGGAATGGGGTTATAATAGCCTATTCAGTCAATGGTTTTCTAGTTATGGTCTCTAGAAGTGGACCCTTCCAAAAATATAATTCGCAATTTTTCTTAAGTCAGTCTTATGTAATAAATTGTTATGAAATGATATAATATGAGGTTGGTCAGCCTCAAGGGTTAGGGCTTAATGCCTATAACTGTAATGCCCCACCCAAAGATCCTTGGAACAAGGATAAATAAAATCCAAATACATTTTATTTTTTAAACAAGCATAGATCCAAACAAAAACAACATACAATCGATCAAAAGATTGCAATGGAAGAGTTAACCAAGTAACCCAAACCTCCAATGATCTCCAAGTGTCACCACTTAGAAACTTGTTAAAAAACCAACTATGAGAGTTTAAGAAAACTAGAAACCCTATATTTTTGGTCTGTCAAGTCCTAGGAAGGTGTGCAATTCAATGAGTAGTCCAAAACACCCTAGCATGATTCTTCATGATAGATGGTACACTCCTCATCTTTTGCATGAGGAAGTACAAAGGGGCCAGACTCGTACAAGCAAGTTTCATATCTTGTGTGAGTAAATGCACTATCATGCAAGGGAAAGAACCCTTGCATGAGGAAACACTCCTCCACATGAGGAATCCTTCCTCCATGCAAGAGGACAAATAGTTATGCAAGGAAGTACCTGGCCATGCAAGCCAATACTTTCTCACATGAGAAACCACTAGGCTATACATGAGAGTGTGTACTCTTGCACGAGAAACTAGCTAGGCCTACACTAGAGAATAATTTCCTCATGTGAGGAAATGCATCTCTGAAATGAAATAAGATGACAACAAGAATAAAGTACTAAAATGGAAACATTGTAATAATAATTCCTCCACATCGAGGAGTACCAGAATCACATAAATTGAGGCTCAAACACTCAAAAACATGAAAATGCAATGACATATGCATAAAGGAGAATATATACATCTAACCATCTAATCCATAGCATTAGGTGTAATTGTGCAGAAAATTAACATTGCAGTAGACATACATGTGTATAAATAAACTATCTCAAAAAATTGAAATAAAATAAACCATATGGAAACCTACTCTAGAAGATACAGAGAACTATGTAAGCATCCAACTTTGGAACTGAATATGGAAGAAGGTCAACTCTGTATGTCATTCTCCAGCAATGGTCAAGGTAGCTATGCCTCCCAACCACATGGAACCTATAGGCCCCTTCCTACTGTGTTTTTTGAGATAGTGATTTGATGTCAAATATACACAATACTACCATCCATGACTAATACTCACACCAAACAATACAGAGGATTGAAACCAGGAACATGAGACAATGCAATACAACATGTCTTGGTTAGACACTCTATGGGTGTACTATGTAGGGACTCTAGTGGATAGTAGGTCACTTGGTACTCCCAAACTAAACATCCTATGAACCTTTCCCCTCAAGAGGCCAATGTGATATGACCCTAGATGAGTCAGTCAGACAATTGGCCCTCGACTAAACCAAAGAGAACATACCTTTGGGATAGTCATGCAAGTATGTACCATTTTCTTATCTTAGTTAATTACCCATGAATTTATTTAGTTATCACTTATTAAAAACTTCCTCATGTATACCTTTTTGGAATAGTCAGAGTATACAAGAGAATTCCCTCCACTTTTTTACCCTACATACCCATGCTCATTACACAATGAGTGCCCATAGGAAATGCAGTTTCCCAACCCAACCCCAATGAACATAGCTCAATTGACAAGCAACCAGGAACTGAGGTCTCACAAGAACCCTACAATTTCATGCTCATGTACTTGTGTGGGAAGAACACCAACTACACGATGATAATAAATGGAAAGGGCTAGATGAGATCAAGAAAGAACACCTAGTATCAAATTACTCAATCGAGCACATGGTTAGGAGTACAGATTCAACATGAATACCAATGCAATAAAATACATCTAGGGTTGGATAGATATCCCCATGGATAATCTAGATCCATGACCAACTATAGTGCCAAGAAAACTCAAGAAGGTAGGGAGGCACGCAAACTAAGGAAAAAACCAAAGATGCCCAAAAACCACAAAATAAAAACCCATTATGCCATTGGGAAAAAAGTCTCAAATATCAAATAAAATTTGGTTTCAGAGTCTATATGATAAAATGGCTAGCATAACAGCCTAAAAATGCAAAATCCCAAGTCCAAAAGGCTTCAAATGCTCGTACCCATCCAATCGGGTAGAGCTAGCATGCAAAAATAGAGGGGAACAATAGTTCTTAGCCTCCAAATAGTTCACTATCAGAAACAAACTCCAAGACAGAGTGAAAGCAATAAAACAAGAGAGCCCTACCTTGCAACCAAAAGGGATGAAACAGGAATGCAAGCGATAAAATAATTGCCCCATGGTCATCACCAAAAATCTTGGCAAATGAAGGTCTCCTCGAGTCACATCTAATGAGCTCAACCTCACGAGGATCCCACACCCATAGCTCCTAAAACAAATAAAATAGTAGGCCCTTCTAAGAGTATTTTGGAATTTTCTCTCCAAATTTCTATTTCACAAGTGAGAAGTGAGAATAATTCTCTTTTGGAGTATATATCCACTTTTAAAAGTGAAATATAAAATTAGGAAATTAACTAGCCCTCTAAAACAACCCTTTCTCAACCCAGGAAAAATAAGGTAATTCCAATTAAATGGAATTCAACTACACCAAAGCTGGGAGAATTAAAATAATTAAATCAAATATAAAATTCTCATAAACTATTAAATCATAGTATTCCTTAATAAATTTCATGACAAATGTGAACCTCTAAATGCACAGGCACACTCATGGGTCTAATCACATAATGCAAATGAAATCCAGATTTACTAAATCATCGAAGGGTTTAATTAAAAATTAAACAAGATATGTTGCCCATACAAGGATGACATTTTCTAGGTAAAAATAGTCAAATCACTAACTTCATGTCTCACTGTCAGGGATATAAATCATGCACACTAAACAACATGATGAATTGCAATTGCATATAATAATATAGCTGAAGCAATAAATGCATTAAATTATGTAAATGATCATTTATTTAATCACATCAAAATAATCTATCTACATCACTCACTGCACCATAAAACATCTCATAGAAAGAAAGAAGTAAATATATGTAGCATCAAATCATAGTATCTAGAATCTAATAAATCCATCATATAATCATAAACATACTATATGTCCAAATACAAAATAAATAGATATCATCATAAAGCATCATGTCACATCAATAAGCATCATCATGTAGATATGATCAAACTAAACATTAAAGCATCTAACATCTATGATACTAGCAATCAAAATATAGTATCTGATCATCAGATCATCTTGAATATCATCTAACATGAGTATCAAAGTATCTTTTGAATCCAAGATATAACAAGGTACAAAATTCAAACATGGGAGGCACTACATCCTCCCCCACTAGTCATAGGCTTACTCTTAGAATCCTACAAAAAGATAAGGGTACAAATCTCTCAACCATGTGGCAAAAGTCTCATCATTTGGGTCCCACTTGACCCTTACCTTCTCTATGTCTCGACCTCTTAGGATTAGCCTATGATGTCCTACACCTACAAGGCATCCCAATCAAGAACATGGGTCACATTGGGAATATATTAGCTCAAAATAGAAACATGGAAAATATCATGGATGCATGATAGGCTAGGTGGAAATGATTGTCGATAAGCAATAGGACCGATCCTCTCAAGGATCTCAAATGGTCCATCAAAATGTGGCACAAACTTAGAGCCTTTCCCATAATGGATGGGGCTCTTCCTTGGACACACTCTCAAAAACACCCTATCACCAACTGAAAAGTGATGATCCAACCAATGGGAATTTGCTTATTTCTTCTACCTATCCTAAGTAGTAACTAGATGCTCTGTAATACGAACAACCTATTACTCCATATCTTGAAGCATCTCTGGACCTAAAATCACTCGGTCCTTCAAATGATCTTAACTCAAAGGGGTGCAACATGGTCTACCATACAATGACTAAAAATGTGACATGTTAAGAGAACTAGGGTGCCCATTGTTATAGGAAAACTCAACAAGGTACAAATAGTCCTTCCACTTCACCTACCTATCTATCACATACATGTGAAGCATGTCCTCCAGAACCTGGTTCACTCTCTCTCTATCTAACCATTGGTCTCTGGGTGGTATGTAGAACTAAAATTGAGATGCACGCCTAAAGCATGCTGGAGAGATGTGCACAATGATGAAGTAAACATTAGATCTCTATCCAATATAATCCAATGAGGGATTACATGCAATTGAACAATGTTTGTTGGTCATTTTTACCTTCCCACCAAATTTTCAATATTTGAATTCAAACATAGTAATGTTCACATATTTGAAAATTCAAATAAAATGGGGGACAAAAATACCTTATTTTAAAACCTTAGGTTATATTTTAATTCCTAAGTGACTGCACACTTTAACATTTCCATGGGCCCGCAACTTCTCCATTGTTAGATCTTTTCATGATCTATGGTAATTGTTATGTCACTATGAAGAGATGCAAGGGAGTTATTTTATGCGACATAACGATGGCTCAACACGTTGATTTCAGTGGATACTTTCCTATCAGAGCAACCAAGAATTTGTCTAAACATATTGGCAATTTTTTGGTTTCTCATTACCTGAGGTGATGATTTTACAAGGTGCGGGCCAGTTCCTTCAGTGTATTTTACTTTCTGTCAGATCAAGGATCATCCATGGTTGTCACTTTTTCACCTTACCAAGTTGCAAGGTAGTTATTTCATGCGACATAGTGAGCACTTTCCACATGGATTCTAGGTCCTATTTCCCTTTGATGTAAAAGTATCCTAGGTGTAAGAGCAATTCGCATCACCCAAAAATATTTTTCATTTTAGTCTTTTCTATTTTAATAAGGACCAGTAGAAAGGGTGGTTACTATTTATGGGAACTTGCTATTTTTATTAAGTTTTTCATACGAGCTCATAATGTTCTTATTTTCTACATGAAGGTTCATTTTAGAGTTGTAAGCCTACCATTAAAAACTCATTGCTCCAACTTAAGTATCAGAGAAGTTATTGAAAATTTTTGGTGAAAAAATTTGTAGAAAAATCTTCAGGTTCTTTGTTGGAGGCCTTAGATTGCCTAGATGAGGTTTGAAAACTCAACAAAAGGGTGCTTACGCAGTTTTGTGCCTATAGATCATGACCTAGCATTTTTGAAAAGTAGTTATAATAGCCAATTGAAGCAATGGTTTGTGAGTTATGGCCTCTCAAAGTTGGGCTACCTAAAATATCTAAAATAATTGTCAAAGATGTATTTGGCCAACACTATATGTATTGTTAGGGTCTGTCATCCCTAGATATTAAGTTTGAGCATTGAGAACCTTCCTGAGTGGCATAAAATTACTTATTTAATAAAGTTCTATACATTGTCTAAGACATCTCTAGGTGGTAGTTTGTAGCTTAGTCTTGCAGATTACTGTAATCAAGGCATCCATGTGGGTTAGCATATTGTGTTTATGAAATTTGATATTTTGCATTTGTGACACAAATAAGAAGTCCATATTTTGCTCTTGCACTTGTTTTTGTTTCTTTGTTTCTATTATGATTTTATGGTTTTAAGGGGAGCACCCTTAATCACCCTTGGCGGGCCACAAAAGTAAAGACTTATCAAATAGGTTAGCATAGAGACAAGTTCTAATTGGTTTAGATTTTGGCATGGTTAGTGAATTGGTTGCATATTTCTAGGTCATTGGATGGAGGAAGGTCTACATCTCCTATTATGTCACTATAGGAAAATGATCAATCTTTAGCTATAGCGACATAGTGAGGATTTTCCACGTGTCCTATCAGGCTGAGTTTGGCAGGCTCAATTAGGTTGACATCGCGGTTAAAATTGACGATATTGTAAGCTGTCGCAATCAAGTTTTAAAGGGTGGCATAGTTAGCTGATGATGCAGTGAAACATGTGAAGACTCCATAAGGTGGCAAAAAGAAATAATATGGTTGGTCCACATAGAGGTTTCTGGTTGCTTGACCAAGTTGAGCTACTGACCTTGCTGATTTTATAAGCTAAGAACGAGGAAAGATAGAGTTTCTTGTGCAATCTGATCTTTTCAATCAATTTCAACCACTCTAGAGTTATTGTTGTGCAAGAAATAATGTAGATGCACTCTTTCCACTGCTTGATTCTCCATTTTGAGGGTTCTAGCATTGATTGGTGCCACTTTTTTCACTTTAGGCCTTCTTCCAAGTCAGGATTTCATGATTTTCATGCCTCTGCAAGTGTACCAAGTCAGATCTATTGTTTGGATCACCTTGGTTGTTCTCTAAGCATGTAATGACAATGTGTGTAGAGTAACTTTAGGGAGAAATGTCTCATTTATGCTTGAAATATAAAAGCAAGGTTGTAATTCTTTCTTAAGGTCGACTCTCCTCTGTTTTTGTAATATTGCTCCGCAAGTTCACTGTAAATCCCTTTGCCTCTGGACCTAATGCCATCCTACCTTATCTCCTTCAGCCATTGATGAATGTGCAAGATCTATTTTCCTTTCTTCAATGTTTTGTTACTATCTATAATTCACATGATTGTATCTCTTTTGACCTATGAAAAATATATAAGTGAATTCTCTTCTTCCTTATATTTTCCTTTTTGGTTGTGTAATTTGCATGTTATTGTTGGATTTAAACAAGTCTAAATTTTTATATCTTTGATGTCATAATAGTTCAAGTGTGCATGTATGGGTGTAGATTGGTTTTAACACTCTATTTTGGTGCATCACCCCTTAGGTTAGAGTAGGTAGATTTTCTTTCATGCATTCCTTTTCCCTTTTCCTCTCCAAGTATAGTTAGGTGCACCTTGATAGTAAAGGAAGTCAGCCTTCTCCAGAGACTCAACCTCATAGTTCAAGTCCCATAGCTTGGAGGTTGTTTAATGTTTCACAAGTTTGTTCTTAGGTAAAAGCTTTGGACAAGGGTGCAAATTTTTGTAACAACAGTTTTTGGCATGCCTAGTGGGAAAAAAATCTTTAGAAGATTTAAAAACCTATTGGTGTCAAGAAGAAGAAAATTTCATGATTACGGTGAAGAGATAGTGCATGCTTTAGTATTCAATCCTTCAAGAGGCTCATCCTTCAAGTACTTGGAGAATCCAAGCTTCAAATACATCGAGTTTCAGACCAAGGTTTCTGTGATTCATGCCCAAAGCTGAAACAACGGCATCTTTTAGAGGTAATTTCCAATACCAAGAGCTTTAATTTATCCTAGAAGAAGAAAGACTAGAGTATCTTTATCACCAGTTAGGAGTACAAAGGAAATACATACCCCTACAAGATCAATCTCCACTCCTCCTATTATGAGATCTCAACCTAGAAAGCCATCAGCTCATATTAATAGACCACTTGCTTATATGGATAGAGCTCATTCTTTTTCCACCTTTAATGGTGGAAGTCCTCTTTTATTGGCCCAAATAAATGACATACCAATAGTTGCACTTAAAAATATACCTGAATTTACTATTGAAACTTCTATCTCTTCCTTAGAACACATTCAAGAGCTCACCAATTTTTGTAATATACATGGTATCACAAAAGATGATGTGGTCGTTAGACTCCTAGCTTCATATTTAAAAGGGAAAGCCCTACAATGGTATAGTGGCTTATCACATGGTTCTATAATGGATTGAGATGGACTAGGAGTAGGACTATGTAAACATTTTGAGGACAAAAGTGACTACTTGTCACTCTTAGGATAGCTAACTACCATAAAAAGAGCCCCCCCATGAATGTATGACTCATTTCAACTATAGATTTTAGAAGACATGGGACATAATACCTACTTCAGTGAAGCCTAAACCTGGTAATTTCTTCTTGCATTACCTCAGAGCTTTTCATAGTGATATTGCCACTACAATCCAAACCATGGAGGAGATACCTTACCTAATGCTTAAGAAATAGCAATAAGGGTAGAAAACATATTGGTACAAGGAGTAAAGTTAGCTCCAAGGCCTCCCATGCCTTTCTTCCTTGGTATCCCAAATCACCAACCAACCATGCCCCCTATTCCCACAACTTCCACATCCCAACCCCTTTCTCTAGTCCCTCAAGCTTCCACATCTTCAAATGGAATTGATGTAGTCTATGACATTGAACATAGATAAAAGATTGCAAGATTAAGAGAAGAATTTGGAAGATAGCTTCTCTGTGATGTAAAAAGTGAGCAACAAGGTGGTGACTTTGGAGAGACAACAAGCTCAAGGTAACAAGGCTCCTCAATTGAAATATCAAACTCTAAAAAATGGTAGGCCTCCAAATCATAATTATGGGAACAATTCTTTTAATTAGACTATGCATAATAGTCATGCTTCTATCTCAAATGTAAATCAAAGTAGGGCCATAGTCCCTCAAAAAAATATGGCTCAAGATCAAGATTTGTGTCCCTCCTGCAACTACTCCTATGCCTATTGCATGTGTCAAAAGGTTGAATCCTATTTAGCTCTAACCACTCAAGAGCCTATAGTAGGATAGTCATATAGTGGGAGGCAATCTAAGGATGCCTCACATGTGCAAAGACAAGGTGATTTATCCTTCATGAATCATCGGGTGGAAGAACATTGCAATGTAAACTAAGACTCCATTGCTCACAATACTAGGATAAAAAGAAGAGATATTGAAGATGCTACCCCTCCTCCTCCTAATCAAGCCTTAACATTAAATGCAATTCCTCATGTACACGTAGTAAATGATCGATCAAATGCTCCTCAACAACAAAGACAAAATAATAGTAGAGGATATATGAATGACCCCCAAGTTATTCCAACTCAACCCCCTATACATACAACTCTCAAGGATTCCACAAAAGTACCTAATGCCTCATTCCATGTGGTAGAGAAAATGAAGAAGAAAAATGTGAATATTTCCATGTGGGATGTTGTTGCTACTATACCCATGTAGAAGAGAATGTTACAGGAAGAATTGATAAGTATTAATCAAAGGATCAACCAACTAGCATGGAAAGTGCCACAATCCTAGTACAACCATCAATGGAGGTAAAAACAAGTAAAAATGTTGTACCTCCTCCATTTTATGTTTCTCTAATTATAGGGTATAAACTACTCCACAATTGCATGATTGATTCAGGGGTTAGTAGTTCAGTGATGCCTAGGTGTGTTGTTGTTGCTTTAGAAATGAAATATGAGCCCATTGTTAAGGATGTATTACAGTTGGATGGTAGCACTGTCAAGACTATAGGGATTCTTAGGAATGTAGAAATGGCCCTACATGTATGCCTTGGTTAGACTGTAACTCAAGATATATCAGTTGCTAAGGTCAAGCCATAGTTTTCCATTTGTCTTTCAAGAGACTTCATTACCCAAATAGGTGGTTACATATATTCTTATTGGTCATATATGTTTTTTAGAACAAGATATGAAACCAAGGCTTCAATCATAGTAGAGCCTCTAGCCCTCCATCATATTGAGCCCTACACCCATAATCTCATCAATATGAATTACACTATCCTAGAGATGAATGATAATGACATAGTAAATGAGACTACCACTTCTCTAGTAGAGATACCTAATGTGCTCTTAGATGAATCAGCTAATGCATATCAATTTGATCCCATATCAGAAACCCTTGAGATAGGTCTTTGTACATACTATGTGTCAGCAAAGGATGTTCTTGTCCCTAGTCTTATGAAGACCAAAGAAGATATGAGTGGCCTATGGAATATGTATTTTGATGGATCAAAAAATAAGAATGGGTCAAAGGTTGGTGTAATGTTAATATCTCCTACACTAGTAAGGTACCACTTCTCCTTTAGGCTCCAATTTAGTTGTACCAATAATGTGGCCAAGTATGAATCCTTGATTCAAAGCCTTCTACTTGCTCAAAAAACAGGAAACCAAGCATTTAGTGTATATGGAGATAGCGAGTTGATACTTAATCCAATGAGAAATCAGAATGTCACTAAGAGCAGTTTTATCAAGTCTTATAAACATAGAGTATGGGATTTTCTTGAAGGTTTCAATCAATCTATTTAATATTCAAACCATACCTAGAAAAGAGAATAGACATGCTAATAGACTTGCAGCAGTGGGTGCATCTTATGATGCGGCAAAGAGCCTTGAAGCTAAAAAGAAGTAGTAGATTAAAGTGGTAGTTAGGCCTACTATTCCTAAAAATAACACCAATTGGCAAGTATTTGAATCTGATGCACAAATTGTAAGTTTCTTGCAGAATGAAGAAAAACTCTCAGAGAGAAACCAATCTAGGTTGCATGACCAGGATGGGGATTAGATCATCAACCTTAGTTCCAATAAGTTTCCTAAGGGTCTCATTACCTTAGAAGGTATCTTCAATCCTGATGACCAAGCAAGAAATAAAGGTATGAACCTATTTGTTGATAAAGATGATTATACACTAGTTGTGGTTGCCAATGGAAAGACCTTAAACATGGGAAAGGTATGTTTTGAAACTAAGCAAGAGAATTTTGTTCATCTATATCAAGAATTTAATGATGTATTTACTTGGACATATGATGATTTAAAGGATTTTGACCCAAGTTCATTTCAACATACCATAGATTTAATTGATAATGCCAAACTAGTAAGGAAAAAATATAGGCTAGTGAATCCTAAGATTGAACCATTAATGAGAAAAGGACTATCCAAGCTAATTGAGGCTAATATAAATTTCCCTATCAAGCACTCACCATGGGTAGGAAACCATGTCCCTATTAGGAAGAAGAATGGGGAAATTAGATTATGTGTGGACTTTAGATATCTTAACCAAGGTTCCCTCAAAGATCATCATCCTCTCCCTTCCATGGATAAATTTTTATCTAAGGTTAGAAGTTCATAAAGGTTCTCATTTCTTGATGGATTCGCTGGTTACAATCAAGTGTTGGTCAAAGAGGCCAACAGATAGAAGACTGCATTCACAATGAAATGGGGCACCTATGCTTATAGTAAAATTCCTTTTGGGCTAACAAATGTATGTGCCACATTTCAAAAGGAAACAGAGATGACCTTCAAAAAAATGATTGAAAGGTTTGTTTTGGTCTACCTTGATGACATTGTAGTGTATTCAAAGAATATAACAGATCATTTTAGTCATCTTAGACAAGTATTCATAAGATGTAGAGAGTATGGAGTATCTTTGTATCCAAGAAAGTGTTTCTTTGCCACTAATCAAGGGAAATTATTAGGACACATTGCATCTAAGGATGGTCTTGCCATTGATCCTGAAAGAACAAAGGAAATACTTGCTCTTCCCATTCCTAGTCACAAGAAAGGTTTGCAAAGTTGTCTTATTAGAATAAATTTTGTGAGGATGTTTATCCCTAATTTAGCTACCATGGTGAAACCTCTCACAACTATGCTTAAGAAAAACATGGTCTTTTCATGGACCAAGGAATGGAAGGTAAGTTTTGAAGAGATCAAAGCAGCCATAGCCTCAGCCCCTACTCTCATCAATCAAAATTTTGAGAAGGATTTCATTCTTTCTACCTTAGGAGGTGAGTCAAGAATTTTTGTTGTCTTGACTCAAGAAAATGATAAGAATGAGGAGAAACCTATTTCCTTCTTTAGTGAAGGGCTTAAGGAATATGAAGACAAATATAGTTATGTAGAGAAGCAAGCCCTTGCAATCATAAGATCTTTTAAGAAATTCAAACACCTTTTGTCACACAATAAGATCCATTTGTTAGTACCCCATGCTAGTTTGAAGGACTTTCTTTCAAGTAAAGATATTGGTGAGAAGAGAGCTAGATGGATCACTAAGGTAATGGAGTATGATGTGGACATTTAGATTACCAAGTTCGTAAGGGGAAAGGGATTGTGCAAATAGATGATCTCATCTTAAGAATCAAATGAGGAAGTCACTATGGTATTGACAGAACAAAAAGAAACAAGAAATGATAATCCAAGGAATTGGATGGATGACATGATGACCTTCTTTTTAGGAAATGAATATCCTCAAGTATTGGATAGAACTAAAAGGAGATAGTATAGGGTGCAGTTAATTCCTTATGCCATAGTTAATGGTATCCTTTTTAGGAGGGATTTCAATGGAGCCCTATTGAGATGCATTGATACTGACAAAGCTAAAAGAATGATCAAAGAGCTTCATTATGGTCCTGACAGTTGTCACTTTTTAGCAAGGACAATTGCAAGAAAGACTATGAGAGCTAGTTACTACTAGCCATCCTTGTTCCATGATTGTCATAAGTATGTGAGGAAGTGTGAAAAATGTGCCTTCTTCTCTAGTAAGAAAATACTTGCAGCTCTTCCTCTTCACCCCATTAAGGAAGATCAATTGTTTGCTCAATGGGGATTAGATTTCATATGCCCCATCAATCCTCCTTCCAACTCTAGTCATAAATGGATCCTAGCAGCTATAGATTACTTCACCAAATGAACAAAAGCAATTGCATTAAAGGATACCATAGAATCTTTAGTCACTAAATTCCTTGATGGAATTGTTACCAAATTTCGTGCCCCTTCAACCATTATTTTAGATAATGAAAAACCTTTTGTAGGAGCTCAAGTTTGTGCGTGGGTAGTTGATCATAATATCTACTTGAACATATCCTCAAACTACTATCTGTAGGACAATGGATTAGATGAATCATTAACAAAAACCTAATCAATATTATGAAAAGGACTATAGAGGATAACCAGAGGTGTTGGCATCAAAAGTTGAGGACAATACTATGGGCTAATAAAATAACACCTAAGAGGGAAATAGGAAATTCACCCTTTATGTTGGCATATGATATGGAAGCAAGGCTTCCAATTTCATTAGAATTCCCATCTCTAGAACTAGCTCATTAGTTGGAGCTAAGGGAAAGTGATGCCATGATAGTAAGAATGGTAGAGCTGATGGAGCTAGAAGAGAAAAGGAACTAGGCCATGCAAACCCTAGAGGCACATCAACAATAGATGAAAAAGAGCTTTGATAAGAGGGCTAAGGTCAAAATCTTTGGAGAGGGTGACCTTGTGCTCAAATGGGATACAAATAGGGAAAATCCAGGGAGGCACTCAAAATTTGATGTACTATGGAGTAGTCCCTATGTGGTTATCAGTTGCAAACAAGCCAATACTTTTCAATTAAGGAGGTTGCCTATTCTAGTTAATGGAATATATCTTAAGTCTTGCTTCTAATAAAAAATGAGTATTTCATGTATATAGTTAGGTTATATTCCTTCTTATGGTTTCCTACTTTCCAAGAAGTGCACAAGCACATGTGTTTTTTGTAGAGGTTACAGAGGATTTTGGTTCTTGGTTTCAGTTATAGAGCAATATTTTTGAGGTTCTTGGGCATGTTTTCTATAATGTTAAGGTTTTTCTAGGTAGATCTTCATGATTTCTATGACTTTTTTTTCCAATGGATGCACAGGCTACTGGTCTATGTATAGTTGGCTTGCATCCCCCCTGAGTCGCTAGATTTGTTGGTCATTTTTGCCTTCCAAAATTTCCATATTTGAATCCAAACATAGTAAAGTTCACATATTTGAAAATTCAAATAAAATGGGGGACAAAAATACCTTACACTAAAACCTTAGGTTATATTTTAATTCCTAAGTGACTGTGCACTTTAATATATTTGCAGGCTTGCAACTTCCCCATCGTCAAATCTTTTCATGATCTACGGTCATTGTTATGTCATTGTGTAGAGATGCAAGGGAGTTATTTTATGCATCATAGGGATGGCTCAACACATGGATTTTGGTGGACCCTTCCTTGTTAGAGCAGCCGAGCAGTTGTCAAAACATGTTGGCAGTTTGTTTATTTCTCATTGACTAAGGTGATGACTGTGCAAGGTGTGGGCCAATTCCTTCAGTGCATTTTACTCACTGTCAGATCAAGGATCATCCATGGCTTTTTCTTTGTTGCCTTAAAAAGTTTCAAGATGTAGCAAGCAATTTCTACATGGATTGTGGGTCATGTTTCCCTTGGCGAGCTGCAAAAGCGAAGATTTATCAGACAGGTTGGCATATGAATGAGTTCTAATTAGTTTGGATTCTGGCATGGTCAATGAATTGGTTTCATTTTTCTAGGTCATTAGATGGAGGAAGATCAACATCTCTTGTTATGTCTCTATGGGAAAATGATCAATCTTTAGCTATAGTTACATAGAGAAGATTTGCCAGGTGTCCCAGCGGGCCCAGTTTGGCAGGCATCGTTAGGTTGACATCAAGGTTTAAATTGATAATATTGTAAGCCATCATGGTCAATTTTTAAAGGCTGGCACAGTTAGTTAATGATGTGGTCAAATGTGCAAAGACTCCACGAGGTGGAAAAAAGAAATAATATGGTTGGTCCATGTAGAGGTTTCTGGTTGCTTGACCGAGTTGACCTACTAACCTTGCTAATTTCATAAGCCAAAAATGAGGAAAGATAGGGTTTCTTACACAATCTAATATTTTCAATCAATTTCAACCACTCCAAATTTATAGTTGTGCTAGAAATGATGCAAAGACACTCTTTCCATTTCCTGATTTTCCATTTTGAGGATTCTAACATTTATTGGCAATGCTTTTTTCACTTCAGGGTTTCTTCCAAGTCATGGTTTCATGATTTTCATGCCTCTGCAAGTGTACCAAATTGGATCTATTATTTGAATCAACTTGATTGTTCTCTAAGCACTCAATGGTAGTGGTTGTAGAGTAACTTTAGGGAGAAATATCTCAGTTATGCTTGAACTATAAAATCAAGGTTTTAATTCTTTCTTAAGGTCGACTCTTCTCTATTTCTTTGATATTGCTCTGCAAGTTCACTATAAATCCCTTTGCCTCTAGACCTAATGACATCCTACCTTATTTGCTTCAGCCATTGATGACTATACAAGATCTATTTGCCTTTCTTCAATGTTTTGTGGCTATCTATAATTTGCATGATTACATCTCTTTTAACCTCTGAATAATATATAAGTAAATTCTCTTCTTCCTTATATTGTCCATTTTGGTTATCTAATCTACATATGATTGTTGAATTTAAACAAGTTTGAATTTGTGTATCTTTGATGTCATAATAGTTCAAGTGTGCATGTATGGATAGAGATTGGTTTGAACACACTATTTTGGTGCATCACCCATTAGGTTAGAGTAGGCAGATTTTCTTTCATGCATTCCTTCTCCCTATTCCTCTCCAAGTGTAGTTAGGTGCACCCTATTAGTAAAGGAAGTTGGTCTTCTCTAAAGACTCAACCTCACAGTTCAAGTCCTATAGCTTGGAGTTTGTTTACATGTTTCACAAGGCTGTCCTTAGGTAAAAAATTTGGACAAGGGTGTAAAATATCGTGACAATAATGTCCTCCAAGAAAACACACACTATAGAACTATCATCGGCACATAAATATACCCCAAGTATCACAATAGTCCATCGAACTCTAGGGAATATCCTAAAAAACTCCCCTCAAGGGTGCATCCAGATTCTATCTCCAACCTCACCTCCTAATACCATGCTTTAGTAGGGAATACCTCTAAGATACAACCCAGCAAATCCACTACCAATGAAAAAACTAATGTCTTATGTGATCTCCTACACAAGGAATCTGTGCCAACATTCTCTTTCCCTTTGATGTAGTGGACATCAAAATCATATTCACACAAAAAATCCATCTAGTGACATCATGTATTCAGGTTTCATTGATTAAAGATATACTAGAAGCTACAATGATTTCTATGTAGCTCAAACATATGCCCCAAAAGAAAATATCTCTAGTGCACAAGTACATGCACAGCTTTTACAAGCCCCAAATCATGAGTAGGGTGATTGAGTTTTCTAGGCTCATATTCAATCACATGACCATCATACATCAACACTACACCTACACCCTACAATAGCACATATGTCCAAGCCATAAAGTCACCTATTGGATTAGGCATAGAAATGACTAACACATTGGTCAATTTCTCCTTTAGAGCCCCAAATGCTAACTCACATGGGTTTGACAAAACATACTTCCTCTCTTTTTGTTGAAGAGAAGTCATAGGATGAGTCACTCATGAGAAGTCCCTCATGAATCGATAGTAGTAACTGTAGACACCTAAATTTGATTACACTATTTTAGTAATCCTATTTAGTTATCTAAAAAGGGCATTATTAATTAAATTTCAATTTAATTAATCCTTTGTCATCCCCTAGTTGATTAATTTAATTAATCATCTATAGTCCTAATTGATAAATCAAATAATCTATTATTTATCAATTAAATCCTATTCTTCTATCTAATTCCAAAAATCCCCATTTATTAAATAAATCTATTTGATAAATGAAATCCTCAAATCCAAAAACCCCTAACCTATCTCTAATCCTCCATTTAGCCTAATCCACCCCATCCACCCATACTAACCAAGCTTAGCCACTAACTCACCCACCCTCATTAATGCCATCCACTTGCACATCTCTAACATCCCTAATCTAATCCTGAACCCAAGCCTAATCCACCCCCTAATGTTGTCACATTCCTTAAACAAGTTTAAGACTTTCCTAATCCAAACCAAAGTCTCCCCTCAAAAAACCCAACCACTAAGTCATTAGTGCTCTTACAAAACATAAAGACTCTTACAAGCCCACTCATGACTCTTACACCCATCTTCCACACTCTTCCCTCTTCCACACTCATTCCTTTTACATCCCTCTTACATACTCAACCCCACTCATCATGCCTTTAACCAACCCTTTACCCTACCCTCTCACACTCATCCTCCTTGTGACAAGTGTCACCTTCCCATTGGTGCTAAACAAGCACAATCCATGTGCTCTCCTTTGAGTGCATCCTAGCCCTCCTTAAGCCTTCATCCATCCTTGCATCTAAGCCCTCCATCCCTCTACCCCTTAGCCTATAAATTGAATCCCATCCCAAGCCATTTCATCAACAATCTTTGAGCTAAAGTTACCATGCTATTTTGAGAACCAAAGCCATCAACCATACCCTTATAATGCCAAATTGAGAGCTCACAATGCTACCAATTTTCCATTACCCATCTCTATTGAAGCAGCTTTTGAGCATCTTGAGCATACATCCACAGCAAAAGGACACATCTACAGAATCAAGAAAGCATGGAGTGCTTTTTCTTGTGAGGTTTGCACTTCTTGTTTTCTTCCTTTGTCTAAGCATATATGTGAATTTAGTTTTCGGTTTGTGAATGTTTACTTTATTTGTTAATGTTCTTTGCATACTGATTCTGGTTCTACAGTAACCTACCAATCCCATGAAACTATGAACCTCTGAAACATTAATGGGCACTAGCCAATCCATGATAGCTTAGATCTTCTCTAGATCCATTGTAATACCATCACCTATGATGATATAACCCAAATAATTTATCTTGAACTAGAAGAATCCTAATTTACCCAAGTTTCCATACAACTGATGGTCTCGTAAGCACTGCAACACCTAGTGTAAATGGAGCTCATGCTCTCCAACAGTCTTGGAATAGATTAATATGTCATCTAAGAAAATGAGGACACACTAATTGAGGTATGTAAAAATTATTCCATTCATCAAAATCATAACCACCACTAGTGCATTGGTTAACCCAAAGGGTACAACCATAAACTCATAATGCTCATAGCATTTATGAAAAGTCATCCAATGAATGTCAGCCTCATGAATCCAAAGATGGTGGTATCTCAACTTAAGATAAATCTTCAAGAACATTCTTTCTCCTTTCATCTAATCAAAAAATTATTCAATCCTTCTCAAGGGGTACCAGTTCTTCACCATCACCTTATTCATTTGTCGATAATCAATACATAAATGTAATGACCCATCTTTCATCTTCACAAAGATGGCTGGTGTACTTCATGGGGATACACTATGAAGAATAATGCCCTTGGCCAATAATTCCTCCAACTAAAATCTAAGATCACTCAACTCTTAATTATTCATATGGTAAGGAGCTCATGAAATAGGCTCCACTTCTGGGATGAGATCAATGTGAAAATCAATATCGTACTCTAGCAACATTCCTAGTATCTCATTAGGGAATACATCTACATACTCATGAAGGAGCGGGTGATCATCTAGTGTCAACTAATGACCCTCAACCTCCTCAAGCTCACTTATAGTAATTGCAAACATCTAACATGTAAGATTTTCCATGGTGGGATCCCTCTTCCTGGTCACGGTCTTATCAATTTTTCTCAACTCGAGGTCCCAAACAAGCTATAAGATCATGTAACAAAGGCATAAATGCCTCAATGAAAACCTAATTATTATTACCCTATCCTCCCCCTCCATCCTAACATTCCTCCTCATTATTTTCTTCTTCATCATTCTATAGGTTATTCCTCCAATTACTAGGTCTCTGTGCAGGAGGCATCTCTAAGGGAGTAACAAGATAAGAGTCAGAGTCATACACAATGAACATAAGTATCATAATAGAAGCCAAAATAATATACTACCATATGTAACCAAAAAAATATCATAGTGGGAGCATAACATAGATATCCCAATGTTACAACATGAGCTCTAATACCATATGTAATGCCCCACCCAAAGATCCTTGGAACAAGGATAAATAAAAGCCAAATACATTTTTTTTAACAAGCATGGATCCAATCAACATCAGTATTCAACCAATCAAAAGATTACACTAGAAGACTTAGCCAAGAAACCCAAACCTCCAAAGATCTATAAGTATCACTACTTAGCAACATGTTCAAAAAAAAACTATGAGAGTTTAAGAAAGCTAGAAATCCTTAATTTTTTATCTTTAAAGACCTAGGAAGGTGCGTAATCCAATGGGGATTCCAAAGCACCCTAGCACACTTCCTGATGATAGAAGAAAACATTCCTTATCTTTCATGTGAGGTAGCACAAAGGGGCTAGACTTTCACAAGGAATCACTTTCTCGCATGAGCAAGTTCCATGACCCATGTGAGTAAATGCACCACTGCACAAGGGAACAAACCCTCATATGAGGAAGCACTCCTCCACACAAGGAATCCATCCTTAGCACGAGTCAACACATAGTTTCACAAGGAAGTACCTAGCCACGCAAGCCAGTACTATCTTGTGTGAAAAACCACTAGGCTACACAAAAGAGTTCGTACTCTCATGCAAGCAACTATCTAGGCACATACGGGATAATTCTTTCCTCGTGCAAGGAAATACATCTCTGACACAAAATAAGATGACAACAAGCATAAAGTGCTAAAATGCAAACATGGTAAGAATAATTCCTCCACATCTGAGAGTACCAAAAACACAAAAGTCAAGGCTCAGACACTTGAAAACATGAAAATACAATGATGTATACATAGAGGAGAATATAAACGTTTAACCATCTAATCCATAGCATCAAGTGTAATCATGCAGCAAAGTAACATCGTAGTAGGCATAGATGTGCATAAATTAACTATCTCAAGAAACTAAAATAACATAAACCACATGGAAATATACTCCAAAAGATAAAAAGAACCATTTAATCATCCAGCTCCAAAACTAAACATGGAGGAAGGCCAATTTTGTACGTTAGTCCCTAGCAATGGTCAAGGTAGCTATGCCTCCCAACCATATGGAACCCATAGGCCTACTCCCACCATACTAATGGAGATAGTGATCCATCCTTAAACACATACAATATAGTCATCCATGGTTAACACTCACACCAAAGAGTACAAAGGACTAAAACCAAGATCATGCGACAATGCAATACAATAGGTCCTGGTCAAACACTCTATGCATGTACTATGTAGGGACTCTAGTGGAGAGTAAATCGCTTGGGACTCCCAAGATAAATATTGTATGGAACCTTTCCCCTTGGGAGGCCAATGTGATGTGTCCTCAAATGAGTTGTGTGAACAATTGGCCCTCGGCTAAACTGACGAGCACATACCTTAGGGATAGCCATGTAGGTATGTAACATTTTCGTATCTTATTTAATTACCCATGAATTTATTTAGTTATCACTTTCTAGAAACTTTCTCACATATACACCTTGTCAAAATAGTCGAGGTATATGAGAGAAGACCCTCCACTTGTCTACTCTACATACCCATGCTCATCACATGATGAGTGCCCATAGGCAATGTAGTTTTCCATCCCAAGCCCAATAGACATAATTGAACCAAAAAGAAACTAAGAGCTTAGGTCTCGCTAGAACCTGACAAGTGCATGCTTATGTGCTCATGTGTGGGCACACCAACTACATGATGATCATAAATGGCAAGGGTTGGATGAAAACAAGAAAGAACACCAAGTATCAAATCAATCAATCGAGCACATGTTCTAGATTACAAATTTGGCACAAATCCCAATTCAATAAAATAAATCTAGGGTCAAATAGATATCCCCATAGATAATCTGGACCCATGACCAACTACAATGCCAAGAAAACCAGAGAAGGTCAAGTTGCACACAAACTCAGGGGAAAACCAAAAATGCCCAAAAACCATAAAATTAAAACCCATTATGTCATTAGGTACAAAAGTTTGAAATATCAAATAAAATTTGGTTTTAGATTTCGTATATAAAAATGGCCAACATAACGGCCTAAAACCCCAAAAACCCAAGTCCAAAAAGCTTAAAACACTTATACCCATCCAACCAGGTAGAGCTAGCGTACAAAAATGGAAGGAAACACTAGCTCTTAGTCTCCAAATAGTTCACTACTAGAAATAGACTCCAAAATAGAGTGAAAGTAGTAAAATGGGAGAGCCCTATGTTGCAACCAAAAGGGTTGAAACAAGAATGCACATGATAAAATAACTGCCCCATAGTCACCATCAAAAATCTCAACAAACGAAGGTCTCCCTGAGCCAGATCCAACAAGGTCAACCTCGCGACAATCCCATGCTTGTAGCTCCTACATCAAATAAAACAATAAATCCTTCTAAGAGGATTTTAGAATTTTCTCTCCAAATTTCTATTCTACAAGTGAGAAGTGAGGGAATAATTCCCTTTTGGAGTATATATCCACTTTTAAAAGTGAAATATAAAACCAATAAATTAACTGGCCCTCTAAAACAACCCTTTCTCAACCTAGACAAAATTGGGTAATTCTAATTAAATGGAATTTAACTACTTTAAAGCTGCTAGAAATTAAAATAACTAAATCAAATGTAAAATTCCCATAAACTATTAAACCACATTATTCCTTAATAAATTTTGTGGCAAATGCAAGCTTCCAAATGCATAGACATGTTCATGGGTCTAATTGTACACTCGAAAGTGTCCCACTCTAAACCCTTCTATCAAAACAATTCCATGAGTTTGGAATGCTTGGATGCTGGCTTAGAGCTCCCTATCCACAGAGTGCAAGAGAGTATATTTCAAGAATAAAAAGGCTCTCAGATGAGCCTTAGAGATACTCTTCTTGCTAGTAAACCATGCAATGGGAGGTTCCAAAGACAAGATGCAAGAATGCAAATGTCCCAAGGAGTTCCTCAAGGATGCAATGCAAATGAAGATTAAGCTAGAATGAGAATGTCAAATGCAGCTATGCTAAAATATGAATGAGAGTGTTACAATCCAAATATTAAGCTATGTGAGATATTATTGCAAAATAGAAGCTAAACTAACATGCAACATGAATCTAAGCTAAAATGCCATGGATGAGAGAATGTAGACAAGGAAGAGAAGTTCTCCACAAAGCTCCAAAGAAAACCTGTTAAAAAACCTGCAGCATAACAATGTTCAAAAGATGGATGGATTGAGGGGGAAAGCTCTCTCCCTTTTAAAGATGTATGGATGGTAGAGATCAAGATGAAGATGGTGGATGATCAATGGTGGAATTTGAAAAGAGGAGTGATCCATGTGCACACACAAATCAACCAATAGAATATAAGTTGACTTGTCATATAAGACAAAAGTCACAAAGCCTTTTCTTTTAATTGCAAAATAGAAAAAAGACTTTATGTGTACACTTTAAGTGGGTTAGAAGAATGGGGTCTTTTATTTAATTAAAAGGGGACATGTTCTTTTAATCAAATAATGAACTTAGGATAGCATAGTCAAACTATAGGTTATAATCAAATAAATTGATTATTAGCAATTTGGCTTAGGTAAGTGATTAAATTAATTTAGCCAAAATGTTGAAAAGGGGGCTAATAGTCTAGATGACCATTTTTAGGTGATTACATTTGCCCCTCTTTGACTAATGCGTGATCGATCTGGGAACACATTATGTCAAAGAAAATCGAAGCCAAGTAGGCGATGATAGATATAGATGTCTAATTTCAAAGAGTGAAATGCAGAAATAGATAGCAAGTCCTAAATGCACAGCTTGATAGCAGTAGTACTGAACACTAGGAAGAGATGATGTTAGAATTCAAGAAGAATACTAACACTTAGAAAAGCAGATAGAGTGAGAGCAAGTGAGAAGATCAAACAAATGCTCCTAAGCAGTGATAGAGTATTTATGCCCCCTCGGGATCGAAATTGAAATGAGGTAAGGGGATGCAAAAACTGGCTAGAAATGAGAAAATTAGAATATAGCAATGTCCAAGATGACAGATAGATGATTAGAACCCAAGAATGACTATATAAAAAAATTGATAAAATGCCCCAGTTTGACTAGAGTTGACCTTGAAGGATATAGCATAAAAATAAGGTCAAAATGAGTAGAAAGGTGATTTTAGACATGAAATAGTGAATTTAAGTAGATATGAAGTATAGAAATGATGAAGACATGAAGAAATGAAGATGCCCGAGTGATGATTCAGAGATTAGACCTCAAAAGGTCAACTAACTGCTCAGAAGAAAGTAGAATTTTAAAAGACAATTTTGACCATCAAGATTAACTCGAATTTGGATTTTGATCCCGAAAATGAATCTAGGACGTCAAAATTATTTAAGAGGTCAAAACTTTATATAATGTGATGATAAGATAGAAAAGAGATGAAGCGAAAGATTAAGAAGGTGAAAAGACATGAACAAGAAGAAAGTAAAGAAATATATGAAAGGAGTTAGCTGATATGTCCACAAAAAGATGAAGAAAGAGCTCTCCCCATATGCAAGAATGCAAGAATAATCTAGAAAATGAACCTAAAATGAAAGCTAATATGCAATGTGGTTTACCAACAAGAAGCGCATAACATTTAGACTCTTAATTTCATCATTGAGCATTTATTAGGGACATCATGAGATCATACAACCATCACTAGTATAACTATGAGGATATGAATATGATCGATATTAGATAGGTATGTGGAAATCCAATCTAAGCATCAGAGACATGTAAGTCAAGATAACTACACGATTAGATTCCCTAAGTTTAATTTAGCAAGATTACACCTGTATCAAGGCATAAGCGCCAGGATAAACCCTGAGTGCGATCTTGCAAAACAATTAAGGATGATACATTTATAAGTCAAAGTGTTGAATAGGACAAGCATGAATGCTTACAACACTATAGACAAACAAAAGTATACCCACAAGCAGAAATCAAGAAAATATGTCCCATGCCCCCAGTCTTCTAGTCAATGACATCCTTGAAAGACTATTAGGGAGGGAACACCTGGCAAAGAAATCATCATAGACAGCACACAAAGTAGATAAAGATCAGCATAGCTCAGTCGTTTAGGTGTTAAAGTGCATGTGTGTAAGTCACTTGGC
The DNA here is from genome assembly GCA_028749045.1 of Cupressus sempervirens. NCBI lineage: Eukaryota > Viridiplantae > Streptophyta > Pinopsida > Cupressales > Cupressaceae > Cupressus > Cupressus sempervirens. Next base: position 849,431,705 of record CM053792.1, read on the forward strand.
CATTTCTTCCAGACTTGATTCTGATAGTGAGAAATATCACGACATCAGAGACCGTAGGTAAACTATCTGTAAAGTGTTGAAAAACACTTGATGTCAAAGTGGGGGAAGTGTTGAGAAACACTATTTTGTGAGTTGTCAAAGAAACCCTAATGCACAAGAATACCTCAATAGGCTAAGTAGCTATGCCCCCAAGATGAGGACAAGAAACAATTCCAAGCCAGGAAATGTGTAGCGAAGTGGATGATTGAGACTAATAGACATAGGTGCGAGGGTTTCAAGTAGTGCCTGTTTCCAGGTTTTCACCACTTTGGCAGATTTTTTTTCAGGACTTTTTTCAAATTTTTTTTTTTTTGGGTGATACATCAAAGTGAGGTTTTCACTAAGATGATCATTTTTTCAGGACATTTTCTGATTTTTAAGATTTTTTCAGCATCATATATGATTTTTTGGATTTTTTTAGAAGGTTTTAGATATCACTAGTTCTCAAGCAAGATCACATCATTTTCTCCCAATGTCTAGCAAGGTATAGGACATGATGGAGCAACAAGCCAGTGGATAAGAAAAGATGGATTAAAAAAGAGTATGAAGCAAGTGAAAGTGATCCTCAAGGACTGACTCCTCAAGAGTACCCAAGCTAGGGAAAGAGGTGAAATAGTCATATGAAGCATATTTTGGATAAGCAATGGAAGTAATGAGAAAGATAGCATGTAGGATAAGCAATGAAGCCAACAAGTGAGATAGCATGAAGTGTGTAGTCCAAAAGAGTAGCCATGTCAAGAGACCTATGAGAACCATGTTTCATTTTTTATGATCAAGACCAAGGGGTCAACTAGATAGGATAGCAATGGGATAGAGCAATAAAAATAAAGCTCAAGATGTGAAGAATATGAGAGAATGAGAAGGATGGGGTGAGCGATAGATAAGATAGCCAATACACAAGGATAGCTCAACATTGTCAAGATCAAAGAGAGAAGAGGGAATAGATGGATGATGGAAGAACTACACATGATGCCTGTTTGCCAGGTTTTCATCATGGTACTTATCCAAGGTGTCACAAGAAGTATTTTTCACCATAGGATGGATTTATTTCTCTTTAATTTTGCTACCAAGGTGCCACAAGAAGTGGTTTTCACCAAGGCACATTTTCATTTTTTTTTTTTTTCATTTTTTTTTGAATTTTTAGAAAGAGCTCAAGCTATTTGAATGTTGATAATGCTCCTATAGAAAAGATAAGTCATGATAAGCCAAGACCATAGAAAGGTATGCTCAAAGATGTTGATAGGGTGATGAAAGAGAAATGGTAGTAGTAAGAGTATATGGAGGATAATAGTTCATGTATAGAAATTAAGTGTAAGCTTTAGAGGATTTCATGAGGGTAGTTGAAATATTGGACAAGATCAACGTTGACACACACCTTGAAGGGTATTGGAATGATGGAGGAATCATGGATGAAATAGCTTGAGATTTAGATGTATGAGGTGGTAGAAAAGATTTGGAAAAAAATGGAGTGGAAAGCTTTGGAATATTTTTAGAAAGATTTTTGGAAGAAGATGGAATGGAAGCCTTTGGAAGCTTGAATGTCAAATTTGAACTATTTTCAATATTCAAGTCTTCTAAAAGAGACTTGGGAATCCATATAGCTTTAGATTTTCCTTTGGATACTTCAAAACACATTTCTTCAATAATGGATTTAGGAACCCATATTTTCTTTGATTTAGCTTTTTTAATAGTGGACCTTTGCGGTCTCTTTTGTGCATTCTCCTTCTTAGCATTCACATGTCGATTAGATGGGACATAGTGATCTTTCTTTTTCAATGGATTCTTATGTTTATTCTCACTTCTAGAGGACTTGGGATTTGTGGATGAATAAAGATGATATGACTGGTTTAGATGTATAGATGGGTGAAAAGTCATCAAGGATGAGTGTCTTTGTTGATCTTGAGGTATGATGGGAGAGCTAGAAGTGGAAAGTGTAGGAGATGAAGGAACGTAAGGCCCCAATATGGATGGAAGGTTTGAAGGCTTTAGCTTAGATGGATAAGGACCAAGGATAGATTTAGAAGGTGCAGAGGGATAGTGGGAAGGGATATCAACATCTTTAGAGTGAGCAACATGGTCAAAGCCATCAATAGACTCATGAGTACCTTTGATAGGAACACCATTTTTAATAGAAGCACTTGAAGCTTGAGCACAATTTTGAAGTGGATGTGGAGAAGTAGAACATGAGGGGATGCTTTGATCTTGACAAGTAGCTTTGGATAGCATATGAAGAGAAATTTTCTCATAATTTTTAGTAAGCTCAAGGGAGATAATGGAAGTGGTGTCTTCATCATATTTAGGAGGTGGATTAGCTATAGGATATGGAGGGGAAAAATCTTGAAAGAGATGAAAGGGTGCTTGATCTTGATCTTTCTTGACATTTATAGCTTTTTCTTTTTGAGAGTCCTCTTGACATGGAGCTCCTTCTAAGGACAAGGGAGAATGAAGAGTGAATGAAGTAGTGCATGGATTAGGCATAGCAGTGCATGAATGTTGAGGATGTTTAGTATTAGTAGCATGGAAAAGGTTTGCAGCCAAGTGAAGGTTAGCTTGAGTTTCTTTTAGAGGTAGCCCTTGAGGGTACACATATTGCATATGGAAAGCACTAGGTTTTTTGTTTGATGCAGGCATGTTGGAAAGATTTGAAGTGTTGGGAGATGCACGAGTGTTGGAAGAAGTGGAGGTATCAAGGAAACCATCACTAGACATAGGTTCATTAATATGATCTTGCTCAAGAAAAGTATCCTCATCACATGAATCATTAGAGGTATCAATAATTCTATTATCAATAAGATCTTGGATTTTATGTTTTAGCTCAATGCAATCCGAAGTACTATGCTCATTATGTTGATGATAAGCACAATAGATATCCAAGAATGGGTTTCCATATGAGCTAGACTTAGGTAACATGATGATCTTATTGCCAAGAAGTTTTTGCAAAGTGTCATCATAAGAATCTTCCAAGGGAGCAAAAGTTCTATCAAAAATATGTCTAGGATCTTCTTGTTGTTTCTCAAGTGAATAGCATGCATTCATGTCTTCATCATTATCTTCGTTAAAGATAGGTCCATCATGAAATTTTGGCATAGCCTCAAGTGCTTGTTCTCTACAAAGGTCTTTAGATCTAGAAGATGAAGACATTTGATGTCTTGAAGTAGAGCATGTAGACCTAGAAGAAGAGGGTGACCTCAAAGAAAGTGACTCACATGCATGTAAAGACCTTAAGGAAGATTCATGTAATGATGCAATCTTCTCCTCTAACCTTTTCTCAAGTTTAGACTTCATTTTTGTCATGCGCTTAGAGAGATGAAGGTAAGAAAGATCATTTGTCTCTTCTAGTTCTTTGTATTGTGCATATAGATCTTGAAACTCTTTAGTGACATTGAGGATATCATGATCATCTAGATTTTGTTGAAGTTTGGTAGCACAAGGTTTAGATCCCATAGTTTTAGATGCAAAGCCAAGCATAAAAGAGCCTAGAGGATAACTTGATGTTGAAACTATAGGAGGTAGAGTGTTCACTTGCCAAGATAGTAGAGAGAGATTAAAGTGACTTGTCAAACAATATGTCCAAGAAACTTATGACATGAATGACTCAAGTCAATAGCTAGGCAAGATGCCCAAATAGCCAAATAGATAGAGCAAATAGGGTGACAAGTGAACAATCTCCAACCCAAGAGTGTAGTCAAGAAATCAAGGAAACCATTTCAACAAAAAGATAACTAGCAAGTGGGCATAGACCATGAAGATAGAAAGACCAAGAGCACCAAGACCAAAGAGTCACTTTAAGCATGTTCAAGAACTAGAGACATAGAAAATAAAAATCAAATATGAGACTCTCCTTAGCAAGCAACACAAGAAAATGTTTGCACTTGACATTTTGACTTGGTTGAAAAAGTTTCACAATAGTTGATAGCATAGCAAGTTTGATTTTCAAAAAAAATTTCTTTCCAAGAAAGATAGTGACACATGGAGTATTCTTCAAACAATCAAGCAAGGGACAAAGAAACCTTGCATGATACAAGCATATGTGATGTCTTAAAAGAAATCCCTAGAACTATCGTCATGTGTATGTTCCAAAGATTTTCACTGGTATACCACATTTGAGAACACATCAAGCAATATCTACCTAAAGAACATGGTTCATTACTCAACAACTTGGCCCACGCTTGATGCTCCTTTGCCTCACACCAAGTGGTTGCCCACAAGAGATATTGGCTTTGTCATGGAAGTGTCATAAGCACAACCAAGGGAACACATATGGTGAGTGTAAAATCTTGGGGTGATCCGGGTAGTCCACTAGGATCGATCCTTGCACCAAGAAGTTGAGCGGCTAAAAAAGGTAGTTACTAACTTAGGGTGTTTAGATAGGGCTTTCGTTCATAGTGTTCCTCTTGCTCCCAATTACAGGACACCTCACCTTGCGATGAGTAACTGATCTCGCGATCACAAGAGTACCTTAAGCATTCTTGCCTAGTGATCTCCTTATGGTCGAAATCCCATAAGCGATCACACTAGGCGAAGACAAACACTATGTCTACCAAAGCTTTGTGTCTTTGGTAGCCTTGATTTTATAGTGGGTTGGAAGAGCCAGGTAATCTTCTTTTCCCCACTTGGGTCGTTCCTCTCAGGTTGTCCGAGAGCAGGCCCTCTAAAGGATTCTAAACTACACAAAGAGTGGATCAACTTTTGGAAGTCAAGATTTTTGATTCACCACAAGGGTGAAGAGCATACTCTCCTATTTCAATCATTTTCTCCCAAACACACCAAGAATATTTAGTTGCCTCTTACTCTTGAAACCAAATGGTAAGTCAAGATTTCTGATTCACCACAAGGGTGAAGAGCATACTCTCCTATCACCAAAAGATCCCAATTGTAAGTTTTAATGTGCCTAAAAATAAACAACTAGTATATGTCGCACATGTAAAAGTAAAAAACAAAAAAAATTAAGTTTTTATGCATTGGGCAGCCCTGCAAACAATCGTTAGTAGCCCTTGCGCATTTGAAGCTTTGACATGCGTTCTTTTTATGCAATGTTTCAATTTTTTTTTTCATAAGGATGGCAACCTGTAATCACAACTTGTTAGCACCAAAAGTTAGTATGAAATAACATAAAAATATGCAATAAAAAGTGGTGAGTTGCCTCAAAAATCTAATTTATCTTCCAACCAAGTGCATGCAAAGAAAGTGCAAGTTAATTACAAATGCTCTCATTTTTACTCTTTGATTTTGACCTAGTCAACAAGATTGGACTTGTTTACTATGATTTTGTATCCAAAAATGAAAATAAAAAAAAGAGAACCTTGTTAAAAATCAGAGAGATTTTCAAAAATGCAAGAAATTTTAAAAAATCTCTTCATTTGCGCTCTAGAGATCAATTTTGTCAAAATAGACCAAATTTATCAAATCGAGTTTTTGATCTTTAATACGACTTCAAAATTCAAAACACAAAAAAAGAACCCCCATTAGAATTGAAAAAACTTTCTGAAAATGTAAGTTTTTAAAAAAAATTAGCTGATTTGCGATCAGAAACGACTTTTTATGAAAAATAAAGAAAAACTCATAACTCCCAAAAATCATGTCAAAATGCTTTGCAAATTGGACTAAGACATTTTGAGCATATATCCAACTTGCAAAAAAAATTTCAGAACCAAAATATAAGCGGTTTAAAAGATATGATCAAATCTTTAAATCAACTAAGTTTTTGACCTTCAAACCAATTTACTTATGGGTTGGCCTTAAAATCAAAGTGATAATTCTACAAAAGCATTTGATTAGATCCAATATGCTGCTGTAAAAAACTAGAGATGAATAATAAAAGCAAATGGAGCTAGAAACTTGATTTAAGCCCCACGGTGGGCGCCAAAAATGTACACTGGATTTGTGTCACACTCTAAACCATTCTATCCAAACGATTCCATGAGTTGGAATGCTTGGATGCCGGCTTAGAGCTCCCTATCCATGGAGTGCAAGGAGTTAGTATTTTAGCATGAAGGCTCTCAGCCAAGCCTTAGAAATGTACTTCTTGCTAGTAAACCATGCAACGGGAGGTTCTTTGAGACAAGAGCAAGAGTGCAAATATCTTCAAGGAATCCCTCAAGAATGCAATGCAAGTATGGAAACTAAGCTAAGATGATAATGCAAAATGCAGCTATGCTAAAATATGAATGAGAGTGTTACAATCCAAATATTAAGCTATGTGAGATATTATTGCAAAATAGAAGCTAAACTAACATGCAACATGAATCTAAGCTAAAATGCCATGGATGAGAGAATGTAGACAAGGAAGAGAAGTTCTCCACAAAGCTCCACATAAAACCTTTTAGAAAACCTGCAGCATAACAATGTTCAAAAGATGGATGGATTGAGGGGGAAAGCTCTCTCCCTTTTAAAGATGTATGGACGGTAGAGATCAAGATGAAGATGGTGGATGATCAACGGTGGAATTTGAAAAGAGGAGTGATCCATGTGCACACACAAATCAACCAATAGAATATAAGCTGACTTGTCATATAAGACAAAAGTCACAAAGCCTTTTCTTTTAATTGCAAAATAGAAAAAAGACTTTATGTGTGCACTTTAAGTGGGTTATAAGAATGGGGTCTTTTATTTAATTAAAAGGGGACATGTTCTTTTAATCAAATAATGAACTTAGGATAGCATAGTCAAACTATAGGTTATAATCAAATAAATTGATTATTAGCAATTTGGCTTAGGTAAGTGATTAAATTAATTTAGCCAAAATGTTGAAAAGGGGGCTAATAGTCTAGATGACCATTTTTAGGTGATTACACTAATCACATATTGCAAATGAAGTCCAGATTTATTAAATCAACAAAATATTTAATTAACAATTAAACAAGATATGTTGCCCATATGAGGATGACATGTGCTAGGTAAAAATAGTCGAATCACTTACTCCATGTGCCACTGTCGGGGATATAAATCATGCACACTAAACAACATGATCAAGTGTAATTGCATATAATAATATAGCTGAAGCGATAAATATATTAAATTACATAAATGATCATTTATTTAATCACACCAAAATAATCTATTTACACCACTCACTGTGTGATAAAACATCTCATAGCAAGAATGAAGTAAATATACGTAGCATCAAATCTTAGTATCTAGAATCCAATAAATCCATCATGTAATCATAAACATAGTATATTTCTTAATACAAAATAATTAGATATCATCATAAAGCATCACACCACATCAATAAGAATCATCATCCATATATGATCAAACTAAACAACATAGCATCTAACATCTATGATATTGCCAATCAAAATATAGCATGTGACCATAAGGTTATCTCAAATGTCATCCAACGTGAGTATCAAAGTATCTCTTGAATCTAAAATATAACAAGGTACAAAATGCAAACATGGGAGGTACTACAATAACCTTCTCGGGTAGTTAAAAGTGACCATATAAGAAAGGCTTGTAGGTTGTCTAAGGTAGTTCTAGGTAATAGTCACAACTCTATCTTTCAAACTATTGTAAGAAAGGTGTACATGTGGGTTTGCATATTGTAATTCTATAATTTTGCATTTCTGGTGATAATAAGAATCTCATATTTTGTTCTCTCAATTTGTGTTATTTCTCTATTTCTTTTGTGTGTTGTGGCATTAAGTGGATTAGCCTTCATCACAAAAGCAGTCATGAATGCAACACATAATGTTTGAATCATCTCTCCACCAATGCTAATATACTCCCCCATCAAAATATCATCAGCATTCATGCTAACAATTTATCCCTTTGGCATTGATGGCAACATAGATGAAAAACATCTAAGTTCCAAGAATACCAAATATACTTCTTCCTCATCTAAATTTTCTCCCCCATGAATGTGATCATACATCTTAGTCTGACAATGCATTCTCAAATATCTTATTCTCTGCAACCTTTCATCAAGTAACCAACATGCATAAGGAGGGTGTTAATGTCCCCCATACATCAATATCTCTCTTAAATCCTCTATATCAATAATCTCTCTTCCAAGTACACATCTCTCTTGAAAAAATGTTTTTTCATGTACATATCACTCCCCCATTGACTTCAATGACCAAGGTATCATAATGTCAATTTTTTAAGTTCAATCATTTCCAAAACAATATGTTCAAGCTCCAGTGTCCAAAAGGAACTATTAAATACCAATACCAAGAGTCCTCAATGACTCAACTGAAACACGTATACTCTCCCATAGGAGAAGCATACAACATCTAGTCTAGATAAAGGAATAGTGCTCTACTATCAGCTGGATGAATGCAATCTCTGCATCAATTACTCCAAATTAGATTGGTGCATGACCCAAAGCATACCTCTTAAAAACTCAAATGTGACCTTAGCTAAAGGTTTTGTGAAACTAATTGCTATCTACTCCTTTGTGATAACATATTCCAATCTAATTTCTTTTTCTTCAACTTTCTCTCTTAAGAAATGATACTTAATAAATATATGATTTTCCTTTGAATATAATACTAGGATTTTTGACATAATTATAGTACTTGAGTTATCACAATGTATGATAATAGGATCAGTGAACTCTCTCCCAATGTCTTTCAACATCTTCTTCATCCAAATAATTTGATTACAATTGTTTGTTGCTGCTACATACTATACTACTATTGTACTCTATGAAATGCACTCTTGTTTCTTTCTCAGTCAAGAAACCAATCTTCCTCCCAAGAAGAATGCTCCACCATCGATGCTCTTTATGTCATATACACCTCCTACTCAATCAACATCAACATATGCACATAAAGTGAAATCATGTGATTTGTCATACCATAATCCAAAATTGGGTGTGCCTTTCAAATATCTAAAAAGAATTGTATTACTACATAAAGTATCTCTTTATCTAGTGTGTGTCAAATATTACAATCTGCCAATCATAGATCTATAGTTTTTTTGTTCAACAATAGAGTATTTATCTTTTCTAGATAACTAACATCAAGCTATTGCAGGTATTCCAAAAGGTTTATAGCTTTCCAATCCAAATATTTTCAATAAATTTTTAAGATACTTTGTCTGTGATATAAAAATACCATTTTTTTTTGCACAATCTACAATCCCAAGAAGTATTTCATCTCTCCAATTATAATCATCTCAAATGATTTCTTCATTTCTTATGAAAATGCCTCACTTGCTTCATGATTACCTCCAAAAATAATGCCATCCATAAATACTACAATAATTAGTAAGTCTTTATCATTATTTCTTAGATACAAGTTACTATCAGCATTACCTTTCACCAATCCCAAATTTATCAAGTTTTTATCCAATCTTTCCTATCATCCTCTAGGTGCTTTTTCCAGTCCATATAATGTATTTTTCAATCTAGAAACCATATCATGTTTATCTATCAAATAAAAATCATTATGTTGTTCAAATGTATACATCTTCTTCTAGTTCTCCATTTAGAAAATTTGATTTAAAATCCATTTGATAAACTTTAAAGTTCTTGTTAGATGCATATAAAAAAAGCATTCTTATTGCCTCTTGTCTAGAAACAAGTGCAAATGATTCTTCAAAATCAATTCCCTCTTGCTGAGAATATCCTTTCCATACCAATCTTTCTTTTTTTCTTACAACTTCACCTTGTTCATTCATCTTGTTTCTAAATACTCATTTAGTTTCAAGAAAATTCTTGTCTTTAGGTCTAGGAACCAATTCCCAAGTCTTATTCTTTTCAAACTAATCTAATTTCTCTTTTATAGCTTTTATCTAATAATCATCTTTACAAGATTCATCAACATTCTTAGGTTCAACTTGAGAAATGAAGCATAGATATTCACGTACCTTGTTCCTTGTAATAACACCTTTGTCCTTACTTCCAATGATCTATTTAGAAGGGTTGTTCTATTAGGTGTCACTTTTTCTATTTTGACTTCTTCTCTAGGTTCTAGTCTAGGTTCTTCTCTTAATTCCGTATACAAATTAGTGTTATTTTCACAAAATAGTTCTTGCTTAACATTTTTCTTTTTATTCATTTGATTATTTTCCTCATAATAATTATAATCAAGTATTCCTTCTTGAATTATAAACTTTTCATCAACTCTCACATTAGCACTCTAAACAATAGTCTTTGACCTTTGATTAAAACATTTATATGCTTTGTTTTTCAACTAATATCCAGAGAGATTCCTTCATCACTTCTAGAATCAAACTTTCCAATATGATTATCTCTCTTAATATAAAATTTACTTCCAAATATTTAAAAATACTTCACAGTAGGTGTATGTCCAAACCAAAGGTTATAGGGGGTCTTATCAATACCTTGTCTGGTTTGTACTATATTCATAATATATAATGTTGTATTTACTACTTCTCTCCAAAAGATATGTGATACATTATTTTCTAACATCATTTCTCTTGTTACTTCAGTCGCTAGTCTATTTCTTCTTTATGTTATCTCATTCCACTCTACTGTCTTAAGGGTTGAAAGTTGTCTTGTTATAACATTATCCTCACAAAAATTGTTAAATTCATTTAAAGTAAATTCTCCACCTCTATCAAATCTCAAGAATTTAATCTTTAAACTAGATTAATTTTCAACTCTACTCTTAAATATCTTAAATTTCTCAAAAGCTTCATATTTTTCTTTAAGAAATGCAACCCATGTCATTCTAGTGAAACCATCTACAAGAATCCTAAAATACCTTTTACCATAGAAATCTCTAGTCTTTATGGGACCCCTCAAATTTGTATGACCTATCGCCAACTTTTTTGAACCAATAATTTTTTTCTTGAAAAATAACTTTTCTTCTATTTTTCCGCTACACATTCTTTGCACCTCATATTAGCAAGTTTCACAATCTTAGGCAAGTCTCTAACTACAAATTTAGTACTAACCTTCACAATGTTATCAAAGTTGATATGAAAAAATCTCTTATGAAATAACCAATTATTATCCACCCTAGCAACTAAACATGTAATTTCAACAAGATTCATTTGAAATACATTACCTCTTGTTCTTGTACTTGTACTAATCAATGTATCATTATTATCATTGATAATACAAGTCTTCTATGTTAACTAAAACTGATATCCCTAATCAATAAGTTGTCCAACACTCAAAATATTATGTTTCAAAATGTCCACAAAGTAAACATCTTCAATTTGAGTATTTCCATCAAGTGTGATAGATACTTTTCCTTGCATATGACTTGTTACATTATTTCCAACTCTAACTATTCCACCATAATAACTATTAAATTCAATAGGTTTTTTCACGTCTCTTTTCATATGATGGGAACAACCAATATCTATAATCTAATCAAACTTTTTCTTTTCAACTTGTGATACTAATGATTTCTCCTCTTTTATTTCTTATTTTTAGGGCTCTCTTCTTTAATAGAAACAAATAAAATTTCATCATCACTATCATTCAAGAACTCTACCATTTTGAAATCAAATTCACCATCCTCATTAACATAAAAGTAATCCTTAGGTAAGCTTGATTTATAGGTCTTTCTAGGCTTAAACTTCTATTCTCTTTTAGGACATTTAGAAGAATAATGACCAAATTATTTACCTTTAAGTTCTCTCTTCATAAGCAATGAAAGTCCTTAAATGTTGTATTTTTAATCTTTTGTTCGGATGCTACTAGCATATTCTCCACTTGTACTTCTTGTCAACATAAGTATGTCTCTCTGTATGCTGAAAGTAGTTTCCACTCTAGGAAATTCTCCACATTTTAGATGTTTGTAATTTCACAAGAAGATTCTCTCTTGTAAAGTTAGGTGTGCAAGGAATAGCATGTTCAATCATCTGTGTTGTCTATTTATAAGCAGATATCAAGGTCTTTAATATTTTCCATACAACTTAATATGCTAACTTTTCTCCTCCACAATTATTTATTCCTATGACAATCTCTAATATTCTAGTAAAATATCCTCTACTAGTTTAATCTTCTAATGTATTAGCATCTTTAAATAAGGATATCCAACTCTATAATTTATCCTTCTTAGCATGTTTATCACCTTTAAATTTACTTTGTAAAGCATTCCAAATCTTACTAGTAAGTCTTAATTTGTTTACCTCTCCATATTCAGTTTTAGGAAGAGTTGATAAAAATGCTTCTCCAGCAAGCATATTTTGCATGAAATCCTCACAACCTTCAAGATTGTATTCATCAATCAGATCTTTAGTCTTCATAGTAACTATTGTGGTTTCACAATGCACACACTATTTCTCCTAGAAATGGGGACCCCCTAGTAAATTCTTTGTATCCCAGACCCCTACTTCGGGGCCTCAGTCATTTTGGTACTCTTCATGAGTCTGGGTCAAGTCTCAATCTCTAATTGAGAAAGTCCAGGGTGTTAGAGTTAGGGATAAATTGGAGATTTTTAAGTGAATTAGTGCATAAATGTGCACTAGCACACATGCAAACCCTCTCTAGGTGTGCAGGTGCGGTTACTACGCAAGTGCACACTATCCCCCTATGAAGGTGCACATCTATGGCGCATTGGTCTATATAAACTTGTGACCCCCCTCCTCTATTCACTTGTCTCCTTGCACTCCTAGTAACCACACCTCATTAGCTATGATTCACTTCTAACCTGCACACAAAACACAACACAATGTAAGACACTAAAGGTGCACACACGTGTAGCTCCTCAGGTTGTGTACATGTGCACCTTTATTCACATAAAAAACATAAAATGAACCTAACATAGAAAAACATCTAAGTCTAATAAAGGTGCACACATGTGTACCTTTTTTAACCTAGGTGTACATGTGCACACCTCCCCAAGGTGTGCACATGCACACCCAATCAAGGTGCACATGTGTGCACCGTTTGTGCACTCAATAATATTAGAAACTTAGTCTTTTCCCCCTTGCACTTGCCACATGTGCATGTGCATGGTTGCACACATGTACATGTGTGTTCCTCACCTAGGTGTGCACGTATGCAACTACACTTAAATGGTCATAGAGGGACCATTTAGCACACCTAGAGAACCTAAAAGGGTGTGCTAGGTGCACTTTCCTATATATCAGGGCTTCTAGAGGAAATTTTAGTGTTTCTAACTATTTTGGGGCATTTTGCTAGGTTTTTTTTCTATTAGGGTTTTTGTATAGGTTTTATTTTTTAGAATTTTGGACTAATGTCTCCTATTTTGTGTAGATAAAATGGGGTCATCTTCATCTTCAATGGATGAAAATATTTCTCCCAACCCTGTAGTTTTCAAATACCAAGGTGCACCTAGAAAATCTCATTTCCAAGACGAACATGCCAAAATCAGAGACACCAAGCTTGGACACAATGATTGGAACACCTTCCTAATTATATATAGCAAGCCTAAGGAAATCTCTACTATGGTATTTGCACTCATGCATTATGGCCTAGTCAACATAGCCTCACATTTGGTTTTACTACAATCTTTAGAGTTGATTATGACCTTGGTAGAACACTATATCTTTGAAGAAAAGGTTGTCAAGAGTGTTATTGGAGAAATAGTCTTCGACTTCCAACCTTGAAATATTGAGAAGGTTTTCCATCTCCCAAGGGTAGATCAATACCTATAGATCATATATGAAGGAGTTGAGAGGTGGTACTAAGAGAATGACAATGAAGCCAAAGAGATAGTTCAATCATTCTTCTTGATTGATAGAACATCTACATAGCTGAAGAGGGAGGTTTCATTTTGACAAAAGAAGTATTTAGACCTAACAATGGATGAGAGAATGAGAGAGCTAATCAAAGCTACCAAAAATCTTGAGCCACCTATAGGTGATGCATGACAATTGGCCTTCATTATGAAGAATCAAGATCAGGGTTTTCTTACACATATAGTTATCCTTCCTCCACATGCTAAGATCGAGGAATTGACTCCTAAGGATTAGAAAATCAAGAAGATTATGTTAGGAAGGACCATGATAGATACCACAAAGGTAATGATCACTACAGGCACAAAGGATGTGTTCAGGCACATGGACCAAGATGAGTTCAAGCAATTTATATTCTAAGGAAACATAATGAGCTTCTAAGAGGCTATTTACATGGAGTTGTGAGCCCAATAGACTTGGATCATCCAGAGATCATTTTTTTTGTGACACTAGAGAGAAGAGAAAAGGTCAATGTGCAAGTGGATTCATTTTTGGGAGCATGTCAGCAATGGCATGATAATTTTGAGTAAAAGGGTGTACAAATAATATAAGGAAATTTGAACCTGTTACACCATATTCAGTCAAGTACAGATAAGATGGTGTCCATAATGAACCAAGATTTTGGGTTGATGGTCAAAGTACAGACCTGGGAAAAAGACCTTTAGGATTTGACAACAATAAAAGGTCAAAGGTATCATATGCTCATGGAAGTATATATTGTAAAGGAGTTGGACAAGCTCAATGATTGGATAGAGAAAATATCTATCAGAAATAAAGTTATGTAGGAACTGCATGAGAATATACAGAGGTTGAGGGATCAAACTCAAGAAAAAATTTTGTAAGTAGAGAGGTATTACAATGCTATTGGCCTTGACGTTTTTGAAGATGAGTAAAAAACCAAGCTCAATTCAATGCAATCAATAATTCAATAATTTTGAAGAAATTTTGAAGATGATTTGTTAGAAAAAAAATATTAGGCAAGCATTTAAGATTGAAGAGGTATTGGTGAAACTGGATAATAAAATTGAGGATTTTGTGGAAACTCGTATAGAAGTTAGAAATTATCGTAAAATAGTGAAGAACAAGTATGGGGCTTTGGATTTTCTTAAGGTTGCCCAAGTAACAAAGATTATAGATAAATTCAAGAAGTATCTAGAAATCATTTTGGGATAAAGAAGGAAAAAAAATAGATGCTACAAATTCAATTTTTACACTTGGGAAAATTTTGGATTTTTTGGAACCTGTCATCAAGGTGCACAGGTGCACCAACAATTTTGAAGTAGTAGTGCATTGATAGTTAACTACCAATCTCTATTTTAAGAGCATTCCATGTACAAGAAACAAATTAAGATGGTACAACTTCTAGAAACATTTAGAGAAGGCCAAGCATCCATTTTTAGAGTTTCCAATGACTCTCAAATTATCTTGCAGCTTCCTTCTTCTTATATACTTATTTTATTATTTTAAGTCATGTAAAGGCTCATGCACCCATTAATTGATATAAACAAGGGTGGAGACCTACTTAGCACCATTTGGAGAGTCAGTTTGTATATAATTAGATTGATTTTATTAATTTTTAGCATTTGTTGCATTTTAAGAGATCTCACTCCTAACACAAAGGGAGGAGATGATTTCTTGTAAATACATGGATGTAATATGTACTCTAGGCCATTATTTTGATGCAATAACATCTGTTATTGGAGCTCTTATTCTAAGTGCAGTTATTCTTACTTGAGTTTGTTATTTTTGTGAATGCATGTTCATGAATAATAATGGAGCCAATGGTTTTGTTGAGTTGATTTGATTGTGCAACCCTTTAGTTCTGGTGTTTTCCTCATGTTAATGAATTTCACTGATGTACTGAGTTGGAGAAAAGATCACATATTGTTCTTGCATAGCTTCTTGTCTTGCATGAGTGCACTTTTTGTGGCCTTACAATTTGATGAGAAGTAAAACATCTTTTGGTTATTATTGAGTTCCCATTGACGATTGCATTAGTAGAATTGAGGAACTGTTGCTCCTATTTTCACTGGTTTCCTACCAAATCTTTTCAATGATTTAACTCGCAAAATGTTGTTACCATGGTTCGTGTCCATTAGAAATTTCCCTTTCAAGTTATTTTCTTTAATCTCTCTTTGCTTATCTTTTTTATTTGATTTTCTAATAGTTGGTTAAAATAAGAATTTATATAGTTGCATTGATAAATTACATTCATCATAAAATAGAAAATACCAAAAATATATCTCTTTTATGGTTACCTTTCAAAATAGCAGATCAAACATCTTATCCAAAATTGGTTGAAACCAACAAAGGCCTCCTCAAGAACATACACATTTATTTTCAATTGAGTAGATTCTAGTAGGTCACAAGATTGCTCAAAACCTTGGAGTTGATCCTAGATTATCTTTTCAAGGGAGGAGTTCAAAAGGATTCATGTCATTAAGCATCATGCAAAACAAAATCTCAATAGAAGTGGTGCTAGAAGGAGGGCCCAAACCATTTGGAAGAGAAAAGAAACTCACTATTTTGAAATTCTGAAGTTTTTGGAAGATCAGAAAATTTTCTATCCAAAACTATTAGAAGGTGTGCAAGTGCACTATTTTGAGACAGTCTGCTTCTATAGAGATGCACTCTTTCTAGTATTGAGGAAAATTGAAAGATATTTATTTTATCATCTCCATTTTAGCAAGCTTTAAGATCATTAGATAGTGAGCCAGAGTTCTTAGAACTTGGTCACTTTTGTAAGCCTTGCAGTAACAAAGGATTTCCCAGAATTCTAGCACTTCCATTCCAAATTTCATCATCTCTAGTTCCACCTCTGAACCAACCTCCATCCATTTTTCTACCAAATCCTCCACCAATGGTCTTTTTGGGAAATGTAGTAGATTCACCAATTAACTTCCAAGGTTCCCTTAATGACCTTCCCAAGAATCCTGAGAAATTCTTCCCAAGGTTCATCTATCGAGAAAAAAGAATAGTTAAGGACCATATCAAATCTTTAAAGAAATATGCAATCAAAAGAAAGTTCAATAGGAGAATGTGGTCCTCTATTAATTCTTATACTTATTGTGAGAAGTTGCCTTTAATTGGTACATGAATTTTCCACTTGAATATATCCCGAATTGGGCCACCTTTGAAAATTTGTTCCTCGAATAATTCAAAACATTCATTAACTCATATGTGATACATCATCAGTTCATATCAATCAAAAGGGATCTAATAGAGACCATTTCACATTTCAATCATTAGTTTCATATGGTTTTCCACAAGTTGGAAACACCCTACACAATACCAGTTGAAGTTGCAATCTAGATTTATCTTAATGCTATAGATCATCTCATGGATATTTTTCTATAAAGGCTGCCTATTGTAAACATTGACACATTAGAAAATGTCTTTGACAAAGCAATCACCTTTACGAAGAAAGCCAATCCTAATGGAGGAGGATTGATGGTTCCAGCTCAAGAAACTATAATGATACCAACATATCCTACTAGAACACCATTAATTCTTAGTCAATTCATTCCAATGAATCTAGTTCTGCTACAATAGGCATTAGTTATAACCATTCCGTCCATAACTTACCCAGGATATGAACCTCCAAAAGTTGTTTTCTTTGAGAAAAAGGAAGCAACCTCCACTAAACCATAAAATAATGTTACATCTGAGATTGGCCAAATGAAGAAAGCTATGTCTCTGATTACCAACGAACTAACCCATTTGATGTTGTTGCAAGGGAACAATAACAACTTTTACTGAATGAGTGCAACCCCTACAACAATAATTATTTTCAGAATTACAACAAGAATTTTAATGAAAGTAACAATGTGAGAAATGAAAACAAAGGGAATAATTACAATCCTCCATATCACAACAATAGCTTCTAGGAAGAATCAACAATGGAATACTCATCCAAACAATGGAAGCATCCTTGTTGATAATAACAATAACACTCAGTTTGTCGACACCAACCAGTATGATAATAACCAAAATGTACTTAATGATGGTGGCTCATATTTCAATAGAAATCAAGAAATGAACTAGAAATCACAAGGCAATAATGGTAAGTCTTCTATGTAGTAAAATGCTATGATATTAGAATCTTACAATTCTCCACAAAATCTTGAAATGGAACAATCAACCAGTGAAGAATTCACTTTTCTATTCAATCAATAATTGGATCCTCAACCACAAGAGATTCTAGATTTTCAAAATGACAATCAAAATACTTACAATTTATGTAACCAAATGTAACCTATGATCGATTGGATTCCTACTGCCTTGCATCCACACTGCCTAATCCAAGAGCTAATAACAATCCAATACCTACCAGAGCACCCTACATTGGGCAATAAAATCAAAATCAAGGGAACGTGCCTAAAATCTTGAAGAATCCTTTATGGGAAACTAAAAAGTATAGTGCAATGGAAGATCTAAAGGAGAACCAAGGCTAATATGTCTATGTTTGATATGCTACAAAATTTTCCTAATCAAAGGGAAGCAATGTTGAGGGCTCTTGATCATGAAAAGGTAATGCCTAAAGAAAACACAACCCCTCAAAGAAATGATCACAACAATTCAATACTTCTAACGCAATGCCTACCATGTCTAAAGACAAGGTTGAAGTGCCTCCTTTCTTACTCGACCTCAAAAGTTTCAAAAAGAACCTACACAATTTTCTTATACATTCAGGAGTTTCTTACAATGTCATGCTACTTTAGATTACAAAAAGGTTGGGATTCACTCCTCAACCCTCAAATCAGATAGTGATATAACTCAACAAGATAGAAGTAAAAGTTATTAGGGTATTGAAAGATGTTAGAATACAGTTAACTATAGACCCTCAAATTAAAGACATTATAGATATACATGTAATTAAAATCCCTAAAATATATGGATTATTGTTAAGTAGAGAATGGACAAAGTGATTGAGAGGATGGTCTTCAACTAATTTTAGTCAATTATGGCTACCTTGGAAGGGACTAAATAATCATATCAAAATTGATATTGAGCCAAAGCTGAAGACAATGCAGCAAATGAGGTAGCATTTTTCCATGTTGAGTTAGGCTCCTACAAAGTTATATCTCTTGACATAAATGTAGTCGAGAGACCCAACCATTTGAATAAAGAATCTATGATCCCTACTCCAAAAGAAGGACTTGTTGCTTAGCTTGTAGATAGTATGGTTGCAAACTTACAATGCTTAGGCGAGGAAGCAAACCCAAATATTTTGCTTCTTTGAGGATTCTGTAGGTTACACAAAGTTGGTCATTTAGAATTTGAATTTCCACATTGTCAGGAAGCAGTTGCTAGGATACTCACTCAGATAATGCAATCCAAAGATGGTCAAATTCCAAATTAGGTACAAAAGGAAATTTCAAGTTCTACAAGTACATTTGAATTGGTCAAGATTAATGAAGAAGAAAAAGAAGATTCCAATTCATCATATAGTGGCACTTCTTTAGATAGACGAGGTTTATCTAATCCTCCACCTAGGACGATCAAAGTCTAGAGGAGAAGATGTTTTGTAAAAGGACAAGGTTGGACCTCAATCATTGTTCATCTGAAACCCCAAATCAATAAGATCACCGAATTAATAGGGGATATTCAAAGTCATCTAGAGAAACCAATAGCCCTGTATCAAAGATATATTAGAATTTACAATAGGAAAGGTAAACTACTTAAAGGGGAAATGAATCAATGCTTTAGATTTTGACCCATAAAAGATTCACCACACATCCATCTCATACATTCAATAAGTATGTAAAGCATATACATCTAAAGTATGTAAACAAGTAAGCATTCACACATATATGACAACATATATGATTACCCAGAAACCCTCCAATGAGAAGGTAAAACTGGTGTGGGGATGACACTCAAAAATCTTCACTACTGCAGTAATAAAGTGTATCCAATGAAGGTTACAATGTTTGATCATGAGACATGATCTACCCTATGAAAGGTCTACCCTATTAAAGGCTTATAAAGACTGTTAGGTCTTACCCTGTTAAAGGATTTCAACACTCTATTAAAAGTGTGCCTTGTTAAAGGACTTTAACTCACAATAAAGTAAGCACCTTGTTAGAGGATTTTAATACAACCTATCAGGACTACTTTGTTAAGAGATTTAACTGACTCACCTATTATAATATCTCAACATTGATCCTACGATTGGCACTTTGTTTCTTGATAATAGATCACCTCTAAACTAATGTATTCTTATCCTTCTTGATCATATGTGTCTCTATTCTTCAATATTTCCTTCCTTTGTTCTTCTTTAACTGATTCTGCAATGTAATTTTAGATCATTATACCTTGGCTACCATTAATTTCCTAGTTTTCACATGTAAAACTCTCCTTGATCATTCATACATTTCCTTTCATGCTCATAAGAAGTTTATGGTTTATCTTCCTTAAGAAGAACTAGGTGACTTAGGGTTAGGTATGAATCAACAGTTGTGATTCATATATTTTTCCACATTAAACCTTCCCTTTACCTAATTGGATGCATGAATTTCATAGGGATTCCAACTTAATATTCATTTATATCACCAAAATATCATAATTCAATCTTTAATTCAACTCAAAAATGGTTTACATAGTAGTTTGTGCCAATAAAAACAACTATGACAAACTGTGTTACTCGAGATCTGAAGTCTCTGATGCTCGACATATACTAATATCTATACTATGACTTAGCATCTAAATTACTCAGCATGCACTACTTACTCAACTCCTATATCACTCAGCATATACTGTCTGCTTAGCACTTGAGTGACTTGGCACTCATTGTTGACTCAACATGCTCTATGTTGTGCTTGGCATATACTACTTGTTCGGCATGAACTAAGTAAATGACTTAAGTGTATAAACACTCACTAGTCAAAGCCAATCTAAGATCAACAATATCTCCCTTTCACATGAGTATCAAAAACACTTGGTCATGCATTAATACTTTTATTCTTATGAGCATAACATATCTCTTATTCGGCTTTTGTACAAAATAGAAAAATAGAAAAATTTTGCAATTATTTATACCTTAAAATCTTATAACTTTCCCTAAGTTGTTATATTTGGTTTTGTACTCAAAATGTTACTCCTACTAAGTAGATATGCCTCAACTAATACTCGTTCTCCCCCTTTTCTTAAGCTAACTTTCTCCCCCTTTTTGACACTGATGTCAATGGGTTATACACTAATAGTTTGTTTGTCCAAGAAAGATTTATGGACCTCAAGAATAATCTTAAGAGTGACATCCCAATTGTCACAAGCTACCTCCAAAGACTTAATTTGGATGGCCAACTTGATAGCAAGGTAAACTAGGCCATCTAATGTAGAAAGATTGGGGTCTTAATTCATAATATTTTCCACATAGCCTGACTCCTTGTGAAAAATCTCCATGTGAGGAGTCATTGTAGTTTGGATGCTCATTAGTTTGGCCCTTATGTAGTGAGGAGTCATTGGCAATTTTGCACCTAATGAATTTATTTGACTTTCCAAGCTCAGAATGTGACTCCTTGTCTCTTGTGCAAAGAGTGGAGGATTACACAATTTGGTGTATATAGAGAAAATGTTCTCAAGTACTTTCTTCACACTTTCCATCTTAGTTTCAAATACAACTTGTGCAAGTTCTATATCACTAGATATTTTCTCATTTACTTTACTGTAAAATTTCTTTTCAAACCATTCTAATAATTTTGCATTAGTATCAAGGTCTAAAACACTTACCTTTGCTACTATATTTATCAATTATTCAATAAGTGGCTTTGTTTAATCTGGAGTAGGAAGACTAAATGCATCCAAGAAGATGTCTTTAATATCAAGCAAAGCTTGCTTCTACCTATGCTCCCTTCTAAGTAGTTCTTGATGTTTCTTCTAGTTAGGGATTCTTGAAGTATACCCATCTGCTCAATTGTCATTGTGGCATAATCATATTTTGGCAAAAAAAATTCTTCATCTAGACTTACATCTCCATATGTTATTACCTCTTCTACCTTTGATGAACTTGGACTCGGCACTGAGAATTGCAAGGGTGTTGCATCTATGCTCAACCTCTAAAGAGTGTGACCAGAAGGAGTGTTAAATTCTAGTAATGGTACTAGGGCTTGAATTGTTGTTAGCTCCTTTGGCTTGGGTGTCAACTCAGTCTCTTCAAGCTTATCATTTTCTGCCACATTACCTTGAATTGCACCTTGGACTTGTGATTGAGGTGCAGATGAATCTATCTAACTTGTTTGACTCTATGTTTTAGTAGTGGCTTAAGTTTCCACTTTATCCTCTCCAATTGTATCAATATTTTCTAGTGTGACTTCTGGTACTTTATCTGAAGATTGTACATTAGTGACTTAAGGGGTAATTGTAGGTGGTTCTTGTGTTTTCACCTCCTCCCTTGTAGTGTTAGTCACTAATTTTTGAAGTTCATCTACACTCACCAATACAGGGTTGTCACATAATTTAGCCTATAATGTAGATTGATCAAGCATCATTTAAAGTCTTCCTCTATTAGGGTACTGATGTTCTGAGTAGTGAGATCGGAAACATCCTTTACTATGACAGTTTCAATACTCACACTTGTTATTTGTTAAGGGATAAAATTTGAAAATTATGTATCTTGTACACTTTGTTCTTATTGTTGCTCTTTCTCCCTATTTCTTGATCATCTACATTCATTTTAGTACCTCCCTCAAATGTGCCATTATTTTCATCTTCTTCATCATCTTTAACCTCAATAGGCTCTTCTTCTCTTACTTTCATTGTAGCTAAACCATATTTAACTTTCCACATTTGTGTAGTCTTCTTTACAACATCTTCTATGTTTTTCTATAATATGTTGAAGGCTCTATATTTAGGAACAAATCTAATAGCATATTTCTTTATGGCTTTAGCAATTTGTGCCTTGCTAAGTTCAAGCATAACTTGAGTGAGGGAAGTTTCTCTAATTTTCTTTTCAGTATCTAAACAATAGTGTCATTTTTTCTCAAATCTTTCATATAGGCTTTTAGGTATGGAGTTGGAAATCTCTAGAGGAGCTTTCTTGAAAGTAGTCATCATGGCATATATTGACTCCTCCACTTGATTATTTTCAACTTTCCAAGATTTTCAAAGTCAATGTGAGAAAATCTTGATAATTTTACATTATTTCTAACATTCTCACGTAGGTTTTCTAGATCTAAAGATGGATTATGATTCACCACTTGGAATTGGCTATTATCATTAGATTCAGTTCTTTCCTCATCAAGTTCAGCCTAAGTAATGTATTTTCTCCTTGGTCTTTTATGTGCTCCTCCTTCTTGCTCAGTAGGCTTGGCTTTCTCTTTAGCCTTTTATGCAGTGACACGTACACTAGCCCTTGTGGTAGGTGTTGTAGGTTTGGGCTGGCTAGGTTTATCAACTTTCTTGGGTCTTGTCACAGTTTGTGCCTTAGCCTTTCTCTTCTTCTGATCAGTAGGAGTAGGTTCTTCCTTGGCTTCTTCTTCCTCAACACCTTCTACAATTTTTTTTTCTTCCTCTTTCTGATCTTCACCCTTTTATTGTGTCAATGCAAGTGGTGTTTTAATCTAAGTGTCTTCTTCCTCTTCATCCTCTTCCTACTTAGCACTTTCACCAAATTTTTCTTTCAATTTCTTTACTAATTTCTTCTTCTTTTTTATGATAGAGGTAGTCTTTAATTCCATAGTAAACTTAGATTGGCCATCTCATAATTACCAAATGCTTTGGCATCTTTGTCTATTTCTTTTACAAGTAATGTTGTTATTGCTGCAGAGACCTCATCTACATTAATTTCATAGCCTAATGGCCTTAGCCATCTTATTCTTGGAGTTGTTGCTTGAACAAATGTATAATCAGCATCAACTAGGAAACAAACATCATCATAATGTTTTTCCACTAATGATACTAGAATCCTCAATATCTTCTTCATGGATTTCTTGAAGTCTTCAAAGTATTTAGTCATTACTGACTCAAAAATTTTCACCTAACTATTCAATGAACTCTCCTATTTGAACTGCAACAAACCTATTTGTCTTCCGTGCCACAGTACCAAATGTATGAAATCTATTCTAAACATAAAAGAAGATACATATCAAAATAGATTTAAATTTATACTGAGCATGCTTTGTTTTCCTTATTGCTCTTAGGTTTTCAATCAATTGTTGTAGCTACAGCTTGACAAGATCATATGTATGATCCATCTTCACAATCTTGTAACCCATATCCATTGCAATATAGGGTACACTATTCAATATGCTTGATTGGTAAAGCTTATGTGCAATTACCCTTACTACAAAATCTATTAGAGGATCTATGATGGCATCTATGGTCATTCCCCTCTTATTCTACATAGCCCCTGCAACTACTTTGGACTCACTTCTCATAGTCTTAGGTCGATCTAGATTGGATACCCTGTTACCCTATGGATTATTCTCTTTGATATTTTGATTGACCCATTATCTAACCATAGTTAACTATCATGAATCCTACTCAAAACAATCCTGATCCATTTAGTTTTATAAACATTAGGGAAATCTAGGACATGAGTCAACCCTTTCTTTTCTACAATCTTGAATTCTTCCCTTAACACACCATTTTCACATTGTCTATCATATGCTATGTCTGGTATGGCTTTGAAAATATTTTTTTTTTACTTCATTGCTAACCAACTAAACATTCAAAACCTCATTTCCTTCTACACCTTTTTCCTTTGATTAACTAGACACCATTTTGCAAAACTAGGGTTTACAAAATTAGAAACAACGTATCTTGATGCATGATAAATACCTTGCAAAATCTGATGAAATGATGTTGAATAGTTGTTAAAATCTTCTACAAATGCTTCAGATGACTTTCCAAACTACCTCTAGTGCTTCTTACTCTCTCTTGATTTTAAATGATGTTTAATGAGTAGAAATTGATCAAATATCCCTTTGAAATACTATAATTAATGATGAGTGCTTACAGAGTTGTAAGCTCGGAATCAACTAATTTTTGGCTCACTTGGCATCCACTAGTCTTTTAATTTATTCAACAACCATTATGAGCTCAGAAATAACTATCTAGTCTATTAGCTCAGCATCCTCTAGCATTTTACTCAACAATCATAGAAAACTTTTCATGTTCAACAATAACATGAAAAACTTAAAGATTTTTCTTTGATTCCTAATAACACATCACATATTTATTCATTCTTATGTAAAATTTTTAGAACTAAATTCTTTGGAATTGATGTATGATATAACTTTTGAATATTAGTCCTGCATACCTCTTGATTACTTAGTTTGATGAGGTGTGATCACCTGACCCATTGGGTGATGTGATCCCTTCTCCACTTGCTGTATTTCAATACTCCTTTTTCTTCCATGTCTTGTTCATTTCATTTCTGACATTTTCAATATCTACCTTGCCTTTGCCTTTATTGAACTCACAACTTGGTGCCTTTGACATTATTGGACAATATCGATCGATGAGACCAATCTTCAAACAACTCAAACATGTGGTTTGACTCAACCACCTTTTGTAGTCATTTCAAAAGTGTGTTCTAATACAATTCTAAGGGATATGTCCATACTCTTGACAATAATGACAATAATACCTTGTATTATAATCCAAATTATAAGAGTTGTCATTGTTCTATACCTTTGTTTGCTTGTTTGATGACCACACGGGTTTGGATCTACACTCAAAAGCTCTATGTTCATACTTCTGATAGTTATAACAATATCCTTCAAATATTTGAGTGTGCATGGTCTTAGTTCTGCATTCATGTGCTTGATGACCTTTTTTGCTGCACTAATGACAGTGACCCATGCTCTTTTTCTTAACATTCTAATTTATAGTCTTGCTCCTACATACATTTGTAGTGTGTCCTTTCTTACCACAATTATGACAAGAAGGTTTAGAATTCTTACCTTTGTTACTCCTTTCTTCAACACTTTTAGATGACTCTCCTTCTTTAGTACTTATGTACCCCAATCTAGATGTATCATTATTGGATCTAGGGCATCTAATAATTTCTCAAAGTATTTGATGGCTTCACTAGGTTTATTAAAACTTTTAGAAAATTCATTTTCCCTTTTAGGTCATTATTCAATTTCTCATTCTACAACTTCAAATTGTTATCTCAATTTCCTTGGCATTCAATTCATAGTTGGCATTCATCATTTGACCCAAAGTATCCAATTGCATGTTAGCAATCCTAGTTAGCTATGATGATTTCTCTTCTAGTCTACAGGTCAAAACTCTCTTGTCCTCTTCAATCATGACTTTTTCTTTCATAGATTTCTTTTTCTATTTAATCACCTCAAATAGTAGTATGGCTTGTGATTCTTGCTCTAACTTGAGATTTTTGATCTATTCATCTTGGGCTCTATTCTTTTCCATTAGATCTACAATTCCTGCATCAAATTCATTTGATTCTCCATTAGCAAATAGCTTACTAGTGGTTATCTCTCTATATTGTGTGTCATTATCCTCAATAGTAATTTCCTTCCTTCTCTTTAAAGATTTATTTTAAGTCTTCTCTTGCTTCATTCAGTTGTTGTAGAATGAGTTGTATTTCAATTCCCTAATTCTCAATGATCTTTCCCAACTTGTAGAATTCCATTTCAAGATATTTCCTCAAACCTACAAAGCTTCTCTTCTAGAGAAAAAAGCTTTGATACCAATTGTTGGAAAAGGTAAGCTATTAGGGCCGGGGGGGTGAATCAGTGCTTTAAAATTTCACCATAAAACATTCACCACACATCCATCTCATACATTCAATAAGTATGTAAAGCATATACATCTAAAGTATGTAAACAAATAAGCATTCACACATATATGACACCAGATATGATTATCCAAAAACCCTCCAATGAGAAGGTAAAATTGGGGTGGGGATGACACCCACAAATTTTCACTACTACAGTAATAAAGTGTATCCAATGAAGGTTACAATGTTTGATCATGAGACATGATCTAACCTAGGAAAGCTCTACCCTGTTAAAGGCTTACAAAGACTATTAGGTCCTACCCTGTTAAAGGATTTCAACACCTTGTTAAAAATGTGCCTTGTTAAAGGACGTTAACTCACAATAAAGTAAGCACCTTGTTAGAAGATTTCAATACAGCCTATTAGGACTAATCTGTTAAGAAATTTAACTGATTCAACTATTAGAATGTCTCAAAATTGATCCTATGGTTAGCACTTTGTTTCTTGATAAAAAAATCACCTCTAAACTGATGTATTCTTGATCCTTCTTGATCAGATGTCTCTCTGTTGTTCACTATTTCCTTCCTTTGTTCTCCTTTAACTAATTCTAAAATGAAATTTCAAATCATTATACCTTGGTCACCATGAATATCCTAGTTTTTGTATGCAAAACTTTCCTTGATCATTCATACATTTCCTTTCATGCTCATAAGAAGTTTAGGGTTTATCTTCCTTAAGAAGACCTAGGTGACTTTAGGTTAGGTATAAATCAACGGTTGTGATTCATCCATTTTTTTGCTTAAACCTTCTCTATTCATGATTGGATGCATGCACCTCATACGGATTCCAACTTAAAATTCATTCTTATCACCAAAATATCATAATTCAATATTTAAGTCAGCTCAAAAATGGTTTACATAGTAATTTGTGCCAATACAAACAACTATGAAAAAACTATGTTACTCAGCATCTAAAGTGTCTTATGCTTGGCATATACTAGTTTCTATACTGTGACTTGGCATCTAAATTACTTGGCATGCACTGCTTACTCAGCTCCTAAATCACTCGGCATATACTATCTACTTGATACTTGAGTGACTCAACACATGAGTGACACGGCACTCACTGTTGACTCAAAATGCTCTATGTTGTGCTTGGCATATACTACTTGTTCAACATGAAGTAAGTAAATGACTTAGGTGTATAAACACTCACTAGTCAAAACCAATCTGAGATCATCAAGATAAACTATGAAAATTTACCAAATCCACCATGTGAAAGATTGCAATGGGTCCTAAAGAAACAATCTTTTAAAATTCAAGTGAAGGAAAACCTACATACAAACAAGAACAAGACCAGAAAGTCCAGAATCTAGACACTAAGGTTTGATGTCTATAAATGCAAATTAGGAGCTAGCATAGGTATTGAATTAATTAATCCCAAAGGTATGTATTTTATGCACCATATCACTTACAATTTGGATGTACTAACATTGTTGCAGAGTATGAAGCCTTGATTCATGGACTCCTCTTTGCATTGGAGAATGATGTCAAAGATCTTGTAATCGAAGGAGACTCTTAGTTGATCATTAGACAAGTGAAATCAATCTACTCTTATAATGATAGTAGACTACTTGCATACCAGAAAAGATTTTGGGACTTGTTGGAAGATTTTGAGGCCTTGAATATAAGGTCCATCCTAAGGAAGAAGAACATGGTATCTGATGCCTTTGCCATTTTAGCAAGTGTGTTGCAACCCATTGAAAGGAAAAAGCTAATAAGATTTTTCATTGAATTGGTTGATACCTTGTCAATTCCAAACAACATTACGAACTTCGAGGTCTTCCAAGATGACCAGTATATTCTTGAGTTTATTATGTAAAATGGCCTTTTCAAGGGACAAGATATTGATGATGCTCCTGACTACAAGCTTGAAGAAGATGAGTTAGATGATGAAGATGGGATTATAAATTTGAAGACCAATACTATTCCTAAGGGGATGGTAGAGTTAGAATGTGTTTTTGATCAATATGAGTTAGGACATAGTAAAATGAATGTTGAAGAAAAAGGGGTTGAAGGATGTAATTCATACAATCTAGTTATGGAAGAAGATCCAAAGATGGTGAGGATTGGAAAGGCATGTAACCCTCAAGAATGAGAAAGTATGCTTCAATTGCTTACAAAATAAAAAGATGTCATAGCATGGAGATATGAATAACTCAAGACGTATGATCCTAAGATCATCACTCATGACATTCTATTGAAGCCTGATGCCAAACCCTTTTGTTAGAGATAAAGGCCATTGAATCACATAATTGTGCCTTTGATAATGAAAGAAGTACAAAAGTTACTTGATGCTAAAATTATGTTTCCAATCTGACATCCTACATGGGTTGCTAACTTGGTCCCAATAAGGAAAAAGACTAGAGAAATTCTCCTCTGACTGGATTTTCAAAATTTGAACTTGGCTTCCCAAAAGGATAATTACCCATTGCCCTTGCTTGATGCAGTGCTACAAATTATGAATGGGTCTAAAATGATGTCTTTTCTAGATGGATATTTTGGATACAACCAAGTGATGGTAGATGAGGAAGACAGGTTGAAGACTGCATTTTCAACAAAATGGGGAAACTTTACATATCGAAGATGCCTTTTGGATTGATCAATACATAGATACATTCCAAAGAGTGATGTATAAACCATTCAAAGGGTTGATAAACAAGTGCATAGTTATCTACATGGATGACCTCACTATCTTTTCTGAATATAGGAGTACTCATATTGTAGACTTGACACAACTATTCAACCAATGTCAAAGGTATGGTATATCACTGAATTCCAAAAAGTGTTCATTTGGGGTCACAAAAGGAAAATTCCTCGGTCATATTATTTTTGAAGTTGGGATTGTTGTCCATTTTTTCCCCCATTCATCCCATCACCAATAATCGATTAGAGATATCTTTAATCAGTTGAATTCTTTGATGTGAGTTAACATGTGATTTGGTTCGGGTTAACATTCTGTGTAACTTGGTCTCTTCATGAACCGAGTCAGCTTAGTTCCTTCATTAATCGAGCTAGTTTAGTTTTTTCTTTGATTAAGTGAACTCGGTTTCCTTCATGTGTCGAGTTGTGGGTTAACACGTATTTTCTTTTAGGGTTAACATTTCATGTTAACCATTTTTTCTATTTCAAAAAGTCTCACTTTTGGCTTTCGTGAAATTGTGCAATCGCATGTCACCTCCTCCATCATGTATTTGTGAATGTGTTGACCAACATATTCATGCCATGTGGTGGATCCTTATTGTCATGGGCTACTGTTAATCAGATAGTTCTCATTATTTCACATTGCTTCCCTTTTCTCTTGTGAAGATATGATGGTCATTGGATATGGAAGCATCTTGTGGGTATTTTAAGTGCATCACAATCATTTGTTTGTTTGAAAGAGATCTTGGATCTACAATTGGGCTTTAATCACTTATTGAGGAGATTTCTTGTAGCATCTAGGCCATCCATATTCAAAAGAAGATCTACATCGACAATTCATCTTATTGGGGGCAAATTAGATTTATTCCAGGTGGGTCAACTCTATAATTTTTGCAGTAGGTTAACATTGCATGTTATCCCATCCCACATTTTTTGATAAGGGTGCAAATTTATTTGTCGTGGCCATGACATGTTACAAGGATTATTCTTTAATGTTGAATGACATTCTTTTGCCTTGTATCCATGACACCTTTGCATCTCCATGCCTCTTTATTAATTGTAAGGACCAAATCTTTTGGGATTTTATTTCTTGTGGTTGGGTGCATTTATTTTGCCTTGCCTGTCACTTCATTACAGAAGATTGATTTCAAGATCAGATTTAGTTCTAATATTTATTTTATTATTGCTACTCTCTATAACTTGACTCCCCTAGTTGGAGTTCGAACTCAGTTTAACATCAAAATTATGCTCGAACTCTATAAAAGATAGTTGTAAATATGTTTTAAGGGTTCTTCCCTATTCAAATAATGTCTACTTGTAGTAGCCTTGCACTCTAAAATTGTATTTCTTGCCTTCCATTAATGAAATAATTGATTTCTTACCCCTTCTTTCCATTCATTACTCTATGCATATATCTTGCCTCTCTTTGAATGTTTCTCTACTACTTCCTTAGATTTAAATGATGTGTTTGATTTGTTGATATTTTTGTATTGTAAAATGTATTTTCCTTTAGCATTTGATTGATCCCAAGCCTCCATGTGGTTTCTTAGAAGGTAGAATAGAGTCAAGACTTGTGTATTTGGATTTTCATTAATGTGTCATGCATATAAGGGCAGATTCGTAGCCATTTCAATTAGGTGTATCACCCCTTTCCCCTTCAAAAAATTACTTTCCTGCATCTCCTTCTCCATTTTCCTTCAAAGCAGTAGTAAGGTGCATCCTAATTATAAGGAAGAAAACCTTCTTCGGAGACTCAATCTCATAGCTCAAGTCCCATAGCTTAGAAATTGTTTCCATGTTACACAAGGTTGTTGTTAGGTCAAACTTCTCGCAAGGATGCAAAATTTGGTGATAACACAGATATCCATTGATCCTAAAAGGATAGAGGCCATTCTAAATCTATCACCCCCTCATAGTCATAAAAAGGTGAAATATTTATTTGGAAAAACTAATTTCATACATAAGTTCATTAGTGGATTTGCTAAGATAGTACATCATCTTAATGACCTACTCAAGAAATGAGAAAAGACTCAATGAGTTCCTAAAATAAAGAAATCTTTTGAAGACATCAAAGTGGAAATGTCTAGGCCCCAATTCTTATAAGTATAGATTATGATTTACCATTCAAAATCTATTCACTTACTTCAAAATATTCATGCATCAAGATTCTTAATCAAAAGAAAGATAGAGAGAAGTGAGAGATCTATTGTGTTCATGAGTTTCCCACTAAAGAATGTTGAGTTGAACTATTATAATCTTGACAAAAAATCATTTGCATTGATAAAAAAATTTAAGAAAATTTTCCATTATATACTTAGGAACAAGATATATGCAATTGTATCTGATCTTGCAATTAAGACATTGTTGATGTAGAATGAATTAGGTGAGAGACAAGGAAAATGGATGGCTATATTGCAAGAGTTTGATTAGGAGATTCAACCAATGAATTTGGTAAGAGGACAAGGATTAACCAAGATCATATTTGATAATGAGACCAGTAATGATAATGAAATCTAATTTGATGACAAAATCATCATGGATAATCAAGAAAAGTTCATGGTGTCTCGATGGATATTGATCAAGGAGTAATCACTAATGTTTGGTATCAAGATATTGTTTACTAGCTTTTGCAAAATCAATACCCCAACTCAATGAACGGTTCCCAGTGCAAAGGACTCAAGATGAAATGTGAATCCTATATGTTGCAAGATAGAAAATTTTACAAAAGAAACTACAAGGGAATTGATTTGAAATTCTTGGGATGTGAAGAAGCAAAAGAATTTTTGGAATAGTTTCATGATAGGTATGGCATAGGACATGGATTAGTAGAAGCTACAACTCATATGATTTTGAGATCAAGTTATTTTTGGCCTAACATATTCAAGCATAAATTTCAACATGTACTTTCTTGTTACATTTGTCAGACAAGTGCCAATAAATAGAGGCATCCAACTATGTCACTACAACCATTGTTTGAGGTACGCCCTTTTGCTAAGTAGGAGTTAGAGTTTATTAGCCCAGTAAAACCACCATCATCTATCGGACATATGTTCATCCTCACAGATATAGACTATAGGATGTGTTGGATAGAAGTTGAAACTTTTCAAAATTACACAACAAAAGTGATTATAGATTTCTTCGAAGAAAACATTGTTACAAGGTTTGGTATGTCATTCTTCCTTGCATATGATAATGGGTCATCTTTTGTGTCAATCTTCCTTGCTCAACAGGCATTAGACAATCAGGTCATAATCAAGTTCTCTTCTAATTTACTATCCCAAAGGGAATGATGTGATTGAGTCCACCAATAAGAACTTGATTATAGTGATAAAGAAATTTCTATAGGAAAATCCAAAAGATTGGTAAAATTAGCTAAAATATGCATTATGGATGGATAGAGTTCGGATAAAAAATGCTTTGGGGGCATTTCCCTATTTACTTATCTATGGAAAAGAACCAGTGTTCCCAATTAATCTCAAGATTCTAATATTGAAATTTATGAAGGGGTATGTTGAGGACACAGACAGAGTTTAGATCAGATTAATAAATCTCTTGGAATTGGATGAGAAAAGAATAACAACTTTGGATCATATGGAAAAACATTAGGTTGTCATCAAATGGTGGTTTGACAAGCAAGCTACAATCAAGTCTTTAAGAATATTTGACCTTGTTCTCTTATGGGACAAGGAAAAAGAAAATTTAGGCAGTCACACTAACTTTCAACACTTGTGGATTGACCTTTATCAAATTGTGGAGATTTTGGGAGAAAATACTTTTACGCTAATTTCCTTACAAGGGGAATTGGTCCCATTTCCAGTCATTAGCTAGTTCCTAAAAAATTACTTTGAGGTTGTTGGTGTAAATATGCATTTACTATTTACACTTACTTAAGTTTACTTAGGTTAATGTATTATTTTATTATTTTGCATTATTTTATTATTTTATTTTGTGAGACACTTAGGAGTTTGTGCATCTTTTTGAGTTGTCATGTTGACAACATAGGAGTAGGCAACTCTATTTTAGCACATGGTGTCTACAACATTGATTTGCATGTCACACCCTTGTAGGCTTATCCTCTCATCACCGCACTTACTTTCATGCTTAATGGAGGATAACCCATATCTAGTGGACATGTGCCTAGTTGTATGACATATCATGGTGCTGATTACAAGACATTCTAGATG
This sequence comes from Cupressus sempervirens, assembly GCA_028749045.1. Taxonomy (NCBI): domain Eukaryota; kingdom Viridiplantae; phylum Streptophyta; class Pinopsida; order Cupressales; family Cupressaceae; genus Cupressus; species Cupressus sempervirens. Next base: position 849,464,947 of record CM053792.1, read on the forward strand.
TATCTCAAAGGCCTTTATATACAGGCACTCCTAGTGTACTTTAACAATGCATATTGAATGAATATATCGTCATTCTAATCATACTCTCTCTTTCTGGTCTATAGTTATGCTTGTGTTTGAGTTATTAGTTCCTAGGTGAATTTTTCCCTTATGAAAATTCTTACATGGTATCAGAGTTTGGAGATTTTCTCATCACATAGTCATTCGAGACCATTGTTGCTTTAGCACCTTAGCCCAAATCTAGAGTACTATAGAAATTGGGAGTGTCTAGAGTCAGATCTGACCTCACCATTGCGTTTGGAATTTTGAATCGATGAAGATCAACTATAAACTCAGCTACCTTGGCCCAAAGTCGATCATGAGGCAAAAAAAATTTGCAAATCAAAACTCGAAGGCCCTAATTTGCAGTTCGGGTATGGTCCTTTTTTGCAGATTTAATTAATTTTTGAATCTGCATTTTTTATTTCTCTGCAATTTTATTTATTTTCACCAGAATTTGTGAAAAAAAATTTCCCTTCGGGCACCCAACAAAGAAATTTTTTTAGCAGAATCAGGCAATGACACCTCAGCTCTGCCATTTGGAGGGTATATTTAATTATCCCAGGTTATTTATTTAAATCTGCAAGCTTTATCACATTTTTTTCGAGCATCACATAGTAAAATTTGGCAATTACTCCCCTTAACTGGCGAACCCTTCCACATATCCATAGGTGGCATATTTCCAAATTTCTTACTATTGGTTCGGCCAACCAGCAGCCTCATTTCTCACAATCCATGGAAAAGCCACTGGCGGTGCTTGCCTTTGCCAAAATTGTGGCAGATTCTACTCTTTAAATGGTGTTGGGGCTTTCCACATGATCAATGTGGGATCTTTTCCCATAACACGGCAACTACTCTTTACCTTTTTTAGCCCACGTATGGTAAAAAAATCCCTGGCATTAGCACTTCTCTAGCTAGCTCATATTCTGATATCAGCATCGCATTTTGCAGAGATTTTTGGTGGATATTCCTATGGGAGTGACTGTTTGAAGCTTTTTCGACCATCGTTTGTTTATTTCAATGATCACATTTTGAATTCCATCGATGGCATTTAAAATCTTGTGCCTATTCTATGACATCCATTGCCACACAGTGCTCCCTATAGAAAACCCCACAGACACATCGATTGAAGACCTACCACGTCAGATTTCATGGAGACCACCCACGCAAGACCCTGCCATGCAAGACCGCAACATCCACATCAACACCCCTTTGCACAGTTAGTAGGATATGACTCAACCAAGTGCCATGTCACCTACCACCTATGATTTTTCCATGTCAGCATGATCATACAATGCTACATCAACATTGATACGTGTGCCTCTGTACAGATTCCTAGTCAACAAACACATCATCCTAGTATGCTATTTTTTGCTAATGTCAGCTAGTCACTAGGTTACATTTGATTGTCATTTGATCATCAAACCTAGTCAGTTTACAACTATTGTGATGGTTGTTTGACCATCAAATTTAACATTGTAGTTTTCTTGCTAGCCCCCCTCTCCAGATTGCTTTTCAATTTGGCAACCTGACTTTGTGAGCCCATAACTCAGACATCTAGACTCCAATTATAGTGCAATTCTTTTTGAAATTGGGCAGAATTTTTTGAATTTTCTAGTGGTGATGTTTTCTAGTTTTTGTGCAAGAATTTTTTAGAAATTGCATTTTTTAGCAATTGTACCTGCATAATCTTGCTTTTTGCAACTTCAAATGCTTCGTACGGGCACATCTGGTCACTTTTTCAAGTTCCATTTTTTCGAAAGTGTGTTATTTTTTGTCTACTTTCTAGATCTAAAGTTAGATTATAGGGTTGTGTGGACCGAAATCTCACTTTCAGAATTAGGCCTTTTTTCTGCATTCTAAAGCTTTGATTACTTTTTAGAATTGTTGTATATCTGAGCTATAGTGCTTAGTGACAGATTTGGGCCTCAAAAGGTAGTTGTAAAAGCAAACTCATAATGTCCAATTTGTTCATTTTGACAAGTGGCCCATTGTACATGCACTACTTATAAAGTGCCAAAAGCATCTTTTTTGGGGGGTCTTTTGATTGAGTGAAAAGGGGGGTGTGTACTGTGTTTTTGTGTCTCTCTATTGTGCTCTTTTAATTTTCTACATCATGGGTTTTAAATGTCCTCCTCTAACTTCACGCAACTATTCTACATGGAAAGATATTGTATGGAGTAGATTAATGGAAAAAGGATACAGTCTTTATGTTGATGGTACAAGTACCAAACCTACTAATGCTAAAGAACTCATTGAATGGAAAAGACAAGACCAACAGGCTTTAGGAGATATCAAGAGTTGTTTTTATATAGATCTCTTCTTTCACATTGCCAATTGTACAAAATCCAAAGCAGCTTGGGATAAACTTAAATCATTGTATGGTAAGGTGGATGAATAAAAGGGATTGAGGATTGAGGATGATCTACTTCTCTTGGATCCAAAATTTTTTGACACAATTTAGGATTACATCATAAAATCCAATGAGTATAGGGCACTTCCTAAAGATGATGGAAATCCCATTAAGAATGAAAAGTTGATTCATCACATCCTGAATAGGCTACCTTCTAAGTACGCTTCCTTTGTTTCAAGTTTTAATACTCACAGGTTGACCATGGGATCTTCTTACTAGAAGCCTTCATTTGATGCATTTGCAGAGATGTTGATTATTGAACAATCTCACTTGATGGATTTATGACTTATCAAGTCATCAAAGACCAAAGCTTTGGTGGCTAGTGATGAGCACCAATCAAGTCAAGGAGGGAAAAGCAATAACAAGAAGAAGTAGTGGAAGTAGACATCACAGTATGAGACACAATAGTCCTCCTCACAACAAGGTAGTTCTTCTTTGAACAAGAAGGGAAGTAATGAAAGGACGGACAAACAGTTTTGTGCATACTATAAAAATCCAAATCATGATGAGCATCATTGCAAGACTAAAAGAATCAACGAGTTGGAAAACCTACTCAAGAAGAACAAAATTTAGGTGCCAAGTACTTCCAAAGATTCAACTCCAACCTCTTCAAAGGGTAAAGGGCAATCACTTATGGCCAATACAAGTTCTTCTATAGAATAGATACTTGACTCAGGTGCCTCTTACCATATGGGTTCTTCAAAGGAAGACTTTTCTTCATTGAAGCAATCAAAGGTATCACACATCTTCATGGGAGATGATAATAAAATGGAAATTGAAGGGAAAGGACATGTGGAAATTGAAAATGGGGAATTCAAAGATGTTCTCTATGTTCCAAACCTTAGCTCCAATCTCCTATCAGTTTACCAAATCACTCACCTTGGAGATGGTCATAAAGTTGAGTTCCTTCCAGATTCAGTGATGGTACACAATCTTAGAGATGATTCATTGGTTGCAATGGGGAAAGTCAATAATGACAAGAGGCTTTATTCCTTCACCCACTTTGTGCCTAAGTCTCCTTCTCAAGCCATGTTGACTCACTCTACTTCACAAATCAACCTATGGCATGAGCGGTTTGGTCACCTTGACTTTCGCTCGCTTTAACAACTTTGCTCAAAACATATGGTCAAAGGTCTACCTAACATCAACTTTTCTAAGGGAGAATGTTCATCATGTTCAGTGGATATAAATCTCAAGGAGAAGTATGATAAAGGGAAGTCTTCTAGAGCACCAATTGTTCTCCAGTTGGTTGGCATGGTTTTAGCAGGACCCTTTATAGTGACTTCAATCAGCCAAGGCTACTACATCCTCACATTTGTTGATGACTTTTCAAGATTCACTTAGGTCTACTTCCTTCATCACAAGATGAAGTGGTTCATAAGCTTCAAGCCTTCAAGACTCATGTTGAACACAAATCAAGGAAAGTCATGAAGGTTCTAAGGGTGGAAAATGAGAACAGATATGTCGACAGAAGGCTTAGAGACTTTTGTAGATTTGAGGGAATTAATCTTCAGACCCCACCAGCATTCAGTCTGCACAAGACAAATGTTGCAACTATTAGGATTAGGACTCTCAAAACCATGGTAAGTTGCATGATAAAATTCATGTCTCTTGATCCTACATTAGAAGTTGAAGCCTTTAGTAGTGCTGCTCACATACTTAATAGGTCTCCTCATGATTCCTTCGAAAGGAAGACTCCTCTTGAAGCATGGTGTTGTAGAAAACTAGTTGTGAGACACTTCAGAGTCTTTGGTTCTCCAGCATGGGAAAACCTATCTTCCAGGGGTTGCAAGGCACTAACACCTAGGCCTTTTACTTTGATCATATATGAAGACAATGCAAAGGCATACAGACTTATGGATTTCGAGACTCACAAGATTTTTGTGGAGAAGGATGTTCACTTTGAGGAAAGTTCACCCAGCTTATCCTCTACTCCTCTCTACACTTCATACACAGTGGAAACTGTTAGTCACACCAATGATAGTGCTACAACAAATTCAAACACATGGGGTTCTATCAATAGTTGCAGTGAGAGGTCACATCATTAGTCTAGTCCACATGCTTACATTGCCATAGTGATAGGTCTAGCATAGCATGGTACATCTCCTCTTCTAGCTCCAGCTTCAGTTGACTTGGGAGATAGACTTGAGGACTTACATCTTCTCATTGATTAAGGTGATCCTTCTATAATTGTTGTGAGGGCTCACTTTGATCCTCATGTCCATTCTCTACATGATCAATCTTTACAGGTTGGCGTGATTATGGATCCTTATGTATAACAGTTGTTGGAGGTCTCTTTGTTAGTTGAGGAGATAGATGGTTCATTGGGACAAGTTCAACAAACATCCTTGCCAGATCTACATTCATTCTTTTCAGCACATTTGGAATGGGTGAGCATCAGTATCAATACAAGGATAATTGAGTAGGTTTTAGGGCCAACATTCATCTTCAAGATTGTACCTTTTCCTTTGTTTCTACTTAAGGGGAGGAATGTCATTCAGCACTCTTGGACTAGCTTCTTCAGCAAAGTGGCTTTCACTTGTAGGCATTCTTCTTTTCTTTTTCTTTTTTTTGGGGGGGGGACTACTTGTCTCACTTCCTCTTCTTTCTTATGGGGAGGACTTTTTCCTCTTATGAGGTCAAGTTCTTCTCATTCTTCACATATGTATATACTTGATGTATGTCATAATGGGGGTATCTTGATTACTCCATCCATCCATGCATCCCTTTTTATCTCTCTTTTTGGGTGAGGGTTTTTCCCATGAGGTTTACTCTCTTTCTCTACTTTATGAGAGACTGCATCTTCATTATGTACATGGGTACCTATCATGGCCTAGTAGCTAGGAACCATCCTGCATTTCATTCTAGTTTTTGTAAGCTTAAGGGCATTCCCCTAAGTTGCACTTAAGGGGGGTGTTGGTGTAAATATGTATTTACTATTTACACTTACTTAAGTTTACTTAGGTTAATGCATTATTTTATTATTTTATTTTGTGAGACACTTAAGAGTTTACACACCTTTTTGGGTAGTCATGTTGACAACACAGGAGTACGCAACTCTATTTTAGCACATGGTGTCTACAACTTTGATTTGTGTGTCACACTCTTGTAGGCTTATCCTCTCATCACCGCACTTACTTCTGTGCTTAATGGAGGATAAACCATATTTGGTGGACATGTGCCTAGTTGTATGACATATCTTGGTGTTGATTATGAGGCATTCTAGATGTATCTCAAAGGCCTTTATATATAGGCACTCCTAGTGTACTTTAACAATGCATATTGAATGAATACATCATCATTCTGATCATACTCTCTCTTTTTGGTCTACACTTGTGCTTTTGTTTGAGTTCTTAGTTCCTCAGTGAATTTTTCCCTTAGGAAAATTCTTACAGAGGCCTTAGAGTGGAAAATATTTCAAAAAATAAATAAAATCTTTCTTCAAATATGTTTTTATTTTAGTTGTGTGTTTGCTTTTAGCTGTGTGTTTGCTTTAAAAGTTGTGTCTATTTTTTCTTGTCATTCTAGGGGTTAGGTGCAATGAAGACTCTTTCTTGATGCATTACATAAGTCACTTCTTATGGTTTTGACTTTTAGGAAGAGGTATTTCTTTGTCAAAATATCCAAATGATTTTGTTTCTTGTACCAACTAAAGATGGATGTTTACTTATAGTCATAAAGGACTTTTAGTCTTGAAATTAGAATTGCAGATTGATAGTTCTTCACACTTTACAAATTTAAAGATTGATTATCTTGGTGTTTTCAAATCAAGGTTGATGGCAGCAAGGGATAGTCCAAGTCTTGTCGGTTCAGACATGAGGCCTTTTCAAAGAAATGCTAAGGTCATTATTTGGCATGAGAGTTTCCAAAGGTTCATAAAATAGGAAAACAAGAGTTATCAAAATAAATAAAGAATCTAAGAAATGATACCAATACCTTGGCCACATAGTCTAAGCATGGTTAGGATACAAAGAAAAAACAAAAAAAGGAAAGGTGGTGTTAAGAATGAAAGATTCCAAAAGGCTTGAGAAAGATAATCTGATAAGAGGGATATGCACCCCAAAATGGCTATCCAATATCTATACAAATCACTTCATGGAAGAGTCAAATGGAAATGTGTGAGCTCCATGAAGTAGAATCCAAAGATTACTCAGGACCTTAAATGCAAAAAATGATAACTCATTAAGATCCCTCAAAATGGATTCTCTCATCTGGTTAGACAATAATTTATACACATGATCTAAGAGGATTGTCTCCAAGAAACATGCTCATGATAGATTGCACCTTGAAATGTCAAAAGAAATGAATACACTATGCACACATTGAGCATGAAGATTGAAAATTTTTAAGTTTTGACTATTGAGGAACTTGAAAGTTGTTTGAAGTGTTCAAAACTTTGTTGTTATTTGACTCTATTGGAATTTACAAGTGGCAAGAATACTTCTAAGAGTGGGGGTGAATCAGAAGTACCAAACTTTAAGCTATAAAACTTTTAACTAAAATCAATACATGCATGAAATATTTCTAATTAATATGAAAGTAAGGGCATGCATGAAAGTAGACAACACATATTTCATCACCCAGAAATCCTCCAAAATGAGAAGGTAAAACTGGGGTGGGGATGACACCCACAACTTATCACTGCAGCAATACGTAACTTGTCAAGGTTGCAAAGTTTGACCATCATCAATGGTCTACCCTATGAGAGGCCTTCCCTATTAAAGGCTCCAACACTCTATTAAAAGTGTACCTACCTAAAGGATTTACAAAACACTCACTTTGAATGTCACCCTTTTAATGGATTTACAAAATGGCTATTAAACCAACCTATCTTCATAGGATTTTCATTCTCCTAATACAATGGCTAGAAAGTATAGTAGAATGTGTTGACTTGATAACTTCCAATCTTCAATTGCTAATTTCATATCAATGTTCAGTCCATTCTAATCTGATCCTCTTTGATCTGATATGATTCTATATAGTGTTGATACTCTATTCTGATGTTCACTGATCTAGCAATTCCTCTATTTTTCTAAGACACCTTGAATGTACTCTTCACCCTTATTTTCTTCACTCTCTTTCACTCTGTCATTCCTCTCTTCAATATTCTCTTCACACATACTCTCTCATATATTTTTGACTTATGGGGTTTCAACCTCCTTAAAAAGGTTTCATGACTTAGGGTTAGTTATGAATCTACAATTGAGATTCATCCATCTTTCCCACTCAAATCTTTCCATTTTTCTAATTGGTTGCATGTTCATTGCATAGGGAATTAAATAGATTCGATCTTATCTTTTAATCCTTCGAGATTTATCATATGTTGGCTCAAAAATCATTTACATCTTAGTTTGTGATGGCACAAAATCTTATGCTAATTTTGTGTTACTTGGCACTTACTAATTATTGATGCTCAGCAAATATAGAAATTCTATCTTTCTCAACACCTTTAGTGTTTTGCTTAGCACTTATAGTTTACTCGGCGCATATATTGGCTCAGCATCTATTAGTCACTCGACAGTTGAAACTTGCTCAACACTATCTATTTGCTCGACATCTGAATAACTTGGCACTTGATGAATTTCTGGCTCAGCACATATTATGACTTAGCATCTATATTATACTAGACATCAACTTAAAAAATTTCTTAAGTGTGTTAACACTCAATCGCAAAACCATTCTGAGATCAACAATCTCCCCCTTTGACACGAGTTTCAAAAACACTTAACTATACATGATGAGTCTCAAAATTTGTAACTCCCCCTGAGTTGATGTGCCTTTGTTGTATTCAAAACTTCTCATGCTAGATTTGTCTCATGCTAATTATGATACTCTTTATCTATGCCTTGCCTTATCATTCTTTGTTTGTCTTCTCTATTCTAGCTCTTCAAAATTTGTAACTACCCTTTTCACATATCTTCCCTTGCAATTATAGTTTCCTTTTGGCTTTTCTATATCTCCCCCTCAATATTTATCTCCCCCTTTTTTGATACTTGTGTCAAAGGGGTCTATACATTAACTAAACATTTTGCCAAAAGGGATTTGTTTACCTCAATTACTATCCTTAGAGCAGCATATTAGTTTTGTAGTGCCACTTCCAATGATTTAATCTGGATGGCTAACTCTATTGCAAGGTGAACTAAGCCATCTAATGTGGAAAGATTAGGATCTTTCTTCAACACATTTTTAGCATAGGCTAGTTCTTTTTTCAAAATTTCCATGTGTGGGGTAATGGTAGATTGCATCTAGACTGACTTGGCCTTGATGTTTGCCTCATCTATTGTTAACATGGCTAGTTCCTTCTGAGTGTGAAGTGTAATGTGAAAATTCTACTCACTCTGAGCTAGATCTCTTGGTAGTTGCATAGCAGATAACTTCAAGTCTCTTTTCAAGCTCATAATCCTCTAGCTAATTTCCTGTGTAAAAATGGAAGGATCACATAGCTTTGTGTATAATGAGAAAATGTTCTCAAGTACTTCAATTTTTCAATTTTCTTAGCCAGTTCAACTTGTGAAAGTGTACTTTTAGTAGAGATTTTCTCGTTTACCTTCACCTAAAATTTACTTTCTGACCATTCTAGACGTCATTTCAAGAATCATGCACCCATTAATTTATATTTGCAAGGGTGGAGACCTTCTTGGCATCATTTAGAGACTTAGTTTGTATTAGTTTTTAGCATGAGTTTTATTTTAAGAGCTCTCACTCCTAATAAAAAGGAGGAGATGATTTCTTATAAATACATGGATGTAATATGTACTCTAGACCATTATTGGTGCTCTCATTCTGAGTATAGTTATTCTTGTCAAAGTGTGTTATTTTTGTGAATGCATGTTCATGAACAATAATGGAGCCAATGGTTTTGTTGTATTGATTTGATTGTGTGACCTTTTGGTTTTGGTGTTTGTCTTGTGCTAAAAAAAAAATTTGATGTACCAAGTTGGATCAAAGATCACCTATTGTTCTTGCATAGCTTCTTGTCTTGCATGAGTGCACTTTTTGTGGCCTTGTGATCTAGTGAGAAGTGAAACATCTTTTGGTTATTATTGAGTTCCCATCAACCATTTCATCAGTGGAATTGAGGAAGTGCTACTCCTATTTTCATTGGTTTCCTACCAAGTCTTTTCAACGATTTAACTTATAGATGTGTTGTTACTGTAGTTTATGTCTGTTAGAAATTTCCCTTTCAAGTTATTTTCTTTAATCTCTCATTACCTTATATTTTTAATTTTCTTTTCTAATAGATAGTTAAAATAAGAATTCATATATTTTCATTGATAAATTACATTCATCATAAAACAAAAAATACTAAAAAAATATCTCTTTTGTGGTTACTTTTCAAAACAACAGATCAAACATGTTATCTAAAATTGGTTGGAACCAAAAAAGGCCTCCTCATAAACATACACATTTATCTTCAATTGAGTGGATTCCAATAGGTCACAAGATCACTTGGAACCTTGGAGTTGATCCTAGATTATCTTTTCAAGAGATGAGTTCGAAAGGATTCCTTCCATTAAGCATCATGCAAAATGATAGCTCAACAATAACCACCCAAAATTTGTGTCCTATGCATAGAAAATGTTTCATCTTTTCTTTCCAAATGTTATAGTTAACTTCATCAAACTTTGGACTATCTTTCCTGAAATATGAAATAGATCTCCTTAAGTTGCTAAGATTCTCCTTCAAGGACTTAATTCTTTGATACCAATTGTTAGAAATTAAATTCCACCAAAATAACTAAGAGTGGGGGTGAATTAGTTATACTCTTAAAAAATCTTCCAATATCTTTATAAATTTTAAAACATGTAAACAATAGATGCAACAACCATAAAAAGATAACCATACATAATAACAATAGATATGTTAACTAGGGAAACCCCTGATCAAAGGAAAAACCCTAGTGGGGATGTTACCCACAAAATGATGTACTAATATAATTGTTCCTTGTTAGAGATAGACCCTGTTAAGAGTCAATGAAATATAATTAGTACATATGATTCCATGTTAGAAGACTTTTTAGTCTTTTTTAGGAGGTTCCAACCCTGTAAAGAGTTGTGCCAACCCAAAGAGGCTATTTGGATAGTGGGTTTAGTTGTTATCCAACTCTACATATACCTATTCATCTTTTTATTCCTCATTATTTAGTTTATCATCAAAAATTAAACCATATATTTTTTGGTTCCAAATTTATGGATTTGATTGTGTGTAGTTTTTTAAACATCAATATTTTGGATCATACTACAAGATCCATCATCAAGATGCTAAAGAAAAAAAAAATAGCATGGATTGTGGAAATCTAATAGATACCATATATTTTCTTCCAGATTAATTTTCTCTCCTCAATAATAGGTTCAATCATGTTTTCCAAAAATTTTAAATCCCTCCTCTTAGGTACAAATATATTGTTGAACTCTTTCATTGATTTTTTGATATGCTTCTTACTTAACTCAGGCATGATTTGGGCAAGTGTACTTTCTCTGATTTGCCTCTTAGTTGTCAATGCATGTTTCCATTTTCCATCAACTCTACCATAGAGCTCATAGCCTATCATATTTTCTAACTCTAATGATTTGTACCTCAATTTTTCCATCAAGATGAACATTGATTTCTCTACTTTGTTCTTATTGTCTTCACTCTATTTATCGCATATTATTAAAATCTAGAAAACCTAGCACTTACCCTTATATTTTCACATACCTCATCAATAGATTGGGGCTTATTGTGCACTACTACCTTGAATTGAATCAAATCATTTGAATAACTCTTCTCCTCATCTTCTTCATCTTCCTTAGGCATGATGAGATTTCTCCTCAATTTTTTGATTTGCTTTCTTGGCTTTGTCTCATCCAAGGTGGTCCTTTTTTTTTAATTCTTTAGCTTGAATTGGTTTTGTCTTGGTAAATTCAACTTTTTTCCCTTGATCTTTTCCTAGTCACAATCTTTGTGGTAGGTGAAGGCTTAGCTTCCTTCTTCTCTCTTTTTCTTCCTTGAGGCTTGGCAATAACAATCTATTTTCCCTTCTTCTCAACTTTCTCTTCTTCATCTCCATATTCCTCTTCATCTTCACTAGATAAGTCTTTACCTTTACCTTTAGTAATCTATAAAGGCATCTCTCTCTCATCTCCTTGTCCCAAAGCTTTCTCCAAATTCTCAATCATAGTTTTCCTCTTCTTATATACCTTAGGAGCATTAACTTGAACAATGATCTTTACGTTAACTAACTCATACCTATTGAATGGTTTTGCATTCTTATAAACTTCTTATGCCAAAAATGTATTGATTTTTATTGTAACTTCATTAATGTTTACCTCATAAGCTAGAGGTCTCAACCATGCAACTCTAGGTAAAAGTGCTTGTGCATGTGTAAAATCAATGTCTACCAAAAAACATTTATCATCGTAATATTGGTCTACAAGGGATTGTTCTATCTTGGACATATTCTTCATTTTCCTTTTCAATTCTTCAAAGTAACCATCCATAATGGTCTCAAAATTTTCTCTCGTTTGATTATGAATTCATTAATCTCCTAAGTCACTAGTTTTTTCTTGTCCCATACTACATTGCTAATGAGAGGAAATGAGTTTTGCACATAAAGGAAAATAAAAACTATTAGAGATCCAAACTTATGTACAGTGTTCTTCACTTTTTTAATACTTACCAAATTCTTTATTAGCTAAGTATGTTGGAGGTCTACTAGGTCATAACTATGATCCTTCTTAACAATCTTTCATCCCAAATCTATTGCATCACATGGCATTATATCAAGTCAACTTGACTGATAAAACTTGTGAGCGATCAATCTGATGGTGAATTTAGTATTCTCATCTTTGAAAGTAGATATTTACATTCCTCTATTGTTCCACTTAGCCAATGTGTTAGCTTCAATTGCATCTCTTCCTTGACATCAAATGGTCTTCACCCTTTAGGTAACTTGGTAACTTGTAACATGATGAATAATTTTCTTTGTGATGTTTACTGGTCCATTCTCCAACCATAACTTTATTTTATGAATTTTGCTTAAAAAAACCTTAATCCATTTTATCTTGAAATTCCTTGGGGAATTTAGGGCATGAGTCAACCCTTTCTCTACAACTTTCTTTTGTTCTTCCTTTGGTTGTTTGTTCTCATACAACTTATCATATGTTGCTCTTAGATGAAAGTATCTAACTTATCCTATCTTTCATATGTAACATGATCTCACATCATGAATCATGATTACACTCAGTGGAATAGATGATAGGGTACCCAAAAAATCATCCTTCACCGCAATTTTAGGATAAGCTTTGAGTTTAGGTGGGGAAAAAGCATCATTTTTTACCAATTGAGCATTATTAACATCTAACTCCATTTTCTTCTTTGTTGCGGAAGAGCTTGATGTCATTTCTTCAACTTAGGGTATGAATACACGCTCATGTGTAACTCAACCTTAATATAAATACTCACACTTTACTTCCAACGCTGAAGGCACACACTAAGATCCAATTTAAACTTTCTCAAATACTCATAAAATGCTTCTTCTCAATTTTCTTTGTGAAAACTTGAATGAAATATGCATAAAATGGTATACTAAATTCACTATATAGCTCATAAATTTGAATTTTAGGGCCTCATCAATGCTCTGTAATTATAGTGGGTGTAATATAGCTATCTCATCCAACATAGGGAAACTTGACAGTCTTGCTTCCTTTTATCTCACTTAGCCAATACCAAGACTCGATCAATACTAGTAGTTATGCTTAGTCACTCAACACTTACATGACTCCAATACTAGCACTCAACCATCATTAACTCTTCAACTTGACATCAAAATATGTTACTCTATTTGAACCTCTAATCTATTCTTGTACATCCATTAACATGCTGATTTGGACTTTTGTGCATATTATCTTAGGAACTTATGTATGATTTAACAATTTGTAGTATAGTTCCATACTTACGTATTTGTCTTGTTTGAGGTGGGGGAATCACCTAATTTATTGGATTAGGTGATCATAACTTCACCATTTGAACTATTTCCTTCTTTAGTTTTCTTTCTCTAGGACTGATTCATTTGGCTTGTCACTTCTTCAATATTAACCTTTGTCTTTCCATCATTTTCTTCATTATTTGATACTGCTACTTGATTCATGTAGTCTCTACTTAGATGACTGACCTTTTGACAGTTAAAACATACTGGTCCAAAATTCCCTTAGTTTATTGATCTTCTTCTAAGATGTATGCTTACACAATTTTTTGTAATGTCTCTATACTTTCCACATAACTAACAATTGACCCAAGTATTGTAATCCCAATTTATTGTGTTGCCTTGCCTTGTTTCTTTGCCTTGACCTTTATGTGTCCAACTATTCTTTTCTTTTGATTTGAAATCTTGTGCCATATGACCATGTTAGAAATAGATAATACTGAGAGGGGGGTGAATCAGTATTCTACAAACTTTTTCCCACAATTGGATATTATTAATTACTTTACAACATTCATATAAAAGTAAATCAATAATGTTGAACAGTAAATAAATCCATACACAAAGAGAACTCATAACACCATTTTTTTTAACTAGGGAAACCCTGGCCAAGGGAAAACCCTGGTGGGGATGGTACCCACAAGAATATCTACTAAACAAAATAATTGTGTTAAGGATATTGACCATATTAGGATTCTATGAAGTATATATAGTGTATCAGTCCTTGTTAGATGACTAGGCGCTATGAAAAGTATGAAACCTATTAGGAATTATTCAACCCTATTAGGATTTAGTAATACAATTACAAATGTATGTAAGAAGATCTCACTACCCTAACATGCAATTATACAATATAGTGCATTTATACAAAATGAGATAGATACAATAACCTCTTTATTGTTGGCTATTTTAATTCACATATCTATGATATTATATCATAATTCACATCATAAATCCTTTACATAAGTTTTCATATTGCATACATAGTTTTCATACACACCACATACTTCGCAAGTGATAATTTATTACTTATATATTTCCTTTTTGTAAAACTTTGTCCAGACAGCTTTAATGGTTCCATATGTTTTGGATAAATACAAATGGTTCCATATGTTTTGGTTGTCCCTAAATAATTAATTAATTATTTCTTAAACAAAATAATTCATTAACCTGTTATTCATCTTTTACTATTGTGACATGTTCTGCTATGTTCATTGCCTTTACTGGTAAATTTGATATAAATGATGTTGTACTGATCATACCATACTATGTACTTAGACACACCATCAAGACTATTTGTACTACCTATTTTTAACTACACATGTTCCCAAAGTCACTGTAGACTTCACAATATCAAAAACTATCTTTGTGTTGCCAATGAAACTGTGTAACACTTAGACAAAATAATTCTCTAACGGTAGGGTCTTTATTTGTTCATTCTACCATCTCATACTGAGATATATGTTTCCATAAATGACAACCCTTACTCATCCTACTTAGGCATATTACCAACAATCTCCCCCTTTGGCATTGATGGCAACATATGGGAAAATCAACTAAGTCCCATAACGTTAGTCAAAATCTCCTAAAATTTTGCCTTTACATAAACTTTACAAAAAAATTTAAAATACAAAATTTGTGGATCATTTAACTTATAACCATCTTTTCCTTATATCTCCTAATAATATTACTATACTACTCTCTCTTAGTATATAATTTTTATGACCCCTTTCATTATATTCTATACAATTTTTGTTGGTGTAAATAAGTATTTACTTATTAGACTTACTTAAGTTTTACTTAGGTTAATGCATTATTTAAGTATTTTGCATTATTTTAGGTGAGACACTTAGGAGTTTGTGTACTCTCATTGAGTTGCGCAACTTTAATTATGCACATGGTGTCTTCAACATAGGAGTATGCATCATTCACTGAGTTGTCATGATGACAACATAGTTATCAGGACTCCTCATTTAGTACATGTTGTCTACACCACTGATTTGTGTGCTACACCATTGTAGGCTTATCCTCACATCATCTCACTTAATCCCATGATTAATGGAGGATAACCCATATCTGGTGGACATGTGCTTGGTTGTATGACATATCATGATGCTGAATTCTATACATTCTAGAAGCTCTCCTGAGGCTTTTATATTCAGGCACTCCTAGTGTACTCTTGGAAGGAAATTATTGAACGAATATCACCATTCTGATCATACTCTGTCTATTTTAGTCTACTGTGTGCTTGTGTTGAGTTCTTTAGTTATTGGGTCAATTCTAGCCTAAGCCAAATTCTTACATGGTTCTAGAGCAATAGGTGTTCTACAAATGGTTCACATGGTATTAGTAGGTCCTTTTGCATTCATCCAGTGTCACTACATACTTACCTTAGTTGATGACTTTTCAAGGTTCACTTGGGTCTATTTTTTGCATAATAAGAATGAAGTGTTGGACACATTTCTAGACTTCAAGACTCATGTAGAACGCAAATCCAAAAAGGCCATCAAAGTACTTTGTATGGACAATGGAAACATGGATGTGAACAGAAGACTTAAGGACTTTTGCAGACATGAGGGCATTGATCTTCAGACTCCTTCAGCATTCAGTCCACATAAGATAGATGTTGTAGCATTGAGGATTAGAACTCTCAAGTCTATGGCAAGTTGCATGATTCATGCCAAGTCTCTAGATCCATCATTAGAAGTCGAAGCAATATCAAGTGCCACTCACATTCTTAATCGTTCTCCTCATCCAGCCTTAGATGGAAAAACTCCTTTTGAGGCATGGTGCAACAAAAAACCTATTGTGACACACTTCAGAGTCTTTGGTTGTCCTACATGGGAAAAGGCATCTTCTAGGGGATGCAAGGCACAGTCATCTCAACCTTGTACTTGCATTGGTTATGAAGATAGTGTGAAGGCATACAGACTTCTAGATCCTGAGACACATCAGATATTTGTGAAGAAGGATGTACATTTTGAGGAAAGTTCACCCAGCTTGTCCTCTACTCCTCTTCGCACATCATACAGTGTGGAAATTGATAGTGACACCAGTGATAGGGCTTCAACAGCTTCAGATACGTGGAGTTCTATCGACAAATATAGTGAGAGGTCACTTCATCAGTTTAGTCCACATACATACATCACCACAGTGATAGGTCCAGAACAATAGGGTACATTCAATCTTCTAGATATAGGTTCAGTGACAGATTTGGGGGATAGTATTCATGATCTACCTCTTCTTCTTGATGCAGAATTACCTTCTTTAGTTGTCATGAGAGCTCCATCAGACTCTCTTGTTCATTCTTTACATGAACAATCATCACAAGTTGAAGTGATTGTGGATACTTATGATCAGCAGTTGCAGCAGGGTTCTTCATCAATTGCAGAGGCAGATAGTTCTTTGGGATAGGTTCTTCAGTCAGTTGAGCAGGTTTCAAAGACATCACTTATCCATGGGATTCTTTCCACACACAACGGAAGTGTCTCATTTGTACCCTTGGTATTGTTTCTTCCTAAGGGGAGGAACACCATTTTGCAGCCTTAGATCAGCTTCTTCATCAAAGCAATCATTGTTAGGCATTCTTCTTTTGGGGGGGGCAGCCTATCCTATCTCTCTTCCTCTTCTCATCATTCTCTTATGTATATACTGGATCTATGTCATAATGGGGGGGTCTTGATTACTTCATCCATCCATGCATCCTCTTTCATCTCTCTTTTTGGGGGAGGGTTTTTCCCATGAGGTTTTGCCTCTTTCCCCGCTTTATGGGAGATTGCATATCATTATGTACATGGGTACCTAACATGGCCTAGTAGCTAGGACTCATATTGCATTTCATAAGCTTAAGGGCATTCCCCTAAGTCACACTTAAGGGGGGGTGTTGGTGTAAATAAGTATTTACTTATTACACTTACTTAAGTTTTACTTAGGTTAATGTATTATTTAATTATTTTACATTATTTTATTATTATTTTAGGTGAGACACTTAGGAGTTTGTGTACTCTCATTGAGTTACGCAACTCTAATTATGCACATGGTGTCTACAACACAAGAGTATGCATCATTCATTGAGTTGTCATGATGACAACACAGTTATCAGTACTCCTCATTTAGCACATGTTGTCTACACCACTAATTTACGTACTACACCATTGTAGGCTTATCCTCACATCATCACACTTCATCCTGTGCTTAATGGAGCATAACCCATATCTAGTGGGCATGTGCTTGGTTGTATGACATATCATGATGTTGACTTCTATGCATTCTAGAAGCTCTCATGAGGCCTTTATATTCAGGCACTCCTAGTGTACTCTTGGTAGACAATTATTGAATGAATATCATCATTCTAATCATACTCTATCTATTTTGGTCTACTGTGTGCTTGTGTTGAGTTCTTTAGTTCTTAGGTGAATTCTAGCCTAAGCCAAATTCTTACAATTTTATATTTTTTCTCCTCATGCAATTTTCCTTAATACTACTCCCACTTTGACATCACCGAAAAAGATGTCAAAATTTATTTACAAGTCAAAATTTTGGATTATTTACCTCTTCTCTAGGCTGATAAGTGAGGAATAGAGTCTCCAAAACTAGCTATCAAACTCTTCATGCTCTTCTCCCATGTACTTTTTGCTCCTTTTGAAATGCTAAGGAAAGCACATAATCCATAGGATGCAATCTCAAATGCATTCAGGTTCAAGTAAATAAACTTTTCAAATGATGCCTTTGGTTTAAGGATGTCCTCTAGCTACTGCTCAATTGTGCTAGTCTTTATTGATAAGTGTTCTCTCAGAACTGATAACCTTTTGATGATCTTCTCTTTTTTGATTTCTAGTAGAATTCTTTCATCATGAGTCTTGTTCACATGTGTTTCAATTCCTTCAATCTTGACACCAGGTTGGTTGAGCTGGTATGTCATTTCTTTCACTTCATTTTTCTTTTTCTTCACCTTCTCATCACTATCTTTCATGAGATTGAAAAAAATGGCACATTTTGCATATAAAGTCTTGCCTTCAAACTCACACTTTCTTAATTTATTGATGTAAGAATCAAGAGCTCCTAGATCATTCTTGATGTTCTGACATACAGTGTCAAACATCTGAGTATCATGCCTTTCTTATGTTTGAGTTATTGCTACTTCTAATAGATTTGTGAATTTGGCATCAAATGCTTCAATCACATCTTTGGTTTTGCCCTCTAGATTAGGATCCAGTGATTTTATTGTCAATGTACCTTGTAACTTTTCAGTTACGTCCATCAGAGTCTTTTGCAAACTCTTCACTTATTAATTCTTATTGATGATCTTTCTTAGGGATGACATCGGTTCAGACTAATCATCATCATCATTAGAACCTGCAAATTTTGGCAAGGGTTAGAGAAGTGCTTGGTGAACTTGCTTCCTCTTTTCTTCTTCTTGTTTCTTTTCCTCATCCTCTTTCTTCTTTTCTTCTTCTTTTTTATTGATTTCTTCTCCTCTTCTTCCTCATTTTTTTTCTCTTCCTCTTCCTTCCTTTTCTTCTCTTCCTCCTCCTTTTTCTTCTTTCATCTTCTTTCCTCTTCTTCTCTTCCTCTACTTTCCTTTTCTTCTCTTCCTCTACTTTCCTTTTCTTCTCTTCCTCTACTTTCCTCTTCTTCTCCTCTTCTTCTTTTCTTTTCTTCTCCTCTTCTTCTTTTCTCTTCTTCTCCTCTTCTTCTTTTTTCCTTACATTTTCTGCTCTTTCCTTTTTCTTCCTCTCTTCTTCTTTCTTCTCATTTTCTTTTGTCTTTTTCTCTTATGTATCACTCTTCTATTTCTCCTCTTCCTCATCAGATCTAGATTAATCAATGATATTGCCAACAATGTTTGGCCCAAGATCCTTGAAAAGATATTCTATGACATTTATTGTTACTTTTGTGGCACCAACTTGCATGGTGTCAATCCCAATAGAGATCTCTGATGATAGATTTTTCATCTGAGTGTCTTTGACTGCCATTGCTTTTGTTGCCGATGTACTTTTCTCAATAGACATAGGGATTTCTCCCCCTAACTTTGCACTCTTCTGTATGATCTTATGTATAGAATCGTGTATTTTTTAATTTCTTCCTTTGTCTCCTTATTAAATTCTTCATATTTTCCTCCCATCAAAAGAATAGTTCTTCTTTTGTTTCTCAAAAAGGGTTCAACACCCTTCATTATTCCAATCATGTCCTCATCAGTATTGAATTCACAAATTTTCTTTATCAAATTTTTTGTAATTTTTGTGTCCTCTTCAATGACTCTTCTTCTCCTATTAACCAATCTATTATACATATCTTGTGGAATATTTCTCTATATATCTTCAAATCTCTTGTTCTTCAATATCATATTCCTACTACAACATTTTCCAATTGTAGTCTATCCATATTGCTATACAAACTATAATACTTATTTAGTTGAAAAAAATTGTTATCATTAATGATTTTCATATTCAAATTCTCAACCTTAGACTTCCAAGACTTTTTCCTAGTGGTTGTCCTTGTTTCTCCAATTATTTGTTCTATGGGTTTGTCCTATGTTTACTTTTCATCCTCTGACTCTCATATTCAATCATTTGAAATGTCTTCCTCCTCTTTCCTATTCCACTTGATAACTTCTTCGTCCTTTTCTTTCTTGGTGACTCAACTTCTTGTTTCACCTTTGAGAGTATTTTTTATTTCCTTAGAGGATTAGCTTATTTGATAGCAGTGATTGTGACTTCCTCTTTATTAGGCTTCTTGACTGAATGTGCAATAGAGGGTTTCACTTGAGCTATTGTGGCAAAGGGGATAGTAGGTATCTGAGAAATAGATCCTACTACTACTATTCCTACAGAGGTTCCTACCATTGCAAGGAGTGTGGCTGACAATATCTAGATATTTGACCACTTACCTTCATTACTACGGAAATCCCTTTGACCTCATTGAATTCTTCTCTGGTCATACCAGATTCCTTCAAGATAGCTTCTATCTTCTTGTCTACCTTCTTCTTAATTTCCTTGCTATAGATTTCACTATGAACTTCTATCATCTTTTCCTCATATTTTCCCAATCTAGGGCATTGCTTGTCCTTGTTAGACTCTAGGATGATCTTCATATAAGCTTCTATTAGGTTTGTACTCATTTCATAGCCCATAGGTTCTACAAACTTAACTCTTGTTTCTACAACCTCCATGCATGTGACATCATTTTCAACCATGAAACGTATGTCATCTATATAGTTTTCCACTAAAGATGGAGGGATCTTGAATCTATTCTTCATATTAGACTAGGAACTCTTCATCATTATGGTAATGTCTTCACTAATCTTTTCTTCTAATTGTCTCATGTAATGGTAAGTAATCAAATTCATTGTGTTTTTTTTCCATTCCATTAATGATGTGGCATACCTAGAACTTTCTAATAACTTGGAAGAATAAGTCAGTTAACATGGATTCAAATCTAAACACTATATTCTTTGTCTTCTTTAACTTCTTGATATTGTCAAGAAATTGTTGCTTCACAATTTTGCACAAATTGATCTTTTCCTTCTTTGTAGTCATAAGGTATGTTGCATGGATGAATCCAGCAAGTACTAAGTCCAATCTTGAACTATGGTTCATCTTGTAGCCTATAATCTTGTTGATTATTCTCACATCATCTTCCTTAATGAGATCAATTCTAACATTCCTTCCATCTAATTTTGTCTTCAGATTGGTCTCAACAAATTTCTTCACATTCTTCTCACTCGCTGAAATTATTACCTTCATTTCTCAATCCAGTCAACTAGTGGATCATTTCATTATCAAACATGATAGGGATGTCTCCTACCCATAACATTCCTTAATGGATTCTGCTCAAAATTATTCTTCTCTAGTTGTGGTTGTCAAAATCTCTATAGAATATTTGCTTGATAGTGTTTAATTCTTCTAAATGTTGAAAACCTTGTTTCAATGATAAATCATTGTTACACACCACATCAATATTGTTGTCTTCAATGGTATCAAACTTGCAATGAATATATTCCCTAACGTCTTCCACATGCAATACATTTGGAAGAACTTGTGAGTATGATCCCAAGGGATCCTCTTCCATTAAGACAAATGGATGTTTCTTAAACTTGTACCTTGGCCTCTCATTTACATCACACACTGTGTGATTTTCCATCTTAAGATGATTCAAGAATTTTAAAAGTATAGCTGAAGAACTCCGTAAAATACCTAAAATTCATGTGACAAGGGATTATCTTACTTTGCACTTTGAATGCTTCAAATTCACCTTTACTTTTTATCATATTGCTCTCAATTTCCTCTTAATTATTCACACAATCCAATGGCACTCAAAACCTTGATCACATCCCTTAAATATTTTCAATTTAAACTTTACATTGATTGCATATCTACCCAATTTTGTAAAAGTTGTTCTTTGTTAATCAGTAAACTTGTCATCATTCCTATGAATTCACATGATCTCTAACAAATTTGAACTCTTAAGAAAATATTTCTTGTGACATAATGAACCTTCCATTAACTTTGCAACTTCTAACTTGTTCTCTAACTTTTGTTCCAACTTTCTTATGCTTTGTCTTCGATAGAAAAATGTCTAATTCAAATAAGATGAATCACACACAATGATTGATTTCAATTTCTCATCACATGCACCAAAATATTGCTCTTGTAAAATCACATATGAACTTCATGGATCATTTGCCTTCACAAATACTTCCTTAAATTCTTCAGTATGCTCTTAAGTGCTTCTTTCTTACTGTTATTACTATTGTCATTCCTTTTTACATGTATATTGTTGTTCTTTTTGTAGTTTGGGTTTTTGTTGAAGTTCCTTCTATCCATTCTTCAAAACCTTACTATGTGACCAAATTTATTGTATAACTGACATAGTGGTGTATTCTTTCTCTGATAGGGTCCATTCTAATTGACTAGTGCTCTAAAATTCCTTACAATGTATCCAACGTTGTTAGACTTATAACACACAATATTTCTCCTTGATCTACTACTTTCATCTCCATCATTGGATCTGTTGGAAGATCTCCTTTTTTCTTTACCTACAAGTTTAGTATCCCTAAACATTCTACTATTGCCATCATTACTATCAAACTTAGGTTTTCTACAATCTACTACTTTATGTCCAAAACCATGACAATTATAACAACAAAAATTAGTAAATGGTTTGAAAGAATTACTTGTGAAATTTCTTTGCATATGAATAACTTTATTACATATAAAACATCTACCTTTGAATTCATGTCTTACTTCTTTAGGTGGTTCAACTTGCTCTATTTTTTTGGGTTCATCGCATTTCTCAGGTTGACTTACTTGCTAAACTTCTTTGGGTACTTCTGTAGACTTTCTTGGTTCAATCCTATTCTAATAAAAAAAATTAGGTTCAAGGGTTTCAACAACTGAACCTAGTTCTTTTCTAACTTCAATTTTATTTGTTGATTTTTCCCCAATAAGATATCCAAGACTTGTCTTATCATGAGAAGATCTATGATAGAATAGTTGTTCATCAAATTTCTTGCTATTGTAATATATCTTTTTTAATTTTTTCTTAGTCGAGGTCAATTCTCCTTTCACAATGGTATTGTACTTCTCTAATTATGCATTCTCTATTCTAGTATAATCTAGTTTAGATGTCACTTTTTTCAACTGAGATCTTAAATCTGCATTCTCAGACTTCACATCTGGTTTAATTTTTATATCATCTTTCTTCAAGCTTAATTTTAGTTCAATAATCTTCAACTCATGTTTCAAAATCTCATTTTATTTCTTAAGGGTAGTTACCTCATCACTATCACTAATTTTCTCTCTAGGATCTTTTTTAGATTTGATTAGATCAATCTTATCTTTCAGTTCACCAATGTAATCTTTAGCATCTTCAAACCTTTGTTTTTTAGGTTGTCTCCTCCTTCAGCAAGAAGATCAATTTTCTAAAGGGATTCTCCAAGGTTCCTCTTTCACTATTCCATATCTATAGGGATCTTACTCAAGCTATTAAGATTCTTCTAAGTAATTGTTCTCTGATACCAATTATTAAAAATGGATAATATTGAGAGGGGGGTGAATCAATATTCTACAAACTTTTTCCCACAAGAAGATATTATTAATTACTTTACAACATGCATATGAAAGTAAACCAATAATGTTGAACAGTAATAAATTTATACACAAAGATAACTCATAACACCATTTTTTTAATTAGGGAAACCCTGGCCAAGGGAAAACCCTGGTCGAGATGGTACCCACAAGATGATCTACTAAAAAAATGAATCATGTTAGGGATATTTACCCTATTAGGAATCAATGAAGTATATATAGTGGCTCAGTCCTTGTTAGAGGACTGGGCCCTATTAAAAGCCTCAACCCTACTGGGGATTGCTTCAACCATGTTAGGAGTTGGTAATACAATTACAAATGTATGCAAGAAAAGCCCATTTCCCTAACATGCAATTATACAATATAGTACTTTTATAAAAAAAATGAGGTAGCTATAATAACTTCTTTACCATTGACTATTATACTTCACATATCTCTGATCTTACATCATAATTTGCATCATAAATCCTTCACATAAGTTTGCATACTGCATACAGAGTTCACATACACACCACATATGTAATAACCTACATGAGAACCTAATAAAAATAACCTAACATGATTTAATGTTTGCTGAATTTTTTTTTTAAAGTCTATACAACATCAAAGTAATAATGTGAAAGCAATATACACAAATACAACATTTACACATAGGAAATTAAAAATACAGTTTTCATTCCTCAAGGGTTCCTTCACATTGAGTCACTTTAAGAAAAATTTATTAATTAGTTAAGTCTCAAATATAATGTTCATGATCATAAGGAAATACCATACAATCATCTCATAAGAAAATGCATAAAAGAAGCTAATACAATGAGAACACACCAAATGAATAACATCCATTGTAGATGTCATAGAGTATGCAAGAATAGATTTAAGAGCATCATATTACAAGATATATGATAATGTACATACATCAACTGAATAGAAGTCTTTGAGATAATAATAAGAATGGTAATGGTAGAGTTGCATTTGTGAGAATCTAGCATCCTTAGCTCTCTCACTATCATCTTGATGATGGATCATTGAGTATGATCCAAAATGTTGATGCTAAAAAATCTCACACAATCTCACCCAGAAGATTGAATAGAATCCAACATTTGTGAAAATGGGGGAGAGGGGAATTTTGGTAAGAAGACACTACCTCCTAACTGTGTCGTCGCCTAATTAGGCTCCCATGCCCACCATGTAGGAGAGATAATGTATGATCCACACACAAATAATCAAATAATAAAACAATCCTAGGAAAGGAATCCTTATAGAGAATCGACCTCAAGGGTATACAAACTACTAAAGAAGAATGATAGTCAAAATTGAAAGGACACTCAATCCAATATCAACATCACACACCAAGTCAACATCCACATACCAAATACAATACAGTATCAAATCAAGATAAAGTCAATGAAAGATATCCACCTCAAATCAAAAGCCACATATCTAAGAATAATAATTACCAAATAATAATTTTCATCAATAAAAGTAAATCACCAATAATATGAACATCCAACAATAAGTACACCACCAATTAATAGTTGAAACTCATCAATAAAATTCAACTATTAGCAATAAATGACATCTAATCAATAAGTAACTACCCACAATAAATACACCATCAAAAGTAATATGCAACACATACACCACTAGAGGAAAATATAAAAAATGATGAAGGAGACTCAAGCTACATACTAGGGAGTGTCATCACATAATCAAACTACATGAGTTACCCTAAATTGGTCTCTCATTAGACCTTAGACCCTCAAGTGCTAAGTTACCCTGGACTGATCACTCTAGACCTTGGACTCTCAACATGACACATGCAGAACTAGAATACCCTCTCATGAAGAGGACGAAAAACTAGTCATATCTCTCACTAGGTATCATCCCATTCCCATCCATAACCTATGCAAGTGCTCAAGGCATGGGCAAGGAAAAATCTCTAACTTATCTTTTTAATATTTTCTAAATATTCTAATTATTATGTTATCACTTATTACACAACATACATTGAGTTACCCACAACCACTTTGGGCCCTAGGCCCCATTATAAGCCACTCCCATTGACATGCACCTAGACTAACTTACCAAAACTAAAAAATCACAATTTTTATACTTACAAAATTAGGGCTAGAATAAGTCATCCAATAGGAAAATTTACAGCTAATACCTTTTACAATATAAGGGCATATTTGGCTTCGAGGGAACTACCCCCAAAAAACTATGTCAGGGTGTTGCCCCTCGACCCCACCCTATACTGTGATAAGGAGTGCACTTGGGGCACTACCCCCAAACCCTCGTAGAAATAATATGGGGAGAAAACTACGCTGAATAAACCTCTAAATCTGATTAGGCTCCACATCACAACAATCTCCCACTTGAAGATTGATCAAACTCCACACAGTTGTGGTATCATTTTATTTAGTCAGTTTTGGATGATGAATAGTTAAAGCTAGAGAAGATACATATAGATGACAATCTAGTAGATATGTTTACAAAGGTAGTGACAAGGGAGAAGCTAAAATCCTCTTCAGCTTCAATTGGTCTTCTCATACCAGCAATCTCTCAATCCTCTGAATTGAGACCTCTTCCCCTTTGATTTTCTTCTTGATTTATCATATTTTTGGAATTACCAATAGTTTCTAAAGAAACAAGCAAAGCATCCTCTTTAGATTTTTTAGTTACTACATTTGCCTCCTTGTTCCTTCTAGTTTATCTCCTTCATTATTCTTTCAAGTCCAGCAATCTTTCTTCTTACGCCCTGGTTTACCATAGTACCAACAATCTCTCAGTCCTCTGGATTGAGACCTTTTCCCCTTTGACTTTTCTCTTGATTTCTCATCACTTCTAGAATTATCAATACTTTCTAAAGAAAGAAGAAAAGAATCCTCTTTGGATTTGTTACTTACCAAATTTGCCTCCTTGTTCCCTGATGGTTTATCTCCTTTATTGTTCTTTCAAGTTGTACAATCTTTCTTCTTATGCCATTGTTTGCCATAGTACTAGTAATCTCTAGATCCTCTGGATTGAGACCTCTTTCCCTTTGACTTTCCTCTTGATTTCTCATGAATTATGAAATTATCAATACTTTCTAAAGAAAGAAGCAAAGCATCCTCTTCGGATTTGTTACTTACAACATTTACCTCCTTTTTCCCTTCTAGTTTATCTCCTTCATTATTTTTTCAAGTCTAGCAGTATTTCTTCTTATACCCTAGTTTATAATAGTACTAGCAATCTCTTGGTCCTATGGATTGAGACCTCTTCCCCTTTGACTTTCCTCTCGTTGGATATGGCATTAATGAATTTGGTTGTAGGCTTTCAGATTTTGCAATCCTAAAATTGTAAGAAGCAGGGATGTCATATTCAATGAGAAAGTGTTATACAAATATTTATTGTAGCAACATGAGAAGAAAGAAAATGATTATGTATTGCTAGAAGATACTCCAAAAGATGATGTTCTAGTAGTTCCTCGTGATCTACAACAACAAATACTACAAACTCTAGTGAATGTTAGATGGTCAACAAGGCTAAGTAGACCTCCAAAAATATTTTCTCCTTCTTTGTATTCTATTTTACTTACTAATGTTGGTGAACTTGAATGCTATGATGAAGTTGTGCAAGTGGATACTTAGATTTAGTGGGAGTCTGTAATGAAAGATGAAATGGACTCTTTGCTGAAAAATAAGACTTGAGATTTATGCAAGTTTCCTGCAAGTAAAAGGGCTTTATAGAATAAGTAGTTTTATAGGTTGAAAGAAGATGATGGAGGCAAGAAAAGATCTAAAGCTACGTTAGTAATAAAAGGATTTTCATAGAAAAGGGCATTGATTTTGATGAGATATTTTCTTATGTTGTTAAAATGACTTCTATTTACACTATTTTAAGTATTGTGGCTACTAAAGATTTGCATTTGGATCAACTTGATGTTAAAATAGCCTTTCTCCATGCCGATTTGGATAAAGATATATATATGGCATGGCCACAGGGATTTGAGGTCAAAGATAAGGAGAACTTAGTGTACAGATTGAAGAAAAATATATATGACTTGAAGTAAGCACCTTGGCAATGGTATCTAAAATTAGATAGTTTTATGCATAAGCATGGATATAGTAGGTTTCATTCAGATCATTATGTTTACTTAAAGAGGTTGGATGATGACAGCTACATTATTTTATTGTACTGATATGTTTCTGGATTTGATTGTGTGAAGATTTTTGCCATCAACATTTTGAATCACACTGCGTGATCCATCATCAGGATGAAGAGCAAGAGATGCAAAACAATATGTTGCAGATAATGGATGACCCAAAATAAAAAAAGGGAATAGGCAAGAAGGAAGGCTCACACACCGAGGTTGAAGCATGAAAATAAAATAAATAAAATAAGAAACATTAAAAAGGGGTAGACAGAAGGACAAGGGGCCAAAAAGGGGGAACACTCCCAAGGACAGACTAGAAAATAAATAAAGGTGTCAAAAGAAGAAATTATGAGAATAGTCTATTCTCATAATTTCTTCTTTTGACACCTTTATTTATTTTCTAGTCTGTCCTTGGGAGTGTTCCCCCTTTTTGGCCCCTTGTCCTTCTGTCTACCCCTTTTTAATGTTTCTTATTTTATTTATTTTATTTTCATGCTCCAACCTCGGTGTGTGAGCCTTCCTTCTTGCCTATTCCCTTTATCTTTTTGGGTCATCCATTATCTGCAACATATTGTTTTGCATCTCTTGCTCTTCATCCTGATGATGGATCACGTAGTGTGATTCGAAACATTGATGGCAAAAATCTTCACACAATCAAATCCAGAAACATATCAGTACAACAGAATGGATTGTGGAAATTTGTTCTCTTTAATTACATTAGTTTATGTTTATATGTTGATGATATGCTTGTAGCTAGGTCTAACATGTATCAAATTAAGGGGTTAAAAGAATAGTTAGCCCATTCATTTGCTATGAAGGATTTGGGGGTAGAAAAACAAATCCTTAGTATGAAGTTTTTAGAGATGGGAAGAATAAAAAATTGACATTATCTCAGGCTAATTATATTGTGAAGGTGTTGCAACATTTCTCTATGTAGAGTGCTAAAGTTGTCAGCACATCTTTACTTGGTCATTTGAAGTTGGCTAAGGAGATGTGTCCCAAGACACAAGAAGAGGAGGATAAGATGTCCAAGGTACCTTATGCTTCAGTTGTAGGAAGCTTGATATATGCTATGGTATATACTAGTTTCACATGTAGTGGGAGTTGTTAGCAGGTGTATGAGTCATCCAAGAATTGAGCATTGGAATGCAGTTAAATGGATTCTCAAATATTTGAGAGGAACATCCAGTAAGTATTTAAATTTTGGAGGCTCTACTACTAATTTATAGGGCTATGTTGACTTAGATTTGGCAAGGGA
Organism: Cupressus sempervirens; assembly: GCA_028749045.1. Lineage (NCBI taxonomy): Eukaryota > Viridiplantae > Streptophyta > Pinopsida > Cupressales > Cupressaceae > Cupressus > Cupressus sempervirens. The sequence goes on from CM053792.1 coordinate 849,493,840, forward strand.
TATTGATACTAGGTATAGTACTATAGGTTATGTATTTAATGTTGGTGAGGCAACAATGAGCTGAGTTTCTCAATTACAGAAGGTTAATGCTTTATCCACTCTAGAGGTGTAGTATGTTGATGCTACAGAGGTAGCCAGGGAGATGATATGGCTTCAATTCTTTATGGAAGAATTGGTACACCCACACAGGGATAATTATTTGCTCATAGATAGCCAAAGTGTCATTCATCTTTCAAAGAATCTAGCTCTACATTCAAAGACAAAATACATATACTTATGGTACCATTTCATTCGATAATTTTTGGATGATGGATAGTTAAATCTAGAGAAGATACATACAGATGACACAACAATGGATATGTTTACAAAGGTAGTGACAAGGGAGAAGTTGAAATCCTCTTTAGCTTCAATTGGTCTTCTCGACTAAACAAAATTAAAGAATAGTAGATTCTAGGGTGGTTTGATATATTCTAGTGGGAGTTATAGGTTTGGTAGTGCTATGATCAATCTCCAAGTGGGAGGCCATTTTTATGGATTCTGATCAATCTCTAAGTGGGAGATTATTTTGATGTGGAGCCTAATTAGAATTGGAGGTTTATTTGGCATGGTTTTCTCCCCATATTATTTCTATGGGGTTTTGGGGGCAACACCCCAAGACAGGGTTAAGGGGCAGTACCCCTACAGGGTCCTGGGATAGTGCCCTAGGTGCGAGGTGGGATCAAGGGGGAAAGTCCCCATGGAGGTTTTTGAGGGCAGTGCCCCTAAAGCCAAAAATTCTCTTATATTGCAAAAGGTGTCAGCTACTATTTTTTCAATTGGATGACTTATTCTAGCCCTAATTTTGTAAGCAAAAAAAGCTTGTATAAAAATGGCTTAGGGTTAGGTATTTCATAATGTAATGGTGATATTATAGCTTCTTATGGTGGTATTGAGTTGTAAGGGATTGCGGATTGTAATCACTGGATAATAATAACATTGGACTTGTTGTTGGTGGATGTAGCCCAGGGATTGGGTGAACCACATTAAATCTTGGTGTCTTGTGTTGTCTTTTATGCAATCTGCTATTTTTAGGTATTGGTTATATTTGCATGTAACTCTTATTTCTATTTGAGGTTAATCTTAACAGTAACTTGCAATAGGGGTTGGGGCCCAAAGTGGATTCCAAGGTAACTCATTGTAAGTTGTGTAATAAGTGATAACATAGTAATTAAAATATTTTAAAAATATTTAAAAAGATAAGTTAGAGATTTTTCCTTGCTCATGCCTTGAGCGCTTGTATAGGCTAAGGATGGGAATGGGATGATACCTAGTGAGAGGTATGACTGGGTTTCCTCATCTTCATAAGAGGGTATTCTAGTTTTTCATGTGTCATGTTGAGGGTTTGGGGTCTAAAGTGACCAATCCATAGTCTTCTATTCCTTTTAGACATCTCACTATTATCTTAACAGCAATCAAATGATTCTCCCTAGGATTAGTAGAGAATCTTGTGCAACTATACCAATAGATAATGCAATATCAGGTCTACTATGTACTACATATTGTAATTTTCCAATCATAAACTTGTACAATATTTGATTCACCTCAACTAAATCATCATTCTTTGACAATTTATGTCATGTCACCATAGGTGTGCTTACTAGCTTGGAATCTTCCAATCCAAAGGTTTTCAGTATTTCCTTTACATATTTTGACTGAGTGATGTATATATCATATTTTATATGATGTACTTGCAAACCCACAAAGAACTTGATATCTCCAAACATAGATATCTCAAATTTTTTCTTCATTTCATTTGCAAAAGCTTCACATAAAGTTTCTTGACCTCCAAATATGATATCATCAACAAAAATTTTAGATAGTAAAATATCTTTTCCCTTTTTTGTCTTCAAGTATAGATTGTTGTTATCATTAGTCCTCTCAAATCCAATTTTCACAAGATAATTGTGAAGCCATTCATACCATGCTCTTGGTGCTTGCTTCAAACCATATAAAGCTTTATGTAGTCTACATACCAATTTTCTTTTGTTAACATCAAAAAATCCTTCTGGTTGTTCTATATAGACCTCTTCTTCCAATATGCCATTTAGAAACATAGACTTAACATCCATTTGATAAAATTTGAAACCTTTGTATGCAGAGTAAGCAAGCAAAGTTGTTACTCCTTCCAATCTTGCAATAGGAGTGAATGTTTCTCCATAGTCTATCCCTTCTTCTTATGTGTATCCCTTGCAAACTAATCTTGCCTTATTCCTTGTGACTTCACCATTTTCATTTAACTTGATTCTGTACACCCACTTGGTGTGAATCACATTTTTATTTTTTGGTCTACGAATTAGAGTCCATGTCTTACTCTTTTCAATCTATTCAATGTCTTCTTTTATGGCTTTCCTCTAGTCCACATCTTCTAAGGCATCTTTCACTCTTTTAGGTTCATGCATGCTAAGAAAACATGTATCATTTCCTAACTTTTTCCTAGTCATTGGTCTTGCATCTTTATCTCCAATAATTTATGCAGTAGGGTGATGTCTTTTGACATACTTTGACAATTTTGGTTTTGCTCTATTTTTCTCATTTGGTCTATCAAACTTTTAATCAATATGTACTTCACTATCAGGTAATTCAAAATCTCTTTGATGTACACTAATCTCAAAATTAGAATGTACCTCAACTTCATTCTATAACTCGGTACTTGATTGTAGCTCAGTTCCTGAATACAACTCGACATTTATTGTATGTGACTTGGTAGTCACTGAAACTTGCAATTGATTTACAACTTGATTTATAGTGTCTTCATCATTAGGCATACCTTCATAAAAGTATACAAATTATTTATATTTCTCTAGCTCCTTCATAGGTTCAGCCTCATGTACTTTTGTATATTCATCAAACTTCACATTTGCACTTTCCACAACTCTGTTAGTGTTAGTATTTACACAATTATAAGCTTTACTTCTTGTGGAATATTCAAGGAATATATCTTCTTCACTTTTTGCATCTAATTTGTAATTCCTAAAATCCTTAATAATGTAGAACTTGCTTCCAAATACCTTAAAATATTTTACATTGGGTGAGTATCCATACCATAGGTCAAAAGGTGTTGAGTGAGTATCTTTCTTGACTGGCAGATAGTTCAAGGTATAGATATCTGTACTTACGACCTCTCTTTAATATTTTAGAGCAACATTCTTCTCCATCATGAGTGTCTTAGCACAATCCATTACAGATTTGTTCCTCCTTTCAGCAATTTCATTTTGTGGAGGGGTCCTAGGGGTAGATGTTTGTCTTTTGATTCCTCTATCATTATAAAATATCTCAAATGCATTTTATGTAAATTTTCCTCCTCTTTTAGATCTCAAACATTTTAGACTTTTATCTATTTCCTTCTCAACTCTTTCAAAGTACCACTTAAACATTTGGAAAGTATCATATTTCTATTTCAAAAGCATAACTATCATCATCTTAGAATAATCATCAACAAATAGCATAATGTACTTATCACCTTTGTAGCTTTACACATCAATTGATCCACACAAGTCAGTATGAACAATCTCCAAAATTCCTTTAGAGGTATGAGTCTTACTCTTAAAACTATAATTTTTTTCATTTTACCTAACTAACATTGTTTACAAATTATATTGTTAGGTTTCTTCAACTTAGCCAAATGTCTAACTCTTCTCATGTTACTAATACTAACCAAGTTATCAAAATTAACATGACATAACCTCTTGTACCATAACCACACATCATCAAATTATACAAGTAGAAAAGTAGCATCATCAATATTAAGGTATAATAGATTACATATAGTTTGATCATCTTTTGCCATTAGTTTTCCATCAGTATCATATATCTTAGAAATCCCATTCTCAAACTCAACCTTACAACCTAAACTATTCAGTTGTAACACACTCAATGAATTTTAATTAAGTCCTTCAATACAATAAGGATTATCACATAAAATATTTTATGTGAGTTTGATAGAACCTTTTCCTTTTATTAGACAGGGTGCATCATTACCGAACCTTACACTATTTCCATCATAATAATTCAGGGTAATGAACTTACTTTTATCTACAGTCATGTGATGTGAACACCCACTATAAATTATCCATCTATCATTCTTGTTCACACAAGACACTAGTGCAGTTGCCTCGTCAGAATCAGAATCATCCTTCATTGCAACATACACCACTTTATCATCATGATTGTCAGATCCATCTTTGGTTTCCTCTTTTGCAATGTAGCAAGACTTCTTGCCTTTGTCTTTGTAATCTTTTTTGTCTTCATCTCTCCTACTTTTGTACTTGCCTCCGCCTCTATATTTCTTCTTCTTTGGACATCTAGCAGCAATATGACCAACCTCATTGCAGTTAAAACACATGATAGGTAACTTATCTTTAAATTTTTCTTTACCTCTATGAAATCTCCTTACTAGTAATGCTTCAAGTTGTTCTACATCCTCCTCATCTATATCACTATCACTAGAAACATATTTTACCTTTTTCTTATTCTTCTCATTAGGTTCCTTCAATGGTAGATTAGCTTTGAAAGTAGATTCAACATTGTTAGATTTTAAGTTATGAAAATTGGATAGCTCAAAAGTAGTGATCCTACATACCAGAACTTCAAGAGTCATAGAACTTAGTATACATCTCAGTTCTTGTATTGTAAAAACTCTAGTAGCATAGATAGGTAGCAGTGTTCTCAAAGTTGTCTTAAAACAATCTCATCATCCATCTTACTAGTAGATCCTCTTATAGCATTAACAACATCTTTTATCCTAGAGCAATATTGAGCAACATTCTCACCTTCTTGCATTCTCATATGATTGAACTTACCTCTAAGACTTTCAAATTTGGCTCTCAAAACATTTTTATCACCTCCATAGATGATGTAAAGAGCATCCCACATTTTCTTTGCACTATCACAACCATTTATGTCATCAAACTTAGCATAGCATAGGGTAGAGGAAATCTCCAACATTTTCTAGTTGTGTTCTTTCTTCTTTTTCAGATCTTTAGTAGTTAGGCTCTAGCGGGATCAATATGCTCATTAGCAATGGTAGATTGTGCATGGTCTCCAAGACCTCCTAGGTGTAGTGTCAACATTTTCATGTAGGAAAGTTATCCTTATTAAGCTTGGGTACCTCTATTTTTGACATCTTGATTTTTTTGCTTCTAGTACCTTAAAACTAGTCCTCTTAAATAGAGGCTCTGATACCAATTGTTGGAATTCTTTAGAATAAATTAGAGGGGGTTGAATTAGTTGGCCAAGGTCCATATGTAAAAATAAAACTTCTCATAGCTTAGTGAACCCATATCCATAAAACATATTCATCCATGCATTCATTAGATCATATAATCACTTAAACTTTGTAGGTTACTATCAAATCAACTTTGCAGAAATGTAAACATAAAACATAATAGATTTAATAACACATTTGACACAATTATTTTATGTGGAAACCCAATTTTGGAAAAACCACCAGTAACATGCTATTCATTCTCATTATTTTGTAGCGATGCCCTGTGAAAGGCCAACCGTATTAAAGGTTACAATACACACTGTTAAATGTGACTTGGTTAGATGATTTCAATCATCCTATTAGGAGTGAGCTTTGTTAGAGGACTTTAGATCATTCACTTGGAATTTCACCTAGTTAAAGGAGTTACAAATGATTGTTAAATCAAACTTAATCCAAAGGATTTACCCTATACCAGTACGATGATTAGAAAGTAACTGTAAGGCTTGATCTGATAACAACTTACAACTTACTTTGCAAATTATAGATCACTATTTCAGTCCTCCATTCTACTTGGCTTTCAGACACTTCAACTCTAATGGCTTGTTCACCCTTTAAGCATTCATACCCTTAATCATTCTTACTTTTCTTTCCAATAGCAGTCCCTTATATTTGGTCTCTAAATGAAGCAATACCCTTGACTCCTTGTCTTCCTTAGGTTCTCACACATGACAACCTTTTCTTCTGACTAGTCATCTCTATAAATAGAAAATTAAGATCTTTTGTCGTTCAAAATCTATCATCCATTTTAGGGTTAGGTAGGACTAGTTAGGATTCAATGAATCTACCCATCTTTACATTTTAGTCCCTTCTAGAAACTTCTCCTTCAATCCTCTTTGCATTCACCTCAAACTAGTTGACCATGGCTTCTATGCCACCAACTCATCATGATTATTTTCCACATGCTTCACAAAATTCAAGAAAACAAAATAGTCAACTTAGATTCATCAAATCCATGATTTAACATGAATACTGGCACTCAGTATCACTATGTTGTCACTCGACTTCTATACTATTCTTCCACTTGGCATCAACTAGATAACTCAGCAAATACTAAAGTTTATTGGTACTCTGCATCAACTAAAGTTTACTTGGCTTACACTATATCACTCAGCATACATTGAACTTTGACTTTGCTCAGCTCCAACTAATTTTCTACTTGGCTTGCACTAACTTTTCTTGACATCTACAATCTACTCGATCAAGCTTAGCAGACTCAATTCTTCTTAATTGTTCTTCTAGACTCTAACAGTGTATCCAACCTTTGCAAACTTAAGTAGATAATCAATGCACTATATCATCACTATCTTAACTGGTCTTTTTACTTCTTTTTCATACCATATCTCAACCTTTCCTCTATGTGCTTTTTTTTATCTCATTTCATCAAAACCTCCTTATCAATCAAACAAATGATAGTACTCAAATCAACTAAGCAATTTTCTTACCAGCAAGTAGCAGATTTGACATCAGTGACCAAACAATGATTGAAACACATTCTCATACTTGTATCAATCTATTTTCAACATTGGGTCCCCCCTAGTTTGACAAATATTGGAAGCTCATGGATGCAATTGTACCATTATCATTCTTATTCTTATCTCATAGACTTCTATTTAGTTGATGTATGTACATTATGATGTGCTTGTATCTATTATTGCATACCCTGCAATATGTGCAGTGGATGTTATTCATTGTTAGAGATACAATAGGGAAAGTAAACTCTGGGGGGTGGGGGGGCGTAGTGGGGGTGAATTAGTTTTTCAAAAAATCATTCACCACATCCATCTCACAATTGTGCATGTAAACTGAAATGCCAAATTTAGCACATACATCCATAGTATGAAAAAAAATAAACATTCACACATATGACACAAGATATGATTACCCAGAAACCCTTTAATGAGAAGGTAAAATTGGGGTGGGGATGACACTCACAAATCTTCACTACTATAGTTGTAAAGTGCATCCAATGAAGGTTACAAATTTTTATCATGAAACATGATCTATCCTATGAAAGGTCTACCCTATTAAAGGCTTACAAGATTGTTAGATCTTACCTTGTTAAAGGATTTCAACACCCTATTAGAAGTGTGCTTGATTAAAGGACTTAAACTTACAATGAATTAAGCACCTTGTTAAAGGATTTACAACAATTTGTTATGTTAGAATGTCTCAATAATGATCATGTGGTTAGCACTCTACTACTAGATATCTAATCACCTCTTTGCATGTATCCTTGATCCTCCTCTGATCAAATGTATCTCTTATATCCTCTAATTCCTTTCCTTTGTTCTCCTCTAATTAATTCTGCAATGTATCTCTCATTCACAACTCCTTAGCTACCATGAATACTCTATTTGTGCATACAAATTTCTCTCTTTACTCCTTCCACACCTCACAAACTATTTAGGGTTAGTCCTTCTTAAGAAGATATAGGTGACTAGGGTTAGTATGAATCAATGATTGTAGTTCATCCATCTAGCCACTCAATTCATCTCTTTAACTAATTGGTTTCATGTACTGCATAGAGATCCTCAATTAAGATTTTCTCTTATCATCTAGGATCACCAAAATAATTCTTAATTTGGCTCCAAAATGGTTTACATAGTAGTTTGTGCCATTACAAACAACTATGTCAAAATTATTTTACTCGGCATATGAAGTCCCTGATGCTTGGCATCAACTACAACTTCAATGTTGTCACTCGGTATTTGAATGACTTGGCACATACTAACTGCTCGGCACTTGAGTGACTCAACATTAACTATTTACTTTGACACTTACTAAGTATACTATCTGACATGTTACACTTGGCATGGATTACTTGTTCAGTATGAATTAAGTTCTAACTTGTAAATGACTTAAGTGTATAGACACTCATATGTCAAAACCAGTCTAAGATCGACAATTCTTTTGGTGTATTCTCATTGTATTATTTGCTTTTAAACATTATCTTATGAGATGATGTATGTGGTATTTCCTTATAATCATGAACATTGTATTTGAGACATAACTAATTAATAAAACTTTCTTAGCATCACTCAACATAAAGGAGCCCTTCAGGAATGAAAATAGTATTTATAATTTCTTATGTGTAAATGTTGTGTTTGTGTATATTGCTTCTGCATTGTTACTTTGATGTTTTATAAACTTTAGAAAAAAAATAGTTCAGTAAACATTGAATCGTGTTAGGTTATTTCTCTTGGGTTCCCAAGCTAAGAATTACATTTGGTATTAGGGCCAAGTTTTAACATTGTGAACTTTGGGCATATTGTGTGCCATAAGTTAACAAGTAGTTAAACTTGCAACAAGATTAAACAACAAAAATTATTAATAGAAAATATAAACAAAAAAATTGGAAACAATAAAACTATGAAAATAAAACGTGAATTCATAACACTTGGTGTTTAAAACAATATTTTGTGATTGTATATTTCATATTTTCTATCTAACTAGCGATAGTTGGCTTCTAGGATATGTAACTATTAATGTATTGCTTATCTATGTATGTGATTTATTGATTCCGCTATGTTATCTCTTGTTATTTTAATCTTTCAAAAAATCTTTAGAAAACTTAGTGACATAATAAGTTAATTTATTTTGGGTTCCATAGCGAGGCATTACAACATATTTCACAAGTAATGATTTCATACTTATACCTTTCCTTTTTGCAAAACTATGTCTAGTCGGCTTTGATGGTTCCATATGTTTGGCTAAATACAAAATTAGCCCATGAAAACTTAGGGTTAACATCTAGGATGTTGTCCCTAAATTATTAAGTAATTATTTTGTAAACAAAATAATTCCTTAACCTATTATTCATCTTTTAATTTTGTGCCTTGTTCTTCTCTATTCACTACCTTTACTAGTAAATATGATATTACTAACCATACTGTACTGCACACTTAGACACATCATCAAGTTTGTATGTATTACATGTCCTTAACTGTGCACATGTCCAAAGTCATTGTAGACTTGGAAATATCAAAAAATATCTTTGTACTGCCAATGAAACTATCTAACACTCAGACAATTTTATGTCTCTAACTGTAGGGTCTTTATCTGTTCATTATGCCATCTCATCTTAAGATATATGTTTCCATAAATGATAACCCTTACTCATCCTACTAAATCATTTTTCCAAGAGACCATACTTATGACATTTGTAACAATAGCCTTCAAATATAGCTTGTGTCTTACTGGCCTTTGATCTACATTCATGTGATTGGTGTTCATGCTTGTTATAATTGAAGCAATTACCATGAATTTAGGCTTAGGATTTGACTTGCTAATTTTTCTCCTATAAATTTTTGATGTATGACCTATTTTTCCATGGTGCTTTGATGACACTCCTTGCTTGGTAGATGACATGAACTCAGTATAACCAAGTCTAGTAGTGTCATTAGGTCTTCTTTGTGCTCTCAACTATTCATCAAGTTGTCTCATAGCCTTTCCTAATCCGTTCATTATTTTCATGATTTCTTTCTCATCTCTCAATTCATCTTTCAATTGATTGTTCTCAGGTCTCATATTTGTTATCTCTTCCACCTTCCTATAAATCTCATGATTGGCACTTAATAACTAATTGACCATGTCAAATTGATTATGATTCAGCCTTTTTACTTCATTAATCCTCTTGTCAAGATTTATAGCTATTTTTCTTTTGTCTTCTTCATCCATTACCTTGCCTCCTTCATCCTTTTTCTTTTGTTCAATCACTTCACACAACCTTGCTGATTGTACTTCATGTTCTCTTTTAAACACTATTACCTCTTCATCTAGGATGTTGTTCCCTTCCAATATATCTGCTATTGATAAATTGGCTCCACTGGATCTACCTTCATCACATAAGTCCTCAATGCTTTCTTCTTTGTATTATGTGTCATTTTTCTAAATTTTCATCTTCTTCCTTCTTTTTGGGGATTTCTTCAATTCCTCTTTTACAACCTTGTCTTGCTCAAATGCAAGCTACAAATCAATCTTTTGATTATCAATAACTTTTCCCAACTAAGAGGTTGAGAGGGGGATGAATTAAGATCTATAAAACATTTACTAGTTCAAACATAAATCACATCCACACTAACATGCAACATCATATATAAACATGTAATATCATTTCTAACATCCAACAAGATGAATAAAATGTGTAAGCAATAAATCGACACATGACATAAAGAATTGGTAATGCAAAAACCCTCTAAGGTGAAGGTAAAATTGTGTTGGAGATGACACCCAAAAAATCTTCACTACTACAGAAATAAATTATGCCTTATAGGGCTACAAAGTTTGATCACATCTGATGATCTACCCTATGAGGGGTCTTTCTTCTTAAGATCTTACAAGACTTGTTTAGTCTACCTTGATTAAAGGATTTTAATTACACAATTAAGTGAGAACTCTATTAGGAGATTTTCATAGGCCTATTAGGACCACTTTGTTGAGATATTTACCTAGAAACACCTATTAAAATATATCAATACCTTGATCCTTTGGTTTGCACTTGAATGTTGATAACAGGTCACCTCTCTCCAATATATAATAACCTCTCTGTAATAGATATACTTTATCTCCTCTCTGCACTACTTGGTTGCCTTACTATTCATTAACACTTAACTCCATTTAATTCACCTTTAGCTTCACATCCGAACTTCTAACTTACAACCAGAAAAATAAGGTCTAAAACCTTCCTTAAATAGATGTCTGGTAAGGTTCTAGATCCAAACAGCAATCCAAAGTCATCAGTTTTTCCACTTAGTCCTTCTAATTTTTGGATTGGTTGATCTCATTACATATGGATTAATGATCCATAATTATGGACATAATTAACTCTTTGACACTCTTCTCAATCACAAAAACATGTTTCTTTACTTACAAAAATGGTTTACAACAATGTTTTTGTTATTCTAAACATTTATACAAAACTATATTACTCAATATGTATACCTTTCTAACACTCGATGCATACTAGTTCTCCATGTTGTCACTTGGCTTCAATTGTACTCAGCTTTAACTTAAATGTTTGGTCTATGTATCATTTGTCTCATGTGTTGCCTCCTAAACAACTAAGCAACCACTGGAATACTCGATGACTCTTAGTTTTATTGGCAATAACTAATTATATATACTTCTCATTTACATAGCTCAACCTGTATAGAGTGGATCGATCGTAGTGTTAACCAACCAACTCTACTTCATAAATTACTAAGTGTTTTGCACTAACTAAAAATATTGGATTTTCTTTAGGGTCAACATAATCTACATGAGTTTCATTAGAAGATACTACTTGAATCAAGAGGCACACAAAGGAAAATAATTGAACCTGAAGATACATGTGGCATAAAACACCAAAGCCTAAAGAGTTGATCAATCAAACATGGAAGGCTGCAAGGAAAGTAGGAACAAAAATAAGTTTCTATATGGTAAATGATCCATCTTACCAAAATGCATAATTACCCAACCACTGCATCCTCCTAGTATATAGGAACAAATAATGAGTACATAGCTCACTCTATCAAATCAAGGAAGCATAAGAACCAACATAAGAACTCCTCCTAATGTAGAAAAGGATGAGGTGATAGGAAACTAGAAAAGTGGTCCAATAGAACTATATGTGAAGGAACCATGATCAAGATGCATAGATGAATACATATGTGTATACTGAGGTGATCAATCTTAGACACATAATGAGGTTAATGTCATGGAAGGAAAACTCACTAACAATGAAAGATGGAAAATAAAGGAAAAACCTCAACCTCCCCCCCCCCATAAAACTTAATCAGAGTAGTTCATGTACAATAAGGCACAAGATATGGTGAATTTCAAGAATACAGTAATCTATATGAGTTCCCTCATATGACACTTCTTGAATTAGAAGACAAAACTAGGAAAAATAATTGAAACAAAAATGTAAAAGGAATGTGGCACTTTATCTTAATGTGTTTGCAAAGATTAATACAATAGATGTCTACAAATACTAGAAGAGACAAAAGGTGGATATAACAAAATACTACAACCCATGGAGCAAAATCTAGAAAATTAGCCAACATCACTATAAAGAGTATAAAAAGATATTTCCAACAATATAAAGAATTCCCAAATTGAAGATCAAATTCTCAAGATATGTCTCCCCAAAATGCAAAAAAGAACTCCTAACTTTTATGGAAAAATAGGCAATAAAAAATGCATCAAGACTCAAAAATACATGCACTACTATGATAGGCTCAAAACCAGTTTTTTGAAGATATCTCATTTGCAAAAAAAAAAAGTTCATATGCTTGAGTAAAAAACCACTAGTAGGTCCAAATAGATCTAGAAGGGCAAACAAGTGTGATGATGTAGGTGCTCATGTTGGAAAGTGACAAGCCCAAATTTGAAGGTCAAATGGTCATCAAGGCAAAAAAAAATGTGAGAAAAATAAACCCCTAAAGGGAAATAAAATAATTTGTCGAAAAAATGGGTTGGTGTTGAAAAAGATTCACAATGGCCAATAGAGTCCTTGCTTTAGGAATATTCTTGGAATCTTCATTAAAAAATTACAAATACTCATGAGTGCCAAAACCACCATGAAGATGACTTTATTGTTTGGCAAACAATGCCAAAGAAAAAATCATGCCAATGTATATGAAAATCTGCTAAACATCTCTTAAAACATACCAATCAAATCCAAACTACCTATGATTGACCCTGGAAGGAAATCCACCAGTCAAATAAAAAATTGGTCTTCATAAAGGAAAATCATGGAAAAGGCAATAAAACCACTTGACGTGTTGTTTCTTGGGACCCAAAATAAAGAGGCACATTCATCCTCCAAGCACTTTAAGCAATATGTTTGGAAAAAAGTCACTTGTGGATCTAAAATATCATTGACTCAACATGCAAACTAAGTGTTGAGGTGTCAATGTTGAGCCTACTACCTACGATAATATGCACACCAAAAAATTCCCAAGATGATAGAATTCATATAGGTAGGTTGTTAATGGCATGCAGCTTGAGGCATAGGAAGGGTCTAAGCATGGGCTCTCAAAAAAATCATATACCCAAGTTTTTTTTTAAAACTTAATTGCAGCAAGCCCAATAAAATTGCACTCCAAATTTTTTACCAAAAATGAAGGATTAGTTGTGAGGAGATAGGGCTTGCTAAGGGAAAATGGAAGAGAAGGGGTCATGAATGATGCTTGTCCCTATTTTGGTGCATTAATAAATGCATGTGTTGAACAAAGAACAATGGGAAATGTTGGTATGGGACCTAGCTTGCATAGGTATGGGTTGAAGAAAGCACGGGCTTCCAAGGAAAAACATGCCCAAAAAAATGGCATATGGGAGTTTTCAAGAGCATTAATAGAAATGTTGGGCCAATAAAACATTGTATCTACAAGTGCAGGCATGAGGCCCAATGAGAGAGTCTATTGAAATTGCCTTCAATTGTTGGGTTGCTAAAAAAATGCCAAGAGTGGTAGGCTTGTATGAATGAGCCATGTATAGTTAGACCCTTGGTGCCATGCATGGAGTACCTTTTAGAAATAGATAATACTGAGAGCGGGGTGAATCAGTATTCTACAAACTTTTGCCCACAACTGGATATTGTTAATTACTTTATAACTTGCATAAGAAAGTAAACCAACAATGTTGAACAATGAAAAAAACCATAGACATAAAGAACTCATAACACTATTATTTGTTAACTAGGGAAACCTTGGCCAAGGGAAAACCCCAATGAGGATGATACACACAAGATGATCCACTAAACAAAAGAATCATGTTACATAGATATTGACCATGTTAGGAGTCTATCAAATACATATAGTGTCTCAAGTCCTTGTTAGAGGACTAGGCCTTGTTAAAAGCCTCAACCTTGTTAGGAGTTGGTAGAAAAATTACAATGTATGCAAGAGAAGCCCATTGCCCTAACATGCAATATACAAATAGGTTTGTTCACAAGTATATATATACATACAATATTGTTTTACTATTGCACTTTGTGAATCCTCTAATCATACACCAGATCTTGCATCATACAAAGCTCTCATACCATATAAACTTCCTTCACAATAGTTCGCATTACATATTCGCTTCATCATTAGTTATGCAAGATATGATCTTTACTTATACCTTGCAAATTATCAAAACTCTAATTAGTCAGCCTTAAGGCTTCCATACACTTGGTTATTTATAAAATAACTTTAGGGTTAACATCTAGGATGTCAGCCCATCATGGCTAAGTAATTATTTTGTCACCAAAATATTTCCTTAAGTCTTACAATCAATTATATTGTCACTCTCTATTATGTTATGTTAATTACCTATACTAGTAATTCCTCTGTAACTATCACCATTCTATTCATACAGATCTTTGCACTAACATACATCATCATAACTATGTTGTCTATCAGTCCTTGACTATGCATGAGCTAACTCAAACTTTGTCATCCATACATACCGAATCTCTCTATGTGTTGCTGCAAAGTGTCTAATACTTAGAAATTTTTATATCCCTGATTTCATAATGAAATACAAAAATATGTATGTTTCCATAAATGACAACACTTACAAATATACTTAGCCATATTGCCAACAATCTCCTCCTTTGGCATTGATGGAGAAATTTGGGAAAAATGGCTAAGTCCCAAAATGATGTCATACAAAATAATAATAAATACAAAAAGTAACTGCTCAAAATTAACCTTCAAAACTTGAACATTTTATTCATGTCTCGATGGATCATTACATTCCTTATCACTCCTTTATAATTATTTCCTATATACATAGCTAAGCTCCCCCTTACATGTATATACATCTTCTATACAATTTTCCTTTACATTCTTCTCCCCTTTTGACATTAGTGACAAAGGTGTCAAAATAATAAGACAAAACTATGCTACCTTGCTCTGATCAATTTAAAATTTTTGATATACATTCTATAAAACCAAGTTTCAGCTTATCAAGATCCTTCTTCCAGTTCTCGTTAACTATATTAGATTAACTGATAAGTGTGTATAGTGCATAAGATGCAACTTCAACTGCACTCAAGTTAGTATAGGCAAATTTGTCATAGGATACCTTAGCTACAAGATACTCCTCCAATTGCCTCTACAAAATGATAAATTTAGGAGACAAATATTCTCTAAGGATAGGGAATCTCTTTATTACCTTCTTCTTTTCAAATTCAATGCCTCTGATAGCATAGTGAACTCTCTCTATTTTAGTTTGAATGCCTTCAATACTTGTGTTAGGTTGTTGTAATCTGATTGTGAGTGTTTGAAGCTCACTCAATTTTATTTTGATTAGGACATCAAATGTTGACAAGTAATTATATGACAATGCACATTGTCCATACAATTTCTTCCCTTCATCTAAGCTCTTCCTCAACTCTTTATGAAAATATTCAAGGTCTATAATTCATTCCTAACATTAATGCATATTGTTTCAAATAGTGATGCATCATGCTTAGTCTGAGCTTGCACTGAGGCAATATTTGACAAAGTGGTGAATTCTATATCAAAATATGTCATCATTTATTTTTCTTTCTTCTAAATATTTGGTTCTGTAATAGTGATCTGCACTATCTTCTACATTCTTTCCAGAACTTCTACTAATGTTTTCTCTAAAGTCATCATAGACTTGTTCTTCTTTAGTAACTTGCTTAAAGAGGTCATCAGACCTTTCTAATCATCATCCTCATCAGATACTATAGCAATAAAGTAATTTTTTTTTATGTTGGGATGGTTATAGGAATGGATGTTACTACTTTTAGTTCAATTATTTTCTTCTCTTCCTCATGTATCTTCTTCTACTTCTCTTCATCGTTCATTCTCTCTTCCTCAGCTTTCTTTATCTCATCTTCTATTCTTTTCTCTTCCTCTTTTCTTTTCTCATCTTCAATTCTCTTCATTTCTTTCTCTTTCCTTCTTTCCTCTTCTTTTCTCTTATCATCTTTCTTTCTTTCCTCTTCCTCTATCATCTTCTTTTTTGTACTTCTCTTCTCTTCTTCCCCTTCATCCTCTTCATCTAAGCTAGAATAAGCAGTAATATTACCAATAATGTTGGACCCATATTATGCAAAAGGATTCTCTTTAGAATCTATAGTTATATGAGTACTATCCACTTGCATGGATTTAGTACCAATAACTATATGTGGAGGTGAATTAATTTTGTGAATTTCCTTAACCTTTTGTTCATCATTTGTAGGTGTGCTAGCCTCAACTTATATTGGGCTTCCACTTACTGGCTGTGCACTCTCCTTAGTGGTTTTTGGCATAAAAGTCATATAACCAACTATGGATTTCTTAGTTTCCTTATTTACCTCTTCATAATTACCTCCCATAAGAATAATTTCTCTTCTTTTATTCCTCAACAAAGGCTCAATACCTTTCAAAATACTTTTTGTATCCCTATCAGTGCTAACATCACATAATTTCTTGATCATATATGCTCTTAACTTTGTATCTTCCTCTACAATTCTTCTTTTCCTATTAAGTAATCTATTGTACAAGCCTTCAAGAATTTTATTCTAAATGCTATCAAACCTTTTATTCCTTAGAATCATATTCCTTACTATAGCATTTTCTAACTACCTTCTATCCATGTTACTATAAAAACTATAATACTTACTTAAGTGAACAAAATTATCATTCTCAATAATCTATATATTCAAATTTTCAACCTTATGTTTCTAGGATTTCTTACCAGATGGTGTTCTTCCTTCACCAACTACTTGTTCCGTGGCTTTTTCCTCAGTTTCTTCCTCAAATTCATCTGACTCATTGATCTACAGTGTTTTCCTTCTCGTACCTGGACCACTAGTGGTTTTCTTTTCCCTATTTCTCATATTTCCTTTGCACATATGTTATAACTACCACATTTTCATCAGGTTTCTACCTTTGATGTCCAAGTTCCTCCTTGACTAGTTGTACTTGCACAATTTTTGCATAGGTGCAATAGGTATCTATGAAGTAGATTCTACTACTCTTGAGCAAGATTATTGGATATAATCTCAATCATAGTTCAAGGGTAGATTCTATGCCAATAGGATTTTTACATGCAACATATGTGATGGTTTTTGAAAAGACAAAAGTAAATATATGTGAATTTTTTGGGTAACATTGCTAAGATGAAAAATATAAGAATGCAGTTTTTAGATTTGAATCTTTATTGACACATTTGTTTTTCTATGCAACCAAGAAATTTCCTATAATGAAAAATTGGGATAGTGATGAATGTACTATGAAGATGATCACCTAGTGTTATAGGGCCAAACTTGAAGATGTCAAAGATAGAGACATTGGCAAAATGATGAATATTTTCTAGTTGGAAATGAAATAGAGATACATAATCCCTCCTGCTATGGTAGAAATGGATACAACATGTATGGAGGTAGTGGAACCAAGAGTTAAATTCATAGAAACTATGGGATATGAAATGAGTGCATAACTCATTGAAGGTTATGCAAAGATAATATTGCAATCAGAGAAAGATACTAAATGTCCTAGATGGGGGACATATAATGAAAATATGAAGTAAGTTCACTCTAAAATTCATGGCAAAGAAATCAAGAAGAATGTGGAGAAAAGGATAGAATCCATTCTCAAGGAATTAGGTATGGCAAGACAAGAATTTGATAAGATCAAAGGTATAGCTTTGGAAATGAAGGCTAGCAAGCAACTAGAAGTATTGGAAGCTACTCTTATTACCATTGTTGCACCTTTAGAGAGAGTGATAGTAGCATAATTTACTTCACAAACACGTACTGCACCCTATGCAACAATTTTGCAAGTACAACTAGTCAAGGAGCAACTTGGACATCAAAAGTAGAAACTTGATGAATATGTGGTAGTTATAACATCTGTGCAGAGGAAATATGAGAAATAGGGAAAAGAAAACCACTAGTAATCCAGGTACGAGAAGAAAAACACTGTAGATTAGTGAGTCAGATGAATTTGAGGAAGAAACTGAGGAAAAAGCCATGGAACAAGTAGTTGGTGAAGGAAGAACACCATCTGGTAAGAAATCCTAGAAACCTAAGGTTGAAAATTTGAATATAATCTCAATCACAGTTCAAGGGTAGATTTTGTGCCAGTAGGATATTGTCATTAAGATTATATTCAAATTGTCAACCTTAGGTTTCTAGGATTTCTTACCAGATGGTGTTCTTCCTTCACCAACTACTTGTTCCATGGCTTTTTCCTTAGTTTCTTCCTCAAATTCATCTGACTCACTAATCTACATTGTTTTCCTTCTCGTACCTGGACCACTAGTGGTTTTATTTTCCCTATTTCTCATATTTCCTTTGCATAGATGTTATAACTACCACATATTCATCAAGTTTCTACTTTTGATGTCCAAGTTGCTCCTTGACCAGTTGTACTTGCACAATTGTTGCATAGGGTGCAGTAGGTATCTGTGAAGTAGATTCTACTATTGTCACTCTCTCTGAAGGTGCAGCAATGTAATAGGAGTAGCTTTCAATACTTCTAATTTCTTGCTAGCCTTCATTTCCAAAGCTATACCTTTGATCTCATCAAATTCTTGTCTTGTCATACCTAATTCCTTGAGAATGAATTCTATCATTTCTCCACATTCTTCTTGATTTCTTTGCCATGAAGTTTAGAGTGAACTTCCTTCATCTTTTCATCATATGTCCCCCATCTAGGACATTTAGTATCTTTCTCTGATCGCAATATTATCTTTGCATAACCTTCAATGAGTTATGCACTCATTTCATATCCCATAGTTTCTATGAATTTAACTCTTGGTTCCACTACCTCCATACATGTTGGATCAATTTCTACCATAGTAGGAGGGATTATGTATCTCTATTTCATTTCCAACTGGAAACTCTTCATCATTTTGTCAATGTCTCTATCTCTGACATCTTCAAGTTTGGCCCTGTAACACTAGGTGATCATCTTCATAGTACATTCATCACTATCCCAATTTTCCATTGTGGGAAATTTCTTGGTTGCATAGAAAAACAAATTTGTCAATAAAGATTCAAATCTAAAAGTTGTATTCTTATATTTCTTCATGTTAGCAATGTTACCCAACAATTTCACACATATTTACTTTTGTCTTTTCAAAAACCATCACATATGTTGCATGTAAAAATCCTATTGGCATAGAATCTATCCTTGAACTATGATTGAGATTATATCCAATAATCTTTCTCAACACTCTAATTCCAATGTTCTCAATTAGGTCAACCTTCATATTTCTTCCATCAAACTTTGTCTTCCAGTTTTTTTCAACAATCTTTCTCACATTTTTATCATTTATTGGGTTACAACCTTTGTTTCATAGTCCATTGACCTTATGAATTAGGTCATTATCAATTACAACATGTATATCACCTACCCAAAACATATATTCATGTACGATGCTCATAATGATCCTACTCCATTCATGATTATTGAATTCCTTTTAAAACATATATTTGATCATATTCAACTCATTCAAGTATATGTAATTGGGTTTAAAGGTTAGGTTTCCATTACACATAATACCTAAATCCTTATGAATATCTTTATCTCTAATACTCTCAAATTTATAGTGAATGTAGCTTCTCACATCTTCTGCATGAAGTAAGGTGGAATTTGAGAAAATGCTCCCAAAGGATCATCAATAAGAGAAACAAATGGGTGCTTCTTAAACTTATATCTTGGTCTCTCACTAACCTCACATATTGACTGGCTTGCCATAATGCTAATTGTCTATAATAAAAATTCCAACTGAAAGCTTTGTAAAATACATTAGTTATCACATATTAGGGCTTCTGCAACTTTGCACTTTCAAATGCTTCAATTCACTCTAAATTCATTGTCAAATCACTCACAAATGCTCCAAACTCTCTACACAAATAGATGGTACTAACAATCTTATTCACAATCCTTAAATCATTTCAAATTTAACTTCACACTAAATGTGTATCTATGGTATCTTTACAATTTGTTTCTGATTACCAGTAAGCTTGATTTATTCCATATGACTTACTACAATCACAAACACTTACGCACTTAACCATAGCTTCCTCACTATGTCTTTTACCTTCTATTGACTACACAACTTCTAATTCACTTTCTATCATCCATTCTAATCAACTGACACTTTTATTCTACTAGAAATGCTTAATTCAAATAGGATGAATCACAATCAACTATTGACTTTAATTTTCCAACAGGTACATTGAAATACTACTCTTCTAAAATTGAATAAGAACTTTCTGAATTATAAGCTTTAATAAATGCTTCCTTGAATTCATCAACATTCTCTTTCAATGCTTCCTTTTGACTATTATCACTACCATTATCATTTCTTTTGTCATTTTTGTTATTATTCCCTCCATAATTAGGATTTCGACTAAAACTTTGTTTTTCCATTCTACAAAATATTGTTGTGTGTCCAAAGTTATTGCATAACTGATATACAGGTGCATTGTAAGCATGAATGTTGATGATACTACATTGGAGGAGTATCCTGATCATTGGAGAGTATTGATATGTTGCATTCATGATTGTGTTTGTCATTGATGTCAACATAGCATTGTTTCTGTAAAGACTAATAAAGCAACAGACAAAGATCTTGATGGTATGGACAATGGTTTGATTGTCTATTCATGCATAGTTATGGACATGTACAACACAATACCCTAATGACATGGTTAAGCGTGCAGAGTCTAAGTTGATGGTGTATGGAAGTTATACCTAATTTATAGAGAGTAGTTTAGAGACAGAGTATTGGGAAAGTAGTTCCTAATTATTTTTGTCTATCTTATATCTGAGACGTAATGAAGAGATGCATAGTTAGGAAATGATAAAGGATAGTCAAATGATGATCTCAAAAAGTTTGCAAGCCTTAGTATCACATGTGTAAAGTTTTGGATAGAGTGTGAGCCGACAGTGTTGTTGTAATTGTAATTTAATTAATTATCTTATTTTAATTAATTGAGAAATCCTCAAGGTTGACTCAAGGAATTATTATGAAGATATGGTATAAAGGAAATATGTTTTCCTTGATTGTAAAGGGTGTGACAAAGTGTTCAAGTATTGTGATCATTGTTCAAGTGTGAATTGCAAAAAGGAGAAGAGTGTTTATGAAATGTGTGTAAGAAATCGAAGGGATTATTGGATGTGTAGTGATCTGGTTAGAAGATCTGAGGAGAAAAAGTGTGATTGATAGGACAGAGACAAAGGAAGGAAGTGCATTTCAGTTCTATTATTCTGCAAGGAATAATACAGAGATCATTTGGATAGTGGGTTCAATGATCTTGCCCTTAAAGTTGTTTGGGTAGTGGGTCCATCTGTCTTCCACAGTTCCTAATAGGGTTGGCACAACTCCTAACAACATTGGAATCTCTTAATAGAGATTCAAAGTCTCCTGACAAGGACTCATATGTAGTGAATTTTGTAACAGACTCCTAACAAGGTCTATCCCCTAACAAGGAATATTTATATTAGTACATCATCTTGTGGGTACCAACCCCACCAGGGTTTTCACTTTGATCAAGGGTTTCCCTATTTAACATATCTAGTGTTATTGTGTATGAGTATCTTGTTGTGATTTCAATTTACATTACTCATATGGTTAAGATTTTTTAAAGTTATTATTTGTGATATTAGTTGGATAACCGATTCATCACACCCCCCCCCCTTCAGTTATATTAGTGCACTATATATTCTAACAATTGGTATCAGAGCTTCAGGTCCTTGAAGGAAAAGCTTAATAGCTTTGGGAGATCAATGGTGAATTTTTTATTAAGGATAGTCCTAGATTATATGGGGCCAACTATGATAGTTTGGAAGTAGAAGATGAAGGCTCATCTATTGTGCATGGGTCTAGGATATTGGATCTTGACAAAAAGTCTAAAGACAATTGTTAAAGAAGAAAACCTTGAAGGTTGTAGTGAAGAAGAGAGAGATCTATTCATGTGTAACATAAGAGAAAGAGAAGCCCTACTAACAGCACTTCGATAGAATGAATACAGTCAAGTAAAGTCACTTGTCACATCTCATGAAATTTGGAAAGCTTTAGAATCTATTTTTGAAGGTGATGATCATGCAAAAAGAATGAGATTACAGAATTGGATATGCGCATTTCAAGATGCTAGAATGATGGAAGATGAATCTGTGAAAAGTTATATTGGAAGAATATCATAAATGGTTGTAGGTATTCAGTCTCATGGTGGAACCAGAGAAGATGATGAAGTCATATGGAAGATCTTGAAAATTTTGACACCACCATTCAAGCCAATAGCTTAGATGATTTAGCTAGTGATGCCTTGCACAAAATAATTCAATAAGGAAACATTGCTTGGAAAATTATAATCAGCAAAATCAGATCTGAGACAGTCTGGAGAACTTGCAAGAGTCAAAACAGCCTTTAGTACCCTAAATATTTGACCTAATTTGAGAAGGAATGCAACCGCCCATGGAGTTTTTGTTGGCAACAATAGAGTTGATGAAGACAAGAATATTGAGGAAGGAATGGCCCTTTTAGTGAGAAGAGAAAAGAATTGGTAAGAAAATCTTTAAATGTTGGACTTGTAATGGATTTTTTCATTATGCATATAAATTTCCTAAAAAGAGAGAGAAGTATAAGGGAAGGTTTAACCCTAGAAGAGATGAGATAGAAATTGTTTGTATGCAAATGGAGATGAAGAACCTAATGAGAAAGGTCAAAGTGAAAGTGATGATGAATCAGGATTTGTTGTTATCAAGGAAGATGATCTTGATAGAGAAATTAGAGAAGAAAGATCTCTAGTTACCCAAGTGGAAAAGAAGTCTGATTGGATAATTGACAGTGGTTGTTTACATCACATGACTGGTGATAGGAATAAGTTTTTTGATATTGCTATCAAGATTTAACTATGTGATTTTGAGTCAAACTCTTTGACCCATGTTTCATGAGTAGTGATACAACATGAATCCATCTCTCATGAGAATAAATGGAATACTTAACACTCATTGAATCTAGGTGATGTTCACAAGAGTGAAGCATCGAGACTTCCCAGGAGGTCACCCATCCCAATACCACTCTAGCTTGAGTGAGCTTAACTATAAAGTTTCCTCCATGGTTAAACCCAAAGCTTGCAACTCCATTTGCAAAACCTTCACCAAGTTTTTTGCCTAAGTTTGTTAAGTTCAAGAATCATGATAGAGGTATTGTTAGAGTTGGTAACAATGCAGCCTTTCATATAATAGGAATTGGATCCATTACTCTTGATGGTAAAACTAACACTAATGATATCTAATTTTTTGATGGATTGAAGCATAACTTGTTGAGTGTTAGATAGTTGGTGGAAAAAGGTCATCAATTGTAGTTTATTGAGAAGAGCTGCACTAGCAAAGACAGAGATCCCAAGATGATTGGAATTGGCACTAGATCCAGAGGTAATGTATTTCAATTGAATCCTACTGAGATGACATGTTTGGTAGCTAAAGTGGATAACAGTTAGTTGTGGCATGGAAGATTCTATCACATGAACTTTGATAACATTATGAAGGTTAGTAGCACTAGGTAAAAGTACAAAGTTGTGTCACCTTTTAGGCTGACTTATCAGAATGACTGAATTTGAGTATTCCTATCTAAAAATCATTTTTTTCAAACATATGATCTAGATAAATTCAATCTAGCTAGCTTATATATGGTCTCACACTTTTCCAATTGGAAATATCCATTAAATGCATATTTTATATTAGCTTGTATCCAATTACTAAAGAAATAAAATTATTTCAGAAAAATGACATTTCAATAACTCTTACTATTTTTTATGATTTTTTTTTAATAACTTATAAACACCATTTTATAGATCTCAAAGTCAAGAATATTCTCATATAGAGTTTATAGTGTCTTAATTAGATATAGTATATTGTAATTAAAAAATTCTATAGGCATGTATTTTAACACTCGAAAAGATGTTGATTTTGAGAAAGAAAAAAATATTAAATCATATAAAAAAATTAAAATTATATTACGTTCTAGAGGGGAGAGTCTTCTTCTAGAATGTATAATTTTTCTTCTGGTTAAAATAGATTTGTTTTCAAAAATGTGGTGGAAAGTGAAAACTATTGATTTCATGTGAGTTGAGATTTGAATCATTATAAAAGAGAAAATATATTTCTAAAGCCAATTTTTATTTTTTATCGTTCTAGCTAAATATGTTATCTACAATATAGTCTGAGATCAAAGGGAAATAAGTTTATTTCCATATAGTTTTATGGTAGGAACTAGACCCTAATTTTTAGCATTTTTTAGCAACTAAAAATTTACCTATAAAAAATATGAAAATATATCAATTCTTATTCCAAATAATTATTGAAAATTATAATCCTAAACTTCTTTTATTTCTACACATTTCATTAGTTTACTTCATTTTCAAATTCTAAATAATAATAGTAGTATCATGTCATTTAAGTTGAACAGTTATACTTTTGTTAGCATTTTCCTTTACAAAAGGGTGACACAAGTTTGTGGTTTTACCCCACTATTGTAGTTAGAGACTTGCCTAAGATTGTTAAGCCTACAATTATTGTGTGTAAGGAATATATTTTGGCTAAGTAGAAGAAAGTATCATTCCCTGGCAAGAAGTTCACTACCATAGAGAAGCTAGAGATCGTTCACACATATTTGAGTGGTCCCTCTAGATAAATATGAATCTTTTGAGAAGTTTATGATATTTAAGAATAGATTTGAGAATGAATATGGTGTTAAGATTAAGTGATTGAGATATGGTAGAGGAGAATTCACCCCTAGAGAATTTGACATATTTTGTTAAGAAAATGGAATAAAAAGATGGCTATCTACACCTAGAACACCTAAGAAAAATGGGATTACTAAGAGAAGAAATAATTATATTGTAGAGGTAGCTAGAGCAATGTTATTTGAGAATGTTGTTTCTAAAACATTCTAGAGAGAAGCAGTTAATACAGTAGTATATACTCTAAACAAAGTATAGATTAGAAAAACTATGGATAAGACAAGTTATGAACTATAGTTTGGACGTTTACCATCAGTCAAATATTTTAGGATATTTGGGAGCAAATTTTATATCAAGAGACACGATGACATTGGTAAGTTTGATCCAAGAAGTAATGAAGGTATGTTTCTTGTCTATTGATTGAAGAGTAAGGCTTACAGATGTTTCAACTATAAAACTAAGACAATAGTTGAGTGTGAAAATGTAAGGATTGATGAGAAGTTTAGAACTAAAGAAAAGATGGTAGATTATAATTCAAATGAAGAAGAGGTTAACTTTGGAATTGTTAGATAGAATGTTGAAGTTTTTTTTAAGACTAATAATGACTTGTAGAATGATGTGCTAACTTTTGAGCATAGAGGAGAATAGAGTTCTGAACCTAGATAAGAGATAAGAGTTGAGATGTCAACTCCTACACCTAATAGAAATATGACAAGGAATCACCCTCTTGAGCAGATAACCAGAAGTAAAGACAAAGGCATTATGACAAGGAATAGAGTAAATGAGGAGATATGCTCGATATCTCAAGTTGAACCCAAGTGTGTAGATGAAGCAATCAAAGGTAATCATTGGATCCAAGCAATGAAAGAAGAATCGGATCAGATAATAAAGAATAATACATGGGAGTTAGTTCCTAAACCAAAAGACAAGAATGTGATAGGAACAAAATGGGTTTTTAGGAATAAGATGAATGAGCAAGGAGAAGTTATGAGAAACAAGGCCAAACTTTTTTGCAAAGGCTACTCATAGCAAGAAGGCATTGGTTATGAGGAAACATATGCATCTGTAGCAAGAATGGAAGCTGTAAGAATGTTCCTAGCTTATGCAGCAAACAAGAAATTCAAAGTTTATCAAATGGATGTTAAATCAACCTTTCTAAATGGAGAATTAGAAGAAGAGGTTTATATTGAGAAGCCTGAAGGATTTCCTTTAACAGAAGATAAAGACATGGTATGCAAATTGAAGAAAGCTCTTTATGGTCTAAAACAAGCACCAAAAACTAGGTATGCAAGGTTGGACAATTACTTGGTAAAACTTGGATTTGC
The DNA here is from genome assembly GCA_028749045.1 of Cupressus sempervirens. Taxonomy (NCBI): domain Eukaryota; kingdom Viridiplantae; phylum Streptophyta; class Pinopsida; order Cupressales; family Cupressaceae; genus Cupressus; species Cupressus sempervirens. The sequence continues at coordinate 849,520,151 of CM053792.1, forward strand.
TAAAGGTGCGGTAGACAGTAACTTGTATCTGAAAGAAATTGAAGATGGTTTGTTGATCATTGTAATATTTTTTGATGACATCATTTTTGGAGATAATGATGAAGCTAGTGATAAATTTGTTGAGGAGATGGAGAATGGATTTGAAATGAGCATTATAGGAGAAATAAAGTTTATCTAGGATTGCAAATTGTGCAGAATAATGATGGTATATTCATTTCACAAGCTAAGTATCTAAAATATTTTTTGAAAAGGTTTGGTTTGGAAAGTTGTAAACTTGTTGCCACACCTATGATAACTGGTCGCAAGTTATCCAGCAAAGATGAGACACCTATAGTTGAGTAGAAGAAGTATAGATCAATGATTGGAGGTTTGCAGTATCTTACTCACAACAGACCAAATATAGAAAATGTTGTTGGGATTGTAGTTATATTTCAACCTAATCCTAAGGAATATCATTTTGCAGCAGTTAAGAGAATATCAAGATATCTGAAAGGGACATATGATTATGGAATTTGGTATGACGGATCAAGTGATTTCACTTTGTGTGCATATACTAATGTTGATTGGGCAGGCAGTATGGATGATAGAAAGAGCACTAGTGGTGGAGCATTCTTTCTTGGAGGAATATTGGTTTCTTGTTTAAGAAAGAAGAAAGATTGTATTTCATAGAGCATTGTTGAGGCTGAGTATGTTGCAGTAGCAAATAATTGTAATCAAGTTATGTGGATGAAGTAGATGTTGAAGGATATCAAAATTGAGATCAAATAACCTATTATCATTTATTTTGATAACACAAGTACAATGAGTATGTCTAAGAATCTTGTACTGCATTCTAAGACAAAGCATATATCTATTAAGTATCGTGTGCTGAGAGAGAAAGTAGTAGAAAAGGAGATCAGATTGGAGTATCTAAGTACTAAGGATCAGATTGTAGATATCTTTATGAAGTTTTTTCCTAAAGATACGTTTAAGTACTTGAGAGGTATGCTTGGGGTTATGCCCCTGCCTACTTCTAAATAGTTGATGCGGTGACTGCATCGATCCAGTGGCAAAGAGCACTATTATTTGACTAGACTAAATGATGATGCTTCCTATACGGGGGAGTATCTAGCATGTACTAATTCATTGAGGAGTTTTGGTATTCGGTATTTGATATTGAATAGTTTCTTTGGACACTCGAGCTGGTTGATGACTTGGAGCAGATGATTGACAATTGGTATGTAACAATTGGTATTGAGTTTGATACCTTTGACATTGATGTCAATGGAGGAGAGATGCATGAAAAAAATCTCTTAAAGCATGGGGGAGAGTATGTATGGAATAACTCCTAAAGCAATGGGGAGAGATATGATCAAGCAGCAGCAATAGTAGAAGTTTACTTGGTATTCTTGGAACTTAGATAGTTTTTCATCTATGTTGCCATCAATGCCAAAGGGGGAGATTGTTAGCATTAATGTTGATGATAATACATTGGGGGGGTATCTTGAGTATTGGAAAGTATTGATATGTTGCATTCATGACTGTGTTTTTCATTGATGTCAACATATCATTGTTTCTCTAAAGACTAGCAGAGTAGTAGACAGAGATCTTGATGCTACAAATAATAGTTTGATTGTCTAGTCATGTGCAATTATGGACATGTATAGTGTAGTGTCATGATGATGTGGTTAAGTGAGCAGAGTCTAAGTCAAGGCATACTGAATTTGTACCTAATTTATAAAGAGTAGTTCAGAGTTAGAGTATTGGGAAAGCAGTTCTCGATGATTTTTGTCTATCTTACATCTAAGATGTAATGAAGAGATGCACAACTAGGTAGTGATAGAGGATAGTTAGGTAACAACGTCAGAAAGTGTGTAAGCCTTAGTATCACACGTGTAAATTTTTCTATAGATTGTGAGCTAACAGTGCTATTGTAATTTTAATTTAATTAATTATCTTATTTTAATTCATTGAGAAAACCTCACGGCCGACTCAAGCAATTATCATGAAGATATAGTATAAAGGAAAAATGTTTTCCTTGATTGTAAGGGGTGTGACAAAGTGTTCAAGTATTGTGATCATTGTTCAAGTGTGAATTGTGAAAAGGAGTAGAGTGCTTACTGAATGCATGTAAGCAATCCAAGGGATCATTGGATGCATATTTCGAGATCTGGTTAGAAGATCTGAAGGATCAAAAGTCTAGTTGATAGGACTTAGATAGAGGAAGGAAGTACATTTCAGTTCTATTATTCTACAATGAATAATATAGAGATCATTTGGATAGTGGGTTCATTGATCTTGCCCTTGAAGTTATTTGGGGAGTGGGTCCAGTTGTCTTCCACAACTCCTAATAGGGTTGGCAAACCTCTTAACAAGGTTGGAATCTCTTAATAGGGATTCAAAGTCTCCTAATAGGGACTCATATGTATTAAATGTTGTAACAAACTCCTAACATGGTCTATCCTCTAACTAGGAATATTTATATTAGTGCATCATCTTGTGGGTACCATCCCCATTGAGATTTTCCCTCTGATCAAGGGTTTCCATAGTTAATATATCTAGTGTTATTGAGTATGAGTATCTTGTTGTGGTTTCAATTTATATTACTCGTATGGTTAAGCTTTTTTAAAGTTATTATTTCTAATATTAGTTGGATAAGTGAGTCACCACCCCCCCCCCCCCCCATTATATCAATGGAATATATATTCTAACACACATTCCTTTTCTGATTGGTTCCATTCTGATTATCGGGGGCTTTGCAATTCCTTGCAATATGCCTTTTCTCCAATGAGATATCCAAGGCCTATCTTATCATAAGAGGATCTTTGGTAAAATAATTGTTCATAAATTTTCTCACTACTAGAATAAAGCTTCTCTAACTGTTGTTTAGCTTGTGTCAATTCTTCTTTCACAATAGTATTGTACTTTTTTAATTTTGCATGCTTTATCTTAATAGAATCTAGTTTAGATGTTACTTGAGACAACTGGGATCTTAGGTCTATGTTCTTAGATTTTAGATCTAGTTCAATCTTACAGTTATCCTTCTTTAGACTCAACTTAAGTTCAAAAAATTTCAACTCATTCTTCAAGATCTCATTTTCTTTCTTGAGAGTTCCTACTTCATCATCATCACTAATCTTCTCTTTTGATTCCTTCTTAGATCTCAAATCATCAATCTTATCTTTCAGTTTGCCAATGTAAACTTTTGCATCTTCATACCTATCTTTCAGGTTATCTCTTTCTTCAGCAAGAAGATAAATTTGCTCAGGAGCTTCTTCAAGATTTATCTTTAACTATTCCATATCCATAGGCATCTTACTCAAGTTGTTAAGCCTCTTCTGAGTAATTATTCTCTAATACCAATTGTTAGAAATAGATAATACTGAGAGGGGGGTGAATCATTATTCTACAAAATTTTTCCCACAATTGGATATTGTTAATTACTTTATAACTTGCATAAGGAAATAAACCAACAATGCTAAATAGTAAATAAAAACATACACATGGAGAACTCATGACACCATTATTTATTAACTAGGCAAACCCTAGCCAAGAAAAAACTCCAATGGGGATGATACCCACAAGATGATCCACTAAACAAAAGAATCTTGTAAAGGATATTGACCCTATTAGGAGTCTATCAAATACATATAGTGTCTCAAGTCCTTGTTAGAGGACTAGGCCCTATTAAAAGCCTCAACCCTGTTAGGAGTTGCTTCAACCTTGTTAGGAGTTGGTAGAACAATTATAGTGTATGGAAGAGGAGCACACTTTCTTCACAAGTATAGATATACATACAATAGTGTCTCACTATTTAACTTTGTGAATCCTCTAATCATACACTAGATCTCACATCATACAAAGCTCACATATCATATAAACTTCCTTCTTCACAATATTTTGCATTGCATATTAGCTTCATCATTAGTTGCACAAGATATGATTTTTACTTATACCTTGAAAATTATCAAAACTTTGATTAGTCATCCTTGAGGCTTCCACATGCTTGGCTAATTATAAAATAACTTTTTGGTTAACATCTAGGATGTTGGCCCATCTTGGCTAAGTAATTATTGTTACCAAAACAATTATTTAAGTTGTACAATCAGTTTTACTGTCATGCTCTATTTTGTTTTGTTAATTACTTACACTGGTAATTCCTTTGTAACTATCATCTTACTATCCATAAAGATCTTTGCACCAACATACGTCATCATGACTCTATCATCTATCATTCTTGACTGCACATAAGATAACTCAATCTCTATCATTCATACATACTGAATCTCTCTCTGTGCTTTTGTAAATTGTCCAATAATTAGACAATTTTTTGTCTTTGATTTCACAATGAAATACCAAAATATGTATGTTTCCATAAATGAAAACACTTACACATCTACTTAGCCATATTTTCGTTAGTACCATCTTGGAGTCATACCATACTTGGTCTATGGATTAAGAGTAGAGAAGGGTCACTGGTGTAAGTCTTCATAGGGCAGTGTTTTGAAAAATGTGTGTTGGAACCACTGGATTATTTTGAGACATGCACAAATTTTGTCCCAAAACCCCAGTGCAATTATAAAAATCTTAGTGATATTTTTTTATAAAATAAATCAAAAAAATAAGCATTATTCCTCAAGATTCATGCCAAAGATCATACAGCCTTGGGCCAAAAAAAATCCACATATTACAACATGTTCTGGACTTGATGTATTTTATATGGAAATGGAAGTTTTTGGGCACTTTGAGCTCAATGGTGATGTTTGTTTGGGCTCAAAGTGACCCAAAATGAAGGCCCCCCAGATCTAATACAAAAACCCTCTAAAATCTCACATCTAAAAGCTACATCCAAACATCTCATGAAGAAAACAAGGGCATGAAGATTTGGAGCTTTAATACCATGTTGAGGAAAGTTCAACCCACAACTCCCAAGAATCACAACATGCAAACACCAATCACAAAAAGAGAGGAGCAAAGCTATGGAGGTTGGAATTCACATATTCATAAAAGAGGAGGCATTCTTGATGTGCAAAATAGAAATAACTATTCAATAAAAAAGTGATCTAAATTACAAATAGAGATCAATCCTTATAAAAGAGATCAAAACCCTAATTAGGAACTAACCTAGGTTGCTTGATAATAATAAATAAAAGAATTAATTATTATGTCTAAACTTTAGCTTAATCAAACTAGATATATTATATGACAATATCTTATTACTCTTAATATTTTTTAATTGTATCGTTTCTTCTTTAGTGCTTTGACCTGGGAGTATTGTATCATCCGCAAATTGTTGGTGACTTATGCTTGGAGAATTTTTTGTATTCTTAACTTGAACTAATGTACCCTCATTGTTACCTTTCTAGACAAACCAACCTAAAGCTTTAGCCATAATAACATGGAGAAATGGGAAAATTGGGTCACCTTGAGGGATACCATTAAAAATATTAAAGAAGCATTTTAGGGTTCCATTAATCAAAATGGATAAATTTGGGGTAGAGATACAATTAACGATGAGATTTATCCACCTTTTGTAGAAACCAAAGGCCTCCATGCATTTACATAGAAATATCCAATTAACTTTATCATACACTTTCTGGATATCTAACTTAATTAGCACACATGGATCCTTATTAGATTGGTTGGAATGAACAATCTCTTGAGCAATGATAATCCCTTCAAGAATGGGTTTTTTTGGAACAAAGCCAGTCCGATCTTTAGAGATAATTTTTGGTATAAAAAAATTCAACTCGTAGCTAGAATCTTTGAAAAAAAAATTAAATTGTATTACAAAGGGAAACTAACCTAAAGTATCTTGTTGAATTATAATTGGTCTTTTTAGGGATAAGAGTTAAAATGTGTTATTAATCTCTTGTAAAAGTGGTCGTAAGTTTTTGGTTGCTTCAATGGCCTCATGGAGATCTTTACCTATGGTTTCCTAGTATTTCTAAAAGAAATTTGGATTAAATCCATCCAGACCTAGGGCTTTATCAGGATGAATCTAGAAGTCTACAGTCTTTACTTCTTTAAAAGTAATAGCTTTGTTGAGGCTCTTATTATCCTCTTCCGATATAAGGTTTTGAATGGAAGATAGCATATTTGACTAAGCACTTAGATTAAATTTTTCGCATTCATTATGTGAATTAGAGAAGTAACTTACTATTTCACTTGAGATGTCTTCAAGCTTACCAAGAGTGATCCCTTCACTATTGTTTATTTTAATGATCCTATTAACTAATCTTCTATTTTTGGTGTTGTTATGAAAAAAACTAAATTTTTATCTCCTTCTATTAGCCACATCTTACAGGATTTTTATTTCCAAAAAAATGATTCTTTAGATAGAATGTCCTCTAGGTTAGCTAGTAGTTTTTTCTCTTCCAAATATTTATCAGTCTCCATACCATCTTTAATGATAGTCTAATAAAGACTTTCCAACTCTTTTTCTATTAGAAATTTCTCCTCGAAAGTATTATTGAAATGTTATTTATTCCATATGACTAAGTTTAGTTTTATCTGTTTTGATTTAGAGATAAACTTAAATATTTTGGATCCTTCCACACTACACCCATCAGAGGGAGCTTTCACTATCTTTTCAAAGACTACAAATCCTTATCTACCTTTTTAGATACATTGATCGGTATTGCATGGTGTTCTATCAATGGGAAACCACATAGCTTCGTGACTACACTTTGTAGCTTCTTTTTCCTCACAGCCAGGTCTCAAATCAGCATATCACTGACTTCTACTTACCCATGTCCCTTTCTAGGGGCATGAAGTTTTTCTTTGTACTCTTGTTCTTGATCACACCATATCCGTGAGACACCGTAGTAGGTTCACTAGGTAGCAACAGTCTACCTCCAGTGGTACTCAGTGATGATTTGGGGTCCTTGGTCACCTCGGACCATACCCTTCGAGTCTAGATTTATTTTACCCTTCATGTGTATTCTTCCCTCGTCGTTCTCCTTTTCTTTTTTGATTTCATGTCTTACTCTTTCTAGGTCTCGATTTGGTGTTCCTATTTTTGGTAGTTTCCTAGTTTGTAAGCATTTTGTCTATTATACCCTTTGTTGTCATCTTGATGGAAATTAATAAATTTATCTTATGATTTATCGTATCTATGTTCAAACCACATATTCTCAAATCTAAAAGGATGTCTAAAAGAATTTAAAGGTTTTGAGATATCTAGCCAAACTGGAAAATTATCATAACCTGAGTGATTAAGAATTTTAGCTTCTAAATCTTTCCCTCTATTAGTCCATGTAAAGATACCATTCTTAATAGTGACTTCGGTCAAGCCATTTAGGGACACCCAAATACCAAAATATTTTTGTGATTGAGATAAAAAAAAATTGCTACCTCCTTTTTTTTGAAAAATATCTAGGATGGCGTTAAATTTTGCTCCTAAGATAAATGTCTCAGATGAGTTTAGAGAAAAAAATTACTAATTTGGTTCCAAACAGCTAACTTGTCCCCAGAACTAGTAGGTTCATACACATTTACAATTATAAATGAGAGATTGCTATTGGTATTGTTAACTTCAGAAATAATCTAATTAATGTTATAGATTATACTGGAAAAATTAATCTTCCTTGGAAACCATAAAAGGGATAGTCCTCCTAAAGAACCTTGGGATTTGACCCAAGTTGACTCCTAGAAACCTTGATTTCTAATGAATTTATCATACTCTTTTTTATCAAATTAAATTCTTGAAGGAGGACTAAATTAGGCTCTAGCATTTCAGACTTCTTTTTAGAAGTCTTTGTTTGTTAGGGGTATTTAATCCCCTAAGATTCCACCTAGAGATCTTCATTTAGGGGTGGGAGTGTATGTCCCCCTCCCTGCATTGAAGATATTAGTATGCTTTAATTTTTTACCAACCATACCATCCTTGGTTCTGAGTTCAGAAAGAGGTTTTCTACCTCTTTCCTTTTTTTGTTTTTTGGCCAGTTTAGGGTGTTCTAGACCCTCTACATAAACCTAACTTACTCAATGGGATAGAATTTGAGACTCTTACACAATTAGGAGGTTCTAAATCGATTTCTTTATTCAGGGATCCCCTAATATTATCATGAAACTCATGTTCAAAGTTCATCTTTGCATCTAATGGATGTTGATAATCCTTTGCCCTCTTATTGTGATCGGCTAAAGATACCTTCAAACAACCTTCATTATCTTTAGAGATAATAGGTAATTGATTGATACGATTAACAATGTTATCTAACAGGATAGCAACAAAAAGAGGATCCACGACACACTCCTCAATGTAGTCATTGAGGTCTCTTGATAGACGATTAAAGATTTTAGAAACAAATTCAGGAGGAAAATCGGTCTCCAAATAGGAGAAATGATTTTGGCAATCATGACATGAAGAAAGTTTTTCATATTCTTCCTCATGAGTTTCCATTAAGTCTTTCATCAAAACATTTAGGTTTAACATGTTTTCTTCTACCTTTTTAATAAAGATGCCCACTTCTTCTAAATTCGTAAGTCTTAGATAAGCATTTACATCCCTGGTCAGAGGAACCTTATGAATATGGAGGAACTTCCTTGGATCATCTTCTAAAGCGAGCTTTACAAGTTTTGATTCTGAATTTAAGGTAGAAACCTTTATCCTATGAGAGAAATCCTTACGTTTATCCATATTAGCTTTTAAGAGATGATGAACTTGACTATTAGCCAAGGAGAGTCTATCAGATGATTTAAAATAGGATACAAAGAATAGATTCGAGAAAGATTGCTCAGGGACAAAAGAAAGACACTCTTCACAAGAATTGGAAGAAGGGAAAGGAATTTATCCTTCCTCTAGATCCAAGGAGATACGAAAAAAGCCAAAGCCTCTGTGATCTAGAAACCCAAAAAATGTTTCCTTATCTTCTAACCCTTTACTAACCAATGCATTGTTATAGAATTCTTTTGTTAGATTAGGATCTATGAATGCAATTTTTTACTGAATATTACCCATGAAGAAGGAAGGGTACAAATTATAAATAGAATAATTCATGATGATCATAATGGGCCTAAGGATTTTATTCGAAGGGAAATCCACCAATATTTTTATCGAGTTGGAATTTAAGAAAAAATTTGGTAGTCAAAGTTATTTTGTTGATCTATGCCTTGTACGTCTAATCAATTATTACCCATCAACATCATGTCCTCCTCCCTGCTAATGTATTAAAAGAATCTTTGTGGTTTTTTTCTAGTACCTTATGGTTAATAGGGTGATACTCTTCCTTAGAAAACCTAACTATTCCATCATTATTGCCTGGATTAAAGCCTTTGAAGTATTTAGTATTACATAAGTAAGCTCCCCATTGTGGGTACAGGTATGCATACTTTTTTTGTTTCATCAAAGGGCAAAAAATTGTTTCTACGTTCATCCTTTCTTCACTTCATTTTTTTTTTAAATAAATTTTTAACAAGGGTCTCTTTTTATTACTAGCATTAGAAACTTATTTTGTAATTGAGGACTTATATATTTATGGTTTCTTACATGTACACACATCCATCTTATTAATCTTTGGGATAAGAAAAAATAGTAGCTTTTTTAAACCTTAGGATGCATTATTGGTACTTGTTGATAGGCCAAGAAAGTACTATTGCAGCATTTTATGTATTTCCTCTCTTAACTAATGATTAAAAAATTCTTTTTAAAAAAAAATGAAGTGAAGAAACATGATTTGTCAAACCAAAACCAAAAGATTTGCCAACAATCCCTCTCCTAGTGTCACTCGTCGTGGTTTGCGAGATTTGACCCTGTGACCAAGCTCTAATACCAATTGTTAGAAAGGCTAGGGTTGTCATTGTACCAAATGATCGACCTATCAATGCTTGATACAACCAATAGTCTTATAGAACCACAAGAGACGGTTAAGCCATGTCATGAATCCTACAAGAGACATTGGCCCACTGCCAACAATTAGATCATGAAAAATGGCTACATTTTGAAAATCTCAGCAATCCTGGGTAAGGCATTTCAAAAAGCTTGAACTGTATATTTAACCAGCCAACCCTACCCACTATGCTTACATACTTTGAAATGCCCTTTATGGCCCTAAACGAGTAACCTTGAAGACATTGGTTATCTCAAACCAGATACACCTTTTCACAATCGCTTGTTTAGTTGTATGTAAAAACTATCAACAAGAACAATGTAGGAAAACTAAAGGATGTTTATCTGCACACAACGTTCCAGCAAGTAAACTTCAAAAATGAACCAAAAAACTAGAAATTTCACAATGCCTTATTGTCGGAGCAAGCATTGCAACGCCCCAAAATAGGGAATCACTCGACTGCCATTAACCAAATATTAAATCTTAAAATATGTAACAGAGAACAAAAAAAAACCTTAAACAACAATCCACACCATCCTCGCTGAAGGGTTGTCTGGAAGTAATCTTGCTTCATCTAAGGGCTCTTAAGACAAAGCCCTCAATTCTTTCCTGCAACATAGCATTCACCCTAGCCTTAGACCACCTGTTGTCTCCTTGGTTGGTCGTTGCACGAGCTCACATGAGTTCTTCAAGCCTAGTTTCATCCTCTTGAGTCCACCCAACACTGGCCTTCATTTCCTCTTTGTTCGGATCTATAATGTGTTGTGTGACCAACAATTTTGGGGCAAATCAATCCTTCATAGCATACCTAGACTGTTCATTCCTTTGGCTCTCCACAAATCACCAAACAAACGGAGTGAGTTTGATGCCAGGGATTTTCTCTATGCCAGTTTCTTTTTCTCCCAAATTATTTCCCCAACCACAAATAGAGGTTGCAAGAATTTCCTCTATCCTCGCAGGACGCAATTTGGCACTAGTTATTGCATCACAAACAATACAATGTCTTTAGACTCACCCACTTGCAGAGCCCAAGACAGGATCATAGAGTACACGTGTTTGTGTGATGATGGTTCTCTACTAGAAACAACATTTCCCCCAGGAGTAACTCAATCACATTAGAAAGTCTAGGGTGAACAAATTTAAACATGTCCTCCATTCATGCGTTCCCACCAACACTATGGAATGGATTTTGTTTCTTGGAGCATTGCAGAGTGAAGGTCGACTCCATTGTTACACTTGGCAATTGCCCTCAATAGTACTGAAAAGACCTTGAGAATGTTAAGGTCAAAACGACAAGTTACAAAGTTGTAACAAGGGTGACGAGTTATGTTGCCATAAATACCTGTCACATCTGCCTTTAATTTATTGGATGTGGCACACTGAACATAAAATTTTACTATATTATCTTTTATGAGGTTGAGGATGTGCTCTATTGTGGGATCGGCCCAGGAGATTGGTAGAATTACATCATTCCATTGTACATTTGTGAAGTTTTCAACTACTATTTCGGACATGTTGAGATTCAGTTCCCAGTTTGACATTCTATTTGCTTCAGTGTTGTGCATGATTCTAAAATCCTCTAGGGTGGTCAATCCTAGTTATTGTTGACGATGTAGTTTTGTAAATGTCATACTTTCATGTTACCTTTGATGACAGCATCAATAATGATGAGTTGGTCACCTTCCAGATGTAACTTGGTAGCCTCTATTTTTTTTGAAGCTCTAATTGTTAGCTAGGTTTCTTCTACTTCTACAACATTATTAGTTTCATTCTGAAGTCTTTTCCTCCTTAATGCAATAAGGTCTCCATTTCCGCTTCTAATAATAAAGCTTCTTCCTAAGGGTCCTAGATTGCCTTTAGAAGCCCCAACAAAGTTGCATTTCTATCATCGATCTTGTGGTTTTTCCCATTGAATTGGAGTTGTAAGAGAAGAGGGTTTGAAGTTAACCTCACCCGACCCATTCACAGGCAAAACATAATTATTATTTAAAATATAATAAATTATAGATATTTAATTAAATTTTAAATTATTTTAAGTCTTATTTTTATTATAGATATAAAAATATATAGAAATTAGATCTATAATATTATAATTACGTTTTATATTTATCTAATTATAATTAGAGAAACAAAATTATGAAGAAAATATTATTAAATAGAATAGATCTATAATATTATAATTGTGCTTTATATTTATCTAATTATAATTAAAGAAATAAAATTGTGAATGAAAAGATTATTTAAATAAAATATATTTGATTAAGATTTAATTTTATTATTATTATATTTTACAAAATATTAACAATTAAAAAAGACAATTAAGTAAAAATAAAGATTATAATTCCAAATAATTGTAAAAGTACAATTAAACTATTTTTATTAAAAAATAAAATTATTTACGTTTTACAATTATAATATATTAAAATAAAATTATAATACATCTAATAAATAGAAATTGTAATTATAATTAACTATAATACTAAAGGAAAAGGAAAGTACAATGATGTAGATGAAAACCAAATAATGAAGCTAAAAATGGAAATACAAATTTCATTAAATGAACTTTAAAATGGAACATATTATATTATAGATAGAAGTGTTATTGGATATAATGTTCATTTGATGTCTATTTGCAAATAGATTATGATAGGTAATTTAAACTTTTTGATTAAGTAAAACAACTTTTCAAGGGGCCTTGAGACCCAAATACAAAGTAGGAGCAAAACTGACAAACCTACAAACCAACACGAAAGATACACAATACGCTCATCATTGAAATATGGGATTGGGACAATAGAACATAGACAGAGAAGGATGTGCCACAAATCACACAACCCCCCCCCCACCAAGATATAGTAGTGATCAAGGAAAAGATAAATCCTTTAAAAAAATTGACGACCCTACAAGAAGAAAAGTCAACAAAATTAGGAGTTTCCCTTAACCCCCAACTTGTGGGAATCACGGGAAGCATGAGAAGGAAGCTTCTTTGAATGCTTTCCTTTAACTATAATCCATCCCTCTTCAATCCTAGCAGCCATGGATTGTCAAATCAAATCAGCCAAACAAACAAAACCAACACTATTAATGACAAGCTAGTAGTAACAAGACCATCAGCACCATATCCACCCTCCAAAAAGCCAATTTTGGCAAGGCCAACATCAATAATTATTCTATTGGACTCCAAAACAGGCTCCTCCACACCATGTTGGACATAGCCAACAACTTCAATCGAAATTTGTTCAGTAACAACAGCACCTGAAACACCAAAGACAGTTTCAGCCACAAGAGGGACTACATCAACAGCACACAGCTGATCGAAACTAGCATGATTAGGAGCAGCATTCGCATCTGCATGTCATTGAATAACAACAGTATCCTCAGAGGGGCATCCTCATCTAATGTAGGCTTCTTGACCACCATATAATGCTGCAACAAAGCACACTTCCATCGGGAGGAGGGTTTCTTAGATTTGAATTTTTCAGCCCCATACTTTGCCATGACATGCCTAGTATTAAAGCATTTACAAAACCTAAATGGAAGACCTTCATAATCTAAAGATTGGATCCAAGAGGCAACATGACTACATAGTTTGATCTGCACAAGAGATGGGTTATTGTGAACCAATACTCATGAAACATGGGTCAATGAATTTGACTCAAAACACTACAAAGTTAAACCCTAATAACACTATCACAATTGACTAAATGGACTAGATGTCAAAATCTTATGATAAAACTCCAATTAAACTACATTATTATATATAGGATTATGTTGTGTATCCTTATCAAAAATGGTGTTATGTTGTGTGAATCTCTTTGTTGTGGCTTTCTCTAGCACTAATGCAACTTCTAAGTATTAGTTTTCCTTTCCCTCTTTGTTGAACAGGACTAGACCTGGGCTTTTTTCTAACTTGTATAAGTCCTTGAAATTTGACATATATCTTTGCAAACTTGCCACAATTAGGATGAAGTGTAATGTAGAGAGATTGATTTAATGCATCTATAAATAGGTACTCTAATGTTCCACAAATGTCAGTCAGCTACTAGCCCTAGAACTATCAATAAATGCATGTATAATCAATTTGATATTTTGACATGTGAAGTGAATAATTGACATGCAAAGTGAATAATTGATATAATTCAAAAGGGTTAAAGCAACATAAGAACTAGAATTTGGATGAGATGGACTATGCTACATTATGTGGGCCGATCTCAAAACAACATTGTGTCATCTTAGTCTAGGATAGTAGGGAAACTAAAGGTGTAGACCATTGCACACTAAGACAGTATACAAGAAAGCTTGCCCAATGAGTTTAGGAGTAGAGATCAATTTGTCTACCAATATTTTGTAGATATCATTAAATATTTCATTGCAAACCATGCTCCATGAGTAGGAACGATTGCATACCCTTGTCAAATGAAAATGTGAAGTCCAAAAGAGGGCCTCTTCTACAAGTGCATATGTAGAATCAACTGTATAGGCATAATGGACTAAGACATACATGTGCACATACAGATGTATATGCAAGTATGTATACACATACAAATGCATGTACACATATGTATGTATGTACGTACATACACACATTGTGAAAAGTGGACATGGTGTTTTGGACTAGCTAATCTCTCGACAAATCGTTCATGTATGCATGTTATAAGACATGCTAACATATCATACCATCCCATATCAAATATGATAACGGGCGAGATAGTAACAGAAGTTTTGATCTGTACCATTATTTTAAAAATCCATTATACCATCCAATTTTAACATAATTTTAGATCTTGCCCAAAATTTTAAATCAATATTGTTGTTTTCTTTTAGTTTTGATGAACAAAAATTAGAAATGGAGTAGTCAGCAAAGCGGGATAGAAAATCTTCACAAGAGAGATTGTATGAGTATCTCTACAATTTCATTGATTTTATTTATTTGATTAGATTTGTTTAGATCTCTCTGTGTAATTTACTGAATGTGTATTTTCATTTTGAGAGGAAGCATTCCGACGAAAAACAAATTGGTTTTGATTGTCAGATCTTAGCTGAGGATAGGCTCTTTGCAAGAGGGGGTCGTGGATCTGTGTTAAGACAACTCAGAGCTGCGACCATTTCACCCAGATGCTCCAATAGGATGGGCTTGAGAAGACGGTTGGTTGCCTCTTTGGATCTGGCTTTCTATTTGTGATTTGCATGTCATGGATCCTCTACTTTCCTATCGTTTTTCTATTCTTGACACAGAATGTGAAATTATGATAAGACTAGATTCATTGTGCATGAAGAGTTCTTCTGTTAAGTATTTTGAAAAAACATTGTAAGAAAATGTTAAAATATATATATATCCTTTAAAGAGATAAATCAGTAGAGGATTGATGCATTTATATATCTTTTATGATCTTCCACTTTCTACTTTTTTAGTATTTGTTTTTGAATTTCTACAAAACAAATTGATAAGAAAATGTATATATTTGGCCTTGCTTGTGATTCAAATATCTTTTAAAGGAAAAATGGTTATTGATGATTAAAAAATAGATTTTTTGCCTCTTTGTTTCGTCTATGTTTTATTAATAGAATATTATGATTGTTTTTTGAAAACAAATAAACCTCACCAATCTTTCACTGAATTTATTAAGAGTTTTTATTTTATTGTAATTTACAAAGAACTGAAGTCCAAAAATATATATATTATTTTTTTCTCTTTAGCTTATAAGGAATACGCAAAATTCTAAGAAAACCAAAAACAAAAGTATAAGATCTTGTAACGAAATTATTGAGTGTGGATTTAAATCAACTTATGCAAATGATAACAAATTAACCTATATGAAAAATCTCTCTGCTAACAATTTGCTTATAAAATGAATCTGTTATAGTTTGTTATGCATTCAACCAATTTATGTCATTTTAATCGAGTTCAAAATAATTAAGGTTCAATTTTAATGAATAGAGTCGTTTGATAATTTTTTATGATAAAGATTCTAAATTAAAAGAAATATTTAAAAAATTAAGACGACTCTTTTGGTTGGAGGGAAATTAGGTTTCTACCATAGACTATTTTAACACAATTTTTATCTATCTTATTTTATTTACAAATTGGAACTATATTTTACCAGGTTATTTCTTTATTAGATTTTTGACATTTTTCTACATTTATTTAAAATATATTTGTGAGAAGTTATGTGTTGTCAATAACAAATTCAATATAATGTTAAATCAATATTATTCTTTTATGGATACTATGAACTAATCTGTCTCTTATTCTTTACAAATAAATTCAATTTTTTTTGTTTTATATTTTAAAAAATAAATTAGATTCTTTCAAATTTGTGTATGACTGAACATGGTAAATGTTTATTTGTTTAGAATAATAATAATACATTAAGAATGAGTATTAAAATAAATGTATATCAAGGTTTTCTTTATATACGACATGTGAAAACATATTAGCATAACAAATACCTCAAATCACAGTTGTGCAGTTTTGGGAATTCTTGGGTGCATGAAAACATTTGTGCAATTTCATGCGTTGAAGGGGCTACATCTAATGAGTCAAATATCAAATGAATATCTTTTTGCTCTTTTGACATTCACAGGTCGAAAACAGTGTTGCATTTTCATGCCTATGTAGGATTGTAGGACTGTTTGAAGCAAAATGACTCCTTGTTGCAATCGTGCAATGTTGTGTAGTTTCATGCATCGATAGAGATATGTCGGATGAGTCAAATATCAAAGGTATATCTTTCTACTCATTCGACATTTGCAAGTCGAAAACTATGGTGCATTTTCGTGTCTGTGCAGGATCAAAGGAACTCCTTGTTGCAATCTCACAATGTTGTGCAATTTCGCGCGTCGAATGAGCTACATCAAATGAGTAAAATATCGAATGAATATCTTTCTACTCATTCGACATTCACAAGTCAAAAACTGTCGTGCATTTTTTGCGCCTATGCAGGATCGCAGGACTGTTTGAAGTGAAGGGACTCCTTGTTGTGATCTTGTGATGTTGTGCAATTTCGTGTGTCAAAGGAGCTACATCGAATGACTTTCTACTCATTTGGCATTCACAGGTTAAAATTTGTGGTGCATTTTCATGCCTATGTAGGATAGCAAAGGGACTCCTTGTTGTGATCTTGCGATGTTGTGTAGTTTCGTGCATCGAAGGAACAATAAAATCTTCATACAATAAGCCATTCCTTCAATATAGAAACACACAATTTAGGATAATAATTTTAAAATGAGAAAAATAATAATAATATAAAATAATAGTAATTGAAAAAAATTAATAATAATATAATTATAAAAGAAGGATTGTCTTTCAAAACTAAATTATGCAAATCCGTGCAATGAATTTCCATCAATCAAATTGTATAGGATAAAGTCAGATATGCTTTTCGTGACAAAGTAATCTCCATTTACTCTGTTTCTTATGTCAAAGATGGATAATATGCATTGTCAAGAGAATAGCTACATCCATTTTTTAGTGGGTAATATTCGCCAATTGGCTAATTTAGTTCTTTAAAATGTTTTAAATGGCCACATTTTTACTAAATTTAGTTCTAACAATATTTAAATAATGTAAGATTCACCAATTAAATAATAATAAATTATTTTATTTTTCAAAATAATGTAAAATTTCACCCACATTTTTATATTTTTTTTGTGAAGAGGGGTTGCTTAATGTTAACCTGAACGGGAGAAATCACCAACTTCAAGACTAGGGAACTATGATAACATGGAGATGTAATTAAGGCACAAAATTAATTATTAAGTGGTACTTGATAAAAAAAATACTCAACTAGTTGAAAATAAGAAATCTAACTACCATAGTTAATTGCCTAACTCAGCAAGCTCACTACCCAAGACATGCATGAATTGAGAACAACACAACATGCATATATTTTGTATAGATAAAGCATGGAGGCCAAGATAAGAAATGAAAAAAGATGACTAAAGAAATTGAACTAATAGAAAAAACAAGAGATGGACAAATGCAACTAGAACTAACAAAAGCAATGAAGAACTAATGAGGATGTGAAAGAACATAATGTAGGTACGCTCTGATACCACTGACGAAGGGCCACACCACCCTTACCAACTCACAACCAATAATGCAACAATATGAAGACAATTTTATTATACCTGAAAATTCAATAGCAATTACAATAACATTTTTTCAAGATCTCTCAAGATCCAATCCAAACCCAAGCTAGTCCAGATCCACACTCTGGTAGAAACCTCTGAGATCTCAACTTGTGCTCGCAAGCCACCAAGCAACCTCCTTGTTTCTAAACCGCAACCACTAGCTCTTCTCCAACTTTATCCAAGATCCAAGTGTAAACTGCCTCACATTCGGCGCTCTGTCTACACACTCACAAATCCATCACAATTCTGCTGTAAACTGCCTCACATTCGGCGCTCTGTCTACAGACTCAGGAACACTCACTCTTCACTTCCTCCTTCTCTTTCACACCTTGAAACTTTCCAAGCTTTCCAAGCTTCCACTACTCAACTTTCTCCTTCTCGAGCTTCTCCTTAAGCTTCTACTCCTCAAGCTCCTCCCTTGAGCTTGATTTAGAAATGCTCATATGCCTTGCTTAAATAGGCACTTACCACCCCATGCATGACTTATCCACAACCTTCTAGAATTCCTCCACTACCTTCTACAACTTCCAAAACTTTCTACAATATTCATAACTTTCTAGAATTCTATCCACTCACCTCGATAAATGGAATGACAACCATTTATTTTTATTTATTTTTCTATTATGCCACCTATGCACCTCGAAAATAGAAATCACCTTTTCCTTTCTTTTCTCCTTTTTCCCTTTTTTTTATTTTTTTATTATTTCTCCTCTAATTTTCGTCACTTTCTCTCTCCTCCACAATTTTTTTTTTTTTTTTTTTTTTTTTGTAACAATTTTTTTTTTTCAAATTTTTTTGTTTTCCCCAATAATTTTCCCATGCAAGATGCTCCTGCATCAGACTCCCCCGGTAGATTGAAAAGTGTGTCCCACACTTTGACGACAAAAAGAAAGATCTGCCACCATCTTCATCTTCACCAAAGGTTTCCACCTCAACCGGGACAACAAAACCACCATGCAAATCTTCCACATTTGCATTACTCTATCAAACACCAGAATCTCAACCATCCAATCAACATGCTCATTCCCAAGAACAAACTGAACATAATGCTTCAACAGAAAACTCCCATCCACATCAGCAACTAGTGAATTCATACCTGTAGCAACAAACCCCACATCAACAGCCACATGTAGATCTCGATCAACACATGCCAAACTCTCAACACCAGCAACCTCATTGCTCACAACAAGATGCTCTGCAATACATAACTCACCTCCAACAACCGGATCATCCATGACCAAGTGCTCTACAACATTCAAGTCACCACCAACATCAACTAGATCATCCATGACCAAATGCTCCACAGTCTCCATGTCAGACTTAACCAACTGATCATGAAAACTAATCTCCATCCCAACATCAACAATATTAGGAATATCTTCAACAACAACCTCTAGTTTCTCTACAGGTTCTGCATCAGACTCCACAATCTGATCAACAAAACCATCCTCTTCCACCTTGACCTTCTTAGCTTGATTAGCCAATCTAGCATCCAATCGAGAAATCATCTTAGAAAAATTCCTCTCCACTATATCATGGATTTTCGCAATCATCTTAGGGTCCAATCCTCTTGGAGCCATCTCCCAAGATCTTCGTAAACCCTTTGCAACAAATCCTTCCCACGCTCCTTGTGACAACCTCAAATTGTTTGCAAGTCAGATCGCAACCTGCCACCTCGCATGAACAATCAGGAACCACATCACAAGTCTGGGACAACGAATTTGCAATCCACGAGCTCTGATAAACTTTGCCCAACCAAGGTCCTGGTACAAACTGCCTCACACTTCGACGATCTGCTTGTACACTCAAGATCTCCTGCTCTGATAAATTTCACCCAACCAAGGTCCTAGTACAAACTGCCTCATACTTCGGCAATCTGCTTGTACACTCGGGATCTCCTGCTCTGATACCACTAATGAAGGATCGCTCTGATACCACTGACGAAGGGCCACACCACCCTTACCAACTCACAACCAATAATGCAACAATATGAAGACAATTTTATTATACCTGAAAATTCAATAGCAATTACAATAACATTTTTCCAAGATCTCTCAAGATCCAATCCAAACCCAAGCTAGTTCAGATCCACACTCTAGTAGAAACCTCTGAGATCTCAACTTGTGCTCGCAAGCCACCAAGCAACCTCCTTGTTTCTAAACCGCAGCCACTAGCTCTTCTCCAACTTTATCCAAGATCCAAGTGTAAACTGCCTCACATTCGGCGCTCTGTCTACACACTCACAAATCCATCACAATCCTGCTGTAAACTGCCTCACATTCGGCGCTCTGTCTACAGACTCAAGAACACTCACTCTTCACTTCCTCCTTCTCTTTCACACCTTGAAACTTTCCAAGCTTTCGAAGCTTCCACTACTCAACTTTCTCCTTCACGAGCTTCTCCTCCTCGAGCTTCTCCTTAAGCTTATACTCCTCAAGCTTCCCCCTTGAGCTTGATTTTAAAATGCTCATATGCCTTGCTTAAATAGGCACTTACCACCCCATGCATGACTTATCCACAACCTTCTAGAATTCCTCCACAACCTTCTACAACTTCCACAACCTTTTACAACTTCCAAAACTTTCTACAATATTCATAACTTTCTAAAATTCTATCCACTCACCTCGATAAATGGAATGACAACCATTTATTTTTTTATTTTTTTCTATTATGCCACCTATGCACCTCGAAAATAAAAATCGCCTTTTCCTTTCTTTTCTCCTTTTTCCCTTTTTTTAATTTTTTATTATTTCTCCTCTAATTTTCGTCACTTTTTCTCTCCTCCACATTTTTTTTTTCATTTTTTTTTTCCAAATTTTTTTTTCAAAATGTTTTTTTTCCCCAATAATTTTCCCATGCAAGATGCTCCTGCATGAGAACAATATCACAATGAGTGTCAATTGATCAATAAGTCACTTTCCTCCACCCTATGAACCTACACACGTAAATAAGAAAAAAGAATTGTGGGTTGTATAAGAGCTTTCCATAGTTAACTCTCACTTTGGCATTTTCACCTCCACAACAACCAGATAGACAATTAGTGATATATAACTAAGATAGGCAACAATAGTATAATGATAAGAAAATGATAAATAGTTTACAATATGATGAATGAAATGCAAATAGGAAAACCAACATAATTTCACTTTGTAAACACAAGAGGAGTAGCTTAATGGAAAGATCAAGTTGTCAAAAAGGAAGAATGCCTAGTGAACAAGACAATAAAGTTGCTAGTATGGAAAGATCCGACGTAAGCTATTCCAAAACAAGAAGAAAAATGGAGAGGTTACAAGATAGCTAAAAGTAAATAAAGAAGTGTAGAGGAGGCAAGAGAACAAATGTAGTGTGTATATGGTCAAATGAAGCTAAAAAAATGAGTTATAATAGTAGGGTTGAATCTCAGTGTTTATGATATGAGGCATTACACTTCAAGTGTCAATCAAAACACTTTAATGGTTCACTACATGTCTACAACTTCAAACAAGTGAGAATAGCACAAACATATCTACAGTGTGTATTCATTTTAGGTTGGCCAAGGGGCACAACCAAGAATCTAAGCTAGAGTGACGAGGTTAAGTGGATGGTTGTGAATAAATTGGCATATTACCTAAGGTATGAACATTGTGCAACAACATATTACACCAAGGTAAAACTTTACAATGTTGCACATATGGATATGTACATATGCACATGCACACGTGTATATGTATATATATGTATACGTGGGTATTTATGCATTCATGTATATGAATAAACATGAGTGTTTACAGATGTATGCACGAGTCTATATATTGCATGATAGGGGTGGGACAAGAGGAAGGAGTTTTAACTATATGAGACCCAAGATTGATATAATCCAACTTCACTAAAAGAATGGTAAGGAGAAGGTCAATAAAAAAATAATTATATGAGACCCAACACTGACATGATTCAACCTCACTCAAAGAATGGTAAGATTATCAACTATGAGAATGTCCTTTTTAGATTTAAAATCTCTCATTTTCATGCTTACTGAATGTAAGGACATGAAACACCCCTTAAACAACAAAGTTCAAATAACTTGAACCATGTCAAGTTAAAAATAAATTGTACTACAATTTATTTTTTCCAAGTCACCTAGCCTACTTAGACATGTAAAACATTCGCCTGACGCAACAAAGTTCAAATAAACATGCAAAGCAAAACACCTTTTTTCTAGAGAACAAAGTTAGACTTTTTTTTCAAACCTTCGTCATTGATAGGAAGGTGAAGACTCTTTTAATAATCTTGACAATAACTCTAACGTAAAGAACGTATCATATCCCCAACATTTTAGATCATCAATCTTCCAACATCTCCATTGTGCATTTTATGCATGGCCTCTACCATCAAACGTTGTCATGCAAACGAAGTGACTGGCTTCTGAAAATTTCAAAAGCAAAATTTGAAACTGGCTTAAGAAGAATTTCATTGTGCAAGAAACTCAAAATGCTGTTTTTCTCGGCGATTGGGTTAAACCAGATTTGCATTTTTCAATAACCTCTAGTATTCAGAATGCTATTTTGTCCACCCAGTGACTAGGATACATGAAGACTTGTGTTGGTTTGCTGCCATGTATGTCACTTTTAGTCATATACATGCCAAGCCTACATTGTTTATATCAGCTGTACAGCATGATGATTACTAACCTTCTCATGAGTCATGACAGACCTCTTACCAGATGCCAGAGCTTAAGACGTTAATCCATCTGACCTAATTTCTGATTTCAGTGTTTCTCAGAATAAAAATGTAGCTTTTGTACCTCAAGCAAAAATCAAATTTACGCTCTACCTACCTTATTACCCACAACAGGCCAATCTCCATCTAATTGGAAAGCTGGGCAGTACATAAATAAGTTACGAATCCTCACAACATTCAAAACTGGCATCCCATAAGACCCAAAAATGTACCTACCTTATCACCCACAACAGGCCAATCTCCATCTTATTGGAAAGTTAAGCAGTACATAAATAAGTCATGAATCCTCGCAACATTCAAAACAGCATCCCATAAGACCCAAAAATGTCAAAAGCAATTCTTTCACCCCCACTGAAAATCTTCACAACACTCAAAATTAGCATTCCATAACACCCAAAAAAGTAAAAGCTCATCCTTTCACCCACTGAAATTCTTCCTTCAATCTCATAATCTTAGTTCATTACATTAGCATGCAATAAGTTCAATGCTAGAGGTTCACAAATCAATAAATGTGCCCAACAAAATTTCCAACTTCATTAGCACAATCAAACTAAGAAGCACAGTTGACGAATTAAATAAATACACGTGCATGATAAAGTCTCAAAATTTATTAGCACAAACAAAAAAAGCACAATGGAGAAATTTTCTTATTTGGGGTTTTGTGAACCCCAGATCTGCCTTTGTGAAAATATTATTTACTTCAGCCAAAGATTTGTAAAATTTTATTAAAAATTCTGCAGGGTAATTTCTTACAACCTTACTTCAGCCAAAGATTTGTAAAATTTTATTAGAAATTCTGCAGGGTGATTTCTTACGACCCAATGCAGGGTGGGCCACCACTACTAATCTATGGCAGGAGAGTTGGTGGAGCCCCTACTACTCTTAAGGGGCCACTGAGTGAACGTAAAAACTGGCAAAAATTAAAACAAGAACTTTACTGGATACTTTTATAACTAACCTCAATCCCCAAATACATTGTGTTCTTTATAAACAATTAAAAATACATATCCCTGCCCATTCAAACATAACTTTCTAGTTATCAAACACAACATTGATCAAAAGCAGCCTAACTGGTATCAATTCAAAATATAAATATTCTGAAACATGCTATGACAAGTTGTCCAGGGAACAATTGCAATTAAGATCCCCGCCACTATGTGATTGTGGAATGGTAAGGAAACTGAAATCATCCAAACTTCTTATGATGTCAGAGCCAGAAAAAATTCCAGAGAAAATTGCCAATGTGAAGCTTAATTCTGGTCATTTCTTGAATAAAAAACGAAAAAAAACTGTAGAAATCATGAAGGAGACATTAAATGCTCTGTTAAAAATTCAATCTAACCTAAGGCAAAATTCAAAATTACAAAAGGCAGACTGATATTTAGCTCTCATGTGTCTGCAATAGTAACCTCAACCTCAACTCCAGGTTCAATGGTAATTGATGTGATCTGCTTCACCACTTCAGAAGAGCTAACTAAATCGATTATTCTCTTGTGAACACGCAACTCAAATCGATCCCAGGTATTCGTACCTAGATAACAACCAACAAGAAATGAGATCAGTCTTGAGTTCTATTTATGGAGCAAGAAAAACAAATTTCGACAACTTATTAAACAACACTAAGTTTCAAACAAATGGAGTGCAAGGTCTGATGAGTACCAAAGTATCACCACAACATAAAGAAAGTCCAGACATCCAAGGAGGAGGAATTTGCTAGACATTACACTGAAACCATTGAAAACTACATAAGACCACAAGTACTTAACGGGATGTTAATAGTATGCTGGAGGCAAAACATCCAGAAAAAACAAGTTAGAATGGATAGTGGAAGAAGAATCCACTCCTTGATGAGGAAAGACCACATTTTGATTAGAGGGCAAAATTTCAACCTATAAATGCAATCAGTTTGACTAATCCATTATTTTTCGCTTTTCAGATAATGGATGATTTACGAATAATAACTTCTACTGTAACAGAAATGGAATAACAAGCGAACCCCAATTCAAAATGAGTTCATCCAGCTCTACAGTTCATTTTTGGACCAGAAATCAGTATTTTCACCACTGCAAACCGTCCAGATATATTACCAAACAGAAGTGTTAATTATGCATATAAAAGCATTAGGTTGATTCTCAGATTACATTATGAGTACTGCAATGCTCAATTTTACTGGCATTTTTCAAGCATCAAGCTGCTATAGTAAATAAGAATTCACAATATAAGCCACATTTTAGGGTAGTAACAATAAACCAACCACAAAGACCACCAGGAAAGCAAGTTAAATTGCAACAAACAACCTGGCAAATGATCTATAATGACTTGACAATCCAATACCCATAACTGAATATTCAAGTCCGATTTGAAGAAATAGCTAAAATTTGCAGAAGGCGTAGCATAACAACATATTGATTCAGGATGTCAAGCCCACATGGGATCAATCAGACAACATAAACAAATAAACTGGACACCTGTGTCTCTGGTTCTTAACACCCCAAGCAGCCCAATCTAGCTTAAGATTCACAGATAAAGGATTGTTATAATAAATCGATGCTGCTGTTGTAGTATTAAACAGACGAGATGAAAACTCCTTATATAGATTTACAAAGACAATGTTTCTAAAAGAAACAATCATGAACTAAAGACGAAAACAGAAACTACTTAATAAACTAAATACCTAAATCACAAGGTTCGCTGAATTTTCGACTCCAAGTTCGAAATTCGTCGAACTTAAAAAAGTGTAAAAAAAATCGTATAAAATCGTCACAAATTCGTACGACTAGTCAACAACTGTCATTTCTGAAAAAATGTATTTTATTGTAAAGATTTTAGGGTTATAAAAAGAATTAATAATAAAAACACACCTTTGTTAACAGGAAATGCATCCAAGTTTATACGACAGCTAGGGAGAACTGTGGTGGTCATTATCTGCGATCCTGCCTGCGAATCACCATGGATTGTTGTGGGTCATGTGTTGCTGCAAAGTTGTAAATTGTCACAAGACATGAGTTGCTAGGAGTTGCTTCTCATTCTCCTACATAACTCTGCTCACTCAACGTCTCCTGAATAACCTGAAAAATCTCCTTCAAACGGCATTTGCAGCACTTCCATTCCTATCCGTCTTTTCCATTTCTCTGTTGGCAGTTCCATTTTCAGCAAACTATTGGCAACTTGATTTTCTATGTTTCGAGAGTATTTATTTTAGGTTTGGTTAAAAGTTTTAAACTTTTATTATTGTATGTTTTATTACTATTATAAATTATATTTATTTATCAAATATTAAAACATGTCAATATTATTTTATATCATATAATAATGAATAGCATTTACTTATATTATTTATCAATATTTATATTATTTCATATTATTTATCAATACTTATATTATTGTGTATTTTAACTATCAATAGTTATATTATTTCATATTATTTATCAATACTTATATTATTCTGTATTTTAATAATAAATAAACACGTCAATACTTATATTATTATAAATTATTAAAACATATTATAATAAATTAGGCAAATTTAATGTCGAATTTTTTTCCGATTTTTTGACTTGTTAAACTTCATCCGAACTTCATAGTTGTCGACTTCGAACTCGAACCTTGTGACTTAGCTAAATACTAACCAAGATGACCATTAAAGAAACATTATAATATTCTAATACCCTCCACTTATTGTTTAACAGTTGTCTTTTGGTCACAAATTCTTCAAAACATTTTGTCTTTGTTGAGACCCTCTCTGGATCTGCGAAATGTTGATGACCAAGAAATCATCCATGATACTCTGCAACAAAGAGTCAAGAGCCTGCCACTAAGATAAGTTTATCACTAACCTCCCAGAATCAACAAAACATCTGACAAGAAATCATCACAAAAACATCCAGCCATTGGACAACTAGCACGATTTTGAGGAAATTTTGGAAAAACCTCCAAACCCTAAAACAGACTGTAAAAACCCATGATTTTTAAGGAGAAAAAACAGATGATTTTTGAGGTGAAAATTGATAAACAGTGCAAAGCATCGATTTTAGAAAAAAGGGTGAAACCCAACAGATAATTTTTGAAGAAAAAACTATAATCCTACTAGATAAATTTTTTGGAAAAAATCATAAACCCAAAAGAGAATATTTGAGGAAAAAATCATAATAACTCATTAGGGAAAAATTTACAAAAACCCATCAGAAATATTTCAAGGGAAAAAAATTTATGAAAACCCATCAAAAGTTTTTGAAGGGAAAAAATTATGAACCCAACAAAAAAATCTTCATACTGCAAAACAAAAAACTTCACATTGTAAAGCAGCACATGCAAACGTATTCAAGAAACATGAAAGGACCCTTCCAAAATCAGAGACTTTTGCTCAAATCATTAAATTGCACAATCAAAACTCTTGACTAAGCTTGCAATTTTCAACAAAAATCTTTGATAACAAACAACATAATTTCATTAAAAAAAATTCTACATTAAAAGAGACTCAATTTGTCAAATCTTATGAAACTGCATTGACCCACTCTGATTCAATGTCATGGTAAATCAATGTTGTTGTTGTAGTATTAAATAGAGGAGATAAAAACTCCTCTCTATAGATTTATAAAGACATTGTTTCTAAAACACAAAATCGTGAACTAAAGACAAAAAGAGAAACTACTTAATAAACTAAAAACTAAGTAAGACGATCATTAAAGGAAAGTTATAATATTCTAATAAGTATAACAAGACATGCAACTTCATCAAATTCATTTGTCATTTTCTATGATAACTAATTTAGAAGACCATGCTCACAAGTGTTTTAAAAACAGCCTGTGTAATTGTACTTGTATCACTAGAGGTCCCAACTTATGCAGATATGCACAGAACGTGTCAGATACCAGATGCTTACAACAGCCCAAAATATGAACACTGTGTTTCTGTACCATATTTCTTGTAGACTACATACTTCATTTGAGTGGGGAAATGGGCAAACAGTGGCTTTATTTTCCACAAACAATAGAACTCCAATATTTGAGAACAAATTTCAACACATTCCAGGACTGTTATTTCTAATTAAACATTAAGAAATGCGTCATGATGATGCATCTTGTAGATTTAAAAAAAATAGATCTAGCTTAGCATTACATTTTTACGAGGTAGATTAAATTCTGCGATAGGATGGTAGAGATTAAGTATATGACAATACCTTCTCCACAAGGAGACTTCCGGGTGGTAATATGGAGGACCTTGGTAGGCATTCTGACAGGTCCCTTGACCTTCAGCCTCTTATCCTTGGCACCACGCACAAGGTCAGCACAAACTGCGAGAAGAACAAAAAAGAACAGAATTTACAAAGAGAAGGAACATTGCTGTCTCAAACATAAACTTTCATTCAAGGCCATTCTTCAAAACACATCCTACAAATGGCAAGTGCATACCCAGGCTATCCTAGCAGACTATTTGTTCTATAAAAATTTAACATTATACACTTCAAAATAGACGATGGAGAAGATACCTTTCTCAAGGTTTTTAACATTCTTAGAGGAAAGAGTGATCCTAATTCGATGCAGCTGCTCCTGAGATTCTTCAAGACCAGCCTTCATGGGTTTCATCATACCCATAGCCATGTTTCTAGTGATAACATAAACAAAAACATTAATATGTGAGGATGACGAAAATATGTAACGTCAGGAAGCTACCTGTGTGTAAAGTAAAACATTACAATATCAAATAGCTAATTCCTTAACAAATAGATCTTTTCAACTGCATAATTCTGATAAAGGAAGAGAAGAGCTCAACCATTACTTATTAAGGTAAAGAATGTATTAGGACACACAAAACTTTATGCAACGTGCAAACTACAAACTTGAAATTCACTAGTACCTAAACTCTAACAAGGGAGGGCAGGAACATCAAAAGGAAGTTACTCGATAAAGAAGACATCTTAAAATATCTATCTAATCGATGCCATGAGATATCAATCTGAAGGTGCCCATATTAATTTTTTAGATAGGATGGATAAGCATCTCAAGACCACACCTCTCACATCTTTTCAATATACTTATGATATATGTGTTACCAGTTATTTCAATTACAAATTCATTTTTATTGTAACAAATTTATAATACATTACGTCACAGGGTCCATGTTCGTGTTCAAGTCCCACAAATATAAAGTTCAGATTGAATTAGGCAAAGATAAAATTCAACTAATATAAATTTCTATTTTTTTAATATATTAAGTTAAAATTAATAAAAATAAAATAATTTCATGTTGGGAGTCACCATTTGGATATTCACCAGTCTTAATTGCTAACCTATTGTATCATAAATTGTTATACTGGATTACAATAAATTACACAAGTGGTTAATTTGCTATGTTAATCTATCGCTTAATTCATATTAAAATTAATGTTATGTTATAGTTAAAGTAATGTTGCATTAAACTATAAAGCATAATAAGTTAATAACATGTAATAATTGTTAAAGAATTAATATTTACAGGCCTAATAATTGCTTGTTAAATTTATGAATTGTGCAGATTTCAATACATCAAGAAAAAAAGATTGGGAATATTAGCTTCAATCTTCAAAGTGCTGATGTGTAGCTAGGTTGGATTCATTCTAGGCCCACCTAGTACACCTAATGGCTAATTGGCCGGCCAGAATTAGCCATTTTGCTAATGAACTTTTCATTTCAATCCTTAATTGGGTCTGTCCTATTTGGACGATTCATGTAACTTGCAATTACGTAATTGGTCAAGACCTATTATATTGGGAATGTAACTTGTAATTAATAGGTCTGATCCTATTCTTAGCACCAACACTACAAGGCCGACTAGAGGTATATTAAGAGGCATTGATTCACATATATGCAAAACCATTCTTGCATCAACAGAAAATTAATTTTGCGATGTACAGAATAAGTAGAGTGCTCAGGGGTGATGATAAGAGCTTATCATCTATGGTTGGGAAGGCAACAGATTTGCATGTGGTTAACAAGCACTACCATAAAATAAACACAATGCTCTACAGTAACAGTCATTTCCTAGACTGCTACCATGCTTAAACAATATCACACCCAAACTATCAATCAAAAAGGTTGAAGCCACAAAGGTTCCAAACCCTACTCAAATCAGCAGAGTAGATATATACATGCCACAATAGACATAGATGAGGTAAAAGGCAAAATACACAGCCCCATTCCCACCATCCCACATATTAACAATACAACTAGAGAGCTTTACTTTTCTTCATCATCCTTTGCCACCTCTTCTTTAGCATCCTCCATTGGAATCAAGTGACAAATTTATATTTTCCATCAAATGATTCAAATATTGTAAAAATAAACCCAACCTTGTTTAAGGACATCACTCACATCATCATGGAGGATGCAGGATCTTGCAACTATGGAAAGGATACTTGAACACAACAAATTGCACAAAACCAAAAGTGTTCTACCTCCCAAATACACCCATCAAGAGACTCATCCACCCCTTGGACAGCTCTTGAATTCAAACCACTCACTTCATTTGCGTTAGTTCTCCAACTTTGATGTAAAAACTAACCAAATCTCACACTAGTCATAAAACTAACCATAGCCTCCTCACTAGTCACCTCCTTCCCCAACTTTGGGAAATTTCTCACCTTCCCCTCTAGCTCTTGCACCAACCATCATATTCTCTCCCTTGGAATGAGACACAAAAAGCTGAATTGATATGAATTAAATTATTAATTCCCAGGGGCTTTCTTAAAAAAGCAAGGGACCTGTGCTCAAATTTCTAGGTGACATGTTAAACACTCACATGTAAAACCACGGAATTTCAAATTGGGTAAACTACCACATCTAATTCTTGACTAGATATGGCATACTTAACTACATGATCCCAAGTGCAAATGCACAATATATTTGACAAAAGATATACCCCTCAGCCATGGCACCTAAGCAGGACACCCGTCAAAGGAAAGATGTCAATTTAAATATTTATTACTTAAACATCTTGTCCTTGCACTAACTCAATGAAACAATGCATGATGTAACTTGCACGACAGAAGATATAATACGAAATATTCTGCAAAAACATTCTGCAAATACTTAACAATAATATACAACTTTTAGTAGACAACCTCCTAATCCACTTCAAGGGGGATACCCCCAATTGTCTTCAATAACTCAGAACTCAACATGATGAAAAAAGACTCACCGCCTGCTACAAATACCATGTTTTTGCCTAGTATATCACCAACGCCAGCCCAAAAATGGTCATATCTAAATAACAATGTAATTATGATAATATGACTCAATTAAGGCTTAAGGTAGCCAGCCACAAGCTGACTATTCATTACCATTTGCACACTATACGGTTAGGGACATAACATTGCCCTCCTCTTTACTAAAGTGTTATCCTCAATGCTAAATTTTCTTCTTCATCATCTCCTTTTCATGTTTCTTATTCTTCTCCTTCTTTTGCTTATTTGTAATTTATTGTCCTTGTTCTTCTCTTGCACACTATAGGGTTAAGAACATGACAAACAATTCCACTAATGTCAAAAGAATGATGTTTGGGCAGCACAGGTGTAAAAAAATCTCCTCGGTTATTTGGGCTTTACTTAGTAAATCAAAACCTTCTTAGGCTTTTAGTAGGCTGCAGCCAGCAAAAAAACTCCTGCACAAGTAGCCTTCAAAATAAATACACCAATAAGAACCTCCTATGCTCATTTTCTGTTAGATATGCTTGTTTTAATCAAAATATCAAGTTAACATGATTTAGTTAGCAAAATGTGCTTTCCCTCTGTGATCTAAAGCCTGGCTGACCTTTTATGAGGCAAACTTATAATTTGAGTCTTGAACCAGAGGTACCATTACCATCTTCCTTTTCCATTTGAAATGCTCTCGTACTGATTAATTTAAAAAATACATATATACCCAATCCAAAAACAATAAAAGTAATGTACAAACACAATCCAACACAAAAAAGCAATAATAAAATGGTATCAAAGAAGGTATTTTAGAGCAACAAATGTTCGAATGTATTTAAATTGATTCTATGTTTAGTTAATTTTGATAAAACCAACTCCAAATCCCATTGATAGCAAGCTAATGCAATCAAATGCTGTAGGCATAAATATCCTGATGTCAAACAGTAATGAAGCGTCACTTCCTTATCTTTGAAAGGCCTTTGCATACTTAGTTACATGACCCTTGTACCATCAATCAATCAGCACCGACCAAAATATTTTTCTATTAGCCAAAGTTTTCAGTGATTTTAATCGTTTTCAATTTGTAAATTTAAGATGGGATTGGTTAATTTTAGATGAATGAAGCGCTTTAATAATCAAACCATAACTATGAATCAGGAATAAGATTGAAGGTGGTTGGTATCCCCTAATTTGTGAGATCATCTACTCCAAAGATTTTCCTCTACAATGCCAAATCTGAGAGCACAAAATCATATGTTAATTATTTTGGACTCACGCAGTTGTTCATATGTTAATTATTTTGGACTCACGCAGTTGTTAATCACTACGCACTAAAATATTAGCAAATTAAGACATAAAATTATAATGAATGAAAAAAAGTTGTATAAAATGTAATTAACCACGTTAAATGAGCCCTTGTTGACAGCAAACTAAGTAAATTAATCAGTGATCTCATCACAGAACAAAACAGCAGACAACATCAAGCCAGAATAGTTTGCAGCATTACTTTCCAATGTTTCCATTACTGTGGGCAGATTACAGGCAATCCAGGAAAAGGACATTGCAGAAATACAATGAATAAAATCTGAGACAGTGAAAAAGGATTGTCAAACCACTAAACTACATTCATAATAATTTGTTGGCAGTTCTTTTTATATAGCATCAGATATATTTCTTATCTTTTATATGCAAAGACATATGCAGATCCCCCAATCAGCAGGCTTATACTCTGTAACAGTGGTTCCATAGAGCCATTCATTCAATGGTTTAACTTTAATCAGAGGTAGCAATCAAGGATAAATTATCTCTTACACAGATAATCAGAATCTACGTCCAAATTCAGATCAGGCATCTTCCCGGAATGACCATCAGCAATTATATCAGACATCATTCTACATATAAGTAGAGTTTAGAACCATTATTAATGAAACATTATCTTAATTTCAGATATTGTATTCAGATATCTGTAATTGCTTGTTAGTTCAGAACTCCTATTCTTGCATTTAATCAGCAAGACCTTTCACCTCTTACTGTGTGCAATTACACTATAGATCATACACTCGGGGATATCAATATTGAAATGGATTATAACACTGATGACAATTGGAGAGAATCTAACTCTCCTAGTGGTGGGTCTCATATCATTTATAGTTCTACACATGAGGGAAGTAATGTCAATATAATATAATTACAACTGAGGTTGTTCAATAAAAAACATTTTTACTAATTTTACTAGAGAAGAATTGTATTAGTGAGAAGTTTTTATAAAAGGTGCAGGATAAATGTTGTCAAATTCAATACATTTTCATTTAGAGATACTTCTGTAATGTTCTGAATTCATTCTAACAACTGTAGAAATTGGTACTTTGTAAATCAGTTTAGGATTTTGCAATCCTATGAATATCGAAAGAAGATTTTCAATAGTAAATCTTTATCGTACATTTCATGTTTAATCGTGCATTTCTGATCAGTACTTTAAGTCTGAAACGGACATTTAAAACCACATCGCAACTGTCTGACAAAAAATTTACACGGGAAGCAAGGGGAAAAAAATAGTAACGGAACAAGGTGAGCTACTATAGCTGAAACTAAAAATGGGCAGTACCAGAAATTTATAAATCCAGATTATAGCCAAGAAAAACTCACTTAAGACTATATATATTGCTGAAACTTCAACTTTCGCTCAGATAGGTAAGCCCCGGCATTGTGGGGTTTGGAATTCAATAACTGAAAAATAAATCTAAACCGAAGGTGGTTGCCTCTATCTTGAACAATAAATCTAAACAGGCATCTGGAAAACTAAAATCAAGCATTGCAAATTACAAGAGACAATAAAATCGACTAATAAAACTGGAGGACAGATTTCTTCTTGTTACTATCAAATATGATGAATACTGACTTACAACTGTAATAGGTGCTTACCGAAGGCAATCGCAGCTGCTATTGAAGGGTTCTGTCGCCTCCGCCGCTTTGCTTTGAAGAAAAACGTGAGGATCGACCAAATCTTTCCTTTTGTTAAGTTTTCTAGGGTTTTAGAGGTGCGGTCAAATTAAGGGTTTCCTCGTCCGCAAGAGAGCCCGTGCATGTAAAGAGAAGCCTAAACAACAACAAACTAAAAAGCAAGCCTTACCAAAGGGCATTGCTTGAAGCGAGGCTTTTTCCAAATTCTCCTTATAATGAGATTTAGGATGGATAGCTAGTGGCGCCTATAGGAAGGTAGGTGATTTCTATTCTACTTGTAGAAGAAAAATGGGTCCACTTATTCCAACAAGGACACAAAGGGTCCAGTTCCTCTCGATATAGTTTTCCAATTTTTGGTATTTATTATTTTAGAATAAATTACTAAAATGAGATAGAATTTATCATTTGATATGTTAGTTTTTTGTTGTTTTGTATTTTTTTTAAAGTTTTTTAATGTATATAACATAATGATTTTTTTTTTAAATAAAGAATAGTAGATTTAATTCTCTTTTTGAATTAGAGTTTAATTTTTGTGATAATTTCTAAGTTAAATAAAAAAATATTATCTTTAATGTTTTCTTTATCTCATTTTCTTTAATTATTATATAAATAAGAGATAGAACAAATCTACATATTATTTTTTCAAATAATAAGCAAATTGAATTATTGAAGAGAACTTTTTCTATGCAATACTTTTGAGCTCAATTTTAAATTTACTACCATTTGAAGGAAGAATAGTTTAAAAGAAAATCTAGTTTTAAAATTAGTTAAACTACTTAGTTTTTGTTGAATTGAATGTTATTCCAAATTAAAATTACAATTATAATATGAAATAGTAAATCAAATAAACAATGTATCCTTAAATTGGATAGAGTCTTTCAAGTTTTTTGGATTACAGAAATAAGAACAAGTGTTGTCACTGTGGTTTCATTTTGTCACCTATGTCTTTCTTTTCACAATGCAAGATGTATTAATTGCAACGTTCGGATTATAAACTCTTCAAATTAATTTTAATATGCCTTTTGTCAGCAGTTTAATTGATTTTATTGTTATTCTTATTATTATTTTAAAATTGTTTTTTAGGTTACAACCCAATCAAATCAAATGCATTAGATGTTTGTGTAGAAGAAGATTAATGTTGTGACGACAAACTACTGCGTCAAAGTGATCGGCTAAATAAGCGTCAATTTTTGTACCACAAAATACTACAGACATTGTTTAAACATGTTTAAATAGAGGTACATTGAATAGCAAATAAAACTGGCAATAAAACCTCAACTACTCCAATGAATTCAATGTACTTATTGTTTAGAATTGCAGACAGATGTGTGCAGTTAAACATGATGATAACATATTGTTTATTTTTAAGACCACAAATTTGTGACCTTCGCTAATTGTGACATAGCTAAAGAATTGGAACCTTTACTATTCACAGTACGAGTCAATGAGAATGTGAGATTTAACAAATTTATTAAATGTTAAAATTATGAGACAAACAAAAATATTACAAAACAGCATGTCACAACTTAAATAAAGCTCTTTGATTAGACACAAGTAATTTGACAATAGCACCAACTTGAATGCTATAGTATCCTACCATTTGGCAAGAACTAAAAAGTAAACAATGGGGTCGATGAGGTGTATACTAAGATCTATTTTTAAGAAGAAGTTGATGCATTATGTTTTTTTATGTTTTTTAGCTATTCTTTCTATTATTTATTTATTTATTGGAAATTGAGCAAATTCATTAGAATTCAACTTAACTTTGTGGACATTAAGGTCAAAGTTTGTTTATTAGTGACTCACACTTAGTCTATTGGTTAAGCTGCTACCAAGCTTATCTTGCAGTTTGCAGTGTTAACCAAGTAATCTAGTTACTACCGAGTTCTACAATTGCTATCGAGTTTCTAAATCTATATTTAGTTCACACCGAACAGTATCTACTGAGTTGATCAATGATAGTGCTAACCAAGCTTCACAATATTAACCAAGTTGCACAGTGTCAACCATGTTCTTCGGTATCTACCAAGTTCACAGTGTCAGTAATGAGAATCTAGTGTTGATCGAGCCAAGGAGTGTCAACCAAGTGATTCAGTTTATATTGAGCTCATAGTGTTAGTGTTGACTAAGCCATGCGGTGTCAACCAAGTGATTTAGTTTATATGTCGAGTTTTGCAGTGTTCCCCGAGTCACAAGTGTTGACTGAGTTCAGGCTACTTGGAATTGATTAGTATGAATCAAGTTTCTACGTCTAATGAGAGCATGATGATGTCGAGTGTTGACAATGGTTTTTGAGTATCATAACCATATCGAGTTTGTCTTCAGAACCCGAGTGCCAACAGTTGAGCCGACTTTGTGATCTTGATGGAAATCTATGTTGTAGCTGACTTTGATGAATTGTGTTTTGGATTGGTATATATGTAATATATTATATCACATCCAAATAGGAAGAAGTAAGAATGAAGCAAATATAAAGAGCAGAAGTGTGAATTAAGAAGGCTACGAGCAGTATAAGGGATAGCAAAGATTTATCTATCATAGCAAAGTGATCTTCACATTTCAAAGGAATCTCAACTAGCAAATCAAAGTTGCAAATAAGAGATCAGCCACTGGTTCATCCTAACAAGTGCATCAATCAAATCTTTTAACAGGATAGACTTAACAGTCTTTGGCAAATCTCTTTACCAAGTGCATACTTCATTGTATGTTTTGTAAGTCCTTTCACAAGGTGGACCTAGCAGTCCTTATTGCTCCTAACATGGTAGATCATCAAAAGTGATCAATTATAAGCCTTAACCAACCAACTTTATACTATAGTACTAAAGCTTGTGAGTATCATCCCCACCCCAGTTTTACTTTCTATTTCGAAGGTTTTTGGGTCACCATATCTTGTGTCAAAGTGTTATGAATGTTTTATTGCTTTCATTCTTTCACATGCATGCAATTAGATCATAATATTTGATGAAGGATTAATTGATGAAATAAGTTGAAGTTTTATTGGTTCCTAATACACCCCCCCACCCCCCTCTTAGCGACCTTGCCTGCCTCATATTTCCAACAATTGGTATTAGAGCATTATGGTTCTCAGAGAAGAAGTTTAGCAGCTTGAGCAAAGATCAAAAGCAATGGAGGTATAGAGGCTAGATAAGGCTATTGACCATGAAAAGTTAGATTTGGAATTAGACATTGGTCAACTAAAGAAAGCAAAGAAGCAACTCTCTCAATCATTGAAAAGAAGAAAAGATCTTGTAGTACAAATGAATGACAATCTATATACTGAAGAAAGAATTGAAGATATCTATCTAGAAAGAAATTTAGGTGAAGCTGATGAAGCAATCAAAGACCTATTAGAAAAGAATTCCAATCTTTAAGAAAAAGTTAGAAAACTTAAAAGAGAACAAGAAATCTAGTCAGTAAGACAATGTGAAGTCATGGAAGAAAAAGACACAGCCAAAGAAGAGATAGAAGAAAAGAATAATGAAATTCGACATCTATCCCTTCAGCAGGTAGACTTCATTGATCAACTTACTAATGCAAATGAAGGAATCATGAATCTAAGATCAAAGAATGAAAGACTACAAAATAATCTAAATGCTAAAAAGCAAACCAATGAAAGAATGTTAAAGTCTCAAGCAGACATAAATCAGTTGAATGAGCAAAGTTAGTACAAACACAAAGACAGAGTTAGAATATGATAGACAGAAGAAGGTGAATCATCCAAGCAAGCAGCTCAAAAGAATCAAAGGCCTGCTTGCAATCATTATGGTAAGTTAGGTCATACATCAAACAAATGTTGGAGTAATGGTAAAGCAAAATTCAATGGGAAGTGTTACAATTGCAATAAACATGGTCATAAAGCAAGTGAATGCAAGGAGAAACCTAAGTTTGAAGGTAAATGTCACAACTACAAGAAACAAGGACACAAATCTTTTGAATACAAAACCAAGATATTGAATCTAGTCGAACAAATTGTAAAAGCTATATTGGATGGGACTACAACACATGGTGCAAATATCACTACTGTGGAGAATTTGGTCACATTGGAGCAAAGTGTGTGAAACATTACATGAGGAAAAGAGACACCACTAGAAGATGCTTTATTTGTACAAAACTTGGACACCTTGCCAAGAACTGTATGAACACTGGAAGAATTGAAGATGAAAAGAAAGCCAGAGCTGACAACATCAAAAAGAAAATGAGGCAGCAATGGATTCCAAAAGCTTATGAGAATGCAAGCTTGAGTCATGAAGCAAATGTCACTCAAGAGTTGGGTGACTCAAGCATCTCAACTTGAATTCCCTATGGGAATAATTGAAACTAAGACTCTGAAGTAGACATCCCACATCAGTTCTAGCTAGCAAGAAGAAGAGATTCATATCAGCATTCAAGATGCAAAGGGATCACTGAGTGATTGAGGAAATTCAAGACCTTATCGAGCTAGGTTGAGTTGCAACACCCTGTTGAGTGAGATCGGGATACACTGAAACATTGTGTAGACACCAAGTAATGACAAGACCATTGAGCTATGAATGAGTCTACCGAGCATTAAGGTTGAACTGAGTGGAAGATAGTTTGTCACCAAATGAGCAAACGTGCCAACCATTTATGGTATTTGAAAAGTAAAAATTTGTTAAAAGGAAGGAAATTGAATTCATTTTTCACTATGATATTTTTAGAGTTGTTTGCAAAGAGTGATTTATGTGCTTCCAAGAGATCTGTGTGTTTATTGCTGAAGATTATTGTGTTTTCATAAACCCTACCGAGCATGGTGTCTTCCAGTAGTAAAACCAGGAAAGGATTTGAGATGTTTCTTCTAAGTGATTTGTATGTTTGTTGTTGAAGATTATTTTGTTTTCATAAACCCTACTGAGCATGGTGTCTTCTGACAATAAAACCAAGAAAGGATATGAGATGTTGGTTCAAGGAATCGATTGGAAGGCACCAAACTTCAAATTAAGTTCAATAATTGCAGAAGCACTTGATAGCTCAATCACAGATTCCACCCAAGATATTACTCATTCACAATATCTATTCATATTTTCATTGTGTGATTCAAGAACTTGGAACCCTAGAGATGGATGATTCTCTGAAGAAGTTATGTGTGAATGGTGTGTTGAAACCCAAGCATCAACATTTGGAGACGAAGGGTTTAACACACATTCCACATATGTCCCAAGACTTTAAAATAAATGGATAAGATTTATCCTTAGTCATCTACACAATGGAAAGTTATGGTTGGAGTAGCCTATTCAAATCACAAATAAAGTGATTCATAGAATCACAAGGCTCCCAATGTTGAACAAAGCTAAGACTACCAAAACCCTAAGTCAGGTAGAACTAGAAAACAAGACTCTTGTCGAGTGGGATGGAAGAGGAATGAAGATTAGCAATGAAACTGACATGGAACTAAAGTTTGGAATTCATGTAATCACTCATAAGGTCTACAGCTCTAGTCATCTCAACAGTGTGTCTTGTGAGGTAGTTGATCTGGCTCTCAAGGTAGTGAAGAACAACATGACCTTTGACCTTGTTGAGTTAAAATTGAATCATTTCAACAAGATCATGGAGAGCATCAGAACTTCCAAAAATAATCTGTGTAAGTTTGGTTCACTCTTAATTTGTTTATTCTTCTAGTGCAAAAAATCTTCCCTTCTAAAGGCTCAGTCATATCGAGAAAAGATGTATCAATTTTATATCATATTAATGAATATATAGCAAAGGTGGGTGAAAACTTTGTTAGTATCATGGACAAATATTTTGATTCATTCAAGGAAAAGATGAATAATACATATAGAATACTAAAGGAACTTGTAGAAGACTACAAGGATGATATTTGTTTCATGGTAAACTGTGACAAAGCATTCATTCAAGCAGTCATACCTGGAGTGGTGTAGGTTAAGCCTCTAAACTATGAGGTTAACATTGATGACACCAAGGATATCATTAAGGCACTGCTAAATGAACCTGTGGATCCCAAGGCTACATGTTTTGGTACTTATGAAGAAGCAAAGGTAAGAATAGAACTTGAAATTAAGCTTCCTCAAGCAGTTAACAAAGGAAAGAAAAGGATAGAAAAACTAAGACAAGCAAGTTCTACACTTCTATTGACTAAAGGAAAAGGAGATGATGTGGAAGAAGATGAAGCAGAGGATGATGCAGAAGAAACAAAGTCTAAAGAAGAAGAGCCTATAAGAAAGAAAGGTAAGGTTATCATAACCAGACCTACCAAGTCATCTATTTTTGTATTCACAAGAAGAGCATCAAAATCTAGAAAGAAATTGAAGTTAGGTGAGGAGGATACTAAGGAAATTATTTTCAAAAAGCCTCTACCTACATTTTAAGAAAAGTTAAATGAAACAGAAAGAGGATCTAGAATGGTAAACTTCAAAGCACTTAGATATGAAACCAGGAATGTAGATGAGAAAAAGCAAGTTGAGGACATGATGATATCAAAATTGGGTAAATGGAAATACTCTCTTGATCAACTTGTACAACAAATTCGAAATGAACTTATGCAAGCAATCAAGCCAAGGTGGGAACATGCTAAGAAGACTACAAAAGATATATATGAACATATGCCGAGGTAACTCATGTTGAGTCTTAGTGACAAAGAGGTGAAAGAATCCATGAAGAAAAATGAAGAAAAACTCACTCTAAAATTCAACACATGTCTTGTGCTAATGAAAGACATAGAATCTATAGTGAAGACAACTACTACCACATGGAAGAACATTTACAACCTACATCACCCGAGTGACTTTGTTGTTCATGTTAGTGATAAAGATGATGAAGATGATAAGGAAGATGATGACAATGATGACGAAGAATATGTGGAAATGAAAGATGATGTACATATGGATGATGATGAGGAAGAACAGGAAGTTATAGAGGAGAATCTCCCTGGGATTCAAAGTATTGAGGAAACTAGCTTGGAAAAGATTGCAGCAACAATAATGGCCTCATTTCCTCACTCTCTCAGCAAAGTTTTAATGTCATCAAGCTCTAAGAAAGCTTCTACCAAGTTGTTTGTGGTAACCACTACAACACCAAGCACCCAACCAATCTTTGCACATGTTTAGCTAAGCACCATATTGACTGAAGTGATCAACACTTCATCTACTAAGCAACAAACGCCACCATCATTAGATTTGACAATGCAAAAAAGGTATTTAATCTGTCAATGCAATATCTACTTTGTTACTAGCCCCTCTATTTCTACTATTGTCACTATTCCAAGTGTACATATAGCAAGTACAAGGACAGTTGAGAATAACTCTCAACTGAGTACTAAAGTTTCAAGTAAGGATAAAGGTAAAGAAGAAGATATTGATCTAGATGAGGATATAGTTATCCTAAATTGGGATATCTCTACTCTAAATCCTAATCAAATAAACATCATGGATGAATTATTGCAAAAGAGAGCTAAGCAACAAAAGCTTGGAGAAGAGAAGAGCAGGGAAAACCAAGTGCTTGAAGATGTGAAGAACATATTTGTAGATGCACTAGGTATTGAGATTGGTAGTACACAATCTATATTGATTCAATTAGCAAAAGTTATCCAGAAATTCAATAAGATTTGAATGGACAAGAAAAGTTGCTACAAAGAGCAGAGAGGAAATTTGAGAACAAGGTATTGGAACAAGTGGCGTAGAAAATTGCAATAAATCAAGTAAAATTGTCTACTATTCTTAGCTCATTGGAAACCTCTACAAATAATCTAATTTCATTATTTAGTAAGTTGTGTGATACATCTATCTTCATCCAGGGAATAAAAGAAAAATTATCTAAGATAGTTGAAGACTTGAAGGCAAGTGCACACCAGTTGTGACTTGACCCAAGCTATAGTTCTACTTACTATTCAAAGATTAGATATCTAACAAATTTGCATGTATAATTATTAAGGGAAGAAGCTAGGATAAGGGCCACACTTGTAGAAATCCAAAGCATTATTCTCCCAAACATGGATGCATCGCAAAAGCACATTGCACATGCCAAGATACTCATCCATGACAATAACTTCTCCATAGTTGATCACATGATGGAGTTATCAGTAGAAGTAAATATTGCATTTCATGCAAGCAAGGTGTTACAAGAAATTTGGGACAAGACAATGACATTGATTTTTCTTACTTCTTGTCATATTTTGGCCCCAACACGTAGTATACACTTTTGGCATTTATGTCAAAAGGGGGAGAAGTATGTATATATAAGGAGGAGAAGTATAATATAAGATGAATGTATATATATAGAGTATTGGGAAACATATAATATAAGGTATACATGTGATATATGTATGGGGGAGCAACATAATATTATACAAATACATGTACAGATAATCAAAAAATATCTTTTACAAAAGCAATTTTGAAAAATATAAAAATTACTAAGTTGAAGACACATGATGGAGGTAAAAAGAATGTTTTGACCTAAAAATTTTGAGTATTCAGTTTTGGATTAATAAGTGTAAGCGTTTTTGTCACTAATGCCAAAGGGGGAGATTATTGACATTAAGGTCAAAGTTTATTTATCAGTGACTCGCACTTAGTCAATTGGTTAAGTTGTGATAGAGCTTATCTTGTAGTTTGCAGTGTTGACCGAGTAATCCTATTACTACTGAGTTCTACAGTTGCTACTAAGTTTTAGAATCTACATTCAGTTCACACCAAGCAGTATCTACCAAGTTGATCAGTGATAATGCCAACCGAGATTCATAGTATTAACCGAGTTGCATAGTGTCAACCGCGTTCTCCAGTATCTACCAAGTTTGCAGTGTCAGTAATGAGAATCTAGAGTGGACCAAGCCAAGGAGTGTCAACCAAGTAATTTAGTTTATACCGAGCTCCTAGTGTCAGTGTTGACCAAGCCATGCAGTATCAATCAAGTGATTCAATTTATATGTCAAGTTTTGTAGTGTTCACTAAGTCACAAGTGCTAACCAAGTTCAGGCTACTTGGAAGTGATTAGTATGAATTGAGATTTTATGTCTACCGAGAGCATGATGATGC
The DNA here is from genome assembly GCA_028749045.1 of Cupressus sempervirens. NCBI lineage: Eukaryota > Viridiplantae > Streptophyta > Pinopsida > Cupressales > Cupressaceae > Cupressus > Cupressus sempervirens. The sequence continues at coordinate 849,562,945 of CM053792.1, forward strand.
AGTGTTGACAATGGTTGTCAAGTATCAGAATCTCACCAAGTTTGTCTTTAGAACTCGAGTGCCAGCAGTTGAGCCGACTTTATGATCTTGATGGAAATCTATGTTGTAGCCGAATTTGATGAATTATGTTTTGGATTGGTAGATATGTAATGTATTGTATCACATCCAAATAGGAAGAAGTAAGAATGAAGTGAATATAAAGAGAAGAAGTGTGAATTAAGAAGGCTACAAGTAGTATAAGGGACAACAAAGATTTATCTATCATAGAAAGGTGATCTTCATATTTCAAAGGAATCTCGACCAGCAAATCAAAGTTGCAGTTTAGAGATCAGCCACTAGTTCATCCTAATAAGTGCATCAGTCAAATTCTTTAACAGGGTAGACTTAATAGTCTTTGACAAATCTCTTTACCAAGTGCATACTTCACTGTATGTTTTGTAAGTCCTTTCACAAGGTGGACCTAACAATCCTTATTGCTCCCAACAGGGCAAATCATCAAAAGTGATCAATTGTAAGCCTTAATCGGCCAACTTTATACTGCAGTACTAAAGCTTGTGGTTATCATCCCCACCCTAGTTTTACTTTCTATTTGGAAGGTTTCTAGGTCACCATATCTTGTGTCAAAGTGTTATGAATGTTTTATTGCTTTCATTCTTTCATGCATGCAATTAGATTAGAATATTTTATGAAGGATTAATTGATTAAATAAGTTGAAGTTTTAGTAGTTCCTAATTCACCCTCCTAGTAACCTTGCCTACCTCATATTTCCAACAAACTTACCCACTTGAATTTTCCTATTGAAAAAAAGTTTTGAATTTTTTATTGGTTATGTTGATGTTTTTTATTTAATGTTTTTATTTTGCCATGAGAAAAATTACTAGAAAAAGTAGGGCTTCAAAGATGTGGCAGTCTACCATATTTTAGTAACACAGGCACTCCATGTATTTACATATGGTTGTAACTAGGCAACAACTCCAGATGATAGGTGGCATCTTCAAGTAAGAATTTTGATGTTGGTTATTATGGGCATTCATTGTGCATTACTAAATTGTCCCTACTATTCTATGGTAGCGATTTGTTTTCATAGCAAGTAATGCCTTCAACATCTTACACCTTTATGTTTATTCTTTTGTACATGCTTATTTATCTTTGTTATGAAGCACTTGCGTTATCAAACAAGCTTGATGGTCAGTAGTTATTATAACTTCCTCTTATGTTATCATTTTATTTGTTTCTTAATAATGGAGCTAACTTTTATGGAGCTAGTTGGGTGCTCAACACAAATGTTAAAAGCAATTAGTCTAGTTGGCAAAAATCACTCCACTAGCATATGAGGGTTCTAATCCCCATTCCAACCAATGAAGTAACCTTGTTTGTATTTCTTGAAGAAACATTTCACTAATAAGAACTTGTTAATTGAATGTTTCATGGAGGAATAAATTATTTGGTTTTTGTAATTTAACACCATCTAAATTTGTTCAAATAGGACATTATTTATCGTAAACCTATTAGGAACTTACTATGGAAATTAGGTCTCTTAGAAACTTGCAATCTTTGTAAGTGAACAATAAAATCATTCAATGGAGACATGTTTTCTTCCTAAGACAATGCATTTTGATTATTGTATTGAAATTATAGCCTTTTGTTTCATAAATTTATCGTACAATAATGAACTGATAGACCTGTCGCAAGAAATCTTGTTTTCTTCTTATTTCTAAACAAAATAGATCTTGATTTTTTCCCTTGTGAATCACATCTTTCTAGAAAAATTTCATCCTTAAGTCTAAGACCTCATGAATTTGTAGGCTTCTTGAATCTTGTCTTTTACCTTTGCACCAAATATAGATCAAACATTACAACTTTTGTAGTAGTTTGACTTGTCATTTTAAACTTCTAATTTTCCACCTTGAATCACCTTCCTTGGCCTTTATTCTCCAAATGATTTTGTCCAAGTTTTTGTGATTTCTTCATTTCCCAAATTTTCCTTGCTAAGGATTGATGCCCTCCTTCTTTTGCCAAGATGAAAGTCCACTTGCTACTTGACCATTCCTTATAATTTACAAACACTTCAATTCAAAAACCATTGCAATGGTTTTGTTTAACTTGTGTGGTTTCAAAATATATCATTGCATTGACCCATAATGTTATTAACACTAACCCTTTTATAAGATTTAGTGGGGTGGAAAGCCTTCAATAATTAAGAGTTGCCAAACCAAATTCCTATTTTCAAGAGAAATTTATGAAACCTTATTAAAACTGAGGTGATTATATATTACATGGTATGTCCATGTCCGTTATTTAGTATGTGGGTGTTTGTGTGAATTTTCACGTGCACGTATAACATAGAATAAATACTAGTCAATCATGCAGCTTTAAAGATTAATAGTTTCACAATATTTTAGGGAAACAATTTAGGTTTTTTTAAAGAAAATTTTATTCTTGTTCTATAAATGTGAGCTACCAATCATTCTACCTAAGGTCTCATTCATGAATTTCTCTAGATTTACAAAGATACTATTAGTTTTAATTCATTCTAATTGTCCAAATGACCTTCAATTGGTAGGAAATTATTTAAGAGCTTTCCTAAAAGTTTTTTATCTCTTCGAAGGGTAATTCCTTTAAATTTCAATACTAGAATTGAAATCCTACCTCAAGTCACACAAATCTATTATTAAATTTATACTCCTCGAGGTTGCAAATATCTATATGGTGTTGTTGCATGCACAAAAGTTTAATGAATATTTTCCTATTGGGTATCTACTTTAATTAGAATAGACCATGAATGTAGTATGATTAGGAATGCAACCCACATTCCCAATAACCAAACACAACATGCATGTAGAGAGAAGAAGGCTTCCTTCAAGAATCCAAGAATACGATTTACAAGCAGCCTATATGTTTTTTAGTGTCCAAGGCTTCATTTCCAAGTTTGAGAATAGAATTCCTAGCAAGCCTTGGTATCTTACAACCAATTTCTACTATGCTTTCCAATGCAATGTGAAATATAGGAGTTTGGAATAAATGATAAGGAATATAGTATAATGTGGCATTATATAGTGATAGTTGTGGAAGCTATTGGGAATAATAAGAGTTTGTCAAGCCAATATATTACACATAAATCATACCATCAACAACCCATCATCTACACATACAAATAGGATCATAGGAGGCAACCATGCTCATGGTACCATTAATAGTGTAAGAATATACATAAAACTTACTATTGTATAATCTGTACCATCAACAATCTAACTAACATTTATCATAATAAAATTAATTAGTCATTACAAATGAAAATATTTGTTTCAAGGCTTAACTTTATTTTTCCCATCCACCTCTCAAGAAAATTTGGTTGTAGGAAGATGATTTTGTATGTTGCTGAGAAAAAGATGCTGGAAAGGGAGTGGCTGGATCCATATTACAAAAATTTAAGGAAAGGGGCATATTTAGCATTGGCTTTCTAGTTTGTATAGGTTGCTTCGACAGGATCTGAGCATATGCTAACCTATCAATGTGATGCAATGAAACCAAGAATCTCACAACCTCCTTATTTTGTTTACACAAATTGAGGAGATTAAAATTTTGTTAGTGCATTGGGGAGCATCTTTATATATTTAATTTCATTAGTAGCGGTACTTTATTTGGTACATACATACTAGGGATGTTTTTTAGTAGAACGGGGCTTTACTACCTTTTTTTCTATTAGCATGTAACAAGATAAAGAAAATGGAATATTTGAGATAAAAATGATTTTATAAATGGATGTATACCATAAATAAAAAATTGGACTTTCTCATCATTCACATGTTTCCTCTGATTCAATAAAAATTCAATTTATTGGTGTATGTTGAATTTCTTTCCCTGGTTTTAGCTACCCATTAATTCATGCACATTTCTTCCCTAGTACCTAACTTTCTCTACAATTAGCTACCTGTTAATTCATGCATGTTTCTTCTTTAGTACCTAACTTTCTTTGCTGTATGTTGAATTTATTTCCTTGGTTTTAGCTACCTATTTATTCATGCACGTTTCTTCTTTAGTACCTAACTTTCTCTACAATGCTCCTTGGTAGGTAAGAAACTTCCAAAAATTGCATGCACCATTTTGTTTTGGTAAATACAAATAACATTAACAGTTATTACCATGTTATGATGTTCTAAACAAACATTACTAATCTTCTAGATGAAGTCTAGTCATTTTGATACTAACCATTGCTTTCTCAATCACATTGTCTTGTGTGCATTATCAAATGTACAACCTATTGCTCTTTCTTCTCAAATGGGTAATGGAGTAAAGCCACAAGGATTATATTTTCACATAGTAGAGAAATAATATCTCTATTCCTAAACCTATAATATCAAATGTAACACTTTGGTGAAGGGCATCTTAACTCTTTGTATGAATCTAGATTTTGTTGGTAAGCACCACTTCTTTTTTTACTCTTATAGATTTTAATGTCTAGTATATGTATTGCTTGCTTGAGGATTTCAATTTAATACTTGTTGTATGATCACCAAGTAATTCTCAAGTTTGATTATATTGTTGATTAAGTGATAAAATAGATAAATATTGTATTATCTGTACCATCTTAAAATGGACACACTTGACTTTTAAGACCTATTAGCTTCCTCTTCATAATTCCCTCTTTGGACCATGGATATCCTTTTGCTCGATCTTCATTTTCTCCTATCTTCTTTCTCTTTCCACCCTTATCTTTCTGGCACCTACCCCTTCTTTCTATGGCACCCAAGAATTGAACTCTAGGACCAAGTTGACCCAGGTCTACCTAGTCCCAGCAATTCCCAAGCTCGGGGTTTGAAAGGCCTTGAGGGTTTAATTAGTTTTTTTACCGTTATTCAGTCAACCTATATTGTTTTCCCACTACAAAACTCATATATAAGGAGACTTGGAGGCTTCATTTCATAGCTCATTAATTCTCAAGCATCTCATTAATAACATAAGATCATATTCTCAAGCTCTTGCTCTCAAGTAAAGATTTATACCCTTTGCTTTCCAGGACTTCAAATATTCAAAAATTTCAAGCATTTAAGCAAGGAGATTTATATCTAGCATTGAAGGATCCTTTGTGAGCATTTCCTCTCCAAGATATAGCTTATTGTTGGCTATCAAGGAAGAAGATCTATATTGAAGCATTCATCATCTTCTTTATTAATGCACTTTTATATCTATGGAAAGATGATGGGAATATGGTAGATCTGTTGCAAAGAGTGGAGATAGGTATCTACATTCCTATTTCAAGATCTACATTATTTTTACATACATATAAGGAAAGGTGAATCCTAACATTTATCTTATCTTTCAATCATTTACATTTTCATTTCTCAATTATGGTTAATTCCTTAACCTAGGGCTTGACCAACACAAGCCCTCATCAAACCTTAACCCCTAAACCTTTCTTTTTTGTGTTGATTTGTAGGTTGGGAGAGAAAAGGATTATAGATCTGGAACCTACTATTTGCAAGCTTTCTAGAGTCATTAGTTATAGATCGCCAGACTATATCAACCTAGTTGTAAGACGTCTTTCCAAGTCAACCTAGTCCTTTAGTCTTAGATTCTAGGGAGATTTATGGGTTTTGTTCCTTTTGTCATTTCATTCCAAGGTTCACAGACAAATATTCAAATATAGTTTAGATTTGTGAGTTTTGAAGCAAAAATACATCTTCCTCTAGACATTTCAAGGTGAGTAATTTATATTTTATTTCTTTTCATATCTTACCCTAGATCTATTTCTTAAGTGGGTTAATTGTCTTTACACAACATCTAGAATTACATTATTTAAGCAATAAGTTCAATTCCACATTCATATTATCCTATCAAGGGCCAAAGAGATTACATTTCCTTGTATTAACAATTCTTCCTTGTAATCTGAATTTAATAGCAGTTCCTTTCTTTCTTTGGGCCCTAGCTAATCTAATTTGGATCATAACTAGAATCATACTTGGAAATTCCCCTCTTTCCCTCACACACATATTTGAATGGTTTAGTGACCTCGTAAAGTGGAGACCTACATCTTATTAAAGTGCTTCCATTTTACGACTAACCATTTTGGTGAACCCAACTTGTGCCCCTTTCTTTTTGGAGTTAGATCATTGAGCTAAGTCTTCCTAAGGGTTGTTCACTTGCATGTGTCTTTCCCATTGCTCCTCCTACTTCTTAACCTATTCTTTCCTCTACATCTACTCAACCCATTGGTGTTCCTTCTTCAGTACCAATGGTAGTGGATTATAATCCTTCTACTGTATCTTGTAAAACTAATTGTAATCAACATGCTTGTTAGTATCACAAGAATTGTCAAGCTAAAGCTAAGGCTACAACTTGTTCCCTTGCTTCTTAGCCTTCAACATCTTCTCAACCTTTCCTTTCCTTTGATCAAACATTGTTTGATTCTTTGGAGGAAGTTAACAAGGTAACATTATAAATTTGGATAAACATTATGATTATGTTTGTATTTTAAATTTTCATACTCTAGATATGTAAGATACTTTAGATGATATTAGTGATGAAGATTTAATTGATATGGATAGTGACTTGCCTAACATGTTTTCTACAAAGCTTACAATCACTCCTAGTAATAAGCATAGTGACTCTCAAAGTCCTTGCTTAGAACTTGTTGTGATTCCTATTATTGTTCCTCTTGTGAGTTTCCATCCTTCCCCTAGAATTTCATACTAAGATTGGGGGAGGGGCGCACGTCAAGTACTTGACATGGACTTCATTAATCATAGCAATCTTTGTGTTTTTGTTTTATGTCTTGTGTTTTGATTGCTTTAGACGATCCTTGTTGCTTTGTTGAGCTCAAGAGGATAAAGTAATTATGTTGTCATTCAGATTCTTCTATCGGTATCTCTTTTTCTTCTATATATTGTGGTGTGTTATATCGTGTGTGTGCTATTGTTTGTAACATTGATATTGTGTAGTCTTCTTAGTCTCTTATGATATGGTAGTACTAATTCTTTTTTGTCTCCATGTTATTGGACCAAAAAGACTCTTCTTTGTAGCTCTTCTATGTATTTTCCTTCATTGTGTTGTAGCTCTAACTCCTTTGGGGAATGATGACATTTTCATACTTGCTATAGTATTACATATTATCATATAATCTTACTGACCCCAAAGTTAGTAGATCCCTTTTGTGCTCTTTCTTTTTGTTTTGTGCTCATTTCCCTTAATATGTTTCTCTTTTGGGGGCATGTCATAGTGGAAGTATTATTTAGTGGATGCATGTATGCTTTTGTCAAAGCCATTGCTCTCATTAAGGTGTTTGCAATCTCTTTAACGCGGGGGCATACACTCTACTCATCCTTTCTCCATGGAATACAAATATGGATTCCATGTATTACTTGTAGTACTTTAGCCTTTAGTGCTTGGTATGATTTTTAAGGCATACCCAAATCTATGCATTGCTATTTCATGTTTATCCCCTCTCTCACTTTTTTCTTCTAGTTTCTAAGAATTGTTCCTATGGGCTTGGTCTCTTTTCTTTTTGAATCTCTCTCTAAACTATTGATAGTTTGGGAGGCTTGATCCTTCTTTTGACCCTTCTTTTGACTACTAACAGTTTATGAAGCTCTTCCTTGTTTCGATCCCTTAAGGACACACACATTCTTATGGTTAAGTTGCTTTTTTATTCTTGATTCTGGGACATGGAGTTCCCTTTGAAGTTGAATCCCTTAATGGACTAACCAACGTACCACACTTGCTAGGCTATTTGGTTAATATTTGATGGGTTGACTAACATGCCACACATGCTTGCTAGACCATTTAATTCCATCTCCTTTTCTTTTGCATAGACCTTTCCCCCTTTCTTTTTCCTTTTATTATGTGGTTCATAATAAGGCACACGAACCTTATTGGGCAAGTAACTACACCTCCTTTTTGCAGTGCTTATCTCTCTTATTATGATTTTGGATGTGATAAAGACTCAAGTATGTTGGGGGCTTTATGATTTCTTTTCCTTCTAAACCATGATAAGATTTTCTCTTTTGCTCTTGATCTATTTTACCATGAGTTTGAGGAAACTCGTACTCCCACTAAAGTGGGGCCTAAATGTATCATCTTAAAATGGATACACTTGTATTTTAGATATTTTATCTCCCTCTTCATAATACCCTCTTTGGACCATGGATATGTTTGTGCTTGATCTCCTTTTTCTCCCATCTTGTTTCTCTTTCTAGCCTTATCTTTTTGGCACCCACCCCTTCTTTCTGTTGCACTTGATACTTAACCTCTAGGACCAAGTTGAATCAAGTTGACTCAGTTTGTACTAGGTTAACCTAGTCCTACTAGGTTGACCTAGTCCTAGATTAGGTTGACTCAAGTTGACCTAGTCCCTGATAGTTCTGAAGCTCAGGGTCTAAAAAGCCTTAGGGTTTTAACTAGTTTTTTATCATTATTCAATCAACCAGTATAGTTTTCCCGCCTAAACACTCATCTATAAGGAGATTTGGAGGCTTGATTTTCATATCTCATTACTTCTCAAGCATCTCATTCATAACATAAGATCATATTCTAAGCTCTTACTCTCAAGTGAAGATTTTTTCCTTTTGCATCCAAGGAGTTTAAGTGTTCAAGTTTTTCAAGCATTTAGGTAAGGAGATTTCTATCTAGCATTGAAGGATCCTTTGTGAGCATTTCCTTTTCAAGATCTAGCTTATTGTTGGCCATTAAGAGAGGAGATCAACATTGAAGAATTAGTTTTAGCTTATTGTTGGCCATCAAGAGAGGAGATCAACATTGAAGAATTAGTTATCTTCTTCATTGATGCACTTTTATATCCATGGCACCATTATAGGATTATGGTAGATACGTTGCAAAGAGTGGAGATACCCTACATTCCTAATTCAAGATCTACAATTATATTTACATACTTACAAGCAAGGTGAATCCTAACATTTATCTTGTCTTTTAGTTATTTACATTTTCATTTCTCAATTGTGGTAACCTAGGGCTTGACCAAGGCAAGCCCTCATCAAACCTCAACCCCTAAACCTTTCTATTTTGTGTTGATTTGTAAGTTGGGAGTGAAAAGGATTACAAATATGGAACCTATTGTTCATAATATTTCTAAAGTCATTAGTTGTAGATCATTGAACTACATCAACATGGTTGTAAGATGTCTTCCCAAGTTGACCTAGTCCTCCAGTCTTAGATTCTAGGGGGATTTTTGAGTTTTGTTCCTTTTATCATTTCATTTGGAGACTAGTAGATAAATATTTAGATATAGTTCCCAGATCTGCAAGTTTTGGAGTGAAAATACATCTTCCTCTACACATTTCAAGGTGAGTCATTTAAATTTTATTCCCTTTCATATATTTACCCTAGTTCTATATCTTAATTGTGTTAATTGTCTTTACGTAACATCTAGATATATATTATTTAAGCAATTAGTTCAATTCCACATTCATATTATCCTATCAAGGGCCAAAGAGATTACATTTCCTTGTATTAAAAATTCTTCCTTGTAATCTAAATTGAATATCATCTCCCTTCTTTCTTTGGGCCCTAACTAATCTAATTTGGATCATAACTGGAATCATACTTGGAAATTGCCCTCTTTCCCTCACAAACATATTTGAATGGTTTAGTGACCTCGTGAAGTGGAGACCTACATCTTATCAAAGTGCTTCCATTTTACCACTAAACATTTTGGTCAACCCAACTTGTGCCCCTTTCTTTTTGGAGTTGGATTATTTGTTTTGTGTGTTTACCTTCTTTTGCTAAACCCACCCTTCTCACCCTCTTTCATAACATTAGATTTAGCTATCTTGTGGTTAGATCTCTCTTTTATGCTTGCATGGTTAGATCTCATTAGGGTTTCCTTTTGTAATCTCCTCTTTTATGGGCCTAATCACATGAAGTCCAATCTATATAATTCCTATTAGGTGAAGCCACATACTCATGGGCTCCTTTGATCATGATTCATCTTTTCTTCTTGTGACTCATGATGACATTCACATATTTACTCATGATCTTAATCGTATAATGGAGAATAACTCTTCTCACTCATCCTATGATGATGATGCTTTAAGAGTTCCTCATTCGCAAGTTGATAAGCTTTCTAGTGAATTTGATAAGTTGGAAACTTCGCTTGCTCAAGAAAATCAAAATCTTGATAGTGTTGTTGTTGTTGAAGCTCTTAAGAAGCTTTTTAATAATTATGACAATAATCTTTATATCTTGTGTGGTATATCTCACCTTATTAATACTCGTACTAAGTCTTTCATGGAATGTGCTCAAGGGATAGGATATCCTCCTCCTTCCACAATTGTTGAACCTTCTATCCTAATTTCTACCACTCTTTCCAGCATACCTACATATGTTTTGCCTCTTATGACTACTTATACCCAAGTTTGTGTAACTGGTCTTCCTAGCCTTTCACTTATTGTGAGTGTTCCTCTTGCATCCATTCCTTCTTCATTACCTTCATATAATGTGGTTCCTTTTACTTATTCTAACCCTCTAGGTGTTCCTTCTCATCCTCTACCAACTTCCTTACACATTCCTTCCACTCCTAATACACCTAGCATACTTATACCTACTAGTTTTTCTTCCCATCCTATCATTAGTACATTGGTTCAAAATGTCACTACTTTACAATAATAAGTTGCTCAATTAACTCATTGTATGTACAATATTCCTACATGGATGTTGTTAATCCCCTTTCCTTAGATATCCTTCGTGATGATATTCTGTAACATGTTTTTGATTAAGTAAAATAGGTTTTACAGGGATCCTGAAACCCAAAAGTTTTACAACATAAAGATAGAAATTAAAAAAGTCCAACTTACATAAAACTGCTACGAAAAGCCAAAACCAACATAAGGCCCAAGGCAAGGAGGCAAAAACCAACACCCAACAAAACTATGAGAAAAACCAAAATAGGAATAGACTAATGGTTGTCCTTATCCAGATCCTGCAGAGTTTCTATAGCTTTGTTATCCTTTTGATTGTTCATTCGTTCCTGGATCTTGTTCCGGGTTTCCACCTGGTCCATTTGGTTCACCTAGTCCCTAGAGTCTATCCGAGCAGTCTATATTCTGCAACATGTTGAGGTACCTTGTCTTGAGACTTATAATGGTAAGGGAGATCCTATGATTCATGTTAAAACTTTACAAACTATATGTAGTGATTTTTCTTACGACTACAGGCTTGTGGCTAAGTTGATCTTGCGTACCTTTAGGGATAGATCCTTGCAATGGTATTTTTCTCTACCTCCTTATTCTATTGATTATTTCTAAACTCTTACTAATGATTTTATTCAACAGTTTCAAAATAGTATTGGTCATCAATTTCTTTAACTAATTTAATTCATTGTAAGCATAATGTTAAAGAGGAAGTTACTAAATTTATTGGCATATTTAAATATTTATATGCTTATATTCCTTTTCATGTGCTTGAACATGATATTCAATGTATCTTATTTTCTAATCTACAAAAAGATATTAGGTATAAGATTCTTCTTACTAAGTATACCTCATTTTCTCATCTATGTGCAGTGCTTCACCATTACTAGTTACAAGTGAGTCAACTTGGGAGCTCTACTCTGATGACTCCTATTTCTAGTGATAAGAGTGATGTCATTCTAAATTCAAACAAGTTTTGTAAACCTAACAATCTCATCAAAATAAAGTTTACAAATAGAGTTGATGATCAAGTAGCTACTACAACCTGAGGTACGACTAATTTTTCCTCTGTGTTTCATTCTAATTATCAATATACTCAACTATATAAACCTTTGTCTAAGGTGATGACTAAGTTGATTCATGATCATGTCCTTAATTCCTTGTATTTGTCTTGTTGGTCATAGTAAACCATTTCCTGAGTCTTTTGATTCGATTTCTTTCTGTCAATATCACCATCAACCAAGTTATGATACCTAAAAGTGTTATGGTTTGAAGAATGATATTCATGACATTATTGATTCTAAAGCTATATATGTTGATGCTGAAGTTAATAACATGAATAAATCTATTGTGCCACCTAATCATAATTTGAAACTTTCCACTAATCATTCACCTTCTTAGTTAGGGAATGTTATTAATCAATCTTCTTCTTCTGATCACCATATTGATTATGATGAGAAGATACAAGAAGTGAATCATGTGGTTAATCATGTTGAGTTAGCACCTCAACCTTCAAATTCTTCTCCACCTAAACCTGAAGAGACACCTATTATTATCTTTAGTCAATCTAATATGTTTAAGGCACCTAATGGTGCTCTTTACATCACTGCTAGAGTTGCTCATACCCTTTTCATGGTACTTTGGTTGATCCTTCCTCAACTATGAATGTTGTCACTAAAGAACATTGTTTTAACAAATTATTGCATTGAGATACTTATGATTCTACTCCTGAATGGATTCAAACTTGTAATGGTTCCCTTTATCATCCTCAAGGTTCTATCACATTGATGGTTGCATTATCAGGTAAATCTATTTTTACTAACTTTATTATGATTCCTACTTTTGATCAAATTCAAGTTAAGCTCGATATTCCATGGCTTTCTTCCATGCAATTCGTAGCTTCTCCTATTCATAAATGTCTTAAATTTCTTCATGATAGAAACATTATTACTATTAATCATTCTCTTTCTAAGCCATCACGTCTTAGAGATTGTGTTGAGATTTATTTTTATTGGACATCTCATCCTGAAAAACTACCTACTCATCTTGATCATCTTTATATAAATTATCAAAATATAAAATACCCAAGATCATGGAGCTAAGTCTTCCTAAGAGTTGTTCACTTGCACGTGTCTTTCCTATTGCTCCTCCTACTTCTTAACTTGTTCTTTCCTCTACATCTACTCAACCCATTGGCATTCCTTCTTCAATACCTATGGTAGTGGATTATAATCCTCCTATTGTATCTTGTAAAACTATTTGTAATCAACATGCTTGTCAGCATCACAAGAATTGTCAAGCTAAAGCTAAGGCCACAACTTGTTCTCTTGCTTCTTAGCCTTCATCCTCTTCTCAACCTTTCCTTTCCTTTGATCAAACCTTGTGGGAGTCTCTGGAGGAAGTTAAGCAAAGTAACATTATACATTTGGATAAACATTATGATTATGTTTGTATTTTAGATTCTCATACTCTAGATATGAAAGATACTTTAGATGAATTAGTGATGAAGATTTAATTGATATGGATAGTGACTTTCCTAACATGCTTTCTACACAACTTACGATCACTCCTAGTAATAAGCATAGTGACTCTCAAAGTCCTTGCTTAGAACTTGTTGTGATTCCTATTATTGTTCCTCTCATGTGTTTCCATCCTTCCCCTATAATTTAATATAGAGATTGGGTGGGCAGGCACATGGGAATGCTTGATGTGGACTTTATTCATCATAGTAGTCTTTGTATTTTTTCCCATGTTGTGTTTTTGTTTTATGTCTTCTCTTTTGATTGCTTTAGACAATCCTTGTTGCTTTGTTGAGCTCAAGAGGATAAAGTAATTGTGTTGTCATTCATATTGTTCTATTTGTATCTCTTTCTCTTCTATATGTTGTTGCTTGTTATGTCGTGTGTGTGCTATTGTTTCTACCATTGATCTTGTGTAGTTTTCTTGGTCTCTTATGATATAGTAGCACTAATTATTTTTGGTCTTCATGTTGTTGGACCAAATAGACTCTTCTTTGTAGCTCTTCTATGTATTTTCATCGATTGTGTTGTAGCTCTACCTCCTTTGGGGAATGATGGTATTTTCATACTTGATATAATATTACATACTATCATATGATCTTACTGACCCCAAAGTTAGTAGATCTCTTTTGTGCTCATTTCCCTTGATATGTTTCTCTTCTTGGGGGCATGCCATAGTGGAAATATTATTTAGTGGATGGATGTACGCTTTCATTAAAGCCATTTCTCTCATCAAGGTGTTTGTAATCGCTTTAACATGGGGGCATACACTCTACTCATCCTTTGTCCATGAAATACAAATATGGATTCCATTTATTACTTGAAGTATTTTACCCTTTAGTGCTTGGTATGATTTTTAAGGCGTATGCAAATTGATGCATTGTTGTTTCATGTTTATCCCCTCTCTCACTTTTTTCTTATAGTTTCTAGGAATTTTTCCTAGCGGCTTGGTCTCTTTTCTTTTTGAATCTCTCTCTAAACTATTAACAGTTTGGGAGCCTTGATCCTTCTTTTGACCCTTATGTTGACTACTAATAGTTTGCAAAGTTCTATCTTGTTTTGATCCCTTATGGACACACACATTCTTATGCTTAAGTCGCTTTTTGATTCTTCATTTTGGGACATGGAGTTCCCTTTGAAGTTGAATACCTTGATGGACTGACCAGCATGCCACACATAGTTGCTAGGCCATTTAGTTCATCTTTGATGGGTTGACTAGCATGCCACACACACTTGCTAGACCATTCAATTCCATCTCCTTTTCTTTTGCATAGACCTATTTGTAATGACCCCGATTCTTCATCCATGTTGATAAGATAAATTTGAGTAACCAAATGATGTATTTTCTGCTGATCCCTGAATGAATCCTTTGGACTCTCCTATTATATCTAATTACATGAAATGACACATTCCTTCTAGATTATAAAATAATATGTTATTAATATTAAGAAATGATTTGATTTGATTGTTAAATTTTAAGATTTACTATTAGATTACAGTATTTAGTTATTTAACAATATTAAATTTATGAGGTAGATTAAATATTACAATATCATCTATTAAATATAAACATTATTATTTATATTATTCCATTTATTTATAACTTTAATCATTATATATCACAATAGTATTTATTTATTTATCTATCTATCTATCTGTACTTAAAATAAAAATATTATTAGTTTTTTATAATTATATATATATAACTTATGGTTTTGTATCTTAATAATTATTAAATATTATTTTAGTGGGGATATCACAGTCCTCCCCTCTTGAATTTGCTTGTCTTCAAGAAATTGATTTAATTTTTAATTAATTCATAGCTTAGATTAATTTTCTTCCCTGCATATGTGTTAGACACTTGCAAAGTAAACATATTAGTATATAATAGCATGTACAAGAACATATGAATAAAGACACAAAGTAGACACATTGATGTATGAAGACACAATGCAAACACGAGGTAGACACATGAATGCATGAAGATATGAAGAAGACAAGAAGTAAACATATTAATGCATGAAGTCATGATGTAGACACATAGTATACATGTTAGAATCCTATTTATAATTTGAAATAGGAAAAGGTAAGGAAATGTTTTACCACTTTGATCATGAATATTGTGCTCCTTTCCCTTGTCATTGAAATCAAAAGCTCTTGGAGATGCATATTTTTAACAACTTTTCATTAGATTGTACTAGAATAGGGTGTATAATTTCATAGTGGATGGTAGATTTACTACTGCTCAAGTTTGGACACTCTCAACTTTGGGCTCCTTTAGATTTTTATCCACATTGGAATTCTCTTGCCCCAATGTGACCTATTTACTCCTCTCCCTGTGCACACTCCCTACCCACTAGGAACATGTTTAATTTTGATGTGGATGGTAGATTTACTGCTTCTCGAGTTTGGACATGCTCAGCTTGGGGCTCCCTCAAATCTTTATCCATATTGGGATTCTATTGCCCCAATGCGACCAATTTACTCCTCACTCTGTGCCCACTCCCTATCCATCATGACCTTAAGCACAAATATTTTGAATAATATCCCCTTCTAAGACCTTTCTTTATAATCTCAAATTCATTTGTTCCTCGAAGTCGTAGCTATAATCTTCCTTTCCAAATTTTTGTATTGAATATACAAGGAATTTTCCTTTTAACTTATTTTTTGTTGATGTCCACAACATTTGATGAATGTGAAATAGCTTCTTCTTAGGATGTATCCTTAATTTCTTCCAACTCTCAATTTAAGGGTTAAAATAGACTTTTATGCTATATTGTTTGAACTTTCCTTTAATTATCTTCTTATTAACTTTCATTGATACCTCATCTCTTATTAGAATTTGATAATTATTAAGATTCCAAAATCCCATTGAAATTTTCTCTATATATCATGCTATGCTATAACATGAGGATGATAACTTATATTAAGATTTACCTTTACTTCATCAAATATTCATATGTTAGAATCCCCTTTTCTTATATAGTTTTTCCCTTAATACCTTTTATCTTTTCTTGTATCCCCCTTTGACTTATGTGTCTTTGTGCCTTCAAATGGATTCCTTTTTCACTCTTGTTTCTATCTTATTTAATAGCAAATTCCTTTACAAATTTGACCTCCTTTATGAAAATGTGGAAAAAGGGGGCTTCTTCCTTATTTATCGTTGCCCTCCTAATCTTTTTTCTAAGTATTAAATTGTTGGTATTCAATTTCACCTTTCTCCTTTTTGTTCATATTGATAGTATACCCTTATACACTTAACTTCCTCAATTTTGTGATGGTTTGTATGCCACTTGTTATGCTATTGTTGGTCTTTGTGCCTTCATTCTTTTTCATCCCTTACAAATATTTTTTTCCCATGCTAAATGTTAATTATTTACTCATCTATTATTTTTCATTAGTAGATTTTAATTACTGGTCGAATGATGAATGGCCCATAACTTGTCTCTCCATATATGTGATACATTATACATTCTCCGTTTGCATTCTCTACTTTATATTTATCATTGAGTATGATAGTATTTTTGAATCTCTTACAAACTATTGTTGATGGAAAATCGATACTCGTATGTCCATGTAGTTAGGCATTCAGTTTCACTACTATTCTCTTCTAATACTACAATACCAAATGTCAACTAGTTCATATTGTGGCGGGCACTCCTATCTGATATATCAACTTGATTATTCTAACAAAATATGAAGGAATTTATTTGATAGCAACAATAAAAACTTTTACCACAATAAAAGCTGCTTGGTGAAAATAGGTAATTTGTATTTCAACCCGGCCTCTGTTTCTCAACCATGGTAGTTTGTGCTTTTTGTGATAATGGAATATCTTACTTTAGATGGGAGATTTACTAAGCTATATGGGTACCATCTCATGCTGGCCAATCACTTTAGGCATGATGTTAGGATCAACTTCCCATTTTACTTAATGCAGTCTCTTAGCATCTCCACTCAGGCTATTCAGAAAGACTTGAATGGTGAGAAAGTTTGCCACAAGGGTCTTATGGTCCTTATAATGAATGTGTTAAAATCCAAGAAGATTGTGAAACCCAGGGGTAGTTCAAAAGGGACAGACTATGATACAAAAGGGAGTCTCTCGGATAAGGGTTATCATTCGAATACCCAAGATAAAGCTGAGGGGGGTATGGGGAGTTTGAAAAAGGGCTCTAGTTGTAGTTCTAAAAAGAAGAAAAAGATGGGTATTGACTGTGATTCTGATCGAGAAAGTGATTTCATGGAGGAATTAGTGAGAGATCACTATAAAAAGAGGAGTGGAGGAAAAGGAAAGGGTATTAAGGGTTTTCATGATGACCAGGCCTTTGCCCCTTATGATGATGAGCCTCTGGCTCACTAGATGGAAAGGAAAAGAAAATCTTTGAGGTGGCAGGAGGAGAGGTTACATACTATGAATAATGGGGATTTAAAAAATGAAGATGATGGGGAACAGGGGCATCTTCCAGATTTGGATGATAATACTGATGGTGGGCTCGAGTCATCCAAAAGTCTTCTTAGTAACCCTGGCACAATTATGAAGGAGATTGGCTTCCTAAAGCAACAAATGTAGATGCTTGGCAAGGAAATCAAGCTAGTCAATAAAACTGCTGGAGGTGAGCGTACACTTGGCCAACGAATAGATAGGCTTTCAAAGATTATTGGGAATCTTGAAGAAGTTAAAAACCTTATGCATAAGATACCACAACTCAAGGCCAAACACAAGGTGTTGGATAAAGTGATTAGTGGTATTTAGTGGAAGGTGTCTAAAATGGATGCTAAGCTGGGTAATTTGGAAAAGTTGTTCAAAAGATGGCTAATAATGTGGGTAACCTCTTGAAGTGACTTGAGAATGAAAAAGGCTAGGACTCCCCTCCAGTGGCAGAGAACTAGGGCCGCAACAAACGCACCCAAGCCCATTCTAGGAAGAATGAGAAGTGAGTAAAATGGATGAGGTGAAGGCCGTTGCTAAAAATATGCACATTCTGGCAGATCAGGTTGTTGACCTGATAAAGACTTCTTAGCTAGTCGGTTGTTATTTTTTTATTGTTCTTTTGTTGTCTTTTCCAGCTTTGTCTTGGGTGACCTCATGGCTATTCTTTTTGGAGGTCTATCTCATGTTGTCCTGTGTTGCTTTTCTATGCTGTTTACTTCTCTCATTTATCTCTAGACTTCTGGTTTTATGTAAAAGATTTCAGGTCCTTTAAAACCTATTTTTACTTAATCAAAACAATAAAAACATTTACTAGCTATGACATAAAATTTAAGCCATACCCTTTTTCAAGAAAGTAATACTTTACCACTATACTTATGCTCAACTTAATACAATCATTTCTCAAATCATAATTACAATGAATACAATGTTCGCAACACTTGGCCACCAATATTTGTGTGGGGAAAATAGTTAGGATATAATTTGTCACACTATGTAATGCCTTGCAATGAAACATGTATTACCTATGACTTCTATGTTAGATGCTTTCTAAAATGAGCTCTATATAGATGAGGGTTCCTTTCGATTTCTATTTTTCATTCTACTGCCATGTTCATTCCAACAAATCAAATAGCTACAAGGTTGATTTCCCTTGCAAATTCTAAATGCTAATTTCTTATTATCATCTAATTTTTGATTGATAACTCTCTTGAACATATTCTTCTTTTAGGATGACCAAAACATGCTTTGATACTAATTGTAATGACCCTGATTCTTCATCCATGTTGATAAGGTGAATTTGAGTAACCAAATGATATATTTTTTGATAATCCCCGAATGAATCCTTTGGACCCTCCTATTATATCTAATTAAATGAAATGACACACCCCTTCCAGATTATAAAATAATATATTGTTAATATTAAGAAATGATTTGATTTTATTATTAAATTTTAAGATTTACTATTAGATTATAGTTTTTAGTTATTTAACAATATTAAGTTTATGAGGTAGATTAAATATTACAATAACATCTATTAAATATAAACATTACTTAGTTATATCATTTCATTTATTTATAACTTTAATCATTATATATTACAATAGTATTCATTTATTTATTTATCTATCTTTACTTAAAATAAAAATATATTAGTTATTTATAATTATTATATATATTACTTATTTTTTAATATCTTAATAATTATTAAATATTATTCTGGTGGGGATATCACACTTGCCCCCTTTCTTTTTCTTTTTGTTATGCGGTTCACAATAAGGCACACAAACCTTATTGGGCAAGCAACTACACTCTTTTTTGTAGTGCTTATCTCTCTTATTATGATTTTGTATGTGATAAAGCCTCAATTATGTTGGGGAATTTATGATTTATTTTCCTTCTAAATCACATTAATATTTTCTCTTTTGCTCTTAATCTACTTTATCGTGAGTTTGAGGAAAATCATACTCCCACTAAAGTGGGGCCTAAATGTATCATCTTAAAAAGGATGCACTTGTCTTTTAGATATTTTATCTCCCTCTTCACAATACCCTCTTTGGACCATGGATATGCTTGTGCTTGATCTCCTTTTTCTCCTATCTTCTTTCTCTTTGCATCCTTATCTTTTTGGCACCTACCCCTTCTTTCTGTTGCACTTGAGACTTAACCTCCAGGACCAAGTCAACTCAAGTTGACCTAGTTTGAACTAGGCCAAACCTAGTCCTACCAGGTTGACCTAGTTCTAGATTAGGTTGACTCAAGTCAACCTAGTCCCTGACAAATCTGAAGCTCGAGGTCTAAAAGGCCTCAGGGGTTTAACTAGTTTTTTACCATTATCCAATCAACTTGTATTGGTTTCTCACCTTAACACTCATATATAAGGAGATTTGGAGGCTTCATTTTGATATATCATTAATTCTCAAGCATCTCATTCATAACATAAGATCATATTCTAAAACTCTTGTTCTCAAGTGAAGATTTCTGCCTTTTGCATTCAAGGAGTTCAAGTGTTCAAGTTTTTCAAGCATTTAGGCAAGGAGATTTCTATCTAGAATTGAAGGATCCCTTGTGAGCATTTCCTCTTCAAGATCTAGCTTATTATTGGCCATCAAGAGAGGATATTGACATTAACTCATTAATTATCTTCTTCATTGATGCACTTTTATATCCATGGCACCATGATAGGATTATGGTAGATACGTTGCAAAGAGTGGAGATACCTTACATTCCTAATTCAAGATCTACAATTATATTTACATACGTACAAGCAAGGTGAATTCTAACATTTATATTGTTTTTCAGTTATTTACATTTGCATTTCTCAATTATGGCTAATTCCTTAACCTAGGGCTTGACCAAGGAAAGCCCTCATCAAACTCCAAGCCCCAAACCTTTCTATTCTATGTTGATTTGTAAGTTGGGAGTGAAAAGGATTACAGATATGGAACCTTTTATTTGTAATATTTCTAAAGTCATTAGTTGCAGATCATCAAACTATGCCAACATGCTTGAAAGACATCTTCCCAAGTCAACCTAGTCCTTCAATCTTAGATTTTGGGGAGATTTTTAGGTTTTGTTCCTTTCGTCGTTTCATTTGGAGACTCGTGAATGAATATTTAGATATAGTTTCTGAATATACAAGTTTTGGAGTGAAAATAAATCTTCCTCTACACATTTCAAGGTGATTCATTTAAATTTTATTTCCTTTCATATATTTAACCTAGTTCTATATCTTAATTGTGTTAATTGTCTTTACATAGCATCTAGATTTATATTATTTAAGCATTTAGTTCCACATTCATACTATCCATATTATCCTATCAAGGGCCAAAGGGAGTATATTTCCTTGTGTTGTATTCTTCCTTGTAATACACATTTATTATTAGCTCCCTTCTTTCTTTGGGCCCTAGCTAATCTAATTTGGACCATAAGTGAAATCATACTTGGAAATTCCCCTCGTTCCCTCACACACATATTTCAATGGCTTAGTGACCTCGTAAAGTGGAGACCTACATCTTATTAAAGTACTTCCATTTTACCACTAAACATTATCATATTCTAGGAATATGGAATGCATGCTTTAAATTTGTTAATATGTGTGCTAAAACTATTTATAGTTATAACAGGCATGCAACATTATTTATGGAAATTATATTATGCTAAAACACACTTATAAAGGTCTTTCATTTATAGTTTATGAATCATGGATTAGAATAGTAGACTAAAAACAAATCTTGGAAGCATTTGGAGTTTGCATTAGATGTGATCATTATGGATACCAAGATCTATGTTTCACTGTCTCTCTAGGTGATAATTCAAGGAAATTTGTAACATACTAGATCAAACATAAAGTTGTATTTCTAAGAAGGAAATTTTCAATTTTTTTTAATAAGTATGGGAAATATTGATGTGTAAAAACTACATTTACAAAGTTTATTATTTCTAGTTTGACAACATGCATGGGTTACTCGCCATGATTGCCTTGTCACCACTTACACTATGCATAACATTTATTATAGTACATTTATTTAACATATTAATCATCACATCTATTTGCATAGACTTTTTAATAATATATTTATTTAATTTTGTAATTGTCACATTTATTAATACTATATGGATAATTGTTTTCATCGTATTTTGGTGTCTTTAAAAAAACATGTTTGCATATCCTCTTCCAATGCTTGTCACTTCTCTTCCCCCCTATATGCAACATGGACTTAAGCTTTGTATAGATCTTATTTGTGTTGTTATTACATATGCGATTATCTATTGTGATTTCTAGATGTAAGAAATTTATAGTAATGATAACAAACAAAAGTATGTGTATACATAAGAAATCTATAGTAACAATAAGAAAAAAATCATTTGTATACATATAACAATATTTCAAATGCTTGATGAGTCATGTTTTAATACAATTTTGATGTATTTTGTACATGCTAGTTATAGACTCGTTTAATCATTATCAACATTGAAGTTATAGTTATGTTTGACATGTGCAAACCATTATCTAAATTTAAGAAGTACATAGTGGTGATAATTATTTTGGGAGATATGGATGAGTTCAATCTCCTCATTTCCTTGGAGAAATTAAATTTGATTGTGAAAAAAATTTCAGCGCTAAAGATTACTTAATTTGTTGACTTTTTATTATATTTTTGTGTAAATTGATTATGCATTATCTTGTCCATTATTTCAAATGGATACAATAATTGTAGCAGTTCAAGAATTATTTACTTTGTACATGTGGTATTTGGGAAACCTATTCAATTTCACTATAATCTTGTTCATCAAGACTTTATAAAATAGAGAATATCATTGTCAGTCTCATATAGTTCAAATGCCATTTGTGGTAATGTTTCAAGTATTAATATTGTTCATTATTATAGTTTATATTACTAAAGTATCATAAGCTTGTGAGAGTGTTAATTGTAGTAATAATATTGATGATAGTTGTTTTGTGCATTTGTTGCTTCAATACATAAAGTCCAATGTACTTCAATATCTCTATTTGAATTTTACAAATTGTGTGTTATAATTTGTTCATTTGCTGACATTGTTAAATCTTCAATTTATGCAAAACAACATCATATTGAGTATGTGTACTATTTAAGAATTATGAAATATTTCTTGAAAATAAAATATAAAACATTGGTTATATTACTAGATTTACGAGTAAGCAATTTATCAAACTAAGAAAAACATAAACATAATATTAATCATAGACCTAGACATAGATTTTTTTGATATTGATAGAGAATCATTACTATAGACACACTGCAAAATTGGAGTTTCAAATTAGAAAGGGATAAAATATGAAGGATAATTATCTTTTCTTTTAGGAGAGCTTGGTCGCAAAGAAGATGGTGTCTATGGAGGTATACTAGGGGCATGAGTGATGGGCACACATTACTATCAATATATAATGGTAAAAAACCACAAATTAGGAGCTAGCAAAGGAAATAGACTAAACATTGACTTTTTTTCCCTAAAGATTAGATAGTTGTAAGGAATGTTTAGATTATGTGCATTGTACACATTGTATAGTATTTTTATATTGTATTATATTATTTTATTATGTAATGTTGCACCTAGGAGCACCTAGATGGATGTGCAACATGTAAAGATTCCCGTGAGATATATTTGATGAGTTGTATTGTAACATTGTGATAATATTTGATGTAACTATTTAATATTGAGAAGAGAATTAAATGTCCAATATTGAATGTAGGGTCAATGGATTAGGTAGTACATAATTTTAGAACATGGTTTATGTAATACCAATTAGTGTTTTTGAGGGACTTGCTAATATATGAGCAACCACAAGGGTAGTTGTTGTATGAGAAAGTCAAAAGGGCCAAAAGGCAAAAAGAGAGTTGGCTAAGGTAAGGCTTGATAGATTAGCCAAGGGAGCATTTGTGAAGGTTGGAAGCATGGCATGGGATATGCAGATTCATGCTTGTTCATATGAATTGCTTGGTTATGGCTATGGATTTGAAGGCTTCCATGATTGTATTGCAATGATGTTTTTGCTTAATAATACATGGTGATGGATGCTTTTGGAGGCTGAGTTTTTCCCTCAATGAGGGGTTTCCAGGGTATATCTTGTGTTACATTTTTGTGGGTATGTTATCTATTCTCTTGCATGTGGATTTAAATTACATATTTATTTTAGATCTATTGTGTTTTATGTGGAAACGATTATATTCTTTCTTGCAAGTTTCCTTACAAGGAAGATGTGGATGTTGGAGATATAACAAGAACCTAGGGAGGAATATGCATATATAAGAATATCATTTCTTTGTAGTGATTTGAAAATTGACTTATTGCACGTTGGAAAATGTTTGTGTTGTGTGTTTATAAGGTACATGCAAATACTACTTGACAATTATGTATAATTTCATTTAAAAAGCATTATAAACACGTAAAGTTGCATCATATTCTTGTAGCATGTTACAAGTGCATAGATTGGAGCATCATTCTCTGTTGCATCATAATAAACAAAAGCTTCATTAAATACATTTGGTGGAAGAAGATAGTCTTTTATATATACATGTGCCAACTTGTCCACAATTTTTGAATTTTGGACTAAGTCCATGCAATTGGATAAAAAGCACGAGATCACATTAGAGTAGTGAGTTATGCTAGAATATATTATAATTATTTAGAATAACTAGGGGGTGGGGGGTGAATCAATTATCATCAAATCTAGATGTACCAATTCAACTTTCAATAGCTTCAAACAATCTCATTAAATAACTTGGTCCATATACAAATATATCAATAATTTAACTTTCTTTAACTCTATGTTCTGTCTATCTATTTCAACTAATAATAAAATAAACAAATATAAAAATAACATGCATAAAGTAACATCCACACATGTAAATAACACTTTGACGCTAGGATTTGTGGAAACCCAATTTGGGAAAAACTACCAAGTAACATGCTACCATTTTTTTCACACTTATGAAGTGAGCTCGATTAAGAGCCAACCGTATTAAAGGTTATACAATGTTAGTTTGTAGTGACTGATTAGGGAAGTATTGTACATACTTCATAAATTCTTTGGGGTTTTTGGGTCGTGGCTGACGTATGGCCGACATATTGTAACCCTAAAGCGATAAAAATACTTGTATAAAAGGGTTTAGGGTTAGGGATTGTTTCATTATTATGATGCAAAATTTGGTTCTTGTGGAGGTATTGAGCTGTAAGGGATTATAGATTGTAATCACTGGATCATAATAATATTAGACTTGTTGTTTGATGGACATAGCCCAGGGATTGGGTGAACTAAGTTAAATCTTGGTGTCTTGTGTTCTTTTGTTGAGTGATCTATTATTTTTAGATATTGTTTATATTTGCATGTAATTGTTATTTTTGTTTGTGGTTTAATCCTAACATACAACACACTATTAAATGTGACCCTATTCAAGGATTTAATCACCCTAATAGGAATGACTTCATTAGAGGAATTTGGATCATTCCATTAGAATGTAACCATGATTAAAGGATTTACAAAATGATTTTTAGGTCAACCTTGACTAAAGGATTTTGACTGTCATAATGGTTAGAATGTAACAACTGATCTATAAAAAACATAACTTACTTTGCAAATTCAAATCTCCATTTTCTCATCTGCTAGTTTATTAATTGGCCTCCATTATCATCTCCATCATTGATTTGCTTCACATCCCTTCAAGCAATCATAACTCACTAATCTCTACAAACTTCTCTTCTACTGCTCTACTCCTTAAGATCACCAATCAACAACAAAGCAACCTTAGAAAACATCTCTTGTGCCTCCTTAAATAGGCAATTTCAATCTATTGTCATTTAAACATCATTGTAGATCTTAGGGTTAGGTCAAATTCATGGAATCCTTTCGTAATTTTGTTCTCCTTCTCCTTTCTTGATACTTCTAGAAACTTCTAATCAAATCCTTGCCTTTGATTGTATAAAAAACTCTCTTCGTGCATTAAATACTCTAGATCATCAATCATTATCATTCACACACTTTGGCTCATCCAAAAAATCAATTATGTTGGCCTCAAACTTGATTCTTTTACAAACTGTGACTTTTGCTATCACTCGACAATCACTGTGTTCTTATGCTCGGTCATCACTGTGTAGCTTGACATTCACTATTCTATTTAACTCAACATGCACTATCTTGCTTAGCCATTACTACACTCTATCACTACTAACCTTCCTTTATCAACTTGCTTGGCAATAAATATCACTTGACTAGAACTATTTTGTTTGACTTCTACTTAAGTTCCTTAATCTTCTATTCCAACTCCTTTATTAACCGATTGGTATTGATACTCAATTATGCTTAGAGTTTGACTCAACTCTTGTCATTTCACTTATACATCAATTTCATTTGTCTTCTTCACTCCATGTAATGATTAAACAACACATTATCTTGCCAATGAATAACTTATCAAGTTCCCATTTTAATTCCATAATACTTAAATTCTCTCTTCTCAATAACATTACTAGCTCACCTTGTTATCTTTTCTTTTCAAATCCTCTTCATTAATCAATAGATATAACACTTCACACTGTCATTAAATGTCTTTCCAGTAGGTTAGACAATGTCCTACCAATTTGACATCAATGACAACATAACAATTGTTTCAATTGTAGTTTCCAACAATCTCCCTCTTTGGCATTGATGGAAACACCTCTAGTTACCATGCAATCTAAAATCTTCATTCTGGGTGCTCCCTCTAACATCAACTAAAGTAGTATCAACTATATGATACTTCTCCCTCTATCATTTCAACACATACTATGTCTCTATCATATCTCCCCTCTTTTGTTAATAACTTTAACATCTCTAGAAACATATGTCTCCATCATTATATGCAACATTAACTAAATATATCTCCCTCTTTAACAACAATGGCAAAGACATCAACCATTCACACATTCTCTTTGCTCTAGCATACATAACATTTTCATGTCACTATTTTTTTTGATATAGAAATGTCATTCCACCATCTTGCTTCATAACTTCTTAGAGCTTCATTTGTTCATAGTTTAATATCTTTCTTTTCACACCCTTAGACAACTCTTAAAGTGTGACCTTTTGTATCAATCTTGTAAGATATTTTGATCTTAATAATTGATGCAATGCATCATATCATCTTAGTTTACTTCAGGTAGGGGAGTGACCCCTAACTTACCTCTTATATACTCAAAATCATTCTTAGGTAGTGCCTTTGTGAATATGTCATCTATCTCTTCTTTTGTGTTACATATTCCAATCTCACTTTTTTGTCTTGTACCAACTCTTTCAAGTAATGATATTTGATCTCAATATGTTTAATATTTGTATGTATCACAAGGTTCTTTGATATGTTTATAGCCCTTATGTTATCACAATATATCACAACAGGTTCAATGATCTCTACCTTCATATCTTTCAACAATTGCTTGATCTATACAATATTTGAACAATTTACTGCTACAACAATGTATTCAACTATTTTTGTGGATTATGAAATACAATTCAGCTTCTTGCTTGTCCATGAAATCAGTCTCTTACCTATAAAGAAAGCACCCCCACCTGTACTATTTCTATCACCAACATTTCCAACCCAATCTATATCAATAAAAACCTTCAACTCAAACTTATATTTTTTCTTGTCCAATGATCTATAGTCTTCTATTCCTTTCAGATATCTTAATATCCTTTTTACTACCGTCATATGATTTTCTCTAGGATTAACAAGGAATCTAGCAACAATATCAACTTCTAATGCAATATCAGGTCTACTATGTATAACTTATTGCAATTTTCCAATCATTAACTTGTATAATGTTTGATGCACCTCAGCAGAATCATTATTCTTTGACAACTTATGTCTAGTAACCATAGGTGTTCCAACTGGTCATGAATCTTCCATTCCAAAAGTCTTTAATATCCCCTTGACATACTTGGATTGTGTAATATAAGTGTCTTTATTCATCCGATATACTTGTAATCCCATAAAGAATTATATCTCTCCAAACATTGACGTCTCAAATTCCTTCTTTATTTGATCAACAAATGATGTACACATTGAATGTTTTCCTCCAAATAGGATATCATCAACAAAAATTTCAAGTAGCAATATTTTACTTTCATATTCACTTTTCAAATACAAATTGCTATTGTCATTAGTTCTTGCAAAACCAATTTTCACCAAATAATTATGTAACCTTTCATACCATACTATAGGAATTTGCTTCAAACCATATAAAGCTTTGTGTAACCTACACACCATATTCCTCTTTCTTGGATCAAAAAATTCTTCAAGTTGTTCAATGTGGATTTCTTCTTCCAAGATTCCATTTAGAAATGCAGATTTGACATCCATTTGATATACTTTGAATCCTTTGTAAGCAACATGTGCAAACAAGGTTCTCACTCCTTCCAATCTTGCAACTAGGGCAAAATTTTCACCATAGTTAGCTGCTCCTTCTTGTGCATATCCCTTACCAACTAGTCTTTCCTTGTTCCTTGTGACTTCACCTTTACCAGTTTATTTCTGAAAACCCACTTAGTTCCACTCAAATTCTTATCCTTTGATCTTGGTACCATTATCTGAGTATTATTTTTCTCAAATTTCTCAATCTCTTTATTCATTGCTCCTTTCTAGTCTTCATTTTCCAGAGCATCTTTAACTGATTTAGGCTCAAATTCACACAATTAGCATGTATCATTCTTTAGTCTTCTTCTTTTCATGACTCATGAATCTTTGTCTCCAATGATTTGACTTGGTGCATAATTTATTCTTACATATTTTTTCTAAAATAGGTTCAAGTCTTGTTTCTTCTTCTTGTTGTTCACTGGATTTAGCTTGCTCTTCTTCTTTGATTGTCTTTGGTTGCAACTTAACTTCCTCTATTTGATGGTTGACAGTGTCTATTTGTGACTCATCTCCTTTAGCCTAATGCTCGACAACCTATATATGCTTAGTAGAACTTTTCTGTAGAACCTTAGTAGTGTTTGGCTACTGATGCTCAACAACCACATTTTTCTAGTTTAGGTAAGGTGTTGTTGGAAGTATAAGAGGAATAACTGAGAGGGGAGGAGTGAATCAATTACCACTAAAATAATTCTAAATCCCTTAGATGTTGATACAAACTTCTTATTAGCTCAAATCCTTGCACAACTTAGTTAGAACTTGATATTCATTGTAACTTGGTTAACAAAGAAATATTGAGTTATTAATGTGTATTAAACTTTAGTAACTTAGTTGCAAAAAGATAAAACAGTAAAAAAAAAACATGAACACATGAGACACCAAGATTTAATGTGGAAACCCAATTTGGGAAAACCACCAATACAACTAGTTACAACTTTTCACTCTTATGAAGTGAGCCTTGTTAGGAGCCAACCCTATTAAAGGTTATAAAACACATTGTTAGGTGTGACTCTATTAAAGGATTTGAATCCACTAAGTCAATTTGCAAAAAAAAATTAATAAACAAAACTATTCTGCTGTAGGTCAACTTATATTGAAATTGGGTCACTTGGTTCCACTAAATTCCTTAGTAACTAACCTGATTCAGTTGGTTTACACTGAACCCCTTTGGTAACTGACCTGACTCGGTTTACACAAGAATCCTTCAATGACCGACCTAGCTTGGTTTACACTTGATCACTAAACTTGGTTTATTTTGAACTTCTGCTCGGCTGATACTAAAGTCTTATGAGGTTGGTTACTACTAGTTGTGCTCTATTAGTATGTAACATTTGTGCAACATCAATGACAATATACAATTGAATAATTATTTTCAATAATCTCCCTCTTTAGCATTGATGGCAATACAACATGTCATAAGCAAAGGAAACTTAGAGCAATTAGAATGATTTATAAGATTTTATAATATTCTTCATTTCATTCTAATTCTTCATCCATGAGAACTCCCTATGAGATTCTCCCTATGACATCTTATCATTAGATTCCATCTAATTAAGTTCTCCCTTTTGCTGATATACAAATTTCTTCCTCAATTCTTTGATATGATCATGACATATTCAACCTCTTCCCCTTTGACCTCAAATGCCAAAGAATTTATACAATGAATTTATCATGTACCTAATTTATGGATTCATATGCAATGAGCTCTATCTTCTTTACATCACATTAATAGATCTTCAATGTAGTTAGGTTGGTGCATCACTAATCTATACTCTAGCGAGCATCAGTAGGGGAATGACCCCTAGCTTTCCTTTGAGATTAAAAAAAAAATGCATCCTTAGGTAATGGTTTGGTAAATATGTTAGCAACCTACTCCTTTGTGTTTACATATTCCAATCTAACCTCTTTATATTGAACTAATTCTCTTAGAAAATGATAATTGATTGCAATGTGTTTTGTCTTGGAGTGCATCATTTGATTTTTGGATATGTTGATTGCACTTATGTTATCACAGTAGATAACCACTAGGTCCTTGATTGCTTCCTTTATTCCTAACAATAGTTGCTTGATCTAGACTATGTTGGAATAATTAACTATTCCATCAACATATTCTACCTCTATTATAGATTGCAAGATGCAATTTTGCTTCTTACTAGTCCATGACACTAGCCTCTTTGCAAGAAAGAATGCTTCTCCACTAGTGCTTTTTCTGTCATCAATGCTTCCTGCCCAATCTGCATTAGTAAAGACTTTCAACTCAAGGTCTCCTCCTTTTTGCACCATAGACCATAGTCTTGAGTGCATTTTTGATATATCATAATTCTTTTGACTGCCATCATATGATTTTCTCTGGGATTTGCAGAAAACCTTGCAACTATACCAATTACTAATGCAATATCAAGCCTTGTGTGAACAACATACTAAAGTTTCTCAATCATAGATCTGTAGGTGGTCTAATTTACCTATTTTGAATCATCATTCTTGGATAGTTTATGTCAAGTAGACATAGGTATTCCAACTGGCTTGGAATCTTTTATTCCAAAGGTCTTCAATATCTCTTTGATATATTTTGACTGAGTAAGGTAACCATCATCCTTCATTTGATGAGCTTGTAAACCAACAAATAATTTCATCTCTCCAAAGATCGACATTTCAAATTATTTCCTCATTTCTTCAGAGAATGATTTACACAAGTCATCATGACTTGTGAATAATACATCATCCATGAATATTTCTGCTAACAATATCTTATTTTGTGGTCCTTCTTTGATATACAAAATACTGTTATCATTTGTTCTCTGAAAACCAATCTTTTCCAGGTATCCATGTAGCCTCTCATACCATGCTCTAGGAGTTTATTTCAGATCATGCAAAGCTTTCTATAACTTATAAACCCTATCTCTTTTATTTGGATCAATGAAACCTTCAAGCTGATCAATGTAAACTTCTTCCTCTAGAACTCCATTCAAGAAAGCTGATTTTACATCTATTTGATACACTTTAAATTTTATAAATGTAACTTATGCAAGCAGTGTTATGACCCCTTCAAGTCCAGAACCTCCATAGTCTATACCTTCTTCTTGACCATATCCCTTATACACTAGCCTTTCCTTATTCCTTGATACTTCGCCATTTTCATTAAACTTGTTTCTAAATACCCACTTTGTACCAATTACATTTTTGTCCTTGGGTCTAGGAACAAGATTCTAGGTATTGTTCCTTTCAATTTTATTAATCTCTTCATTCATTGCCTCTATCCAACTTTTATTATTCATACCATCTTTTATAGTCTTAGGTTCCTTTTTTGTTGGTTGTAATTTGGGTTGCATTGACTATTGCTCAATTTTCTCTAGTTGCAACTCGGGTTGCACTATAGACTTAGGTGGTGTTGACTACTGGAGTGATGCTATCTGCTATTGCCCAATCACATTTTCTTGTACCTTTGGTAAAGTATCAGACTCAAAGTAAACAAAATTTGCGTAGTCTTCAAGTTCCTTGCTACTTTGTTCTTCACTCTTTTCTACAAACTCATCAATTTTTACATGTACACTTTCTATAACCTTGTGAATAGTAAGATTCAAACATTTATATGCTTTGCTTTTGTTGGAGTACTGTAGGAATATGCTCTCATCACTTTTTACTTCAAACTTTACTTTCCTTGTCTCTTTAAGATATAACATTTTCTT
This sequence comes from Cupressus sempervirens, assembly GCA_028749045.1. NCBI lineage: Eukaryota > Viridiplantae > Streptophyta > Pinopsida > Cupressales > Cupressaceae > Cupressus > Cupressus sempervirens. The sequence goes on from CM053792.1 coordinate 849,594,643, forward strand.
TCAAATACTTTGTAATAATAGCCACTAGGTTTATAGCCATACCATAATTCATAAGGTGTTTGATTTGTACCTTTCTTCAATTGAGCCCAGTTCAAGGTATGAACTACTATGTTGATTGCTCCTTTCTAGTATTTGGATGCAACATTTTTCTCTATCATTAGTGTTTTTGCACAATCCATGATGGATCTATTCCTTCTTTCTATTATGCCATTCTATTGAGGTGTACCAAGTGCAGATACTTGTCTTTTGATTCCTCTTTCATTTCAGAATTCACTGAATTCATTAGAGATGAATTCTCCTCCTTTGTCTGAACTTAGGCATTTTAAATCCTTTCTTATTTCTATTTCAACCCTATCCAAATACCACTTGAACTTTTGAAAAGCTTTAGATTTATCTTTTAAGTACATTACTATCATCATCCTAGAATATCATTGACAAAAAAAAAGAAATATTCATCTCCATTATAGCTTTCTATGCCTATTGGTCCACAAAGATCTATATGAACTATTTCCAAGACTTCTTTAGTATTGTAATTATTACTTTTGAAGCTAGTTTTACCCATCTTTCCAATCTAACATTGTTTGCATATGGTTGTTTTAGGTTTCTTCAAGTTTGGAATACCTCTTACTCTCCTGTTCTTACTTATAGTAACTCGATTATCAAATCTTACTTGACACATTATTTTATGTCATAGCCAACTTTCCTCTACTTGTGCCAAAAAACATGAACTTTTAGTGAGATCTAGATATAATAGATTACCTTTTATTTGATATCCAGTTCCAACTAGGTTTCCTTTACCATCCAGTAGCTTGGCCATCCCATTCATGAATTCTACCTTGTATCCAATGTTGTTCAAGTGTGCCACACTTAGAAGATTGTGTCTCAGTCCTTCTACTAAGTAAGCATTGTCACATTTGAGTTCATCAGTTAATGCAATGCATCCTTTTCCCTTCACATAACATGGTTCATTGCTTCCAAATTTAACACTTCCACCACCATATTACTCCAAGTGTTTGTTGTGGTCTCACAATGCATGTCCTATTTCTCCTCAAAATGGGGACCGCCTAGTAAATTTTGGCGTACTAGGCTCCTAGTATGGAGTCTTGGTCACTTTTGGATTCTACCATAACTCTAGGACAAACCCCAATGTTGGACTGGAGAGGTCTGGGAAATTGAGAATGGAGAAAAAAGTGAGTATTTTAGTTCATATGTGCTTGGGGATGCGCACATGTGAGGTGCGCATTGGGCCCAGAGTCTATATAAGACCTTGAATCCCCTCCCTTCTCCTCACTTCACTCTTTGCCCCCTCTGAGAGGACACTTTTGCAGTTGTCCCCTATGCACATCTACGCTCCCAGCTCTCTACTTTCTCCCTCCTATGGACATAATCAACATCAAGGTTAGCACAACTTATGAAGGTGCGCACATGTGCACCTCCCTTTACCTAAAACAAAAAAAAGACACAAAAAAACTTTAAAAACAAAGACACCTAGACTTAATGAAAGTGCACACATGCACACCTCCACAAGGTGCGCATGCACACACCTTCTCTTAACATAATCAAAAGACAAAAATGATGCAAAAAAAGACTTCAAGGCTCATGAAGGTGCACACATGCACACTTGCATGAGGTGCATATGTGTGCACCTCCATGCCCTTATAGGCAAAGACTAACTAAGCCCCCCCCATCACTTGCATCCCTCATTAAGGTGTGCAACTGCGTCAAAAAGGCTATTCAAAGGCCTAAAACAACACACCTACACACCTGTAAGGGTGTGGTAGGTGTGATGAAGTGCATTCCAAGGGATTTTGGGGGGATGGACTACCTTTTGTCATGTTTTGACTAGTTTTGGAGTTAATTAGAGTTTGTTTTAGGTCAATTTTTAACCTTTTGACTAATGTTTTCCTTTATTATGCAGATAAGATGGCATCATCATCCTCTTCAATGGAAGGAAAGATGGCTCTGAAACTGGCTACATTCAAATATCAACGAACACCCAAAATGTCAAGGTTTCATGATGGACACGTCGAGATTAAAGATACGAAACTTGAACATATAGACTGGAATGTGTTCCTCACAATGTGCAAAAAGCCCAAAGAGAGATTTATTATGGTGTCAACACTCATCTGGTTAGGCCTTGTGAATGTAGCATCCCATCCAACATCAGCTCAATCCTCAAAACTAATAATGACCCTTGCAAATCATTATGTGACTAGAGAGAAGGTTGTTAAGAGTGTTACAAGAGAGACTTGGACCTCCAACCCTAGAAAGCTGAGAAAATGTCATATCCCAAGGATAGACTAGTATTTATAGATTTCCTATTATGGATCAGAAAGATGGTATAGGGAGAATGAGAAAGATGCTAAAGAAATAGTGCAATCCTCCTTCTTGATTGAGAGAATACCAGTGGGCCATAGAGTGGGCAAGGTTGATATGACAAGGGGATATATGAAGGATGATATTGGATATGCAATTGTGCTATTGAGTAGAGTTATGGGACTCCTAGCAGTAGGACACCTTTAAATCTAGATGGTCCACTTTATTAAAACCATCAGAATGACAAAGATGCCAATTGATTAGGCTACCATCCTAAGTGACAACTTGGATGAGCAATTAGTAGCCGTCAAAGCTAACCCATGCTTCTATATGACATCATACATGGTGTATTTACTAGTGATGAGAACCATAGATTTCTTAGGCCTCTACAAAAAAGGAAGCATGCAAGATGAAAATGCTTGGTCCTATGTGGTATATCCACAATTGGTGAAGAAAAAGCTCCCACTACAAAGTGTGGAATATAGAGTGGTGAATGACGGGTTCATTTTTGCAATAATCAGGTTAATTGAAGGTAACTATGCCAAAAGAATGTTAGTAGAGGTAGCAACCAAAATCACATAGATTGATGGCTACTACATTCAATTTAAGACCTTCACCTATCTTCGGGTAGCTAGTACTTTTCTGTACCTAAAGAAGCTCCCAAGATACCCATTAGATAGGCTCATGGGTATGGCCCATCACAATTGGTGCCTTCAGACAGGAGGCGGCCGGGCCGCGGTGGAGCCCGGGCAGCGCTGCCTGTTGCGGCAGCTGCAGGCTGCGCGCGGGTGGCGCGGCGGCGGCGCTACGATTTGTAAAATCAAAACGCAATAAATGCCCTATTTTTTGTCCGTACGGCCTTGAAATGGAAAGCTGGTTCTGTGTAATTTTCAAAAAAGTAGTCATTTTTCTTCGTTTTTGGCCTCTGCTCTTTTTATCATAGTTTTGGCATTTTTGCTCTATGGTGGATATTTTGAGTGTTTTAGGCCCGAGGATCATTTTCCTGGCATGGTTTGCTTTATTTTTGGCTGTACTTTCTTTTGTCACAGCTCTTTTTCCATTTTGATCATTGTAGCTATCATTTTGAAGCACTTTTTTGTTTCGCACTGAGATAAAGTGTCACTTTTGCATTCTGGGAGTCATGAACGTTGTTTTGAGTCAGGTGTACTTGCACTATTTTCATAAAGCACCATGTGGGGGATTATTGTTTGCTATTTTAGGCATTCTCCCTTTGTCAAGTGAGTGTCCCTTCCACAACATTAGCCCATGCAGAGTCAGTTAGACCGTGTCTTTATCGGTGTCTGTACCTCTTTCCCTCTCTCCTCGTTCTTGGTTCGTTTGCAGGAGATTTTGGCCCACCTTCTCAGTTGCCTGTCATCACACCTCGTCTACATTAAGGGGGGGTTATGTTGTTGTTCTAATGCATCCATGGTTCGATGGTTTGATAGTGTGAACTATGTATTCAGTGGTTGATCCTATATACAAGGTGATTGCAGTGACTGGCTACCTATGCATTTCGGTGAGATGGATCATCTACCATATAGACATGCTTGGTTCGTGCCTTCTTCTTCCATGGAGGTTCTTCAGATTAGTAGTTTGGCAGATTTTGCAGCTTCTTCCTGCTTCAGTGATGCTGCTTCTACATGATCACTTCTTGTTCCTATTTTAGGGGACAATTTCCCTAGTCGGAGACTTCTTCCGTTCTTCACTAGGTTCTTACCTCTTTTTGGGGGATGGTTTTTCCCACATGGTTTTCTCTCTTTCCTCGCTTATAGAGGTTGCATTCTTCTTGCATTGTACATGGGTACCTAACATGGCCTCGTTGCCGGGACCCATTATGCATTCATCTTAGCTTTGTGAGCTTAAGGCATTTCCCTAAGTTGCACTTAAGGGGGGGTGTTAAAGTAAATAATTAATAATTAATTATTTATTCTATTGCTTGAGCTTACTTAGGTCATGCATTTATTTAATATTTCATATTTAATGCATGTAGTGGTTAGTTGTTGACAACACGGGAGTTTGTTCCCTTCTAGTTGTCGCACTTATCTTCTACCACCTTCCAGCTTGTTCTACAAGCTTCCATGAGCTCTTTATACTCGAGCTCTCCTCTTTGTATAACATCACATCACTTCTCATTGTAAATACATTTTCATTGTGTTTGCACTCATGTGGTCTCCAATGTCCATTTAGGGTTTTGCCCGTGCTCGATGCTCCTCCCCTTCTATGGCTTCTCTTTGACAGGTTCTCGCATGCAGGTGATCTTGGCGTCTTCGGAGTTGTCTTTCATCAACTCCTACAATGGGTATGGACCATCATAATTGGTGCCTTCACCATAAAGAAAAAGCAAGATATTGTTAATATCCCTTGGAAGAATACAACTCCCCTCACCCATACTTTGATAACATTGGGATGGTGCAACACCTGGTAGGGGAAGAGTTTGTGCACAAAGAAGCATTAGAAGATCATTAGATGAACGCTATAAATGACTATGATATTTGTATAAGGGATTATTGTAGAATGATTTTATACTTAGCAAAAAAAGTGCTAAAAATGAAGATTCCTCTTAAGGCTGCAAGCTTCCATAATAGGTCAAGATAATCACACCACTATTCCTCTTTCAAGGATACTATATCCATTTTTCCATTATGAAAATATATTTGAATTGTCAACCCAAAGACGTAGGACTTGAAATGGGTTAGCATAGTATGTGCACTAAGTTCCTTTAAGAGTCTTAACACCTATACTGCAAGAAAGTAAAATGCATGAAAGGAATCTATACTATTGACATAGAATAGTGAACACACTTGAACTATCAACAGAGAACTGCAAAAATTACAGAAAAGGGGATTCTAAACTAGTTAACAATTCAAACATCCACTATGATCATTTTCCACAAGTGCTACAGGAACTTCATAGTAACTATGCTATAGGACTAATACAATAAATCTATATTAAACAGGAAATTGCAAGATATGAATCTACTCTACCTAAATGTATTCCACCTCCCAAGTGGGCCCCCTTGGTTGGCTCAACTAACTAAGAACATAATAGTTAGTCCAAAATTACTCTCTCATTAGAATTCTTCTTTTGTTACATGACTGAATAATTCATAGAGAATAGAGAAACAACTTTAGAATCCTTCCAACTAACTCTTACTTTTCCTTTTCCTTATATATATATATATATATATATATATATATATATATATATATATATATATATATATATATATATATATATATATATATATATAGGATTGGAACTTATTACAAACATAACATAAAAATTGTGAGCAAACATTGTTAGAAGAAAAAGTCAAAATGTCAACCATGACTTTAGAACATTGATTGAGCAACAAAATAACAGTCTATAGATAATTTAACAAGTCGAGTCTCCTAGAATAACTCCTCTCGTAGATGCGGCTTATCACCCAAAACTGACCTGCACTTCTCATGCTATAACCAACCTTCATTACTCCTTTAATACAATTCTCACCACTCTTTGCACCACTTCTCCATTTCCTGAAAATTAGAAACATTTGAAAACATATGCATAACAACATTTTACTCTCATTCAAATATTAGAATATAGCTTTAAATATTTATATGAAATACTGCACTTTATATATAATACTAAGCAAGGTATATCATATCCACTATCCATGGGTTTAATAGGTTCTAGCCGCATTCAACATAAGTTCACAAGACATTTAAAACAAATATGTTGGAAATGTTTTTCACAAGGCTCAAAGAGTAAGTTTAGACTATAAAAAGTATATCAAATTTGAGACATTAATATGCCTCATCATCTGCCCCCACTATGCAAATGCTTGTCCTCAAGCATTGTACTTCTTTGCTATTGCTCTAAAATCTCCCACTGTTGTCTTCCCCTATTTCCCACTTTTGAAGGTATAGAAATATCCTCCAGTTCATCTCTAATGCTCACCCAAGTGTTCTTCAACTAATGGGTCTAACTTGGTAGCATTACTTTCATACATGGGCCAAAGAAGGGTAGGAGGTTGGAAAGTTAGTGACATCCATAACTCTTTCCTGATTTGCCTTCCCAATTGCATATATTTAGCCACTCTATTCATTGATGCCTCAAAATTAATAGGGCTATGTGGTTCAGCCTTCTTGAAAGATTCTGGCAATCGACTCCATCTATTTCTAAGCCCTATAATTGCTCTTTATTGTGTGAAATTAGGAAGTGTCTGATACGCTCTATAAACCATTTCCCTTTCTTCAAACACTTTCTCTCCGGTTTTTGGTTTTGGCCTTCCACAAGTTAATCTAAACCAATCTCTCAAGAGGTCATAAGGCTTATGGGATTTATCCTGGAGTGGCAGTAGTTCAGACTTTTTGAGGTCTTTATAGGTATCCAACTGTTTATCATAATTTGTTTCATTGTGCATCTATGACATTAGAGCTCTTAAGTGAACATCCCCTATGTAAAGTAGGGGATTCCACTCTATTTCTTGTGGAATTATGAAATTATGCAAATAAAGCTCACACAACAAGTTCTTTTGCATGAGGGCAAAGTTTGATACACATTATAAAAATCTCGAGTATTCTTAAATTCATAATCAATATTTCTCATTGTCATCATCAACTAGAATAACATAAACTGTTCTTTCAAACACATAGTGTACACCCTTGAGGGTGGTCTATAGGCCATAGCCTGATCAACTAGCTTCAAAGCTTTATTCATTTGTTGTTTCTATTTTTCTAGTTGCTCCTTTAATGATTCAATTTCCTTATCTCTATCAAATATTTCCTTTTGCATCTAGTTTCTCGCTTACTTCCACAAGGCTTTCTGGAAAATAAAATGATTGTATAGACCAAACAATATTGAAATGCTAGGTGTACCAGGAAGATTTATAAGGTATAAGAGAAACATTGGAATATTCATGGACTGATGGCATGGTAGGTTGATCATTGCTAGGTGCTTTTTCTGGAACAACAATAGGATTTGATTTGCACATTTCCTAATTATCTTGCGGTGTCTCCTTGACGGGCTCATTTTCATGTGTTTCTACATTTTGGGGCTCTAATTGCATGGGAGAATCATTTGGGACATTTTCAACTATTGACTTTGTATGAGACTTTGAAATTGGGGCATTTGGTTTTTCAATAGAAGCTGGAGATACTCGACCTCACATATGAGGGCTTCTACGCATAGTAACCTCTTCAACTTCAACCACTTTGTGGGTTGTTTTGGTTTAGGTATGAATGGAGTAGATGCTACAAGATTAGTTGCTATAGGACTACATAAGTGGAATTGAGGAAGTTTTGCTCCTATTTTCATTAGTTTTCTACCTCTTTCTTTTTGTTACCCTAATAGAGGTATTTTGTACTTCCTTTTCAAGGTTAGGGCTAACCTTATGCTTGCCTTTACCCCTAGAAGAGCTCAGCATATTATCCTCTAAATTAGACTTAGTAGATTTATTAGGAGAGGGTTCTTTTTCCATCTCAGCTAGATTTTGAATAGGCTCTGTGGGTTCTTCCTCATTTCTTAAGTTTTGAGGAATAGGGTTGGCTTACGATTGTAAGGTCTTGGATTCAACAAATTCTGCCCATAAAATAGGGGAGGAATCCCTTAGTGATCTTTCAACTAGAAGCTTAATAAGGGCATGATGGGAAACAAAATTTGCCTTTCCTTTTTGAGTTTCCTTAGCACTTATACACAACATATTATAGAGAAAGTTGGGGACATTAACTTGCATGTTATGCCTTATGTAACTAAGCAATTTAAAATTATGAGCATGCAAGTTCAAAAACCTACCTTTGTAGGTTAAATACCTGATAATGTGGGTTGCTAACTCTAGATATGGAGGTGGAAGAGAAAGTATCTTACATCCTTGTTTTGTAATGTCTACTTGAGGGTCACCTTGCCAAGTGAACTGTGCCCTTGAAGACTTGGCATCATGTTCATTTGGATAATGTTCCCCAATTGACGGTAATCCTGTGACCTCTACTATCCTTTCCTCGGTAGCAACCACTCTTAATCCCCAAGCTGAGGCTTCCCCTTCATCAAATGTCATCATGAACTCCATTGCCACTTCTTCATTGAATTCTATTAATTGTAAGAAGTAATCAAGCCATCCATAAGCATGAAATCACTGAATAGCTTCAATGTCCATGAGTAAAACATTATGAATGACTGGCTCATACCTCTTTAGCTGTCCCCTCATCTTTAAAATGTTTAGCTTCCACTCTTTCTACTGTGATAAAGTTTTTTTCCCCTCTTACCTCTACAAATTCCCTCTTTCTCTGAACTTCAAAACTAATCTTTATGAAAAATGAAAAATGTTGTATGCTATTACCACTTCTTGTAATCAAGACTCCTTTGTTTTCGGCATGTGAAATAATGATACATTAATGATGAAGGATATTAAGGCTTAAACTGGAGGTGTTCCCACAATAACTCTTGGTTCTTTCAATCATGCTAAGTACAAGAGATCTTTTCCCAAAAATCTCAATAAAAAGGTACGACAAATACAAAAAGATTTTAAAAATTAATGAAATGAAAACTATCAAACTACCACCAAAGTACATCCTTTAATGTAGTCATGACTAGGATAATGTGGGGATGACATTTGGAAATTAATACACTTTCTTGACCCCCCACTAAAATTTGACAAGTGTCCTCAATTAAAAAATTTTGGTATGGGAAGGAGAAACTGACTTAAGTCTTATATGATATATATAATACAGTAATAGATATAAATATTGAAACCTATATGCTAAAAATGAATAAAGAGTAAAATAAATTGTTATACCTAAAAATTTGAGAGTGTAAGTCCACATGCAAGTTGATGAGGTGGTGAAGTTTGATGACCGTAGAAAAGGTGCTAACGGATTTGTTTATTGAAAGCAGGAAAAATAGAATGTGTGGGTGCTGTAGAGTGTGGGTGAATGGTAGATAGAGAAATGAGATGGGTTGATATGAAGAAAGAGAAAAGTGAAAGGAAGAATGGACCTCATATTAAATGAGGTTTTATTATGAAGGCTCTTAAAATTCTATCATGGTATGGTTGCAGGAAGAAGGTTTTCAGCTTCTGCTGCAGGAACTGTGTTCATACAAGCTGGTGAACTGGTTGGTTGGAACTATTATAGGAACTCTTCTTTAGTCTATGGCTTATGATAAAGACATAGCCTATGGCCATTTACAAGTAATTTAAACTAAATAGGATCAATGGTTGTCAGTTGCACTGCGCCATTGTCAAATACATGTTGAATTTCATAAGGCCCTAACCATCGAGTCTATAATTTCCCTGGATTCTCTTTGAAGGGAGAATCATAGAGGAGAGCCTAGTCTCCTACTTGGAATTGCTTATTCTTGATGTGTGCATCATGCCACTACTTTCGCTACTATTGAATAATTTTTGTTCTTTCCAAAGCTCTATTTCATATTTCATCTAGCGAATTTAAGTGGAGGAATCTCTCTACTGGTGATGTAGGAAGACTGATGTTCAACTCTAAAGCAGTGCAAAGTGTTTTATGTTCAAATTCATTGGGAAAAATTGCTACTTTACCATAGACAAGTTCAAATGGAGTAAATCTAGTCATTGTCTTCCATGTTTTCTAATATGTCCAAATAACTTCAATTAATCTGCTGGTCCAATCCTTCTTGTGTATGTGCATTGTATTAGTTAGAATGGCTTCAAGTTCTCTATTGGTAACCTCTACTTGCCCATTTGCTTGAGGGTGATAAGGACTGGATTTATGGTGCCTTATGTTGTACTCCTTCATAACCTCAGCAATCAAGTTTGATATAAATTGAGCTCCTTGAATTGTGACAAGTTCTCTGGGCACTCCATAACAGGTGAATATTTCTTCATACAAGAACTTAGCTACTTTCTCATCTCTTGTAATTTTCATTTCTCTAACTTCCACCCATTTAGTTACATAATCCATACATACCAAGATGTAGGATTTGCCACTTGATGGTGAATCAATTGGACCTATGAAGTCCATGCCCCACTTATCAAAAGGTGTGACTACAATCTGTGGAGCGAGTGGCATCTCATTAGTTTTGGTTGGTCTACCCATCCTCTGGCATTTGTCACAATTAGTTGTATAAGTCACTGCATCCTTATGTAAGGTTGGCCAATAATATCCAGTTGTAAGTATCTTCAGTGTTGTTCTTTTCCCTAGAAAATGGCCTCCACATGGTTCATCATGACAAACATGTAGTATATCATATATCTCATCTTCCTTGATACATCTCCTCATGACTTGATCTAGTCCTACATAAAAGAGATTATTATCTATCTAAGAATATTGAAAACTTTTCTCTATTAGTTTTCTCCTTTCTTTATGAGAGAAGTGTGGGGCAGTCTATTTGTAGCAAGATAATTTGCAATGTTTGCATACCATGGTGTATGAGTTGCTATATGGAACAAGTGTTCATTTGGAAAGGTGTCTTCAATTGGAGTTGGATCTTAATCAACAATGGTCAATCTAGACAAATAATCTGCAACTGTGTTGGATTTTCCAGGCTTGTCAATAATAGTAATATCAAACTCTTTTAACAACAAGAGCCATCTTGCTAGTCTACCAGTGATAGCTGGTCTATTCATTAAGTATCTTATAGCTAAGTGATCAGTATGAACAAAAATAGGATATCTAGTCACATAATGTCTAAATTTGTTCAATGCATAAACTATAGCTAAAATTTTTGTTTCAGTTATTGTGCAATTCAACTCGGGTCCATGAAAGCTTTTACTAATATAGTAGATGGCATTCTCAAGATTGGCAAGTTTTTGTCCTAATACAACTCCTACAACATAGTTTGATGCATTAGTATGAATATTAAATTGAATTTACCAATCTAGTCCCTTTAAAACTGGTACTGCGGTGAGGAGTTTCTTAAGTTGTAGGAAGGCTTCATTACATTTGGGTGTCCAAATAAATTTAGCTTCCTTAGTCAACAATGTGTACAAAGGACTAGCTATTTTGTTGATGTCTTTTATGAAACACCTATAATATCCAACATGACCTAAAAAAGATCTTACATCTTTTGGTTTTGTAGGTATGGGCAGTGTTAGAATCACCTCTATCTTAGCTGGATCCACTTGTATTCCTGCAGCTGGTATGAAATGACCAAGTACCACTCCTTCCTGCATGAGCATGAAACATTTTTCACTATTAAGTGCTAGATTATGTTCATTACAATAGATAAGAACCTTTTCAAGATTCATCATGGCTTCTTCAAAGGTCACTCCAAATGTTGTGAAATTATCCATGTATATTTCCATACAATCATGTGATATATCAACAAAAACGTTGATCATAGCTCGTTGGAATGTTGCAAGAGAATTACACAGGCCAAATGGAAAAATAGAATATCCAAAAGTACCCCATGGGCATGTAAATATGGTTTTGTCTTGATCTTCAAGAGCAATAATTATTTGATTATAACCAATGTACCCATCTAGAAAAGAGAAATACTTCTTTCGAGCTAGAGTGTCTAGAACTTGATCAATGAATGGTAAAGGAAAGTGATCCTTTTTTTTTGCCTTATTCAATTCTCTATAATCTACACAAATCTTCCATTTTCCTCCCTTTTTAAGCACTATGACTAGGGGTGACACCCATCTACTATCAAATATAGGATAGATAAAACCAGAATCAAGCAATTTTTGCAATTCGATTTTAACTATTTTTCTAAGGTCTAGATTAATCCTTCTCTGAGGTTGATGGAGTGGTAGGCACCCTTCATTGATGTATATTCTATGAGTACATAATGTACAACTCAACCCTATCATATCCCCATAGTCCCATGCAAAAGCCTTTTCATGTTTTTGAAGAAGCTCTGTTAACTATTTCATCTATGTGGAAGATAATTTGGGATTGATGTGGAGTTTATGACCTTTTGATAGCTTAATAATAGTTGTAGACTCAAATATAGTAGCTTCAAAGATTGGACTTGTATCTAATTCACATGGTAAGAATTGATGAATAATGTCTGGCTCCTTGAGCAGAATTCAATTCTCATTACATTCCTCATATGTGGTTAATTCTAACACATAACTATTAGATACATCTTTTTCTACCACACAAGTGTTAGTAAGAATACTCTAAATTACTGAATCCTCTTCATACAATCTTTACTTGACCTACAACATATATTTGCATCAACTATAGCTAACCATGGTCATCCTAGAATGACAGGGTAACCAGATAAATTGACTTTGGGAGACAGAATCATGAAATCTGCAAGGTACTCTAGAGAGTCTAGGGTTACAACTATGTCTTCTATCATCCCATCAGGAGTGACAGTAGAACTATCTGCAAGTTGCAGAATTGTTGGGGTAGCCCTCAATCCTTCTATTTTCAACTTCTTCATAGTATCCTTAGTCATGATATTTATAGCAGCACCAAGATCAACTAAAGCATTTTGAACATACTAACCATTTATAATCACATTCACAATTGGACTTCTTGGATCAGAATATTTAGGAATGATCAATTTTCCTAACATAATGTTAGCCAATTGTCCTACAACATGGACTATAGTTGGGTCCTTTTTCTTCCTCCTAGGCTTTTTCAGGTAGACTTCTCTGATGGCTTTGCCATAGATAGGAACATCTTTAATAGCTTGGAATAGGGATATTTGGATATGCATGTTCTTTAATTGATCAATAATATCAAAAGACTGTTCCTCTGTTTGTACATGTTTATTTTGTATGAGCTTATTTGGAAAAGGAGGTTCAACTGCTGGTTGGGCTTGAGCTAAGCTAGTAACATTAGTTGGGTCAACCTATTTAGAAATTGTGGGTTTTGATGCCATAAGATTATTTGGTATTTCAGTTATAAGAGGCAGTTTAGGTGCTGGTAGGGTTGTACTAGATCTCAAATGTATATTTGCAACATTTAGAGCTTAAGCAGGATATTGTTGAGCATCATCAGAGTACATGGGCTGTTGTGACTACTGGTTATTTGGATTTGGCTAAGGTTGTGTAGGTAACTAGGTCTAATTCTGTGGTCCAAGACTTGTAGGTGGTGGCATTAGTGCAAGTTGTTGGACCGGAGGTGGTAATTGTGGATTACCAGTATTTTGGTTAGGCCATTGTTGAGGTCCTTTCCATTGATTTGTAGACTGTCGATTCCCCTGGGGTGGTTGCCATTGGTTCTATTGATTCTACCATTGATTATTCTATTGGTTTAACTAGGAAGGTTGGGAATTCTGAGGCCATTGAGGCTATTGTGGATTATTTTGCCAAACATTATTCCAATTAGGTTGACTATACTGTGGATGACCTTGGGTATTATAATTTTGCCATTGATTACCATATAGATTTGAATTTTGCAAAGGGTCCTTAGGCATACCTTGATGTTGAGCCCATGGCTGATGTTGAGAAACAAAGAATACTTGCTCATCATCTCCATCTATCTTGATATGCTCAGTTGGAAGATGTTGGTTTTCCACACTAGCGACCAATTTGTATTGGCAATCTTTCTTCTGCTTCTAGTAATGTGGGCAGTACTCAGCTACTTTTACCTTAACTTTTGCATGATTCTTCTTTGTAGCCATTGTGTCAAGATGTGTAGCAACATCATTTATAATGTCCTACTCAAAATTTGAGTGCATATTACATAGCTCGAGCTTTGAAATACCCTGATTGATTCCTTTAGTATCTGTAGTCTGATGTCCTTTTCCTTTCTTCACTGTTGACCTTGAATAATTAAGATAGATTTTCTTGAGGTCATCCCAAGAAGATTGATATACATCTCCTCCAACCATCAATTCTAATGCTTCTAGACAACTATCATTCACGCCTCTCAAAAAGACTAGCTTTTGTGAATCCTCAGAGAACACATGCTGAGGGTTCTTCTGCAATATATACAAGAAATGTGAAACACAGTCTTCTAATGTTTCTTCTTCCTTTTGTGATATTCTAAAGATATTATCTCCTCTTGAATCATTTGCTTTGCAATACTCTTTGTATTTTTCTAGAAACAAAGTTTGCATTTCATCCCAAGTACCTATTGCCTTGGCTCCTAAACCTATGAACCATCATAAAGCTAACTCTTTCAATGTTGCTAGAAACAATTTGAGCTTATGGGCATCAATATTATAGTCAAAGCTACGATAGAGCATGTCAAATTCAAACAAGAAAGTATCATGATCTTCAGTTGCAAGGCCATAAAACTTTGGAAGAGCATTTGGAGGTATATTTTTGAGATTAGCATTACAAGGCTTGGGAGATGAAATGGAAAAGTAGGTTGTGCCATTATTGGAGGTATTTGATTATGAGGTTACTATTGAAAAGGAACATTGGGTACTAGATTGTTAACAACTGGTGGATTTGGAGCAGTACTATGAAGAAAGTTGGCCAAAATTTCAGCAAAAGGTTGAAGACCACTTGTATCCAAAGGTTCTGCTCTTGAGGATGATTATGTAGGAAAAATAGGGCTTGCATTCAAAAAAGGAAACTCAGCTTCTTCTTCAATTTCTTCATTCAGATTAAATATGCTCCTATGGAAGAAATCTCCCATATTCATCTCGTTGTCTCCCTCTTCAATGCATGGAATTGAATTGGTGACTTGTGAATCAAGCACTCAATCTTGTGGTTTCTAACTAACACACTAATCTAAAAACAAAGGACTCGTGAAGGTTCCTAGTTTGACATCATCTGTGACAATGATGCCAAAAATGTAGGCTTCCATAATAGGTCAAGATAATCACACCACTATTCCTCTATCAAGGATACTATATCCATTTTAAGAACTATCTATTCCATTATGAAAATATATTTGAATTGTCAACCCAAGGATGTAGGACTTGAAATGGGTTAGCACAATATGTGCACTAAGTTCCTTTAAGAGTCTTAACACTTATGCTGCAAGAAAGTAAAATGCATGAAAGGAATCTATACTACTAACACAGAATAGTGAACACACTTGAACTATCAACAAAGAACTGTAGAAACTATAGAAAAGGGGATTCTAAACTAGTTAAAAATTCAAACATCCACTATGATCTTTTTCCACAAGTGCTGTAGGAACTTCACAGTAACTATGCTACAGGACCAATATAGTAAATGTATATTAAACATGAAATTGCAAGAAATGAATCTACTCTACCTAAATCTATTCCACCTCCCAAGTGGGCCCCCTTGGTTGGCTTCAACTAACTAAGAACACAATAGGTAGTCCAAAATTACTCTCTCATTAGAATTCTTCTTTTGTTACATGACTGAATAATTTGTAGAGAGAAAAGAAACAACTTCAAAATCCTTCCAACTAACTCTTATTTTTCCTTTTCCTCACAGACACAGACACAGACACAGACACAGACACACACACACACACACACACACACACACACACACACACACACACACACACACACACACACACACACACACACACACACACACACACACACACACACACACACACAGAGAATTGAAACTTATTACAAACATAACATAAAAACTATGAGCAAACATTGTTAGAAGAAAAAGGTGGAATGTCAACCATGACTTTAGAACATTGATTGAGCAACAAAATAGTGGTCCGTAGATAATGTAACAAGTTGGGTCTCTTGGAATAATTCCTCTCGTAATACAACTTATCACCCGGAACTAACCTGCACTTCTCATGCTATGACCAATCTTCATTACTCCTTTAATATGGTGCTCACCATTCTTTGTGCCACTTCTCCATTTCCTAAAAATTAGAAACATTCAAACACATATGCACAACAATGTTTCTACTCTCATTCATATATTAAAACATAGCTTAAAATATTTATATGAAATACTGCACTTTATATATAATATTAAGCAAGGTATGTCATATCCACTATCCATATGTTTAATAGGTTCTAGTTGTATTCAACATAAGTTCACAAGACATTTAAAACAAATATATTAGAAATGTTTTTCACAAGACTCAAAGAGTAAGTCCAGAATATAAAAACTATATCAAATTTGAGCCATTAATATGCCTCATCAAAGGCCATGGAAAAAGATGCTGAAGATATCATGGATCCTTTATACAACAGGGATAAAATCTATGATCGACCAATAATGAATGTTGAAATAGGGAGGGATGAAAATGATGATATAAATCATTAGGGTAGGCATATTGTTGAGTTGACAAAGGAATGGATCAAGAAGCCATTTAGAATAGATCTAGTTCCTTGGGCCATACCCATGCAAGCCACAACAAGGCCAATCAAAGGTAAAGGTGCAAACATCACTGTACCAACCTTCCCTGCTCAATCACTAGTAACGCCAAAAATGGTACACCAACATGAGAGGGAGGTTGAGTAATTTGAAATTGATTAGATCAAGAAAAGGAATAGAGTATCTTCTAAGGCAAGGAATCAAAAAACTCAATCTCAAGCACCTCCACAAGAATAGGTACAACCTCAATGAGTTGAGCCTCAAGTACAAGAAACTGCACATGCCTCCTTAGCCAGAACAACTAGAGGAAGAATAGGTAGAGGAGTAGAGGGTACCACTAGTAGTAACTAAAGAGGGAGAAGATTTCCCCTCAACTCCAAAGAAGGTGAGATTTGAATCAAATATGGTGGGAACACAAAGGAGGAGACTAAAGAAGAAAAACACTTTGTCCCCACAAGTGCTTGAGACTATACTAGAAGTGGAGAATGGAGAAGGAGAGAAAATAATTTTTTTCCCCTTTGAGCCAAAGAACCCACTTGGCTAAGGCAATAGAGGAAGAGATAAGAAGAAGCTCCATAGTAATACCTTCATCTCCTCTAAGGGAGTGTATCAAGGTGTCAACTTTAGAGGATGAACAACAAAAATGAATAGATGATATGGAGGGTCAGGAAACTAATGTCTTTGACCTCTCTGATTTTGACTTTATCCCAATAGGCACTACGATGATGGGAGAGAAAATAAGAGATATTCCCACAAGTGAACCCTTAGGAGAGGATTGAAATCAATTGTCACCTCTACCTCAAGGACCTTTGGGCATTCCACCACCACCATCTTGGGATTTGGTAGTTTTGGATAAAGGATCAGTTACTCTATGTCCCCCATCTATTGAAGAAGAAGAACAAGTGACCGAGGAAGGGGAGTTCTAATAGTTGCATATCAATGAAGTATCCAAGGAAGGGAAAATACATGAAGATCCTCAATAAACTTCTCAATATACAAAGGCTAGGACCTTAGCCCAACCAGAGACAATGACTCCAACTTAAGATCTTTCTTGATGGGAGAAGACTCTAGAGA
Organism: Cupressus sempervirens; assembly: GCA_028749045.1. Taxonomy (NCBI): domain Eukaryota; kingdom Viridiplantae; phylum Streptophyta; class Pinopsida; order Cupressales; family Cupressaceae; genus Cupressus; species Cupressus sempervirens. Next base: position 849,612,173 of record CM053792.1, read on the forward strand.
GGAATGATAAGGGAAAGGAGCCTACAGTAGGACCAAACTCTTTAGCCAAGTACATGTCTCCCATGGGCATGAGACTGACATGGCTAAAGAGAGAGGTTATGTTTCACCCAAAAAGGAAGCTGGACCTAAGAGTTGAGAAGGGAATGAAGGAGTTAGTAAAATAAGTCAAGAGGCCCGAGCCACCTAAGGGTGATGCATGAACATTGGCCTTCATAATAAATAACCATGATTAGGACCTAATTGCACATATTATCATTCCTCCTCCTCGTGTTGACATCAAACAACAAACTCCTAAAGACTACCAAATCAAGGAGGTCATGTTAGGAAGACCCATGATAGATACAACCAAAGTGATGATCACTATGTGAATGAAAGAGGTGTTTAGGAACATGGACCAAGATGAATCAGAGTTGATAATGTTGCAAAAGAAAAATGAGCTACTAAGAGGCTATTTGAATGAAGTTGTGGGCCCCATCAACCTAGAGAATTCATAGATTTCTCTAGTAACAACATTCGAGAGAAAAGGAATAGGGACAATACAATTAGATCCATTTTTGGAAGCATGCAAGCAATGGCATGAAAATTTTGAGGAGGAAGGTGTGTTGATCATACAGGGAAATTTGGCCTGTTGCACCAAATCTAGTCAAGCACTGACAAGTTGACTTCCATTGTGAACCAAGATTTTGGGCTAATGGATGAAGTACACACTTGGGCTAAAGACCTATAGGCTTTGAGAGCAATAAAAGGTCAAAGGTATCGTATGGTAATGGAGGTATATGTGGCTAAGGAGCTTGATTAGCTTGATGATTGGATAGAGAAAATATCAGCAGGTAATAAGGTTATGAAAGGATTGCCCGATGAGATTCAACAGATTAAAGATAGGGCGCAAGAGTAGTTTTTAGAAGTAGAGAGGTATTACAATGCCGCTAGCCTTGAGATTTTTTAGGATGAGTCAAAGAACAAGCTTTTTATAGTGAAATCAGTTGTCCAATAGTCCAGAGCTACATTTGAAGAAGCTTCATCAGAGGATGACATCAGACAAGCCTTCAAAACTGAAGAAGCACTATTGGAACTAGACACCAAGCTTGAGGATTTTGCAAAAACAAGGATCAAAGTAAGAAATTACTAAGAGGTAGTAAAGGATAAGTATGGGGGTCTTTATTTACCAGAAGCTACAAGAGTGGTTGGGATAATACATAAGTTCAAGAGCAAACATCTAGACATCATTTTGATGTAAAGAGGGAGAAAACCTAGATGCTAGAAATCAAGTTTTGACACTTAGATTTTTTTTTTTTCATTTTTGGAACCTATCACCAAGGTGCATAGGTGCACTTTTCATAGAGGTGCACCAAAAGTTAACTGCCAGTTCCTAATTTAGACAATTCTATGCACCAGAAACACATTTTGATGGTAGTTCAACTTCTAGAAATGCCTAGAGAAGGTTGAGCTTCCAAAGCTTCTAGATCATCTTATAGCTTCATTCTTCTTATCTTCTCATTCTTTTATTCTTTTGTGTCATGTAAAGGCTCATGCACCCATTAATTGATATAAACAAGGGTGGAGACCCACTTAGCACCATTTAGAGAGTTAGTTTGTATATAATTGGATTTTTTAAATTAGTTTTTAGCATGAGTTGCATTTTAAGAACTTTCTCTCCTAACACATAGGGAGGAGATGATTTCTTATAAATACATGGATGTAATATGTACTCTAGGCCATTATTTGATGCAATTGGTGCTCTCATTCCAAGTGTGGTTATTCTTGTCTGAGTGTGTTATTTTTGTGAATGCATGTTCATGAATAATAATGGAGCCAATGGATTTATTATGTTGTTATGATTGTGTGACCTTTTAGTTCTAGTGTTTTCCTTGTGTTAACAAATTTCGCTGACATAACAAATTGGATAAAGGATCATCTTTGTTCTTGTATAGTGTCTTGTCTCACATAAGCACACTTTCTATGGCCTTGTGATTTGATGAAACATTAAACATATTTTGGTTTATATTGAGCCCCCATAAAAAATTACATCAGTGGAATTGAGGAAGTGCTGCTCCTATTTTCATTAGTTTTCTACCTAATTGCTTTTGATGATTTAATTTGTAGACGTATTGTTACCATGGTTTATGTCCGTTAGAAATTTCCCTTTCAAGTTATTTACTTTAATTTCTCATTACCTTATCTTTGTTATTTTCTTTTCTAACACTTGGTTAAAATAGGAATTCATATAGTTGCATCAATAAATTGCATTCATCATAAAAAACATTAAATACCAAAAATATATTTCTTTTGTGGTTACTTTTTCAAACAACAATAGATCAAATAGATTATTTAGAACCAACAAAGGCCTCCTCATGAACATACACATTTATCTTCAATTGAGTGGATTTTAGTAGGTCACAAGATCACCTAGAACCTTGGAGTTGATCCTTGATTAGCTTTTCAAGAGAGGGATTTGAAAGGATCCCTGTCATTCAACATCATGCAAATTGACAATCCAATAGCAATGAAACTTAATGTTGTGGTCTCACAATGCACACCCCATTTCTCCTAGAAATAGGGACCCCCTAGAATTTTTTTTCCTACTAACATACTTGTTTGGAGCTTGGGTCACTTTTTGACTCCCCCAAGAGTCTAGGTCAAACCCCAGTACCTAATTGAAGAGACCCAGAGAATTAGATATGTAGAAAGAAGCTTAAAATAGGGCAAATTTACACTTTGAAGTAGGTGTGCACATGCACACCTTTATGAGGTGCGCATGTGTGCACCATTTGGAAGTGCTCAAATGTGTAACTTTAGAAGTGTGCAAATGCGCAACTCTGCAAATGCACAACTTTGGAAGTGTGCATCTGTGTACTCCCAAAGGTGCACACTTGTGCACATCCCATCAGTGTGCAGGTGCGCACCCCAAAGTTGTGTATATGCACACCCTCCCAAATGCACCTTCCTAGGGGTCTATATAAGACCCTAGACTCCCACATATCCCTCATTATTAGCATGAATGCTAATGATACTACTTTGGGGGAGTATCCTAAGCATTGGAGAACATTGACATATTGCATTCATGATTGTGTTTGTCATTGATGACAACATAGTATGGTTTCTATAGTGACTGGAAGAATAGCTGTTAGAGATCTTATGTTGTGCAGTAACTATGTAAGGGTTAGGTGATGCACAATTGAGGACATGTTCCTAAGTATATCTTGACAATGTGGTTAAGAGAACGTAGTTTGAGTCGATGATGTACAATAGTTATGTTTGATTTACTATGAGCAGTGAAGAAATAAAGCATTTGTTTGGCAGTTTCTGATGTTTGCATTATATCTTTTAGCCAAGATATAATGAGGTGATGTGCATTCAACTAGTGACAGAGGATAGTCAAATGGTGACATTAGTGAGTGTGCAAGACCTGGAGTCACTCATGTAAAGTTTTGTAATAGACCGTGAGCCGACAGTGCTATTGTAATTGTAATTAATTATATATCTCATTTTAATTAATTGAGAAAGCCTTAAGGACAACTCAAGGAATTGTTATGAAGATATAGTATAAAGGAAATACATTTTTCTTGATTGTAATGTGTATTAAAGCATTGTGATTATTGTTCAAGTGCAAATTACAAAAAAGAGTAGAGTGATTACTAAATGTGTGTAAGCGATCCAAGGGATTATTGGATGAAGATTTGAGATCTTGTTTCAAGATCTAAAGGAGCAGAAGTCCAATTGATATGACATATACAAAGGAAGGAAGTAAAATTTAGTTCTATTATTCTACAAGGAATAATAGAGAGATAATTTGGACATTGGGTTCATTGGTCTTATCCTTGAAGTTGTTTGGATAGTGGGTCCAATTGTCTTCCACAACTCCTAATAGGGTTGACACAACCGCTAACAAGGTTAGAATCTCCTAATAGGGATTCAAAGTCTCCTAATAGGGACTCATATGTACTAAATATTGTAATAGAAACCTAATAGTGTCTATCCTCTAACAAGGAATATTTATATTAGTACATCATCATGTGGGTACCATCCCCATTGGGGTTTTCCCTCTGATCAAGGGTTTCCATAGTTAACATATATGGTGTTATTGTGTATGAGTATCTTGTTGTGGTTTTATTTTACATTACTCATATGGTTAATATTGTTTAAAGTTATTATTTGTGATATTAGTTGGATAACTAATTTGCCCCCCCCCACCCTCTCAATTATGTTAGTGTACTATATACTCTAACAATTGGTATTAGAGCTTCAGGTCCTTGAAGGATAATCTTAACACCTTTGGGAGATCAATGGAAAATATTTTTAGAAAGGATAGTCCTAGATTTGATGGGGCTAACTATGATAGTTGGAAGGAAAAGATGAAGACTCATCTATTGTACATGGGTCCAAGATATTGGCTCTCGACAAAAAGTTTGAAGATAATCATTAAAGAAGAAAACCTTGAAGGTTGTAGTGAATAAGAGAGAGATCTATTCATGTGTAACATAAGAGTGAGATAATCCCTACTAATAGCTCTTCTAGAGAATGAGTAGAGTTGGGTATAGTCATTCGCAACATCTCATGAAATTTGGAAAGCATTATAATCTACTTTTGAAGGTGATGATCATGCAAAAAGAATGAGATTAGAAAGTTGGATATGTGCATATCAAGATGCTAAGATGTTAGAAGATGAATCTGTAAGAAGTTATATTGGCAAAATATCAAAAATGGTTGTAGGTATTTAGTCTCATGGTGGAACTAAAGATGATGATGAAGTCATATGGAAGATCTTGAAAATTTTGACACCACCTTTCAAGTCAATTGCACAGATGATTCAGCTAATGATTCCTTGCACTAAGAATTTCACTAAGGAAACATTACTTGGAAAATTACAATCAATAGAAGCAGATCTGAGATAGTTTGGTGAACTTGCAAGAGTTGAAATAACCTTTAGTTCCCTAAATATTTGACCTAATGTGACAAGAGTGCAAGACCTGTGGAGATTTTTCTGGCAGCAATAGAGCTGATAAGGACAAGAAGATTTAGGAAGGAATAACCCTTCTAGTGAGAAGAGAAAAAGATGGTAAGAAAATCTTTAAAAGTTTGACTTGTAATGAATTTGGTTATTATTCATCTAAATTTCCTAAAAGATAAAAGAAGTACAAGGGAAGGTTTAACCCTAGAAGAGATAGGGATAGAAATTTTTTGTATGCAAATGAAGACGAAGAATCTGATGAGAAAGGAAAAAGTGAAAGTGATGGTGAATTAGGTTTTGTGGCTATCAAGGAAGACAATCTTGATAGAGAAATTAGAGAAGAAAGAGCTCTAGTTACCCAAGTAGAAAAGAAACCTATTTGGATAATTGACAGTGGTTGTTCACATCACATGATTGGTGATATGAATATGTTTGTTAAGTTCAAGAATCATGATGGAGGAATTGTTAGAGTTGGTAACAATGCAACCTATCATATACTAGGGATTGGATCCATTACCCTTGATGGTAAAACTAACACCGATGATGTCTATTTTTTTGATATATTAAAGCATAACTTATTGAGTTTTGGACAATTGGTGGACAAAGGTTATTAGTTGTAGTTTACTGAGAAGACCCACACTATCAAAGATAGAGATGGTAAGATGATTGGAACTAATACTAGATCTAGAGGTAATTTATTTTAGTTGAATCCTACTAAGATGAAATGTTTGGTAGCAAAAGTTGATAATAGTTGGTTGTAACATAGAAGATTTTGTCATATAAACTTTGATAATATTGTGAAGGTTAGCAGTACATTTGTAGTGAGAGATCTACCTAAGATTGTTAAGCCCGCTAACGTTGCATGCAAGGAATGTATTTTGGCTAAGTAGAGGACAATGTCTTTTCCTAGCAAGAAGTTCTCTACTACAAAGAAATTATAGATTGTTCACACAGATATGAGTGGTCCTATAAGAGCTAGAGGATTCTATGGTGAAAGGTGTTTTATGATTTTTGTTGATGATTTCACTAGAATGATGTGGGTAGCATTTCTTAAAGAGAAATCTAAACCTTTTGAGAAGTTAAAGATATTTAAGAATAGAGTTGACAATAAATTTGGTGTTAAGAATAAGTGTTTGAGATTTGATAGAGGAGGAGAATTCACCTCTAGAGAATTTAATATTTTTTAGTGAAGAAAATGGAATCAAAAGACAACTATCTGCACCTAGAACACTTGACCAAAATGGGATTGTTGAGAGAAGAAATAAATCTTTAGTAGAAGTAGCTAGAGCAATGTTATTTGAGAATGATGTTTCTAAGACATTCTGGAGAGAAGCAATAAACACAACAATATGTACTTTAAACAAAGTACATATTAGAAAAGGTATGGACCGGACACCTTATGAGTTATGGTTTGGACATTCACCATTAGTCAAATATTTCAGAATATTTGGGAGCAAATGTTATATTAAGAGATACGATGACATTGGTAAGTTTGATCCAAGAAGCGATGAAGGTATTTTTCTTGGCTACTCTTTAAAAAGTAAGGCTTATAGATGTTCCAACTATAGAACTAAGACAATAGTTGAGTGCACAAATGTAAGGATTGATGAGAAGTTTGGAACCAAAGAAAAGCTAATAGATTATAATTTAGATGATGAAGAAGAAAACTCTGGAATTGTTAGACAAAATGTTGAAGTTTTGTTTAAGAATAAGAATGACTTGCAAAATGATGTTTTAACTTCTGAGCATAAAGGAGAATAGAGCTTTGAACCTAGAGAAGAGATAAGAGTTGAAATGTCAACTCCTATTCCTAACAAAAATCTAACAACGAATCACCCACCTAAGTAGATGATTGGAAGTAATGACAAAGGTGTTATGGCAACAAATAGAGTAAATGAGGAGATATGCTTGATATCTCAAGTTGAACCCAAGTGTATAGATGAAGCAGTCAAAGATAATCATTGGATCCAAGCAATGAAGGAATAATTAGATCAAATAATAAAAAATGCTACATGGGAATTGGTTCCTAGACCAAAATACAAGAATGTGATAGGAACTAAATGGGTTTTCAAGAATAAGATGAATGAGCAAGGATAAGTTATAAGAAATAAGGCCAGATTTTTTGTAAATGTTGTTTACAACAAGAAGTCATTGATTATGAGGAATCATATGCACCTATAGCAAGAGTGGAAGCAATAAGGATGTTCTTGGCATATGTAACAAATAAGAAGTTCAAGGTATATTAGACATACATTAAATCAACATTTCTAAATGGAGAATTAGAAGAGGAAGTCTATATTGAGAAACCTCAAGGATTTCCTTTATCAGAAGATAAAGACATGGTATGCAGATTGAAGAAAGCTCTTTATGGTGTAAAGAAAGCACCAATAAACTAATAAGAAAGGTTGGATAGTTGCTTGGCAGAGCTTGGATTTGCTAAAGGTATGACATACAGTAACTTGTATCTAAAAGAAATTGAAGATGGTGTACTGATCAATGTAATATTTGTTGATGACATCATTTTTGGAGGTAACAATGAAGCTAGTGATAAAATTTTTGAAGAGATGAAGAATGAATTTGAAATGAGCATGATAGGAGAAATGAAGTTTTTCCTAAGATTATAGATTGTGCATAATAATGATGGTATATTCATTTCACAAGCTAAGTACCTAAAAGACTTGTTGAAATGGATTGATTTGGAAAGTTGAAAACTTATTTGCACACCTATGATAACTAGTCACAAGTTATCTAGCAAAGATGAGACACCTGCAGAAGAGCAGAAGAAGTATAGATCAATTATTGGAGGTTTGCAATATTTGACTCAAACCATACCAAATATAGGAAATGGAATTGGGATAGTGGCTAGATTCCAAGATGATCCTAAGGAATATCATTTTGTAGTAGTAAAAAGAATATTAAGAGATCTGAAAGGGACATTTGAATATGGAATTTGGTATGATAGATCAAATGATTTCACTTTGTGCACATATATTGATGCTAATTGGGCAAGAAATATGGATGATAGAAAGAGCACCAGTGGTGGAGCATTCTTTCTTGGAGGAAGATTGGTTTCTTGGTTAAACAAGAAGCAAGATTGTATTTCACAGAGCATTGTCGAGGCAAAGTATGTTGCAGCAACAAACAATTGTAATTCAACTATGTGGATGAAGCAAATGTTAAAGGATATCAAAATTGAGATTGAAGAACCTATTATCATTTACTATGATAATACAAGTACAATGAGTATGTCTACAAATCTTGTATTGTATTCTAAGAAAAAGCATATATCTTTTAAGTATCATGTGCTGAAAGAGAAAGCAACAGAAAAGGAGATTAGATTGGAGTATGTAAGTACTAAGGATCAGATTGTAGATATCTTTACGAAGCTTTTTCCTAAAGATACTTTTGAGTACTTGAGAGGTATGCTTGGGGTGATGCCCTTGCCTACTTCTAAATAGTTGATGTAGAGAGTGCATTAGTCCAGTGGTGCAGAGCACTATTATTTGAGTGGACTAAATATTGATGCTTCTTGAATGGGGAATATCTAGTATGTACTAAGTCATTGAGGACTCTTGGTATTTCATATTTGGTGATGAACAATGTCTTTGGACACTTGAGCTGGTTAATGACTTGGAGCAATTGGTTAGCAATTGGTATGTAACAAGTGGTATTGAGTTTGACACCTTTGACATTGATGTCAATGGGGGAGAAAATGTACATGAAAACATATCTTAAGCAATGAGGACAGAAGCACATATTGAGATAGCAATGGGGGAGAGTTATAGAAAGATTCATGTGAGTGTGCAGAAGCAAGTGTAAGTGCATAATAAGATATCTTTATGGGAGAGATATGTAGCTAGAAAGTATTGCAAGTTGTTCATTATAAACAACTATTGTTGATCCTTAAGAAGATGAAGAGTAGCAGCAACAATAGAGTTTAGTTTGGTATTCTTGGAACTTAGATGTTTTTCATCTATGTTGCAATCAATACCAAAAGGGGATATTGTTAGCATGAATATTGATGATACTACTTTGGGAGAGTATCCTAAGCATTGAAGAGCATTGACATATTGCATTCATGACTGTGTTTGTCATTGATGACAATATAGTATGGTTTTTGTAGAGACTAGAAGAATAGTAGTCAGAGATCTTATGTTGTGCAATAATTGTGTGAGGGTTAGGTGACACACAATTAAGGACATGTTCTTGAGTATGTCCTAATGATGTGGTTAAGAGGATGTAGTCTGAGTTGAAGATGTATGGCAATTATGTTTGATTTACTATGAGCATCGCAAAAATAGAGCATATGTCCAATAGTTTTTGATGTTTGCATTATATCTTTTAGCCAAGATATAATGAGGTGATGCGTAGTCAACCAATGATAGAGGATAGTCAATTGGTAATGTCAGCAAGTGTGCAAGACTTGGAGTTGCTCATGTAAAGTCTTGTAATAGACTGTGAGCCAACAATGCTATTATAATTGTAATTAATAATATATCTTATTTTAATTAATTGGGAACACTTTAAGGCCAAATCAAGGAATTATTTTGAAGATATGGTATAAAGGAAAGATCTTTTCCTCGATTATAATGTGTGTTTAAGAATTGCGATCATTGTTCAAGTGCAAATTGCAAAAAGGAGTAGAGTGCTTACTGAATGTGTGTAAGTGATCCAAGGGATTATTGGATATGAGATTCGAAATTTGATTTCAAGATTTGAAGGAGCTGAAGTCTAGTTGATAGGATAGAGACAGAGGAAGAAAGTACAATTTAGTTATATTATTCTTTAAGGATTAATATAGATATCATTTGGACATTGGGTTCATTGGTCTTATCCTTGAAGTTGTTTGGGCAGTGGGTTTCACAACTTCTAATAGGGATTCAAAGTCTCCTAACAGGGACTCATATGTAATAAATGTTGTAACAGAATTCTAATAGGGTCTATCCTCTAAAAAGGAATATTTATATTAGTACATCATCTTGTGGGTACCATCCCCACCAGGGTTTTCCCTCTGATCAAGGGTTTCCCTAGTTAACATATCTTTTTTTATTGTGTATGAGTATCTTGTTGTGGTTTTAGTTTACATTACTTATACGGTTAAGATTGTTTACAGTTATTATTTGTGATATTAGTTGGATAACTAATTCACTGCCCTCTTAGTTATATTAGTGGACTGTATATTCTAACACTCACATGTTTACTTCACTCCCTTTGAGACTACATCTCTGTACCCTCATTAAGTACATAGCTCTACCATTCCCCATCTTACACACAATATACCAAAGGTTAGCACCATGAAGGTGCACACATGTGCACCTCTAGGAGGTGTGCATGTGTGTATATTCTAACCTCCCCACACCAAGAAAAATCATAAATACAAAGAACCTAAACCTAAGCACAATGAAGGTGCAAACATGTGCACCTCCACAAGGTGCGCATGTGCACACCTTCCAACAAAGACAAGAACAATCAAATAAAAATCTCCAAAGGCATTATAGAGGTGCGCACATGCGCACCTCTGTGCTCACAAAATAAGCTTAAAACTCAAGTCTTCCCCCCCACTTTCCATTGCATAGTGCACAACTGTGCACACAAGGCCAATTAGGGGCTAAATCAGTGCACCTACACACCTGTAAGGGTGCACTAGGTGCATTGAAGTGCACATAATAGGGCATTTGGGGGGGGATTTGACTATTCTAATCTTGTTTTGCTTGATTCTAACCTATTGTGGAGTTAATTAGGGTTTGTCTTAGGTCAAATTTCAACTTTCTGACTAATGTTTTCTTTTCTTATTGATATAAGATGAAATTATAATCCTCTTCAATGGCAGAAAAGATAGCTCCAAAACTAGTAGCATTCAAGTACCAAGGGGCACCTAGAAAGTCAAGATTTCAAGATGGACATGCTGAGATCAAAGATACAAAACTCGAGCATATAGATTGGAATACGTTCCTAACAATTTACAACAAGCCTAAAGAGAGGTTTGCTATGGTATCAACACTTATGTGCTTAAGCCTTGTGAATGTAGCATCTTTCCCAACATCAGTCTAGTCCTCAAAACTCATTAATGACCCTTGCAAAACACTATGTATCCAAAGAAAAGGTTATCAAGAGCATCATAGGAGAGATAGTCCTGGACCTCTGACCCCAGAATATTGATAAAGTATTCCATCTCCCAAGGGTAGATAAATATTTGAAGATAACATATGATAGAGAAGAATTATGGTACAAGGAAAATCTCAAATAAGCATAGGAAATAGTGCAATCTTCCTTCTTGATTGGTAGAACACCAGTGTGTCATCAAGTATATGACAAGGGGGTATATGAAGGATGACATGGGATATGCAATTGTGCTTTTGATCAGAGCTATGGGACTTCTTACAGTAGGACACTATAGACACCTAAATATGATTACATTACTAAGTAATCTAATTTAGTCATCTTCTAGGACATTATTGATTAAATATTTTATATTTAATTAATTAATTGTCATCCCCTAGTTAATTAATTCATTTAATTAACTATAGTCTAGTTGATAAAATTAAATGAAAACCCAAAGTCAAATTATCAACTAAATCCTTATTCCTCTATTAAATTAAATAAATGTATAAATCTATTAAATTTAATCCCACATCCCCTTTTTTTAGATAAATCAATTCCTAACCCTAATCATCCCTAAAACCCTATCATTATCCAAATCCAACCCATTCACCCATACTAACCCCACTTAGCCAGCTAATTAACCTATCTCATTAATGCTAATCCCCTTACCATCATAATCCCCTTCTAAGATAAGCCTAATCCCCCTCCTAAACTTGTGCACAACCTTAAGCAAGGGTTAAGACTTTCTAACCCAAGCCACAGTCAAAGTCCTCCCCATCCTCTTACATTCCTATTCAAGAGCATTAATGGTTCTTAAATGCATTAATGACCCTTTAAATGCCTCTTACATCCCTCTTCCACACTCCTTCTCCCTCATAACTCCTTTTGACCACCCATTTTGACCCTCTTCCCCTATCCAATCTCCTTGTGACACTTGTCAACAAGCTATGGCTTTGAAAAAGTGCAATCCCTGTGCTTCCCCTTCCTGGCATCCTAGCCCTTCCTCATCAAACCTCCATCTTTGCATCTTGGCCATCCATCTCACTACTTCTTGGCCTATAAATTGGACCCTTCCCCTCTCACAAATCATCCACTTTTTCATGCAAACTTATAATATCCCTTTGAAGAAAAAATCATCAAAACTCACCCTTACCATGCAAGAATCCATACTCACCCCATACAACATGTTTTACCCCTTTGAAGGATTGAATCACATTTGATCATACATCCATCATCACTTGGACACATCAAAACATCAAGGTCACACTTGGGGAGCTCACCATTCTTGGTTTGCCTTCCTCTATAGTGTTTCCTTTGTCTTATCATATGTATTATTGTTTAATATAGTTTGTGAATGTTAGATTTGTTTTGATGTTCTTTACACACTAATTTTATAGCATACCTTTTGGCACACCCAATGGGATCATGCATTCAAGTCACTTTTAATAATTTTGGCACTTATGTTTGTTGACTAATCAAACTGACATATTATGCTTACTATTATCATGTATTAGGTTTTAACTTTTTTTACATGTGTTTTAATCCTAATATAGGCAATGTGCTCCTAAACCTATCATTCATTTCCTGCTAGTTAAACCTTAAAACACTTCATTTTTGCAAGCCCACAGTTGCAAGTTTGAAGGAAGAATCTCACAGGACTGCAAAGCCTCAAACATGGGATCAAGTTAATCACAAAACTACTTGCCATGTGGCCATCAACATCCCTTTCTCCATTATTTCCTTTCAATACACCTTTAGGATCACTTGTAATTGTTAGGAGGTTTGCTTCCAATACTTGCAGGATTGCTCTATCAAAAAGTCATTCCCAGAAAAACCTGTTGAACCTGTTACCATCAAACCTATAGTTAAAGATGTTAGCAAGAACACTTACTAAATTAGCAAGATCACTCTATGATAGGTTTTCTCTGTGAGTAATTTGTCTATGGACTACAATTTTTTTTACCTTTTTCACCAATTTTTTACACCATGTCCCCCTAAATTTTGACTACATTCTTGCGCTACGAGATTGTAGGTTAAATCTTGTGAGTTCACTGGTTTATATTTAATCTATTTATGTTTAGTTTTGTTACAGGAGAAGCAACGTGTAGGCATTATTTTAGATTTTAAATTATCTTCTTATAGAGTTATAATAGTCTAAACAATAGTCAAATTAATTCTTAAATGCCTTAAATTTTTTTTTACAATAGTTTCAACTGGAATGAATGATTAAATAGCAAAAAAATATTGAATGCTAAGTGTTAAAAAGAATGAATGCAATGAACATTTGATTTAAGTATTAAAAGAACATTGTGGATCAAACACTTCAATATTTAGTGCTTGAAATTAATTCATGCCATCTCAAATTCCTTAAAGGAAAAACTGCTCTTATTCCCATCCTTTTCAAAGCTTTCACATGAGTGATTTCTTATGTTGACTCGATTTACTATGTTGACCATTGCTATTAATTTGGGATGAAATTTTCATATTAATCGAGAGTTTTTTCAAGTAGTCAATAGGATGAACACATTAAAAGCTTTAAAAATAGAATAAATCAAGTGGCTTGCATGTATTAAGATTGTGCCTTTTAGCACATCTTTGACTTCTCTATTTTATGCAAAATAGAACCATTTAAATACATGACGCATGTACCAAAAGTTTTTAGCAAGATTATCTGCAACAACCTAAGAGTGCTTCTAGTGAGTTTATCATCCTTTGGGAAGCACATCCCCTCTACATAGAAGCTTAAACTGGTAAAATAATTTGGCTAATATATAAATGAGAGGAAGGGTATACCTTCTTTCTTCATCAGGCAAGTTCGGTTGGCACAAATCTGGGGGTAGCTTGAGGTGGGAAAACTTTCCCACAATTCTAGCATGTTCTGAATGGATTCTTAAGTGGATCACATACGTAACAACTGAGTGGCTGACTCTACATATCTTATTATGAACCTTGGTGTTTTATTCATGGTGCTAGAGAATATAAGGCTTCTCTGAAGTTACCTAACAAATGTGTTTTCCCTGGTAGAGGCATAAGGCTACTTGGGTTTCATCTCCAAGAGTCATTGCCCCTGCAAAAGGGGGGCTTATATTTGTCATACCTTGAAGGATCATTAACATGTAAGTTTGTCAACTGACTCTTGTATAGACTCAGCTCTTTGATTAGAGGGAAATATTGCACTAGATCTAGAAAACACCAAGATGGGCTCTGCCCAACAGGCCTAATGAATAACACATTGAAAACATATTGACCTTAGGGATAAAAAGTGTGCTTCAATTGTATTATTTGTGAAAAAGACCTCATGAAAAAAATTTGTAGAACATACAAATTTGTGGTTACTATCAAAATCATTTTGCTAAAGAGATCACCTATCTATCTCTCTCAAAGTTGCTTTGTCCTTTGAGAGATTATTTTCTCACAATACACCATATCTAGTTTTCAAAAGAGTCATATCCTTGTTATTTCAAAATGGTTGTTAGCAAGTCAATTCACAACAACCCTTAATCTAGTTGGTTTTAGTTCACCTCTTCCAAAATGAAAGTCATTGCAACATCCTTTGATAAAAATAACTATCCATTTATCGAAAGAAACTTGTCTTTACCATTTCAAAATGATTGTTAGCAAGTCTATTCACAACAACCCTTAGTCTAGTTGGTTTTACTTCACCTCTTCCAAAACAAAACTCATTACACCATCCTTTGATAAAAATCACTATCCATTATCAAAAGAAACTTATCTTTGCCATCTCAAAATAATTGTTAGAAAGTCTATTCACAACAACCCTAAGTCTAGTTTGTTCTACTTTACTCCTTATCTTTAAAATAAAAACCATTACATCATCCTTTGGAAAACACCATTTCTTATCTACCTAGACCTATTTCTCTCTCCAAAATATCCATGTTGTCCATCTTAAAGTAAAAGGTATACTTACCGTAGTCACTACCTTAACCCACAATTGTGATAAACTTAGTAAGAATACCCTATGTCAAACCAACCAACACCCATGTTCAAAAAGGTCAAGCTTCTGCAATCAAATATTTATAGAGAGATAGAAGAAGAATGCAAGAAATACACACCTAATCCAAGACTTTCCAAACTAGATAAAATTGAGAAAGAAGGTGTTGAAGTTTCTCTACAAACTGAGTGGGACCATAAACTTCAGAACTTAACCCTAAGACATGGATTCAACCAAAGCCTCATTGAGTACACTAGCTATACCCACTTTGATTAGGATCTTCTTCCACACACACTTTAAATTTATCAAATCATAGATTTAGGTCTTCATATAGGTTCTCATCCTACTTAGGTGTTTTATGGTTTCAACATCTCTAGGTCATATCCTTTAGAAATCCAACCCCATCCAAATCTGCATCATAGATCAAAAACATCCTCCATCATCTCCATCATATTTAAGTATTTGGTGTCACTTTGTTGAGAATTGTCTATCCTACATCCTACATCTATCACACTATCTCAGTCATCCTTCAAACTAAGCACTATTTAGGGTAATCTATCTTTGTGATTTATGTCGCTCATCACCTTGAGAAAAAGGTTGGGCTCCACATGTGATCATCATTTGTCTTCCAAAAGGTCACAAGTCTACCTTAAAGTTGATATCACCATCATATCTTGAGCTTACACATAGGGAAAAACATCTCCTCTTTTACTTTGACATCACATCGCTCATCCTTAGTTTCCTAGGTATCCTATCATTTGAAGTAAGATCCTCCCTGTACATCTACCATACATCCTTTTGCATCCTAAAAATCCCACCATCATATTTCTATCCTTTGGAAGTTTTTAGAAAACCCATCCCCCCACATATACTTACACTTATTGTCCTACCATCTTGCATTTCATCCTTAGGAACATCATTATTTCATGCCACCTACCACACATCTTGTTAAGTATAAAAGGACGAAGAAAGACATGGATCCTAATCTTAGCGATAGTTTAGCTAGTGCATAGTCATAACCAACAGTGTCAGCAATCACACATGATCCACCACCATATAATCTAGAAGAGTCGGGTCCCTCACTAGACATAGATGCATTTATGAATCAACCTAGATATACAACCATTGTTAATGCCATCATAGATAGAAATAGGGAAACCATCATGGCCAACTTCCTAAGAGACAACATTGGTGTCTTTGGGTTTGGGAGGCCACCACCTTTTGACATATCTAATCTTTCCCATCCCTTATTTGGAAGGCTACCACCCCCCATTGGTCCATCTAATCCAAGTGATACCTTTTTCATACTAGAACAAGGACATCAAACAATACAACCAGAACCCATAGATGCAAATATACCATCAACCCAACTCAGTGCTTCGATCCCACAAAGCAATCAACCCACCATATCACAATCATTAGTCTATACAACATCCCAACATACCACTACTACACCATCCATGTCTATAAACACCACCACCTTCACTACTCCAATTTTGCAATCTACTTCTATCCCACCCAATAGTGTTGCATCTTCCTTCCCTCAATTTTCTACTTCCACTTCATATGCATCTACTAGCACTACAATCCTTCCTCCTTAGCAACACAACCAATCAACACTCTATTACTTCATAGGGATGTCCTCCTTTGGGTCTAGCAATCAACCTTTTGTACCACCCACTATTAGTAGCAATCCATTTCTACCAGTCACAACACTACCACCTCATTTACACTAGGTCCTTGGAATTTTACACAATCATAGGGTCAACCTACCAACCTTTTCACTAGATATCTATTTATACCTAATTTCCAACCACCACCACCATCTTCTTTCAATCCCACACTTACCATCACAAATTATTTTTCCATACCACCTTTAGGAAGTAACCAAACCATACCACTCTAGTCAGTGCCAGTAATAGGTGCATTTCCTTACACTAACTATTTGGCTCCATATAACTCCCAGTTTCCACCTCAACCAAGTACATAATCCCAAATTGTAGCACCACTATATACACCACCTCCACCCTTCCAAAAAATCCCACTATAGTCATCGCATGTCCAAACTCCCATACAAAATCCTTCAACTCAACAACAATCTCACACCTACCCTTAGCTGTAACAACTGCCCTATCAAAACTACATCCAACAAGCACAACAATATGTCCAACCACCATTCCAACAACCCTATAGTAGCGCAATTCACATTTCATCCACCATAATATATGAACCAAAGCCTCCTACATTCACTTATGACTTTTGATACATACCCTTCATTGGGGGCATCGGATTGGGGGCACCAACAATTACTCCTATCAACCCTAAGTGGGAAGAAATGAAAAACAAGTCCAAGACCTTCAAGTTTGAAAATGACTATCCATATCCATTTGAAAAGACTATAACAATGATGCCCTTTAGTAAATACTTTGAAATCCCAAAATTTGATAAATTCAGGGGAAAAGGCGATTCGATTACACATGTCAAAGAGTTTTATATGCACTACCAAGAAGTGGCTTACAATGGCATATTCCTCATGCGGTGTTTTTCTAGAAGTCTAGGAAGCGTCACTCTTGAATGGTTCTATCACATACCCCAAGGCACAATTAGTACCTTAGCTAATCTTTTGAAGGCCTTTGTAGTTGCAATATGTTCACCTAGTTAAGATCAAGTTATCGATAGTGGATCTAGTCCATGACAAACAAAAAGGAGGGGAAAGCCTCATAGATTACTCACAGTGATGGAAAAATATCACGACTTAGATCTCATGCACCATACCCAAATGTCAACTTGTCAAGATGTTCATTAACAATGCACATCCTAGTCTTGCACACCACATGGTTATGAATTGCTTGCAAACATACAAAGACATCAAGGAAAATGGGATGTGCCTTGAGAAAGGACTCATTAAAGATGGTGCCATCAAAATTTAGAAAGAAAACACCCAAGAATGAGGGTAATACAATGACATACCACTATATTGGAACAAAAACTAAAACGTAGTCACAGATGGTGCCACCGATACTCGACAAGTTCACATGGTGGGAGTAGCACCCAATGCACCTAGTACTCCTTATCAAAAAATGTCGCAATAATAATAGTTTGCCTATCAAAAAGAGTGCATACCAACAATCATACCAACAACCTCCATCACAACACAATACATAAGAACCAAATCCTTCAAATCAGACTAATGCCATTACTATGATTGTTGGGCCAAGGTTGCGCATCTAGAAGAAATCCCAATTATACATCCCTTTGGGGGAACCACTTCATGTCATCTTTGAAAAGTTCTCCAAAAAAAATCTTATTTGACACCCACAAACTCAACCATTAGACCACAATCAATCAAGGCCATCTTGGTATAAAGAAAATGAGTTTTACAAATTTCACCATGTTAAAGGGTATCCCACCCTAAAATGTATCCAAATCAAAGACTACGTACAAGATCTCATTAAGCAAAAGGAAATCATAGTGGGGGCACAAACCTCTCCAAATATAGGATTACTAATCTATCAAAATACATTTTCCCCACACAACAACAAAAATACAGGCAAGGCACCTGTGGACTATACTACTACCAACAATGCCAAGAAACCCAATACTGTTCAAACCAAATAAGGTGATAACCATGACAATTTAAAAAACTATACATCAACATACTTAGACTATGGTAATTTGATAAATATCAAAGGCCCTGCCAATCAATGTGTAGTTATCACAAGAATAACTCAACTCAATATAGCTAGACCATCTGCACCTACCCTGTCAGGCACATAGTATAATATCTTGGAACACCTTGGGAACATTCTAGCCCAAATTTCTATTCTATACCTTTTGCAGACTAGTCCAATTTACAAAGAAATCCTTGATAGTGCTCTTCACGAGTCACATGTCCCTATTGATATTAATGCCACAAAATTTCAAAACCTAGTAGGCCATCTCTTTGCATCATGTGCATTGTCCTTCAAAACTTCTAACATCCTAGCTATTGAGCTATATCATATCCTTCCACTTTGCATAGCCATTGTGGCTTTTGACTTTGCTGTCAAAAGGGTCATGATAGATAATGGACCAACCTTAAATATCTACACTTTAAAGTTCATCAAAAAAGTAGGATATACTAAGGCATATATCATAAATGAAGTCATCACTATTAAAGCCTATGACAACTTGGAGCAGACCATCGAAGGAACTATCTTGCTACCTATCAAAGTTGGCTTCGCCACTCAAGAGATAGTTTATAATGTGGTTGATCTTAACCTACCCTTCAACATCCTCCTTGATCAACCAAAGATGCACACTATGAAGGTTGTTCCTTCCACTTATCATTAGTGCATCAAATTTTTACATCATGGCACTAAGATAACCATCCATGTCGATCTAGAACCCTTTGCGTATTGTAGTGTGGTAAACACCTCATATGATAATCACTATCCTAGAATCAAGATTAGAAACACCATGGCCAACTCCTCTGGTACTTTCCACAATCTAGATACCATATTAGCCTCCACTCTTTCCACAGTTAAGATCAACAACCAAGGTTGTGGAGAATATAGTCTTTCAGATGTCTTTGTTTTTGGTGCTCTACCACTTGATCCACATACTTAGGGCTACCTGACCTATCAAGGACCAAAGCCATATATGAATCCCAGCTTAAACAACTTGGGCCCACCATATTTTGTTGAGATAATGGGTGTTGCAAACATTACATAATATTGTTATTTTATTATTTTATTTTATTATGTAACGTTGTACCTAGATGGACGTGCAACATGTAAAGATTCCCATGGAATATTCTTGATGAGTTGTATTGTAACATTGTGATAACATTTCATGTAATTATTTAATATTGGGGGAAAAGAATTAAATGCCCAATATTAAATGTGGGGTCAGTGAGTTAGGTAGCACATGGTTTTAGCACATGGTTTATGTAATACCACTTAGTGGTTTTGTGGGACTTGCTACTATATAAGCAGCCACAAGGGTAGTTGTTGTAGAGAGAGTGAGAGTGACAAGGAGAAGACAAAAGGCAAGAGTCGAGCGAGACAAGGCTTGACAGGTTAGCCAAAGGAGCATTTGTGAAGGTTGAAAGCATGGCATGGGATGTGTGGATTCATGCTTGTTCACATAGTTTGCTCGGTTGTGGCTATGGCCATGAAGGCTTCCATGGTTGTATGGCAATAGTATTTTTTGCTGAATAATACATGATGATGGATGCTTTTGGAGGCTGGGTTTTTTTCCCTCAATGAGGGTTTCCCAGGGTATATCTTGTGTCACAATTTTGTGGGTATGTTGTCTATTCTCTTGCATGTGGATTTTAATTTTGTGTTTATTTTAGATCTATTATGGGTTATGTGGAAACGGTTATATTCTTTATTGCCAAGTTTCCTTACATATTTGTCACCAATGGAATCCTTAATGGAGAAGAAATAACCCTTGATATTAGTGCATGGTTATATAAAGACTCCCCTCCAAAAGGTAAATATCTCCTTGACTATATCTGACAAAAAATCCACATTCACACTCCCTTGCTATGGATTATCAAGGAGGTGGCCTCGGCCATGAAGAACTAGGCATCAAACAACCTATAGAAGCATGCAAAGAGGAGAAGAAGAAAGGTCTAGGCTATGGACTCCTCATGACTGGGGACACCACTAAAGATGATCATGCCTTTTTAAACATCCAAAAAAACCTTGAAGAAGTTGAAGACTTCTCCAAGGAAGTTGAAAAGAAAGCCTATGATGATATTTTTCTTGACAAATTCAACCTAGGAGCCTCTGTGCTTTATAAACTATCCATTAACCTCATAGACTTACTCCTTTCTCACCCTGACCTCATCGATAGGGGCCAACCCAATGTTATTCATGTCAACAAATTCTCTATGGAGCATGTGCTCCTGAGATTCATGGGAGCTGACACACCACACAAAAATCCACCACCACAATCAAATTATATTTATAAGTGGGATCCCAAAGGTTAATTTTGGGAACATGAAATCTCTAGTCACAAAAATGATCAAAATAAAGAAAATAAAAAGCAAAAAAGAAAACCAAAAGTATCCTCTGGTGAAAAATCTTCTATAGCAGCATCAAATCATTCAAAAAATGAAATAAAAATAAATGATGTATCTGATGGTGAAAAAATTTCTAAGTGACCTGAAGATGGAGATTTTAGGCTTCTCCTACAAGATCATAGGCCTATAGTATCATCAATCCTAACAGAGGATGCCAAACCAATAAACATCAATCTAATGGAGATACCAAGGATAACATTTATTGCAACATCTTTACCACTAGAACAAGCATACCTTCTCATTGAGGGGCTCCAGGAAAATATAGGCACTTCACTTGCTTGTAGGTCCAACGGTTAAACCAATCAAGTAGAAACTCCAAAAGATGTATCCCAAAGTTGTTCTACTAGTCAAAGTGGAGTTAGAAAAGATGCTAGATGTGAAGATCATTTGCCCCATTAAATATTTAGATTGGATCTCTAACATGGTACTAGTCACCAAGCCTTCAAGTGATATCAAAATCTACACTGATTTTAAGGACTTCAATAAAGCTTGTCAAAAGATGATTTCCCTTTACTGAATATTGACATTATTGTCGTGACAATAGGCCACAAGCTCTTATCTCTCATGGATAGTTTCTCTGGGTACAACCAGATATAGAAAGTAGAAGAGAACCAACATAAGATAATATTCAATACCCCTTGGGGAACATTTTACTACAACATGATGCCATTCAGGTTAAAGAACGTAGTGGTAACCTATCAACAAGCTATGATATTCATCTTCCATGATCTCATCCACAAAGTCCTCGAAGATTATGTGGATGACATCTTAGTCAAATCTCTCAATTCCCTTGATCACTTATCTCACCTCAAGGAAGCTTTTGATTGGCTGGCCAAGTACTGTCTCATGTTGAACTCGAAGAAATGTGTCTTTGGCTTCACATTGAACAAGCTCCTAGGTTTTATTGTATTATGACATGGTATCAAGATTGACCCTCAAAAGGTCAAAGCCATCATGGATATGTCTCCTCCCAAAAAAATATGACAAGTTCACTCTCTCTAAGGCAAGTTGTAATCAGTCAGAAGATTCATCTCACTGCTTGCAAATAAATGTCACCCATTCACAAATTTGCTAAAAAAGGATCAAAATTTCAGATGGGATCCTATTTCCCAATGCAACTTTGAACAGATCAAGCAATACTTAGATAACCCGCCTATCTTGGTTTTGCCTATTGTTGGACGACCATTGATATTATACATAATAGCTACGCTGACAGCACTAGGTGCACTTGTAGTACAACTTGATGACAATGAAAAAGAAAGGGCTATTTACTACATCAGTCACACTCTAGTTGGTTATGAGCTTAATTGCAAACCCATGGAAAATGCTTGTTTAGCTGTGATTTTTGCCACTCAAAAGCTCTATCATTATATGCCAAGTCATAGTGTCAAACTCATATCTAAGATTGGTCCTTTGAAATACATGTTATCATGCACAATACTAACATGCCACCTAACCAAATAGGTCATTCTTCTTAGTGAATTTGACATCCAATATGTTGATAGAAAGGAAATCGAAGGATAGGCTATAGCAAATCATTTGGCTGATGCATCGTTAGCCACTAATCACCCTCTCATTATGGAGTTTCTAGATGAACATCTCTATATGATAGAGGAACAACCGTCATGGAAACTATAGTTTGATGGATCTTATCAATCCCATGGCTCCAAAGTAGGCATATTGTTGGTCACCCCTCAAGGTGACTACATTCCTAAATATTTTAAACTTCAATTCTAGTGCACAAACAACATATTAGAGTATGAAGCTCTTATCAAGATAGCAGTTGAATGGAACATCACAAAGCTATAGGTCTTTGGAGAATCACAACTAATTATCAAGAAAGTCCTTGATGAGTACCAGATAAAGGATGATAAATTTCAACCCTACAAAGAATTTTTTGGTTAGTTAAAACAAAATTTCATTCAAATTCAATTCACATAGGGGCCCAAGTTGCAAAACAAGGCTACAGATGCCATGGTTACTATCGGTTCACTCTTAGAGATCTCTTGGGAAGCTACACAATATGAATTCTTATTTGAGTAGCTACATGATCCTGCATATGAGAATGATGAATCCACATGGGTATGTTTCTTGATTGGTCCCCAATCCCTGTGATACCACAAAATTTATGCTTATCTTAAAAATGGTATCATATCTCCTCATCTCACACGAACCCAATGCCACAAACTTATTCATAGAGTATCTTGCTACACTATCATAGCTAACACCCTATATCATCAAGGTTACCATGATACTCTCTCTCGGTGTTTAGACCAAAATGAGGCCACAATGGCTCTCAAAGAGGTACATGCCAAAATTTTGGGTGCTCACACAAGTGGTATAGTCCTATTTAGACAAATATTTAGAGATGGATAGTATTGGCCTACTATAGAACGTGATGCTTGTGAGTTTGTCAAATAGTATCTACCTTGTTAGTAGCATGCCAATTTGATATGAGCTTTGGCTCAAGATCTTCAACCCATTACACCGCCATGGCCGTTTGCATGCTAGGGGTTCAACCTTGTAGGTGTTATTTCACCTTTATCTTTAGAAGGCCACAAATGGATAATCACAACAAAAATTTATTTTACCAAGTGGGTAGAATAAGTCCCATTTATTACTACCAAAAGAGTCCATCTCTCTAAATTTATCCTCTATCACATTATATGTCACTTCGGTATCCCTACTACTATTTTTATTGACCATGGAGGTAATTTTGAAAACCTCAATATGGAAGAGTTGTGCACCTCTATCCATATTCATCACTACTTTTCTAGACTTTACTTCCCACAAGGTAACAGTCAGGTTAAGGCAACTAACAAAACCCTACTCAAAATCCTCAAGAAAGTTGTTAATGATTTTGGCTGTGATTGGAATCTACAAATCAACCCATCCTTATGGGCTTACTATACCTCATTCTATACATCCACATGCATAACCCCATACTCCCTGGTCCATGGTGCCAAAGTAATCCTACCCATTGAAGTTGAACTCTCATCCTCACGCATCTCTTTGTGAGGATAAATATCATATGAGGATTACATAGTAGCCAGACTCACACAACTAGATCTACTTGATGAAAAAAGGCAACTAGCCTATGACCATCTCACGATCTATCTAAATCACCTCAAGTGTAACTTTAACAAGAAAGTTCACCCACAATAATTTAAAAAAGGTGACATAGTTCTCAAAGAAAATATGAAAGTCCAAATAAATTGAGAAAAGAAGGGCAAGTTTAAGCCCACGTGACTTGGTCCATATGGTCGCAGGATCTTTTGGCTCAGGAGTATACCAATTATCAACACTTAAAGGTGAAATAATGAATGATCCCTCTAACACCATTCACCTCAAGAAATTCTAGGCCTAAGCTCCTCAGTGTATCCTACTAATCCTATTGAAAAGGCCAAAAAAATCAAAATATCCAAAAAGAAGCAAAAGAAAATAGTAAATAAAACTAAGTGTCCAATGGTGAAAACTTGGCAATTCAAGTGCCTTGGATAGGTACCTTGGTGAAAACCTAGCAAATAGGCACCATGTGTACTTAGTCTTCCCATTATCTATTATTGGTTTTCATCCACCCTCACCATCTCCTCATGCATCTTGTCGCCCATCTTCTCATTTCCCCAAGGTATTCCAATGATCTCATTGTCACACTATCACTATCACTATCCCCTTCCCTGAGCTTGGAAACTGCATTAGAGTAGTGTATTTCATCATATCCCTTCCCATGTGTATCATATCCATGTATCCTATTAGTTGAATCCTAACCCATATATCATATCTTGTGTATCATATCCATGTATCCTACCACATGTATTATATCCCATGTATCATATCTTTGTAAATTGTCACTAGTATCATACCACTGTATTATAATCCATGTCTCATATCATCTTTTTCCCACTACCTCATCTTCTTGAGATTTTTCCATTATACATACAACCATTCACCCATCATATTAAGTGCCCCATCCCTCTAAACTTTGGTATATAAGTAGTCCTTGTAAATCCCTTGGTCAGTTTATCATATATATCCTTGTACTTAGCCCCTCACTTAGTCCCATCGTATATCTCTCATTTGTTCATGTTAGTTCATGCTTGGTCACAATTTGTTATTCTCTTGGATCGAGTACTTTTGTGAATTATTATGTGAGATCTCTTGTCATCAAAGAATTGTCCTTAGAAAGTTATTGTTGCCAAACTTGTCATAGCATAGCTTCAAATACTTGGAATAGGTCCCTATAGGATGCATCCTTCCTCATGTATGATATTGGTCTATCAGTAGCTAGTCCTATCAATCTCTTTGGCAAAAGGTTACTTTTTATGGATTTATTTTTCCTTTCGATATTGTATTTCACTTTTTGGTTCTTAAAATAGTTTTTCAAAGCAATTTGGTTGTTCCCTCCTCAAGGTCACCACAATCTTTTATATCATGGTGTGCTATGAATGGGGAAATTAGAGAGCAAGGTATTGATAAGGTCTCTTTTTCTTGTAAGTGAGTCAGATGTGACCCTTTTACATTCCAAACATATGATCATTTCTAATCACATGGTGCAATTAGGAAATATTATTTCCTTCAGATCACTCAGTATTGTTTCCACTCTAATTCCTCTAGGATTCATGCATGATACTGGGGTAATCCTTGTATGCTTGTTCACGTCAGTCCTATGTAATATTGGTGTACAAGCATTGATGTTATTGATAACCTTAGCATATCCCCAATATTCCTATATCAAACTAAGTGCTCAAACTACATTGTGGCACTTCTTTATGAAGTATCCCACCCTCAATCTTCAAGCATAATTCCATCCCTCTCATTACCTCTATTTTTCCTAAAAGAGAAAATCTCCCTCATCTTAGTCTAGCATATCCATACTATCACTCCTACCCATTCCTATCTTACCATACACTCTCATTCCCCTCCACCACACGGGTCCAATCTAACAACTATTCCTTTTCCCTTTTTCCCATTCCCCTAGTCCACCAACTATCCTCGGATCTCCTATCTCCCAATACCTAGGTTTAAAGTTGTGCGCATTCATCCCCCCAACTAAGGCTATGGTTGATTAATGATACGCTACACATCTGTCCTACCCATCCTCTTATTCTTACATTTGCTTCCCTACCATAATACTTGCATCCACATCACATCCTTTCATTACCATGGCCTCTTTAAAGTTCTGTTACCACTTGCATCATCATAGTTTTTAAATTGATTTTAGCTATCCATTTTTGCATCATCATAGTCTTTAGTTTCATTTTAGTTCTCATTTACATCATCATAGTCTTTAGGTTCAATTTAGTTCTCATTTGCATCATCATAGTCTTTAGGTTCTATATAGTTCTCATTTACATCATCATAATTTTTAGGTTCATTTTAGTTCTCATTTACATCATCATAGTTCTTAGGTTTATTTTAGTTCTCATTTTACATCATCATAGTTTTTAGGTTCCTTTTCACTATCCATTTTTGCATCATCATAATTTTAGGTTAATTTTAGGTACCATTTGCATCATCATAATTTTTAGGTTCATTTTAGTTACCATTTGCATCATCATAATTTTTAGGCTCATTTTAGTTACCATTTGCATCGCCATAATTTTTAGGTTCATTTTAGTTACCATTTGCATCATTATACTTTTTATGTTCATTTTAGTTCTCATTTGCATCATCATAGTTTTTAGGTTTATTTTAGTTCTCCGTTTTACATCATCATAGTTTTTAGGTTCCTTTTAGCTATCCATTTTTGTATCATCATAATTTTAGGTTCATTTTAGTTACCATTTGCATCATCATAGTGTTTAGGTTCATTTTACATCATCATAGTCTTTTTAGCTTCATTTTTTTACATTATCATTATATGCATCTCATATAAATCATAAACAACATCACATCCTGCATGACAATGTCAGTACCATCATACATCTCATACATCTCCTATAAAGCATCACATCTTGCATCACAATGATAGTACCATCATACATCTCATACATCTCCTATAAAACATCACATCATGCATCACAAAGTGTCATGAGTAGTATCATACATCTCATATAAAACATCCTAGCCTAAGTCACAAAGTGTTAGTATCATCATGCATCTCATATCACACATCTCATATCACTCATATAACACATCACATCCTACACCACAATGTCAGTAAAATAATGCATATCATCTACAACATCACATCCTGCATCAAATACATGTTAGTCCACATCATATCAATATCCACATGCATCTCATAAAAACATACAGTACCATAAAAACCCATAGGCATAGTACTCATTACACACATATCCCACCCCAAAGAATGCTCATCATATATATATATATATACATACATATATATATGTATATATATATATATGTATATATATATATATGTATATATATATATATATGTATATATATATATATATGTATATATATATATATGTATATATATATATATGTATATATATACATATATATATATACATATATATATATATATACATATATATATATATATACATATATATATATATACATATATATATATATACATATATATATATATACATATATATATATACATATATATATATATACATATATATATATATACATATATATATATATACATATATATATATATATATATATATATAAATATATGTATATATATATATACATATATGTATGTATATATATATGTATATATATATGTATATATATATATACACATATATGTATATATATATATATATGTATATATATATGTGTGTATATATATATCACATCCTCCAAAGAATAAAGAATGCATCACCCACCCCTAAAAGAATACAATAAAATGTCTATCATAATCCAATTCCATGTCTATATAGTACATACATCAATACAAATAAATTTGCATTTGTGCCCACAAAAATTTGTATTTATAGATCAAAATATTCTAATGATCACAAAAACTATAGCATATCACTGCTCATTTGTATCCTCATCCATCGCCTCCTCTCTATAGGACTCATAAGGATCCCTCTCTACACTTGTCATCACTGCTAGTGGTGGTGGTGGCCTCATCCTCCCTCCACTTGCCCTTAAAATCTCTACCTCATCTCTCCTCTCAACTATCCCCATCTCCCATCTCTATCTCTTCCCTATCCATTGAGACCCATCCATCCTTTGAGATCCCCTAGTGCTCCACCCACTCTCCCCACCACTTTGCATACTTGTATGTATGTTAGATGTACTCAACTATGTTAGTCGCCTGTAGTGCTCAATATGATATGTTAGTACAACTACATGGTATCTCCCCCTATAGAAACTTTCTCTCTCTCATAGATCCTCCACCTCCCCCTTAGCTACCTTAGCTCCTCCAACCCTCCCCCCACTGTCATTTGTGCCCTCAGAGGTTTCCACCTCCACCACCAACCTATCTCTCTCCTCTTGAACAATGTCCACCCTCTATTGGAGCCTCTCCCTCTTTGACTCCATCACCTCCAATCTCCCCTCCAATTGCCCTGACTCCAACCACAATCCCCCTAGCTCAATCTCTGCTCAATCTAGTTCTCCCTGAGTCACATCCCACTCCTACTAGAGTTGATCTCACTCAACTCTAAGCTAGCCCCTCTCCCACTAAGTATCCCATCATAGCCTCATGTGCCTATTGTAGGGATGCATATCTCCCCTCTAATGCTACATCTCCTACACTCACAGACATTCCTCCTCCTCCTCCCCCAACTGGCCCCTAGGTCCCTTCTCCTCCCTCCTAATATGGTCTATCCGGTTGTGCCCTCACCTCCTCTTGTCTCTCTTCATACTCTCCCTCCCTATGCTTCCTCTATTGTGGTGCCTCCCCTTGCACCATACCCTCTACCTACTGTCTCAAGCCCCTTGCCTCATATCTCCCTCTCCTCATTGCTCAAATAATCTCTGCTACCTCCATAGTTGCCCTAGTCACCTATGCCTTCCCCACTATCCTTAGGAACTGAAAATGATCCTTATAGCCCTAAGTGGACCTAGCATCTAGAACCCCACTAAAATAATCCCAATCCTAGGGTGCTAGATCTTGCTATGCCTAAACTAAACCCTCTCTCTACAGAGGTGCCTTAAAGAGCATCATTGACTCCTTGGTCACTCTTTAGTACCAAACCAGATCCCCTGGCACATCTTTTGGCCATCCAAACTACCAGAGCACCTTGTCCAGCCGATACTAATCGACTATGTACTCCCACTGACCAAAAAATGAAACACAATGAAATGGTGTATGACATCTACTACCTCTCCTCTACCCATGGCTCAAGACCCATGCACAACCTCCATTTCATTTCTTGAATCTTGTTGATCTAGACTCACCAGTGGTCCACCTCCTCATTATGGTGGTATGTTAGCAGATCTCCCTAGCTGTATACCACCAACTCATTTGGTTTCCTATCTCTTTGCTCAATCAATTTAAAAACCGCAATGTGCTTCAAGCCCACACCTGCAATAGTGTTGAAAAACCCATGCTCCTCCTTTGGTATTACCCTACACCCTAGTACACTATCTGTTGCAAATCCTAATATAACTCTGCCAACATCAATGAGCCCCATGCAGTTGGGACCCCCTCATCTATGATCCAAATGATCACAGGAATCAATGCAAGTGTCACTCTTGTCCCACTAGTATCTGGGGATATGTACCCTAACACTAGCCTACACACGTAGACGTATATCCACTAATCTATAGCCACTTGATCCAAGTGCTCATCCAAAGAAAGTTGCCCCCTTTAGAAATTAAAGTGGACTCTAGGCCACACTAGTCATCAAATCATTTACTCTCTTGTGACTCCATTGTCTGTCATCACCAACATGCCCTATACTAGTAGTTGAAAGATCCTGTAGACATTCTCCAAGGTGTCAATCAACTCACCTATTAGCAAATGAGACATCCATGTCTCATTGCACTAGTGCTTGCACAACGCTATCACCATTGTCATGTATGTGTACATATGTGGCAACCTAGATATCCTAGCCCAATTGCATCAATCCTGGCCCAGTCCATTGGTGTGAATTTCTCTCTAGTGTGCAGTATCATAGTGCATTGCTATCATGACACTAATGCATCCAATTACCATTGTATCCAAAAAATATCAAGCATTAGTCAATTTTTCTTTCCTTACCATTACCCCCTTCTGCCTCTATTTCCTAGCCCTCTTTTTACCCCTCAAAATACTAAAAACCCTTTACCCATATTCCTGTGACCCCTCCCTATCCTTGCATTCTTGTAGTGGGAACACATCTCCCATTTTCTCCTCCCTGGTCAAAACCTTCCTCGTTCTCATGTTGACTTTACCCTTTCCCACCCTTAGCTAGTAGGACTATATTCCTGCTAACAAAAAGATTTCTTGGGATCCAAATCACTATCCCACAAAAACTATAACCCATGAATGCTACCCCGCGAGAGCTGAAAACATATTTACTTTCCCATGAAAATGACTTCCAACCCTCCATTTTACCCCTTACCCTTGACCCATTTGTAGGATTGTGATCTTGTTGATCCCTAAAGTAATCCCGCTGACCCCAATCCTATGGGAATGCCTTTTTGATTTTTTGGGAATGCTATAACCTAAAATATCAAAATCACAAGAGAAAAGTTTTAGTGCCTACCAATCAATCTAGTCTTTGCCATGCTCATACTCATTGTACCACATCCATCCAATGCTCCAATCATCTGTGCACAACCATCACGTCATCTAAACCAAAGCTTCAAAATGATAATATCTCATTGTAAATATGAGATTAGTTAGTCATTTCTAACTCTCCTAGACCCTCTTATAGGCCCCCAATGGTTCCCTACTTCCTACTCTGACCCCTCTAACCCCCCCTTTTTCCTTTGGCCATGTTACTTTTGTAATTTTCTTGCAATTTAAACATTTTTAGTCTCTTTGTGTCTCTCTTGCTCACTCTAACTTGTTGTACCTTTTCACAAAGTTGTCGAGCCTCATCTTCTCTCCTCATCCTCTTCATAAGGGGGCATCACACAATCTAGTTTCTCCCCTCTACTTGAGACTGGGGCAATCCTATTGCCTTAAAAGTCTTCTCTGTGTTGTTTATGTTCAAATTTCTTGAAATAGTGTTGTCCCAACACTATGTTAAAGAGGGTCAAAATGTAGACACCTAAATCTGATTACATCACTAAGTAATCTTATTTAGTTATCTTCTAGGACATTATTGATTAAATATTTTATATTTATTTAATTAATTGTTATCCCTTAGTTAATTAATTCATTTAATTAACTATAGCCTAGTTGATAAAAATTAAATGACAACCCAAAGTTAAATTATCAATTAAATCCCTATTCCTCTATTAAATTAAATAAATGCATGAATCTATTTAATTTAATCCCACATCCCCTTTTATTAAATAAATTATTTAATAAATCAATTCCTAACCCCTAACCATACCTAAAACCCTATCATTATCTAAATCCAACCCATTCATCGATACTATCCCCACTTAGCTAGCTAATTAACCTATCTCATTAATGGTAAGCCACTTACCATCCCTATCCCCTCCTAAGATAAGCCTAATTCCCCTCCTAAACTTGTGCACAACCTTAAGCAAGGGTTAAGACTTTCTAACCCAAGCCAAAGTCAAATTCTTCCCCATCCTCTTATGTTCTTATCTAAGAGCATTAATGGCTCTTATGTGCATTAATGACCCTTTAAATACCTCTCACATCCCTCTTCTACACACCTTCTCTCTCATAACTCCCATTGACCACCCATTTTGACCCTCTTCCCCTATCCAATCCCCTTGTGACACTTGTCACAAAGCTATGGCTTTGAAGAAGCACAATCCATGTGCTTCCCCTTCCTTGCATCCTAGCCCTTCCTCATCCAAAATCCATCTTTGCATCTTGGTGCTCTATCTCACTACCCCTTGGCTTATAAATTGGACCATTCCCCTATCACAAATCATCCATTTTTTTCATGCAAAATTATAATGTCCATTTGAAGAACAAATCATCAAAACTCACCCTTACCATGCAAGAATCCATACTCACCTGATACACCATATTTTACCCCTTTGAAGGCTTGAAGTACATTTGAGCATACATCCATCATCACTTGTACACATCAAAACATCAAGGTCACACTTGGGGAGCTCACCATTCCTAGTTTTCCTTCCTCTATAGTGTTTCCTTTGTCTTATCATACATATTGTTGTTTAATATAGTTTGTGAATGTTAGATTTGTTTTCATGTTCTTTGCACACTAATTTCATAGCATATAGACACATTCAAACTTGACTGGTCCACTTTATAGAACCCATTAGGATGAAAAAGATGCCAATTGACTGGGCTACCATCCCAAGTGATAACTTGGATGAGCAACTTGTAGTTGTCAAAGCTGATCCACATTTTTACATGACATCATACATGGTGTACTTACTGAGAACTCAAACCACATATTACCTAGGACTTTACAAAAAAGGAAGTATTCAAGATGCAAATGCTTGGTCCTATGTGGTATATCCACAATTGGTGAAGAAGAAGCTCCCACTACAAAGTGTGGAATACATGGTGGTGAATATTGGGTTCATCTTTGCAATCATCAGGTTCATAGAGAGTGATTATGCCAAAAGAATGTCATTAGAAGTAGTGGTACAACGATCGATGCTTACTATATTTAGTTTAATTATTCACCTCTCTTAGGATAGTTGGTACTCTAGAAAACCCAAAGAAGTGCCCAAGATATCCATTTGATAGGTTAATCCTGCTAGAGATTGCATGCCAACTCACTTCTGCATACGACAGAGTGAGAAGACAATGTAATAAGACATGGGTTTGGCCCATCACAATCAATGCTTTTGAGGTGAAACTAAAGTAAGATATTATCACCTTTGATTCTAATTGAGATCAATATCCCTTAAAAGAGTACAACTCCACTCGGTCCTACTTTGACAATATTGGGATGGTACAACACTTGATAGGGAAAGAGTTTGTACATTAGGATGCATTAGAAGGCCACTAGATGAATGTAGTAGATGACTGTAATGTCCATGTAAGGAACTATTATAGGATGACTCTATATTTAGTAGAACATGTGCCAAAGATTAAGATCCCTCTAAAGGCTATGGAAAAGGATACCACATATATCATGGATCCTTTATAAAATAGGAACAAGATTGATGACCAACCAAAAAATGAATGCATAAATAGGGAGAGATGAGAATGCAAAAATAAATCATCAGGCTAGGAATATAGTTTGATTGACAAAGGAATGGATTAAGAAACCTTTTAGAATGGATCCAATTCCTCAGGCTATTCCCCTACAACCCACAACAAGGCCAATCAAAGGAAAAAGTGTGTTAGCATAGTGCCAACCTTCCCTACTCAATCCCTAGTGAGGCTAGAAATGATACACCAACATGAGAGGGAGGGCGGGGTACTTTAGGGCTGATCAAGGCACCGACAAGAGGAAGAGAGTACCTTCCAAGGTTAGGAAAGTAGCTTAAGCCAAAGTGCCTCAACCAAAATAGGTATAACCTAAGCAAGAAGAGCCTCAAGAAGAGCCTAAAGCTCAAGAGCCCACACAAGAGCCACAAGCACCTCCATAGCTAAAACATGTAGAGGAAGAGCAAGTAGAGGAGAAAAGGGTATCACCAGTGGAAACACAAGAGGAAGAAGCCTCTCCCTTGGCTCCCAAAAAGGCAAGAGTTGAATCATTTATGGCAGGAACATGAAGGAGGAGATTAAAAAGAAAAACATTTCATCCTCACAAATGCTCGAGATAATTTTGGAAGCAAAGGCAAAAGAAGGGGAGCAAATTGAAATTTTCCCCTTAAGCCAAAGAGCCCACTTGGCTAGGGTCATAGAGGAAGAGAGGAGAAGAAGCTTTACAGTGACACCTGTATCTTCTCCAAGGGATCCTATAAAAAGCATCGACATCAAAAGATTAGAAACAATAATGGATAGATGATTTGGAAGGGCAAGAAACTGATCTCTTTGACCTCTTGACTTTGACTTCATGCTAGTGGGCACTAAGATGGTGGGAGGCAAAATAAGAGATACTCCCATAAGTCAACCCTTAGAAGAGGATTGGAATCAAATGCCACCTCTACCTTAAGGACCTCTAGGAATTCTACCACCACCATCTCAGGATTTGGCATCTCTAGATAAGGGATCAGTGACTCCACTTCCTTAGGCTATAGAATAAGAAGAAAAAGTGACAAAGAAAGGGGAGCCCCAACAACTACATGTTGATGAAGTATCTAAGGAAGGGAAAACACTTGAAGAGCCTCAAAAAACTCATCATAATACAGAGGCTAGGACTTGGCCCAACCAGATACATAGACTCAAACTGTAGATCTTCCTCAATGAGAAAAGACTCTAGAGAGGACTAATAGTGGGAATGAGCCTACAATAGAAACAACTTGTTTAGTAAAATACATGTCTCCCATGGGCACCACACCAACATGGATAAAGAGGAAGGTCATGTTTCACTAGACAAGGTAGTTGGACTTAACAACTGAGGAGGGAATGAAAAAATTATTGAAAGTAGTCAAGAAGCCTAAGCCACCTATGAGTGATGCACGAACACCAACCTTCATAATGAAGAACCAAAATTAGGACTTTCTTGCACACATAGCCATTCCTCCTTTGCATGCTGACACTAAACAAATGACTCCTAAAGACTACCAAATCAAGGAGGTCATGTTGGGAAAACTCACAGTAGACACAACCAAAGTGATGATTGTTACAGGTATGAAAGAGGTGTTTAGGCATATGGACCAGGATGAGTTTGAGTTTTAGCATTGCATATAGAGGAAAAATGAAATATTAAGAGGCTATTTGCATGAAGCATTTCAGCAATGGCATGTCAATTTTGAAGAAAATGTGTGCAGAGGAAAAATGAAATATTAAGAGGCTATTTGCATGAAGCATTTCAGCAATGGCATGTCAATTTTGAAGAAAATGTGTGCAGATCATATAGGAAAATTAAGGTCTATTACGCCACATTCAACCGAGTGCCAACAAGTTGGTATCCATAGTGAACCAAGATTTTGGGTTAATGGATGAAGTTCATACCTAAGAAAATGACCTATAGGATTGAATTAAATAAAGGTCAAAGGTATAAAACACTAATGGAGGTATATGTGGCTGAGGAGCTTGATAAGTGTTAGCCTTAGTTTTGAGTGGCCACATTTTAAACTTTCTCAGATTCCTTTGAAACCCAAAATCATACATCAAACAAGCCCTTCTCGGTCTCATGTCTTATAAGTATCACCAGGCTTTGCATATAGAGGTTAATCCTATGACATCTATCATAGTTCTCATCTCTTGAACCACTTTGAACCTCTTTGAACCTCGGTTCAAAGTAGTTCAAAGCAGTTCAACCAAAGGATTTTGACACTAACATTTTTTTATAGGTGGGACCCACTAAGAATATTAGAGATGTTTGTTCAAACCTCTCTGAACCTTGGTTCAAATTAGTTCAAAGTAGTTCTATTACTAAAGGCTTTTGTGCACAGGTGTTAATACAATCATTTCTCAAGAAATTAATTGAGAAGTCAGGAATAATTATTAAAGATCTTGTCTAATTTATTTTCATTTGAGACAAAAGATCAGTTGTCATCATGATTAAAGAAGGAAAATATTTCATCCAAGAGTTACATTATTTGTTAGAAATTTTTAATTATTGAAAGGACATCCATAGAAGATGACCATTTAATGAAGGTGTCTTATCACAATTTTAAGCATGCAAATTAGGCTGCAACAAAATCACAATGAATACCTCATTATGAGGCAGTACTTTTGCTAGTATATCTCCTTCTCTTTTAAAGCATAAATTTTCCTCTTAATTGTTTTATCATGTGAAGAGGTGAATGAAAGGAGGAAAAACAATAAGAAAAAAAAAGAGGTCTAGTATTCTCTCAGTGGATTATAGATGAGAATACAAGAAATCCCTTATTCTTTCTATTATATGTGTTTTGAAGAAAAAAAGTAGTGCTGGGCTTTTATTTTCTTTGCTTAGAATGAGGTCTATTTTGCATTTCTTTAGAAATATTACCAGTTTAGAGTTTAAAAGGCCTATGATTTATGATATTGGAAGGTGTCAGGGTTGAAAAGCTGCAAGGAAATTTTCTTGAGCAAGCTGATGAAGTTAATGGTTGTTTAGAGATTCTAACAAGTGGTTTAATTGAAGCTGCAACTTTTCCCCCTACCCTTTTGAGTCCTGAGCTACTTCAGTTGTGCATTGATCATTATGATGTGAGAACCAAGAGTATTTTGAATAAAGATGGGGAACTAGTGTTGTCCATCTCTAGGAAGACTATCTCATCTATATTGCATCTACTTGAGTGTACCTTTGCTACTTTTAGCCCTACCTAATCTTTAGTTGAATACCAAGAAAATCCAGAAAAATACCGTAACATGTTGGCTAGGAAATGGACAGAGACTAATTATAAAGCTAGCTCAAGAATGCCCAAAATAATTACCAAGGATCATATGAAGCTTCATGTTCATGACCTCATGGTTTTATTGAACTGGGTTAAAGGTTTTGCAGATGTTTTCCTCCTTGATGATTGGATGTACCGTTACATAGAGATCATCCTGAAAGGAGAACAATTGTTAGACTAGGAAAAATTGATAGCCAGTTCATTGAGAAGTCAACTCAAACACTCTAAGGTATCTAGAGAATAGTTCTATACATATTTCTATCTAACCTATTACATTGCATGTGTCAGCAATATTACTTCTCTTACTCATGAAACTTGGAATGAAGACATAAATGTCTACCACTATTGTCCTGTACTCTAAAGGGATAACGTGTTGGAAGATTTTAGGAAAACACATGATGTTTTGATAGAAATTGTGCATTTGAACCTTAGAAAAGCACCAATGTTGAGGATATCCCCAGAGGCCCAAGAGATAATTCAAATTTATGGGAGCTATTTCATTCAATTTCCCAAGTTTACATACTTATGAATAGGGGGATTTGAAGAAGAACTGGTGAAATTACTTAGTATGCTTTAGATTGTTATATTATAACTGAGATTTGTAGACAATTATTTTTAGTGATTAAGGATAATCTAACTTAGGAGAAGTGGGAGCCTATTTTCCTTGTTAAGCTTGGTTATTTAACTTGTAGCAATATGATCGATGCCTCTATGGTTGGAAGCAACTTGCTTAGCTTCAATTTTGGATCCTACCAGTGAAGGATGAATTTTGACAACAAAGGGTTCACAGCTAAAGTACTTGGCTTCAAGGGTTAATCACTAACAGTTCCTCATTTAGAAGATTTATGGAAAGATTCTAATGATGAGAAAGAAGTGATAAAGAGGGACCATTCAAGATTAATGCTTCTGCAAATTAATTCTCTCAAATTGAAATTTCAATTAGAAGGGGTAGTTGAGAATGGTTCAAATATTGTTGAACCAAGATGGGAAGAGGCAAGTGAACTAAAAAAATTAGAAGTGGACTGGAGTTAGGGTGAAGAAGATGATATAAATTTGAGAACTAGATCTATTCTCACCCATATAGACAACTGGTTAAGAGGAAGAAATATGAAAGTTGTCAATGAAAAGCAAACTGCAAAGTCCCCAAAAGTGGTTTCTTTCTCTGAAACATTAACCTTTAACATCCCAATTTCATCTCATCTTGTAGGTAGCACTCTGACTCCCAATAAGAAAAAAAGAACAATGTCTCCTAAACAAATCACATCTGCTAGAACCAGGTCCAAGACTAAATTTGAGGCATTCATGCAGTAGGAGATTCAAAAGGAGAAAATGATGACTCAAGAACAAGGTCAAGGAGAAGAACTCACCTTCTCAGATACTCAAGATGGTGATGTGTAGTTAATAGAGGCTCCTAAGTCAGACCAACCTAATTTCATGACTCCTCCCAGAGGAAATCAAGGGATGACAGCTACTCCTACCATTCCATCATGGTTTTCTAATTCAATCAGCAAGAAAAGAAGCCTTCAACTGGTGTCTACACCTGTTAAAGATATTATTACCAAATATGTAGCCCATGGTTCTAAAAGAAAAAAGATGAAGAGTGATGTGCATTTGATCAAGGACCTAGTGACCAGAAAGGTAATAACAAAGGTGGCTACCTACAAATAGAAAGATGAGTCTGGGGAAATTGATGCAGAAGGTTTGAAAATCACCATTATAGAATTGGGGGCCATCACTAGAGACACTAGTAATCACTTCGTTAATTTTTCTGCAGATCACATGCTAACTCAGTTTGAAAGGGATATCAAAGAAAAGAAAGAACTACAGGAATTGGTAATCACTATGGTTGCTTATATAGATTCCCTAATAAATTTGGGCACCCTTCCATTGGTTTAGACTCCATAATCTTTTTATCCCAATTCATCGGACAACCAACAATTAGTTAAGCAAATGAGAAGGGGTAAATTTCTCTTAGACGTAATACAAGAATGGATGGGATCCATAGTAAAAGAAGGTAGTAAATTTATTCTAGATTTTACTACCATGTACGTAGAAGGGGAGGTACTATTAGGTGAAATTCAAACTCTTGTGCCATTGTGTGAACTTGATTAGAATCGATGCCAAGCTATTGTGTTACAAGTCCATGAAGTTGAAAATATAGAGTGTTCAAGTTCTTGATGAGAATCCCATGAAAAATGTAGACTCATGCATGTTGTTCATCCTCAAAAGTAATATGGGTTGGATGGAGTCGATTTACAAAGGAACCATTGAAGCAATGTGATCAGTGGAAGCTAAAATCCTTGGAATGCATAAAGAACTCCAAAAAGATACGTAGATTATTAACCCTATAGGAATCTTACAGTTTGAAGATGGCAACATGGACTTTGAGGTTTTAACCAAAAATTTCAATGATGACATGACAAGAATCAGGGACAATGACACACCTACTTTTGAAGACTTCACCACCTTGGCCAACATTGAGTCAATGTTATATCTGGACAAGAACATCATGCCAAGACAAAGCCTCATGATTAAAGAGCTTAAGTGGCAAAAGGATGCTTGCAGGTCAAAGCTACTCAGCTTGAAAAATCCTCACTCTCATGTGATGCAGGAATTTACAAATGCCTTCAGAAGCTAGAAATTGGTCAAGTAGACCATGGCAGATGGAGAGAAGGCTGGTGAGGGTGTTAAGTTGAAGACAATTACTTTCTATTTTGATTTTCAAATTGTTTTAAAATTGTTTTTTTTTCTTGTAGCTATTTCCAACCAAAAGGTTGGGCTTTAATGGAGGCCTTTTCTAGTTTGTAAAAAATTATAAATGCTAGAGCATTTGGCTAGAATAGGGTTAGACTTTTAGAAGCCTAAGAATACTTTGATAAAGTTAGTACTATTTTAAGTTGATTATGTAGAAATACCAATAGACAAATAGTAATATATATGAAGATCCTCTCTTAATGACTTTGTGTTGGAGAAGTCTTTTTGAATATATATATATATATATATATATATATATATATATATATATATACACACACACACACACACACACATATCTATATATATATATATATATATCTATCATATTTTGTTGTGCTTTAAAACTTAGCATTTGAAGTGAAAACAATCATGGTTACTTTGTGGGCTATGATGGTTAATCCTATATAATATCTACTAAAATTTCTTTTGTTGTTTATTTATATTTATCATTCTCCAAGTTTGGTTTGAATTGTCATAAAGTTTAAGTTCATAGTTAAATATTGCTTATTTGTGGAAAGACTATATGCTTTTCATTTATTGATTTTCTAAATATGCGATCTATTACCTCAGTACCCATGAGTACATTAGTGTCCCTTAAGCACTTTCTGGCAAAAGTGTGCATTCAGTTAATTTTGATATTTTTTAAATTCATTGATAAATTATTTGTAAAGGGAGTTGTACCTGTAAAAATTCAGAGAGAAATGAATAATACAACATTTACCCAACTGTTGTACACTTTATTAAATTTTTCCTTGGGCATAGATTGGATTTTTGTATTAGTAGGAAAAGATAATTTGTTCACCAACAATAATTTAGATGATTGGATAAAGAAAATATCAGCAGACAATAAAGTTATGGAGGGATTAAACATAGAAATCCAACGGATTAAAGACAAGGCTCAAGAGTAGTTTTTGGAAGCAGAGAGGCACTACAATGTCACTAGCCTTGAGATTTTTGGGGATGAGTCAAAGAACAATATTTTTGTGGTGCAATAAGTTGTTCAATAGTTTAGAGGTATGTTTGAAGATGCTTCATTAGAAGATGACTTCAAACAAGCCTTCAAGACCGAGGAAGCACTGTTGAAATTGGACTCCAAGCTTGAGGATTTTTCAAAAACAAGGATTGAAGTGAGTAATTATTGAAAAGTAGTGAAGAATAAGTATGTAGGTCTTGATTTTCTAGAGGCTACCCAAGTGGCAAAAATAATAGAGAAGTTTAAGAGCAAGCATCAAGACATTGTTTTGGTCTAAAGGGGAAGAAAAACTAGATGCTAGAAATTCAATTTTAACACTTAGAAGAATTTTGGATTTTTGGAACTTCTCACCAAGGTGTGCAGGTGCATAGGTA
The DNA here is from genome assembly GCA_028749045.1 of Cupressus sempervirens. Lineage (NCBI taxonomy): Eukaryota > Viridiplantae > Streptophyta > Pinopsida > Cupressales > Cupressaceae > Cupressus > Cupressus sempervirens. Next base: position 849,652,781 of record CM053792.1, read on the forward strand.
CATTTTTCAAAGAGGTGCATCGACAGTTTTGAGTAAGAAGTAGTGAATTGATAGTTCACTATCAATTCCTAATTTAGAGCATTCCATGTGCCAAAAATTCATTTTGTGATAGTTAAAGTCCCACAAATTCCTAGAGAAGGTCAAGCTTATATTTTTAGAGCTTCTCAAGACTCCTAGATTATCTTGCAACCACATTCTTCTTATCTTCTCATTCTTTTATTCTTTTGTGTCATGTAAAGGCTCAAGCACCCAATAATGAATATAGACAGGGGTGGAGATCTACTTAGCACCATTTAGAGAGTCAGTTTGTATAGAATTATATTTATTTTATTATTTTTTATCACATGTTTGCTTTTTAAGAAGCTTTACTCCTAACACAAAGGGAGGAGATGATTTCTTATAAATACATGGATGCAATATGTACTTCAAGCCATTATTTTGATACAATAATATATGCTATTGGTACTCTCATTTTGAGTGTAGTTATTCTTTCCAAAGTGTGTTATTTTTGTGAATTCATGTTCATGAATAATAATGGAGACAATGGTTTTATTGTGTTGTTATGATTGTGTGATCTTTTAATTCTAGTGCTTGCCTCATGTTAATGGATTTCAATGACATCATGAATTAGAGAAAAGATCACCTATTGTTCTTGTATAACATCTTGTCTCACATGAGCGCACTTTCTATAGCCTTGCGATTTGATGAAATGTGAAACATCTTTTGATTATTATTGAGTTCCTATTTACAATTGCTTCAATGGAATTGAGAAAGTGCTACTCCTAATTTCATTGGTTTCCTATCTGATTGTTTTGACGATTTAATTTAGACATGTTGTTATCACAGTTTATGTCCATTAGGAATTTACCTTTCAAATTATTTTCTTTAATCTCTTGTTACCATATCTTTGTTATTTACTTTGATAACACTTGGTTAAAATAAAAATTTAATATAGTTACATCAATATAGAGAATATCAATTTTTTTTTTTTTTTTTTTTTTTTTTGTGGTTACTTTTTCAAACAACAAAAAATCAAACAAATTATCTGAAATTGTTCAGAACTAGCAAAGGCTTCCTCATCAACATATGCATTTATCTTCAATTGAATGGATTTCAACAGGTTGCAAGATCGCCCAAAACCTTGGAGTTGATCCTTGACCAGATTTTCAAAAGAGGAGTTCAAAAGTATTCTTGTCATTCAACGTCGTGCAAAATGATAGCTCAACACTTAGTTTTATCACCAATCATGTGATGATAACAACCACTTTCTAATATCCATGTGTCATTTTTTCTAACATGAGAAATAAGTGTCATCTTTTCATTATCTTCATCACCTGATTCATCTTTAATAACAATATATACCATTTCATCTTCACCATCACTGTCATGATCTTTAGCAATATACCAAGATTTCTTACCTTTATCTTTGTAGTCTTTGTAGCTCTTGAAATATTTATTTCCTTTGAACTTCCTAATTTTTTTGTCATCTCTATTTTCTTTGTTTGGACACCTTGCAACAATGTGAACAACTTCTTCACAAGAGAAACAAATTAATGGATTTTTTCCTTTGCCTTATGGTAACTTTCTTTCAAGTAGGGATTCAATAACTTCAAGGTCATCATATGATTCTTCTTCTTCTTCAATGTTAGACTATTTGTGTTTTGAGTTTCCTCCCTTTTTACCAAGAGTTAGTTTTTCTTTGAATGCTAATTCTATGTTGTGATATATAGGAAGATAGTTATCAAAGTTATCCAACTCAAAAGTGGTTAACGTTTCCTATAGTCCATCCAAAGTTATATCATTTTTGGGATCACATCTCATCTCTTGAATAGCTGAAACTCTAATTGCATAAATAGGAAGAAGAGTTCTTAATACCTTGTTAACTACTGCTACACCATCTATTGTTCCTCTTGCAGCTTTGATTACACCCACACTTGCTTTGATTCTTTCACTATATTTAGCAATGCTTTCATCTTCTCTCATTTTCATCTAATCAAAATGGCCTCTTAGACTTTATACTTTATCTCTTTTCACATTGTTATCTCCCCTATATATCTTTTCTAGTTTGTTTCATATATCAAAGGATATAGGGAAGTCTTTGACTTCATCAAATTTATAATAGTTGATAGAGGTAGCAATGCCAATCATCATTGTGTTGTGATTCTTTTTATGTACCATATGATCTGTAATAAAATTATTAGGAGGTACCACATATTGGTTCTCTAAGAAGTGTAGGTTTGTATCTCTAATGGTTCCCAAATGCAACTTCATGAGTTCCTTCCATGCTTTGAATTTTTCTTTGCTCAACTTAGGAATCTCTCTTCTATAAGACATCTTGATCTTTAGCTTAGGTCCTTGAAACCTTTTCTAAAAGCACTAATAAATTTGATACCAATTGTTGAAAATATAAGAGGAGTAACTGAGAGGGGAGGGGTGAATCAATTACCACTAAAACAATTCCAAATCCCTTAGATGTCAATACAAACTTCTTATTAATTCAAATCCTTGCATACCTTGGTTAGAACTAGATATTGACTATAAATCAGTTAAAAAAGAAATCTTGAGACATAAATGGGTATTAACCTTTAGTAACTTAGTTTCATAAAGATAAAGTAGTAAGTAAATAACATGAACATACGAGAAACCAAGATTTTACGTGGAAACCCAATTTGGGAAAAGCACCAATGCAAGTAGTTATAACTTTTCACTCTTCTGAAGTGAGCCCTATTAGGATTTGAATCAAAGTGTTAGGAGTGACCTTGTTAGAGGTCTTTTAAGAAACTTCAAACTAGAAATGCCACCTTGTTAGAGGATTTACAAAAATGATTGTTAAGTCAACTCTGTTAAGAGATTTCTTCACTGCTATAATTGTTAGAGAGTAATAATGTTTGACCTAATATTAAAGCAACTAATTTGAAAATTTAGATCATTATCCTTTGGATCCTTCCTGATTCAAATACTCTTTGTAGCTCCTTGGATGTTCTTCCCTTCATCAAATTTCCTTCTTTATTCACATCTTATCTTCTTCCACAACTTCATATTTCAATTCACAACTTGACCTTTCATATATATTAAACCTAATATCATGTAAGCCTGAATACCCTTACAAATATATAATTAACATCCACTAAGTCATCTTGCAAAAACAAAATAATAAACAAAACTATTCTACTATAGGTCAACTGATACTGAAACTAGGTCAATCGGTTACCAATGAGTTCCTTGGTAACCAACCTAACTTGGTTTTATACTAAACCCCTTTGGTAACTAACCTGACTTAGTTTATAGATGAATCCTTCAATGAACAACCTAGCTTGGTTTATACTTGATCACTGAACTTGGTTTATTTTGAACTTTTGCTTGGCTAATACTGGAGTCTTCTAAGATTAGTTACTACTAGAAATACTCTATTAGAATGTAACATTTGTGTAAGATCAATAATAATATACAATTGAATAATTGTTTTCAATAGGTGCTAGGTTTACCTTCATAGATATGTAGTCTTTAGGTTCTTTCTTGCATTCTTCTTCATTATTTTCTACAAGTTCATGAACTTTAACATTTTCACTTTCCACAATCTTGTTAATGTTAAAATTCAAACACTTATGAGCTTTTCTTTTAGTGGAATAACCTAGAAATATGCCTTCATCACTTTTTGCATCAAGTTTACATTTTCTTTCATCTTTCAATATATAACACTATCTTCCAAAACATTTAAAATAATTCACATTATGTGCATAACCATACAAAAGTTCAAAAGGTGTTTCATTTGTATCTTTCTTCACTTGAACTTGGTTGAGAGTATAGACTATAATACTTATAAATTCTCTCTAATGTTTTTGTGTAACATTCTTCTCCATCATCAATGTTCTTGCACAGTCCATAATTGATCTACTCCTTTCAACTATACCATTCTACGGTGGAGTCATTGGTGTACACATTTGTCTCTTGAACCCTTTGTCATTGCAAAATATGTTGAACTCATTTGATAAGAATTTACCTCCTCTATCTAATCTCAAGTACTTCAGACTCTTTCCTATTTCCTTTTCATCTCTTTCCAAATGCCACTTAAACATTTGAAATGCATCATATTTTTCTTTAAGAAACATCACAATCATTATTCTAGATAAGTCATCAACAAATAGAATGAAATGTTTGTCACCATAATAGCTTTGGACTCTGATAGGACCACATACATTAGTATGAACCAACTCCAAACTATCACCATAATAATAGGTTTTTCTTTTGAACCTAGATTATCATTTTACCCATTTGACGTTGTTTGCACATCACCTTATCAAGTTTTCTTAGTTGTGGTAAACCTCTAACTCATTTCATCTTACTAATCCTTACTAGGTTATCAAAGTTCAGATGACATAGCCTCTTATTCCATAACCAAATATCCTTATATTTTGCAAATAAATACTTATCTTTAGATAGGTCTAGATAGAAAAAGTTACCTTTTGTTTTCTCTCCACTTCCAATTAGTTCACTAGTAACATCATATATCTTTAGCTTCTTATTTTCAAATTCAAATCTATAGCCTGAGTTGATCAACTATGCTACACTCAACACTTTATATTTTAAACCATCAACCCAATATGTATTGTCACATTTGATCCTTTATCTTTCACATGAACCAACTCCAAACTATCACCATAATAATAGGTTTTTCTTTTGAACCTAGATTATCATTTTACCCATTTGACGTTGTTTGCACATCACCTTATCAAGTTTTCTTAGTTGTGGTAAACCTCTAACTCATTTCATCTTACTAATCCTTACTAGGTTATCAAAGTTCAGATGACATAGCCTCTTATTCCATAACCAAATATCCTTATATTTTGCAAATAAATACTTATCTTTAGATAGGTCTAGATAGAAAAAGTTACCTTTTGTTTTCTCTCCACTTCCAATTAGTTCACTAGTAACATCATATATCTTTAGCTTCTTATTTTCAAATTCAAATCTATAGCCTGAGTTGATCAACTATGCTACACTCAACACTTTATATTTTAAACCATCAACCCAATATGTATTGTCACATTTGATCCTTTATCTTTCACATGATATGGTGCATCATTTCCAAAATTAACACTACTTCCATTATAATTTTCTAGCTTCTTAGACTTACTTGTATCACCCATCATATGATGTGAGCAACCACTATCAATTATCCACTTATCATTCTTACTCACATGTGAAATCAATGCAGTTTTCTCATCTTTATCAGAGTTATCTTTCATTCCAACATAAACAACTTCTTCATCATGATAATCAAAATTACTATCAAACCATCTTCTTTAGCAATGTATCAATATTTCTTACCTTTGTCTTTGTATTGTTACCTTTTCTATCTATTTCGTCTCTCCTTCCTCTGTACTTGAAATCTTTCCCTTCATCCTTCTCATCTCTATCAAAACATCTTGCAACAATATGACCAACTTTTTTACATGTAAAACAAATTATAGGAAGTTTACCTTTGTATTTTCCTTTTTCTCTAAGTAGTCTTTTGGCCAATAATGCTTCAAGCTGATCAAAATCATCATCAGATCGACTATCACTTCCACATAATTTATTTTCTTCTTTCTCTTAGATCCATGCATATTCAACACTAGTTGGGGAATAATTATCAAAATTTGATAGTTCAAATGTTGTAAGTCTACCAACTAGACTATCCAAGGTCAGATCATCACCAAGTGTACATCTCAATTCTTGAATTGCAGATACTCTAATTACCTAACTAGGAAGTAAAGTCCTTAATACCTTACTTATCACTGTCTCATCTGATATGATGCCTCTAGCTCCTTTGATAGCATTCACCACCTCTTTGATTCAGCCATAATATTGTTCAATGGTCTCACCTTATTTCATTCTCCTATCATCAAACTTGCCTCTCAAGCTTTATACCTTAGCTCTCAATACATTTTTGTCTCCTCCATGGATTTTTGCTAACTTGTCCCACATTTTATTTGCAGTAGTGCATTCCTTCACATCATCAAATTCAACATAACTTAGGGCTCAAAATCCTAACTTGGGTAAGGCTTCCTAATCTTCCTCTTCATTTTTGGGTGAATTCTATTTTTATGGAAATTGGCAAGGCTTTAAGGGATTTCCATATGGTTGATTCCCAATCTTTTGAGCATTTCCATTTTACTTATGCTAGGATTCTAGGCGATATTGATGTTTCAAAGGGTCTCCTAGCTGAGATTATTTTAAGTTATTCAAAGGGCTCTTAGACTTAGTCATTTGATAATGAGGGCCTCCCTTTTAGGTGTAAAAAATGTTTCAATACTAGACATATGGCTACTAAGTGTGAGACTGGAAAAAATAGAAATAAATGACCCTCCTCCTAGTGGAAGGGTGTATTGAAGCAACATTATTCAGTAGTCAAATCATCTATTCTAGTGGACAAGGTTTCTAGATCTGTAGAGCAGGAAGCTCCATCCTCTATATTGGAAATTATTCCTTCTGAGCTGGTGAATGCTTCTGATTTTAAGGTGGATGCCCAAGTTTCTTATGGGGTTGGTCCTTTTTCATCTGGTAGTCTTAGAACCTTTTAGAAGGAGGTTGAGACTATTTCTAGTCAAGGTGTTAAATCTGGTGTTCTTGGTGTACACTCTGGTCAAGATAATTATAGTGGTTTTGGTGTTGAGACCGCTAATTCTGGACAAGGTAAGTTGCATTGTGCTATGACTATTGGAGCTGGTCATTGTATATCTACTGGCTTTGGTAATATTTCTTCTAGTTCTACTCTTACTGCTATTGGAATTGGTAATTAGACTGCTAGTATTAGTTCCAATATGATGGAAGAAGTGATGATAGATAGTCCTTGTCAAAAGGATGAGTTTCAGACTGCTAGTATTAGTTCCAATCTGATGGAAGAAGTGATGATAGATAGTCCTTGTCAAAAGGATGAGTTTCTCTCTATTGCTACTATTGGAATTGGTAATTAGACTATCGGTATTAGTTCTAGTCTAATGGAAGAAGTGATGATAGATGGTCCTTGTCAAAATTTGGACGAGTTTCGTTCTATTTTGGATTCTCAAAATTGGCAGTCTAAGGCTATGATGGTTGAGGAGGGGTGGACACCTGTGACTAGGAAAGGATCTAAAAAATCCCTTCCTCAATTTGATATGAATTTATGCTCTCACAAAAAGGAGTGAAATGGAATTCTTAGTCCCCTTGGCTAGTTAAGAAGTTCCTGTTGGTTTCTTTTCTAGTTTTTTTTGTTGGTGTTGCTAGATATGTAATGTTTTTTTGTTGTAGCATGCTTCTGGTTTGGATCCCTTTGGGATGTTTGGGATTTCTTTGAATATATTTTGGGTCTATGATGTAAAGGGGTTTTGGGTCCCCACAAAACCTATTTTTACCTTAATCTAAAACATAACTAAGGGCTACTACAATTTCAATCATCATTTGATTGTGCTCCTATTTCTCTTTTATTTGTTCAATTGTCAAAGGTCTAGGTACCTCAATGTATTAATTGTCTAGGTAGTATGATGTAGAATCTCCAATGCTAGATAAGTGAAATCTCATCAAGCATTGCCATGCTAGGAAATTCTCCTTATTTAGCTTGGGTATCTCTCTCTTGTACATCTTGATTTTTTACTTGAGTCCCTTCAAACTTTCCTCACAAGCACCAATACTCTGATACTAATTTTTATAATGATTTAGAATATATGAGAGAGGGGTGAATTAGTTATCCTTAGGTCCAAATGTACCACTTAAAATTTCAATAGCTTTAAATAATCTCATTAAACAACTTGGTCCATATAGCAATATATCAATAAGTTAGCTTTCTTTAACTCTCTATTTTGTCTATGCGTGCCAACTCATAGTAAAAGAAAAAACTATAAAACTAACATGCATAAAGTAACATCCACACATGTAAATAACACTTTGACACTAGTATTTAACATGGAAACCCAATTTGAAAAAACCATGAAGTAACATGCTACCAATTTTTCACTCTTCTAAAGTGAGTTAGGTTAAGGGAAAACCTTGTTAAATGTGATCATGTTAAAGGATTTAATCACCCTATTAGGAGTGACCTTTTTAGAGGACTTTGGATCATTCCATTAGAATGTCACCTTGATTAAAGCATTTGCCAAATGACTATTAGGTCAACCTTGATTAAAGGATTTTGATTGTCACAATGGTTAGAATGTAACAATGGGTTTGATTTGTAAAAACATAAATCACTTTGCAAATTTAGATCTCCATTCACTCATATGCTATTTCATTGACTAGCCTCCATTATCATCTTGATCACTAATTTTCTTGGCATCCCTTCAAGTAATTATAACTCATTAATCTCTTCACACTTCTCCTCTTTTGGTTTTCTCCTCACAACTTCTCCTTAAGATTGCCAATCAACAATGAACCAACCTTAGAGAACATCTCTTGTGCCTCCTTATATAGGTAAATTTTAATATTTTTACATTTAAACATCATAGTACATCTTAGGGTTAGGTCAGATTCATTGAATCCATCCACCATTTTGTTCTCCTTCTCCTTTCTTGATACTTCTAGAAATATTTGATAAATTCTTTCCTTTGATTGTATAAAAAACTCTCTTCATACATCAAATACTAGCTCATCAATCCTTATCATTCATACATTTTGACTCATTCTAAAATCACTCGTGTTAGTGCCAAAATTGACTATTTTACAAGCTATAACTTTTGCTATCACTCAACAATCATTGTGTTCTTCTACTTGATCATCATTGTGTAGCTTGATATTCACTATTTTGTTTCACTTAACATTCACTGGCTTGCTCGGCCATTACTATGCTTGCTTGCTACTAACCTTCCTTCATCAACTTGCTTAGAACTACTACTCAACTTGAACTATTTTTTTCAACTTCTACTTAAGTTCCTTAATCTTTTTTCCAACTCCTTCATTGGCTGACCAATACTAATACTCAATCATGCTTAAAGTTTGACTCAACTCTTGTCATTTCACTTATATATCAATTTCATTTGTCTCGTTCACTTGATGTGATGATTAAATGACACATTATGTTTCTAATGACTATCTTATCAAGTTCTCATTGTAATTCCACAATACTTAACTTCTCTCTTCTTCACAACATGACTAGCTCACCTTGCTATCTCTTCTTTTCAAATTCTCTTCATCAATCAATAGATATGGCACTCTACACTATTAATAAATGTCTCTCAAGTAGGTTAGACAATGTCTTACCAATATGCTTGACATCAATGACAACATAACAATTATTCCAATTGTAGTTTCCAATAGAATTGTGTTTAGAAAAGTCTCCTCTTAATATGAACTTTAATTATTGTTGAGCATGTGGACAATCAATATAGAAATTGTGTGTCGATGTTGTAGAATTAATTGTTGTATGATCAAGAATTCCCATTTTTGTTGTCGATTATAGATACATCTATTTCTTTCTACCTTAGACATATAGTTAGGCTATGGGGATAACAAACTAATCAAAATTAAACTATTTACACTTTGTAAATGTTTAACATCAAGCAAGGAATTATTATAATTGGAATCATAATCATGAATTTCAACACTTGTGTTCAACAAACATATTGGAAAATGAGTTTTTATAATACTTCATACAATTTTTTTTCACATATTTCATAGATATCACAATTTAAATCAATCTTAATAAATTTATAAAAAAGTAATGTCATAGGATAATATTATGTTCACAACTTATTTGAAATATTGGGTTACTGGTCTCTGTAAAACCAGTTCTTGACTTTGTTTCTTTTTGTTTGGGGTTTTGGGTCCCCTTCAAACTTGCTTTTACCTATTCAAAATATTATATTCATGACTTTATATATATAGCTTAATGAAAATGATATATTGTGATGTTTACATACATGTGCTACATGATATTTCAATTGCACTTTCTAGCCATAACTACAACCTTACAAGTGCACCCCATACTTGAGCTATTTAAATCATCAATTCCTTAGTCAAGTGTATCAACATTATCAATAGTTTGTGGGGTCATAGTTGGCACATATGGTACACTAATAATATAATTGACATTATACATAGTCTTTATGTCTATGTTTTATGGGTTGACAATTACAATACTCATATTATATACTAGAATCTATCCTTGTAAGTATAAGATGTAAAGAGATGAGAGGCAAGTAAGGTAAAGAAAATGGGTGCAAGTTCATGAAATTCATGGCATCCACATTTGATAATTGGTTTTAAAATTGAACAACCCATATGTATCAGGATAGTCTATATGAAAAATTAGATAATGATATTTTGTATCAATATGTAAGGATCCTACATATTTTTTATGTTAGTCATATATGTGACACTAATATGTTAACAAATTATAAGAGCTTCTCCTAAATTGCAAATATATATTCCAAGTAATTCATGTTCTCTGTGCATCATTGTTGGAGAAAGTTTTTGTAACTACTTGACTTCATTTGATCAAAACTATGATTAGCCTTGCTCCCTGAGACAAGACCATCTATTTTTATGGAAATTGAACTATTATAAGATACAAATCCTTATAATGCATTGCTAGATTCAACTTGATTTTTGTCCAATTTAGAACTACTTTTTTTAGACAAATGGCTAAATGGTTAATTTCTTGGAATAGCTAAGTGGCTCTCAATTAATACATACAATATTTATAATTATTTTATTACTTTCAATATAAATTGCAACCATATCATATGAAAGAGACAATTCTTTTGCACTATTAGCGCTTCCTATCCATTGTTATTTTCATTCTATAAAAATCTATTTTTATGCAATATATTTACACCATGAACATCTCCTAACACTTCTATATGACCTATATTTTGTCCAATGTTTAGATGTATTACAAGTTGTCTCTTTTTCTTCATTTACTTTAATTTTCCTAGATTCTTGAAATTTCAATTTTTTGAAGAATCTACTTTTCCTTTTCTTTGATTTCAATATAGTTGGCATAAGAGATAATAGAGTATTGGGCAAGTTGTACAATTGATCATGTGCTCTAGAGTTAACATATATAATTTTCTATTTACACTACTCCCTATCATTGATATAGCAACCATGTCACACACATATGCTACTTCCTCTATTGCGTCAAAGGTTCTAGAACATTTTTGTCTTTGCAACATGGAGTTTCTGATCTCTATTCCATAGCGACCAAATATCCACTTTCAAACACCACTATATCTCTTCTCTCTTAATTTAATATTCTAAATCACAATTTTATTTTGTTAACACATCTTGTAATACACATCTCCCATTAATAGTGCTTACAAGCTAAAAATTATATTTTATAGAAATGAGAAACCATATGCAAGTCAGGTTAAGCAAATAACATGGATGAAAATTCACTATTACATTCTTCACAATCATCATGTGTCGAATTATCCTTTTTAGGTTACTCTCATCACCAACATTATTGAATAAAGTATGGCCAAATGCTACAATAATTGAACAGTGGAAACATTATTATCATGTTACATTGTTCAAATCTGTTAAGGGTCTGTTTGGTTGTGGAAATAGAAATATGGGAATTGGAATTATTATTTTGGAATAGAAAATGGGGATATATATTCCTATTCTTGTTTGGTTCAGTCAGAATTTGATAGAGAATTCATGGACCCAAAAATTTATGTTTTCTAAAATAAATTAAATTGGAATAGGAATACGTATTCCAATTCCACCTATTTAGGTGGAATTGAAAATGCTCATCTTTGGGCCAAAATTGGAACACATATTCCTATTCACAATTTCAATTTGGTGCACCCAAACTGAGAATGCAAACTTTTAAGAATTTACATATGCCCATTCCACTCATATTCCCGCTATCAAATGGGCCCTAAAGAGTCAAACACCAAATAAATATAAAATGACTATTACACTTTCTAGTGCCAACATTATAAAATGTGATTTTTTCTTCTCTATGACCATTAATGCAATTAATACAAGCATTGAAAACATAAACAGAGTAATTTACATTTGCACCACATCATCATAGCTAATTAAGTCCAAAATTTTACAATTAGAAAAAGTTCTCATCTTGTTCTATTAACATGCTTTGTTTGCTACAAGAAGTCACAAATTCAAGTTCACATTTTAAAAATAATTCACTTGCTAAAAATTTAATAATTGTGAGTTTATCTACAATTTTTAGTTGCTCAGGTTTTTACCAATAAAATCCATTCAAGATGTAAGAGAAAGCAAGAAGCAAATGCTTTGCACAATTGACATGGTCTATTTTGTGTTAAAGTTTATGAGGCTATAACATTTTCTCTTAAATGTAGTTTGCATCCTTAATATGGAAAATGTAATTAATTTAAAAATACAAAATAATAAAGATAATATTTTAGATAATTGAAGAAATCCAATTGCAATATCAATACATATTTCCTAAATGATATCAAATATAATATTGATTTTTTGTTATCTTAAAAAAATAATGAATATGGTCTCTTAGTATATGTTGTTTTCACATGCTCTCTAACATTTCATAAAATGTCTTTATTTAAGATAAAATATAAATAAGCAAATTCAAATAAACAAGTTTTATAATCAATGAGTAGATACTTGTGTTTGTGTGGAGGAGAAAATTATACCTTACATGAATAATGAAATCTACCTACAAACTTTTAAACCATTCATTACCACTAGCATTGGGCATCTTATCTACAAGTCTAGGGCTTATCAAAAAGCCTGAGATTATTGACAAGTGCGTGATTTAGCATCTTGAGAATAAATTTATAGTTTTTATTCATTACATAGTTTATTGGTGAGATTTATTTTTTATTTGTGTGATGAAATATATAGGCACTATAAGAGAAAAACTATAGCATGTGTTAATTTTATCATTTTCCCCTAGATTGCTTTCTAATATTTGGAGCAAGCTTTGTAAGAGTAGCTTGATAGGTGAGTTTATGGCTATTGATAGAGAAGTGGGTAAGGAAGTGTATGGTGGCTTTGTCAATTTTTGTATTTTTTAGCATATTGGGAGTCATAGATATGGCAGACTTTGCATAACATTTATCTATTGAAAGAGGAAGTTCTTAAACTATTCTACTATAAACCCCAATGTGATGGTTTATTATTAAAATGAGTAGAATAAACATCAAGATAACAAATCACAAGCAAAGTTTGTGTTGGTTTCCAAATCAACATATTATAAAACCCTAAAAGTATGTTGGGCTTTACGATCAAGTTCTATAACATACTTGGCCAAAGAATGGAACAAATTGGAATGATTGTAATTCCCTCACTTCTAGCTCTGTCAAACCAAGGTGAGTATACTTGTATACTAAATCAAGTAGATGTGATCTCCCACTCTTATATCTTTAATCTATATTTTATCTATTTCAAAGTGGCATGGATGGTATGAAATAATTGATTCATTTGATCTCCTACTAATTTCTCTACTAATTCTTTTACTTCTATATTCTATTTCTACTTATGATTATTTATATAAAATTGAAATTACAATCAATGTATTATTTTGAATGATCGCAAGCTTCTCTCCCTTGGGAAATAAAATCACTTCCTTCCTAGATCTTTTCATATAAGTTATGAGATAACTTTTAAATTCACCACTTTGATCAATTTGTTAGCTATCTAACCCCCAATACTAGATAATCATATATCTTCCACCTCAATTGATCTAATTGAGTTTAACCCCTACTTGAAGAGCCCAATCAAACAATAATCATAAGGAAAAAATAATTCTAAAATTATTTTTGATGTTTAGATTGCTATAATAATAAATGATATCTTCATATGAGAATTTAAGACATCATTCAAATACTAGAAATGAAAACCCTAGAACTCTGGTTCAGAATGAATTTTTTCCACAACTTGATTATAGAGAAAGGTACTGCGTTATTTTCTATTAATGATTCAAAAAATAAGATTACAATGTGATGATAATTTGGTTTGGTCCTAATTTCCTTTCTATATTAACAAGGGACCACTTTAGACTATTACTATGTTTGATTACAAAACTATTTGTTAAATTACTGAGAGAGGTACACAAATATTATCACCAGGCCTTTAATCTTCAAATTTTATTTTTGTGAATAATATTTCTCATATGAAAAAAATTATCATAAGAAAGTTCATTTCCCTATGAAAATAACCTTGTGTAAATATATACCCTTTGAATAAAAAGTTATGTATTATGATCCTTTAGTGAAAAAATAATTTCCTTCCTTTTACTAGAAACTTTACCTATGATTTCATCTATATTAATTGTAAAAAGAATCACATGTATTGATGCAACACAAATCTAGATGTACCCCAAAATGAGGTGATCCAAAAACCAACAAATAAACACATAGTGGAAAATGAACAAGAGAAACAAGATTCAGATCTAGAGACACAATATTCCATATATTTGAATCAAGGAGTTTACATCCAACATGCTCGGCTGTATGATGTTCTGAGTTATGACTGCAGACACCCAAAAATTGGCAAAGACCTAAATATGCAATTTAATCAATCAACATAGATCAAGGAGGAAATCAGAAGAGCACAATAGACTTTCAAATCAAAAACCACATCAGGTCATTAATCATCTATCAAATCAACAAGACCTAAATCAACTTTAAAAAGAGAAGAAAAACAATTCAAAAAGGGAGAAAGAAAAAGACAAAATTTTGAAAATAAATAGAAAATTTATTAAGTCAATAAAGTCATTTATCCTCACAAAAGTGAAAATCCCCCTTTTTCATTTAAAAGAATTAGAAAAACCCTCATTTATTCTCAAAACCAAGTCTATTGGATTCTTCCTCCTGGTCTCTTATGAGATATTTTCAGTTTCACCTTCATCCACCAGTCAAAGGTGAAAATCCTGATTCTTACCCCAACCCCTTCTGAAATCCTATAAATAGAAGGGAAATCCAAGAGCCAAAGGACCCAAGTTTTAGGCATCAACACTATAGGCACATTTTGAGTTATCATTTTAGCATTATCATTACAGCAAGTTCATAGAATTTTAGCATTGTTTTTATGTTATTTAACATCATTTATTACATGTTTAGCTCATTGCATGTTCATTTGATAGCATTCTAGAGTTTTCATACACATAATCTGCATTTAGTCATAGATCTTGCATACATACTTATAAATCTGCATTCTAAGCATACGCCCATTCTAGAACTCTCACTGAGATGCTGGTCTGAGAGCTTTCTTAGCAATTGTAGTTAGGGAAACATGAGATGCTTATAGAGTTTACATTTTGACAATGATATCTTGGGTTTAGTCTAGTTTGTTATCATTTTATCTACATTTTGCATTAAAGTCTCATGAATACACGATTATACCATGTACAAATTGGCACCCACCATAGGGCTTGAACTCAAAGCCTCTTTGCTTTTCAATATTTCTATCTAATCTCTTATTTCTAGTATAGATCTATGTTTCTTGCTATTTTCTTGTGTAGATTTGATCAATTGCAGGTTCTACAACATTCTGGAGGCTTCGTAACAGTGATAGTAAACTCCCAAAGTCTTCTCCAAATGCACAAGGGCTGAATCTAAATCTTAATCTTTGGATGCTTCTAAACTCTATTTTAATGCTTCCAAGAAATCTTTTGATGCTTCTAAACTCTTTTTTAACACATTAAAAACTTTTTGTAGCGCTTTTAAAGAGTTTTGTAATACATTTAAAACTTTCTATAGCACTTTTAAAGAGTTCTGTAACAAATATAAGCATTTCTACAGTGTAT
The DNA here is from genome assembly GCA_028749045.1 of Cupressus sempervirens. Classification (NCBI taxonomy): domain Eukaryota; kingdom Viridiplantae; phylum Streptophyta; class Pinopsida; order Cupressales; family Cupressaceae; genus Cupressus; species Cupressus sempervirens. Next base: position 849,668,490 of record CM053792.1, read on the forward strand.
ATGAATATTTTACAACACATATGCTATTTCTTATAGCGCATTTACTAGTTTAAATAACACATATGATACATTTTGTAACACATATGAACATTCATGTAGTGCATCTGATAAAACTTATAGTTTTCTGAATCTAAGTTCTAGATTCAAATATTAGTTGCTTACAGGTCTATTTTGAGTTAATGAAATTTCCCAAAGTACAGACAATACATGATAGGAATGAAGACCCTCATAAATGCACCTAGCTTTTGCTAGCTTTGAATCAGGTAAGTGGACCTAAGCCCTTATTAATTCAAAGTGCAACATTTCTAAGTTCTAAACCTAGCTTAATAGAAGCATTCTGTCTTGCCGATCTAAATAGAAGTAGGCCTATGCTCTCAACTCTATTGAGTTAATTAGAATGTTTGACCTTCTATAAAAGATTGGTTACAATTGAATGGAGAAAGAACCTGCACATAGTTTAACTAGGAGCCCCTTTGTCCTCAGTAGTATAAGGGTTGGTTATTGAACATTTGTGTTTTTTGTGTTTGGAAAGTCAAGACAATAGGGATATGCTCTCACTCTTCTCGAGTGACCAAATTCCCAAACTTGTTTGTGATTTCCATTTTCCTGCTTTCCACTAGGTAGGATTATCTAGCCATAGAAAGGCTACCTCCAAAGTTTCCTTAGTAGGGCCGGTGAGAGGGAATCCTTCCCAATCTTGTATTCCCAATCAAATGAAAGCCACCTGTGTTCAAAACATAGCCTTCCTTTAGTAGTCCCGTGAGGGATTATGCCAAACCTCCTTAGCATTGGTGGGAACCTCTCTGTCACAGGAGAGGTAAATCCAAACATAGTTGGTTAAAAACTAAAACCCACTAGTCACCAGCTTTAGATAACCTTGTTAGGAACCCCTTTTCTTCCATTTTCTAGGTGTGTGTAGTTTTATATTTTATTCTTCTTTCTACATCTATTATGCTTGGACATGTTTTAAAACTTAATAACAAACACTAGTGTAGATTATAGTCCTTCCAAATGATGCAACTATAAATTGATATGAGAAGCCAAGTTCCAAACAAGAACATTGCTGAAAGACTCTAAACTAGCACATCTGCTCCATGAAATAGTGCATTTGACTTATCCTATGATGAATTTATACTTTGTTATAATGCATAAGACTGCAAAAGAATACTTTTGAAGCTTTTAACAACGCATTTTCCCTTCTAAACAATGCTTTTGAACCTTAAAACAATGCATATGATAGATAGAATAGCGCACTTGAGTATTTAAATAGCACATATAATTAATGAAATAGTGCATTTGATCAATCCTGTGATGCATCCAAGAAAAAATCTAAAATAGAGGCATCTGCTTACATGATACTTGTGAACAAACAATAGATTTGGATACCCTTTTTCTCACTGATATTTTCCAAGTTAGAGAAATCCTAAAACTGACCGAAACCATTTTTGAAACAAGAAAAGATGCAAATGTCATTATTAATCCAATAGTCATCATTGCTTCACTTTGTGTATCAAGCCAAAAACATTTGAAGACACACATATGTTCCCTATCTGACTTCGTAAAAGTGAACTCACCCTATCAGCATCACCAAAACACCTTGTTAAGCCTAGCTTGTTACTCCAGATGCATCATAGTCAATGATAACTCTCATATTGTGAAAATGCATAAAAAATAAAGGATTCCTATTTGCATTTCATGCCACCATGTAAAACTAGTATAGCCACGAAACCAAAATGATCGTCTATACGAGTGAGTGTTAGAATAGCTAGTAGAACCATCAAATGCATGAAACCTCTGAATCTCATTGAACCTGTTGCACCAACTAATTGTTCACCAAACATAGTTACCAACGAGTCACCCTTGTTCAATCAAAATTTAGAACCGATGCCACAATGGGTTCATCCAACATATGGGAAGAGTCACCCTATGCATTAGCACAATAAGGTGCAAACTTATCGTCTAATTTTGATGTGACCAATCTGAAGTGAGATGAAGAAGAGTCACCCCTAGATGTTGTCACACAAAAATTACAAGACCTACGAATGGAAATGGATAGGATGAAGTAAGGAAAAATACAACCCATAGAATTCAACCTTGAAAAGGTGTGTCCTCTTCCATTTGACAAAAGCATTACCTTTACACCTTTTACTCAAAATGCACAAATACCAAAATACAATAAATATTTTGGCACATCAGATCCATAAGATCACCTTAGGCAATTCTATACCCTAAGTATGGAGTTTTCTCATGACATGACTTACCTAATACATCTATTTCCTAGGAGCCTCAGAGGGCAAGCCATGGAGTGGTTCTCCAAGCTACCCTCTAACATCAAAACCTTTGACCAATTGGCTTTTGTGTTCATTGGTCAATATTCCTATAATATCGAAAGGAAGGTTACGATGATTGATCTGTGCAACATGAAAAAACTTCCCAAAGAGTCATTCAAAATCTTCTTGCAATGGTGGAAACATACATCTTCCAAATATCATATAGACATACCAGACAAATGAAAGACTGACATCTTCATCAATAGTCTCTCCAAATTGATGAATTACTAGCTTCAACTCCAAGGGCCTAAAGATTTTAAAACTACCTTAGAGAATGCTGCTAAGGTAGAAGAGACCTTGCTAAATAATGTCATTATTAAACTATGAAAAGATGATAAGGGCTTCTCAAACAATTCCACACAGACTCATAATTCCTCTAATCAGGCCACTGATAAACAAAAGTTGTGGTGGAAAAATGACAAAAATAAACCATCAATGATGGGGTGGTCAAAGCTAACCATGTTAAACCACAAGCCCAAACCCATCCAACTCAGTCGTATCCCATTGTCAAAAACACCAATCCAATTACACTGCAACAAGACATTGCTCATCCTTTTCATCAACATAACACGACAACTCCCTTGACATCCAATCAACAAGTTGCTTACAATCAAGCTCCTCCTCTCCATAGATATCAGTCTTCTGATATACCTAACGAGTATACACCTATTAGGGTATCTTATGAGAGTGCTTTGCAAACCCTCTTGGTAGATTAACTTATTGTACTTCACGAGGCCAAACCCTATGAACCTCAAGTCAAGCCAAAGTGGTGGAATGAAAAGCACATTTGTGCCTACCACCGAAACAGGGGTACTTAACAAACATTTTTGTTGTCCTTAAGGGGGCCATACAAAAATTAATCAATGATGGAACTATCGAATTGAACAACTTTATCAATAATGAAGACCATACAACCTTCAAGAACCACTTCATGAGTCATGAAAAGGGTGAGTCCTCCAGAGCTAATCAAAACACACCCCCTCACACTAAGGTTAATTACACTCACCATTATGAGAACACCATCAACATGATCTCTGGATTTGATGATGCCATAAATGCCATCATAATTAAGGATAAAAATAAGAAACAATCATCAAATACTATCACCCAAGGCCAGGCCTCTAAAGTTATTTCACTAGGACTCATGACAAATTCTGAGCATGCAACTACGAGTTTCTCTTTTCCCAAATATAACTTGGTCAACCAGTTACTTAAGACTCCTACCCATACCTCTATTTGTGAATTATTGTAAATTTCCCTAGAGCACAAAGAAATACTCACCAAAGCCTTAGTGCCAAATGACCTGGATGTGAGTAGATTTCAAAACATGATCAACAACCTAGTTGCCCCTTACTACATATCCTTTTCAGCCCAATATGACATGTCCATCATCTAGCGATAAAACTCTCCTTTGTATATTGAAGTCTTTATCCATAAAAACATAGTTAAGAGAGCATTGGTTGATGGTGGGGTAGGTCTCAACATTTGCACACTAAATTTAGTGAAAGCCTTAGGATATATAGAGGATGTTGTTGACTCAAGGAAGAAAATCACCATCAAAGTTTATGATGATGAGAAGATATCCTCTAAAGGCATGGTTATTCTGCCAATCAGGGTAGGACCAGTTGTGAAAGAAACTATTTGTCAAGTTTTAGACTTGAAATTAACTTATAACATCTAGTTAGGAAGACCATGCATTCATGACATGTAGGTTGTTCCCTCCACTTACCATCACTCCGTACATGGGTCAAGAGGTGACAATACCTAGGGATCAACACTTTTCACAATATTGTAGTTCCCTTATTCCTCATAATAGGGAAGAAACTAGCACCTCGACAAATGACATCAACCAATCCACATCTGTAGATGCTTCATGCTCTACTAACCAAAATGATAACTACTTATCTACATCGACTAAGGGTAAAGAGAAAGTTGGTTGTTCGAGTTCTTCAATTCCTTCACCGTCATCATCCAAAGACCCTAAACAATCACACTATGAAGAAATGGATAGATTAATTAAAGAATTTGATAGAAAGTGTAAATTGCAATGTAAAGGTGTAGGTGAGTACTTCGTCTCCTTATTTGATCCCCCACTTTCTCTAAGATCTCATAGCAAACCATCATCCACCACTAGATCTTATTATGCACATTTTATCAAAGCAAGTGGAGCACCTCCAAGCTCGATAGGAGAAACCAGTCAACAAGATATTGACATCTCACCCCACCTACATGAAAAAGGTTTTGATCTAATGAAAAATATGGGATATACAAGAGATGGACCCTTAGGTAAAGGGAAAGGCATCTTCAAACCTCTAATAGCACAGTTCAGGTCCAACAGATCCAAAACAAGGGTGGGGTATGGCAACAAAACAAGACATAAACCTCTTCCAAAGCTCATCCCAAGCATAGTGATTCCTCCTCTTCCACCTTGGTGTGGGTACCTAAAAAAGGGATGGTAATAGCCATAAATAAATTCACATCATAAATGTAAATTTATCCCTTCCAGGTTCACATCCCATGGGAGAACCACCCATATACACCTCTAATAATGAGGACAATGATGATTCCACTAAATGGGAATTTGAATCATTATCTAAAGAGTCTCTTCATGACAAAGAATGTGATGTTGTTCACATGCCTACCTTTGATAGTTTCACTATACAAGGATCAACCTCTCATCCATGTTTCACTTCACCAAGAGTTAGAATACAATAGAGCAACTTAGAGGATGATGAACATATTGAAGGGTTTCAATTTCAAACTCTATTTCTTGACTTTTTTCCAACAGAAGTTGAAGATGACTATTATGAGCCACTTGTAAGCTCCAATTTTCCTAACACTTTAGAGGAAGAACATATCATAGACCCAACTAGTATAGCGTATGATCCATCTAGCAAGATCACATCTTTAAACCTCACTGAACCCTTTCCATATTATGAATCACTCTCCCTAGTCCATCCTGAACTCATTAGCTGGGATACAACTAAGCCTCACCACATTCCCCATTTTGACACTGACAATGATATCTTCATCTACCTTAATGTGGTTGAACCATCTCATCCATGAAGAATAGAAGAGATGCACATAGTCGGGTCTGATATCAATCATCTCAGTCACACTAGAATAGGCTAAGCCTTTCATAGCTTTGATAATCACTACCAGGTTGTAGCTGATTTTGATTAAAAAATAGAAATAAATAGAAGTGACACATCCCAAGGTGAAAAAATAACTATGGTACCCATGGATGAGGTGATTAATACCTTACTTGAACACTTCGAGGAAAGATCTTCTATCTTGATTGAACCAACAGAACAATTCAACATTTGTACAAAGTAGGAACCGAGGGTCATTTATTTGGCACAATCCTTAAGCATAGAGGAAAGAAGTGCATTCATTCACTTCTTTGAGAAGATATAGATAAAATTTGCATGGTCTTACACAAACATGTCAGGATTAGACCCAACTTTAATCCTCCATCATCTCAACATTTCTCCAGAGGTCAAGCCGATCAAGCAAAAGCTTAGAAAAATGCATCCCCACATAGCTCTACTAGTCAAAGCATAATTAGAGAAATTGATCAATGCCAATTTCATCTAGCCCTTGGCATATGCGTCATGGATATCCAACATTGTTCCCATATCAAAGAAGAATGGTACTGCATTTATTTCTAGGATGTAAACAAAGCATGTCCTAAAGATGATTTCCCCCTTCCCAACATTGCCACCATTGTAGATCTACTAGCGGGCCATTCTGTGTTTTCACTCATGGATGGATTTTTAGGGTATAATTAGGTTAGGATAGCACTAGAGGATCAAGAGAAAACAACCTTTACTTTTGCATGGGGCACATTTTATTGGAATGTGATGCCCTTTGAGCTAAAGAATGAAGGGTCCACCTATCAGTGAGCCATGACCACTATCTTTCATGATATGATGCACATACTTATGGAAGAATATGTGGATGATATCCTCACCAAATCTCATACTTGAGAAGAACATCTTCCCATATTGGAAAATATATTCACCTGCCTAGAAGCATTCAAGGTTAGGCTCAATCCAAAGAAATGCACTTTTGGCATCAAATCTGGCAAGCTTGTAGGATACATTGTCTCGGCCAAAGGGATACAAGTTGATCTTGAAAATGTACAAGACATAGTCAGTATGCAACCTCTAAAGAACCTAAATCACTTACACTCTCTTCAAGGTAGACTTCAATCAGTTCGTCGGTTCATTTCCCAGTTGGCAAAAAAGTGTGTACCTTTCACCCACTTACTACACAAGGACATAATTTTTAAATGGGATGATTAGTGTCAGAAGCTTTTTGACTTACTTAAAACCTACTTGATGAATTTGCCTATGTTGGTACCTCTAGTATCACATAAACCATTGTTGTTATACATTTCTTTAATGGATAAATCAATTAGAGTCCTCTTAGCTCAAGAAAATGACCAAGGAAAAGAAAGGGCCATCTATTACATCAGTCACACCTTGGTTAACTATGAGCTTAATTACTCTTTTATTGAAAAGGACTATTTAGCCATAGTTTTTCCTTCCAAAAGCTACATCATTACCTTCTGAGACACAAGGTCAAGCTCATCTCCAAGATTGATCTTCTCAAATATCTTCTCAACAAAACAACAATAATAGGCAGATTGGCCAAGTGGGTGATGATCCTAAGTGAGTTTGATAATGAGTATGTTGATAGGAAAGTAATAAATGGACAAGCCATTGCCAATCAACTAGTAGATGTGCCTATAGAGAGCTCAAATCCTATCTTAGCTAATTTTCCAGCTGTGCACATTCTTTAGATAGAGCTGATAACTTGGAAGTTCTATTTTGATGGTTCTTACACACACCATAGATCAGGCGCCGATATTTTTTTCATCATGCCACTAGGTGTTACCATCCCCAAATCTTACAAATTACTTTTCCCTTAGACCAACAACATGGTAGAATATAAAGCTTTGGTCTTGGGCCTAAAACTAGCTTTAGAATGGAAACTAATAGTGCTAGAGGTTTATGGAGACTCCTAGTTGATCATTAATCAAGTCACCAACACAATCAGACCAAGGATGAAAAACTATTGCCTTACAAAAATATGGTTGACACACTTAAGGCATGTTTTTTTCATATTACTTTCGAACAAATTTCCAGAGATAAGAGCAGTAGATGCTATGGCTACCTTGGCCTCCTTACTCCAGCTACTAGAGCAACACGAGTAGTATGAGTTCTTAGTAGAAAAGGTGGCTCAACCCACATTTACTCAACCTAATTCCCTTATCATTTTCCACTTAAATGCTCTTGATTCCCTTTGGTACAACCCCATCATCACTTATCTTCATGATAACACCATTCCTTCTTATCTCTCACATAACCAAAAATGTAATTTCATTTGACAAACCTCATGCTACACCTTGGTGGCTGATACACTATATAGGAAGGCCCCTGATGGTACTTTGTTTAGATTTCTTGAAAAGAACGAGTCTAAAGTCACTCTATAAGAAGTTCATGCAGGGATTTGTGGGTCACACTCCAGTGGGTTTACACTAGCAAAGACGATTCTTAGGATGGGTTATTTTTGGCCGACCATGGAAAAGGATTCTATCAACTATGTTAAGATTTACAAAAAATGTCAAATCCATGGTAACCTTATTCATGTGCTAGCCTAAGAGGTCAACCCTTTGGCCACACCATGGCCTTTTTATCAGTGGGGCTTTGATTTGATTAGAGCCATCCATCCACCTTCCTTTGGTGGACATAAATGGATTATCACCACCATAGAATACTTCACCAAGTGGGTCGAAGTGGCATCACCTACTGACTCTACATGAAAAAAATATCTTCTTTCATTCTAAACCACATCATTTGTCAATTTGGCATACCTCATGCCATTCTCATAGATAATGCCTTGTACTTCAAAAATCAAATAATTGATGAATTATGTGAATTTTTTTGCATTATATACCACTCCTTGTAAATTTATTATCCCCAAGGCAATGGCCAAATAGAGGTCACCAACAAAACCATTATCAACATTCTCAAAATAATCGTCAATAATATTGGTAGAGGTTGGCATTTACAGCTAAACCCCACCCTCTAGACCTACAAGATGAGCATTAGGACACCTATAGGTGCAATACCCTTCTCCTTGGTTTATGGTTGTGAAGCTATTCTTCCTTTAGAGGTTGAGATCCCATCCTTGAGAGTTATTCTTTATGATGTCCTATTAGATGAGGACTATAGAGTGACCAATCTAGAGCAACTAGAATTGTTAGAAGAACATCAACGTATAGCACATGAACACCTCAAAGTGTATTAGAATAGGTTATCACAACATTACAACAAAAAGGTCAAACCCTATGTTTTTCAAATTGGTGACCTAGTACTTTGAGAAAACCCTAAGAATCAAGTAGTTAGGGAAAAGGAAGGCAAGTGGGAGGCCAATTGGATTGGTCCTTACATTATCATAGAGTCCTTCGAGACTGGTACTTATAAACTTTCAGATTGTGATGACATAGACCTAGCAAAGCTCATCAATAACATCCATCTCAAAAGGTTTTATGTCTAGAGCTTTAAGAAATACATCATCATCCAAAATACCAAAAAATCACAAAACACAAAAAAATAAACAAAAAAAACACTAGTAGAAAAGAAGTGAGAAATGCCACCTTTGGCTTGAAAAGGAGCGAGAGATAGCACCTTTGGGCTTCTCTGAACAACACAAGTCCTTCAATGCTGAAAAACAATCAAGATAATACTCAAGCAACTTCATTTGTGACAAATTTTGCTTGTTTGACGCTTATCTAGCACAATCAAGTTAATTTCACACACACCCAATTGAGAAACACTTGTGGGTTGTAGTTTAATGGTTCTTTGGCATCAGATGTAGTTCACAGCAGTAGAGATAGTCAGTATGACTATAACAAAGGGAAGAACAAAAAATCGAGAGAAATAGGGAGTCACATTATGTACTAAGATACCATAGGCATGAATTGCAAGAAAATCAATGCACATCTCAACTATCCGGCATGGCTAATGATCCCCAATGTTTATTTTAGCTCTCATTCGAACTCATTCGATGTCCCAAACTTCTTTTTTGCCTCCCGCATCTCAAATATAGCCATCCAATCCCACTTTGCACCTTTTGGCTCACTTTTGGTCTCCTTGACTCTTTAGATGCCTCCACATGGTCCTGGTTATCCCTGTATTCCAACAAATATCACTCACATCCTCATTCCACTCCCACTAATTCAAAAACTATAAAAAATTATCAAAAAAATCCAAAAATAGCCAAAAATAGATCAAAATAAAAAATAAAATCCAAAAATTGTCAAAAAATGATAAAAAATACAAAAATTATAAAAAATCCAAAAAACTATAAAAAATTATCAAAAAAAATCCAAAAACTGTCAAAAATCATCAAAAAAATCCATAAAAAGCCAAAAATTATCAATTTTTTAAAAAAATAGCCAAACTAATCAAAAAAATCCAAAATTTGTTAAAACATTATAAAAAGAAATAAAATTGTCAAAAATTATCAAAAAAATTGTCCAAAATTGCCAAAAACATTCAAAAAGGGGTAATAATGGCCAAACATACCTGGAAATCCCAAAAAATTAACAACATCCCAAAATTCTAGTCAAATGTGGCTCACTTCAGCTTAAATAGGCTATTTAACTACGCATAAATTATTGATGTGTTTTTCAAACCAATGATCCATTGATTTCATGTCGAATTGGTGTTCGTTTATAATTGCTGCTCCTTCGGGATAGGTTTATGTACCTCAACTGGTTTTATATGAAATCAATGGTGAGGCCCACTATATTGAGAATATTTAAATATTTTATGACATGTTTTTATGGCTCTGTCCCTTTTGACAAAATAATAGAGTGCCTCAACTGTATTAAGAAGCAACATAGTTATGTCCTGAAACATCTCACTAGGCTTTGGAAAATCTAACACAATGCAAATAGTGCTAGAGGTGCTGGCAGAGTCCCCTCTTCCTTCCTCTTGTCAAGAACAACAATTCCCAATAGATTATTAGTCTTATTTATGTTGTAGTGGCCACAATTGATCTAAACCCCTTCAACAAATATATCAATGCTATCTCAAAAGCCTAGATATCCATTGGCCTCTTTCATCATCACCTAATAGGGGGCACAGAATAAGAAAGCATAAGTGTGAGAGCTTGCCACCCCCCCTCGAGCGCCTTTTTAGGCCCAGACACCTTTTTCAGGCCCCTCGAGCACCTTTTTAGGCCTAGACGCCATTTTTCAAGTCCCTCAAGCACCCTTTTAGGCCCAAACACCTTTTTTAGGCTCCTCAAGTGCCTTTTTAGGCCCAAGCACCTTTTTCAAGGCCTTATTTCACTATCTTTAAGGTCCGAGTGTCCTTTTGGGCCCTCAAATGCCTTTTTAGGCCAAAGCACCTTTTTCAAGGCTTGGGTGTCCTTTTTGGACCCCCAAAATGTCTTTTTTGGCCAAAGCGCCTTTTTCAAGACCCCATTTCACCTTTTTCAAGGCCTAGGTGTCCTTTTTGGGCCCCCAAAATGCCTTTTTAGGCTAAAGCACCTTTTTTAAGGCCACATTTTTCCTTTTTCAAGGCCCAGGTGTTCTTTTGGGCCCCTAATTATCTTTTTAGGCCAAAATTATTTTAAAAAAAGCCCTATGGTGCCTTCTTAAGCCCTCTAAAGGCCCTGACACCTTTTCATAGGCCTCATCAGCATTTATTTCGACACACACCTAGAGAACAATCCCAACTTTGGTCTTATAATTATCAGTAAAGGCTATTAATATACATAGAATTATTCCTTAAACATCACAACTCTCCAAATGTTATGCAAATACATACTCATCTTTCACTAAAAGCCTGCGCAGACATTTAGTTCCCCGTGTACCATTAAAGGTTTTTCTTACTCTATAGATCATATTGTTCCCACTTTCACAGAGATTGAAAAATCTCTAATATTTGTCAAACATCACAAAAACTTTCAAATATCTATCAAAAATCCCAAAAATATTCACATATTCCTCAAAACAATAAAAACATCCACATATATTTTGAAAATACTAAAAACAACACAACACTGCATTACAATCAACATCAGTTGTCCCTTTTCTTGCCACAACAACAAACACAAACTTTTATTCTACTACAATGAGAATGGCAACATTACATCCCAATAGCATCTGGTGGATTATTTATTTTGTCCTCCTTGGGGGAGGTGGTAAGATAGGGTTTCCAACCAATGGTGTTTCTTCTAACCCAGCTCCAGAAGAGGAATCTCCTGGCATCAGTCCTCTACGTACCCACACTGCATCTAGGGGAATCTTAAACCTCTCATTGCATAATTGCGCATTCAACAATTGTGTAAATTATCTATCTAGGAACTGCGTCTCTTGCCGATCCTTATTCGAGAATGCCTAATAATAATGTCCCATTAATAAGTGGCTTCCTGGTGTACCTTTTTTGTTTGGTGTATTTCCATGAACACATTTTCCACCAGCTTGTTTACTCTTGGTGCATTGATAGCTCTTTGGGCCACATCCCTCTCCTACTGCATTTGATTAGTCACCATTCACCAACCCTCCACATCTGCATTTGCCTTGCCCAACTGTTGCTACAACTATCTCACCTTCGCCTCACTTAATGCTAACTGATCTTGCAGCTTCAATGATAGGGAGTTTGATTTTGCAGTCACCTCCCTAAACAACTTAGACTGTGATTGTAGCAACACTAGCTCATTTTATGCAATCTCTAAACCCAATTGTGCCATCTTTAGAGATTCCTTCTACTTTGCCCGCATCCCTACATCATTTTCCTCTGCTTGCGATTGATCCACACGTAGTTCTACTTCTAGTGATTGCACCCATGCCCACTCTGTTTCCACCACTGCTTGAAGCCATTTGGCCTCCATTTGTGCTCCATCTTACCATGCCTTCTCCATCAATCCCAAAAAAAACACTTCTTGTTCTACATTCTCTACTTGAACTGTCTTTGTGGCCAACATTCTCCATAATTCTTCCATGTCACTTGATGATTGATCTCCACCCCCACCTCTAGTTGTGGCTCCTCCACCTTTACACTACTCACTTCCCCTTCCATTGGCCCTTGTCCTAGAATCTTGAGGCTAATCAATTAACACATTCCACTCATCACCTCACCCTTACTAATGCCTTCCACATCCTTTGGAGCTTCTCCCATGAACTTTTCAGGAGATTTTATCTCCCCTACCTCCTCCTCCACTCCTAACATACTCTTCATCATCCCAGGAAAACTATTCTTCACCTACATCATTGGCTCATCATCCAATACCACTTGTAATGCCTGTTGCACTGTAGTCCTCGACAACATCATTAATGCTGACAATGGCATTTCTTCTGCCTTGATCCTTGCCTCTTCAGGTTGTGCCAACCCTTGTCTCACCTGACTTGCTTCACCTAGCTCCAGAATTAACACTTGATGTTTTGATTGATACTTTAGCTCCTTAGAGGTTCGTCAAAAGTGCTTTGCTCTTTGCCCTTGCCTAATCCACCTTCCCTAGCTAGTATCACCCTCCTATTGTGACTGATTTAGTGAGCCTAACATGCTTTCACCTACATGCTTCCTCAAACTTCTCAATAAACCTAATAGCCACATTCTACTCTTCACCTTGCCTTGTTCCATCCCCATGATATCTGCTTATCTATAGTTTTCACTCACCTGAGACTGTAGACACCTAAAAACCTTTAGAAAATAAAATATTTTTATTTTCTGAAAAAGTCCTGATGACATCATCATTTATTAATTAATTAATTAATTAATTTTTATGCCATTAAATCCCTTTATTTTAATTAAAAATATTTAATTAAGGAATCCCTCCCAAAAATGTTTAAATCTTATTTAAACATTATTTCCTTATTTATTAATTATTTAATTAATAAATTGACCAAAAAATACAAAATAAATAAAAAATTTATTTTTTGCCCAAAACTTGGCCAATTTCCTTAAGACCACTAACCTCTTCCAAAATCTTCTAATCCTTCTTTAATTTTAATTAAAGGCTAATCCCATCATTTCCTACCCCTAATCCCAACTCAAAATATTTAATTAAGATTAAATATTAATCCTCATGTTTATTAAAAAAGTTTTAATAAATATCTCCTCAACCCAAACCCTTGAAATAAATAAAACTTTATTTATTTCTTAAAAATCTAATTTATCCTCATCCTAAGAAGTTCTAGACTCTTTTAGAAAGTCTTCATCCTCATCCTAGAAAATTCTAGACTATTCTAGAAAGTCTTTATCCTCATCCAAAGTCTAGACTCTTCTAGAAGATGTCTTTAAACCTAATCCTAATCCCCTCCTAACCTTGTCACATTCCCTAAACATGGGTTAAGAATTACTAACCCAAGCCAAAGTTAACAAATATCTCCTCCTTCACCCACCCTCATTAAATGCCATCCACTTGCCTATCCCTAAGCTAATCCTAAACCATCCTAATCCATCCTCTAATCATTTGCACAAGCCTAAGCAAGCTTAAAACCTTCCTAATCAAGTCCAAGTCGAAATTGCTCTCATCACCCTCAAAATATCTCAACCATAAAACTTTATGAAGCCCACTAGGCCATAAATGACTCTTCCAAGCCCTTTTATTGCTCTTACAAGTCATTATGAGGGTCTTTATGAAGATTTTATCCCTTGAGCCTCTTTTGTTGACTCATCCTTCCCCTTTCCTCCATCCTCTCACCATGTGACATGTGTCACTCTTTGATTGGCTATAAGAAAGCACAATCCATGTGCTCTCCTCTCATGCAATCTGAGCCCTCCATAAGCTTTTTCCCATCCTTGCATCTTAGCCCTCAATCCCTCAAGCCTCTTGCCTATAAATTGGATCCTTCCCCTTTGCAAAATAACACAATCCATGAAGTAAAGTCATAATGCCATTTTACATCAAAACCATACACTCACACCCAAATTCCAACTCCATTTGAAGCCCTTTTTGAAGCATAAGCTTGAGCATACATCCTATCTATTTAGACAAAGCTACTCAACAAGAGAGCTTCTCATTGAGAGAGCCCATTAATGGCTCATATTCTCAATTGAGAGTTCATCTTAGTCTATCTTGAAGTTTATGAATTTTGTTTAGTTTGTAGAAGCTTTATTTAAATTTGGTTTCTATTAGCATACTAACATTGCTCATATACAGAGACTTGTTGTTTAGTAGTCTTACCACATATCTACTCTCTGCATCCTACCACATTGGTACCAAGTACACTTGACCCTTGGCTCTGACAATTAGACACCCTAATTCCTATCAAAGCACATCGCTCGACAAAATATGCTACTAAATCACCACTAACACATATCATGCTTTCTTATTTGACTAATACAATAGTTGCTTCTAGGTAGAACTGAACAAACTCGACACTATTACACACAATTGGTAGCATGCCTAGTTTGCAAATAATGGTTTTTTTTTTTTTATACTATTATGTACTTCTAGTACCTCGATGATGTGCTTGACTAGAGGTATTAGGATGAAGTTATTATATTTTATTTTCCCTTGGTTGTTCACTATTTAACTCCAATAATCCTTTGATTTCATGCATTATTGGTGTCCACTTGTAAATGTCTCCTCTCATTTGGAAAGCCATGTCTACCTCGACCAATTTTGTGCACCATCTAAGGTGAGGTCTTTTATTTGACATGTGATTGTTTGCATGCCTATTTTTATTCTTCTGTGGCTATAACTTCTATTTTTTAGTAGCTATCATATTTTCATGTACGTTGTTCAAGTTTTGCTGGTACTTCTCAGCATGACATAGTATTCATATCACTATAGTTGAGCTAGTAGTGGTTGTACTTAGTCACTTTTTATCACATGCTCTATGATGACAATTAATTTGCATCTATTTTGAAAAAAATAACAATTAGTTACATTCATTTAGTTTGCATTTTCATCTTGGGTTCCTTGAAGAAAAATAGTTGGCACATAAATTAGGATTACACAAACAAGCCTTCACAACATCCTTCAACAAATTCAAGGCTGGTTATCCAATAACAGAAAACAACATCAACATCAAGGCGAGCATTTAGCACTCAACTATCATGAACTTTGTCTTCTCACGACATCACCACCATGCATCACACTCCATTGTCTCATATTTTCATTCCACTCACTGCATTACATGGCTTTTGAATCTCAAACAATTTTCATTTCATCCCTTTTTTCTTTCCTTCATCCTAATTCACTACATCACCTTTTATCACAGCCAATCTCATTTCATTACACCACATCATCTACTGCATCATGTGGCTTTCGAACCTCAAACAATTTCATTTCCTCTCTTTTTCATTTATCACAATTTCATTTCATCACATTTCATTACATCCCATTTCATTTCCTTACATATTACAGTTTGTTTCATTTTATTATATTTCACTTTCCCTATTTCACTACATTCATGAATTGCATTCCATTTTCTTCATCACATTACCTTTAATTCATGCATTTCACCTATTCATTTCTTGGCTTTTGAATCTTAAGGGTTGACATCCCATCCCATGTCTTTCAAATCTCAAACAATTTCATTTCCTTCCATTTTTCACTTTCATTCACATTCCATTTGTTACACTCCATTTTACCATGTTTTATTAAATTACATTCCCATTACATGTCATCACATTACATTTTATCACATTTTCATTTATCATTTCATGCCATTAGATCCCATTTTCACATTTTTATTTTATTTCATTCTCATTTTATCATATTTCATTCCATGACACTTTTTCACACTTCCATTCATTTACATTTTTTTCATTTACACATTCATTTCATTTCTCATTTCATTTCACTACATCACATCACATCACATCAAATCTCATTTCATTACATATCACACTTCATTGCATTACATTACATCACATTACATTAAATTTCATTTATTACACTCCATTACATCAAATCTCATGTTCATTAAAGTTATTTCATTTCATTGCATTACATCATATTATTTCCTTTCACATTTTCTTTCCATTTCATCACACTTCCAATTCCCTTACTATTTTAACTTCATTTCATTACATTACATCTTATAACATTGTAAATTTCATTTCATTCCATTTCATATCATTACCTCATGTGTCATTTCATTACATTTCATTCTTTCCATGTCATTTTATCTATTTTCATTCCATTTTATAACATTATCACAAAATTCATTCCATTACATTTCATTTATCAAAATCCATTTTTCACAATTCATTTCATTACATCACATTACATTAAAATTCATTTTATTACATCACATTACATCTCATATCATTTCATCACATTTTTATTTTTTTCATTTCAAATTCATTTTATTACATCTCATATCATTTCATCAAATTTTTATTTTTTTCATTTCAAATTCATTTCATTACATCTCATATCATTTCATCACATTACATTCCACCAAATGTTATTTCATTATATTTCATTTATCACATTCCCTTACACGTAATTTCATTAAATCCAATTTCCTTTTACTACATTTCATTTCATTGCATTCGCACCATAACATCACATTTTCATTCATTACATCATTATCACCATTTTTTCAATCATTATCCATATATCGTATTACACTAATTATTCACATATATTGTTGGAAATATAAAGGAGTAACTGAGAGATGAGGGTGAATCAGTTACTAATAAAAATTTATTCCAGATCCCTTAGATGTCAATACAAAACAAACTCTAAAAACTGAAATGTTGGTGCTCGGCATACACTGACTGATAATGATATGACATTTGTGTAACATCAAAGACAACACACAATTAATCAATTGTATCCAACAATCTCCCTCTTTGGCATTGATGGCAACACAACATGTCATAACACAATGAAATTTTGGAATAAGAATAAAATAAGGAACATATCCTTAGTATTATTGAGAGAACTCCCCGTGTTAGAAATATTCTGTCTGCAACAATCTTCTGCTAAGTACATTCTCCCTCTTTGATATCTCTTCCTAAAACTTCTCCCTCTTTATAATAACAATTTTTTAATGAGATATGATAGTAAAATTCTCCCTCTTTGAAAACATATGCCAAAGACAATAATTCTGATAGTAGCAATGTACCTTAAGTATTGATTCATTTGCAATACGCCCTTGTCAATACTACATCAACTAATTGATCTTCAACTTTCTTTTGTTGATTCATCACTAAACTTTATTTAGTGAGCTTTAGATAGGGGAATGACCCCTAGCTTACCTCTTAGATACTAAAATACATCCTTAGGTAATGGCTTGGTGAATATGTCTGCAATTTGCTCTTTTATATTTACTTATTCCAATCTGATTCTTTTTCCTGCACCAATTCTCTTAAGAAGTGATATTTATAGCAATGTACTTTATTTTGGTATGCATCACTGGGTTTTTTGATATATTGATTGCACTGGTTTTATCACAATATATGACTAATGAATCTTTGATCTCTACCTTCATTCCTTCCAATAATTGTTTGAACCAAACAATGTTAGATTAATTGACTGCTGTTGCTACATATTTTGCCTCTACTATGGATTGAGAGATATAATTTTTTTTCTTACTTGTCTAAAACACTAGTCTTTTACCAAGAAAGAATGCTCCACCACTAGTGCTTTTTCTATCATAAAGACTTCTTGCCCAATCAACATCAATAAACACCTTTAAGTCCAGATTGCCTACAAGTTTGTACCATAGGCCATAGCCTTTAGTATCTTTTAGATATCTCATGATTCTCTTAATTTCCATCATGTGATTTTCTTTGGGATTTTCTGAAAATCTTGCCACCATATGAATTGCTAATGCAATGTTAGGCCTTGTATGTACTATATACTACAAGTTTCCAATCATTGATCTGTATGTGATCTGATCTACTTCTTTAGAATAATCATTCTTGGAAAGCTTATGTCTAGTAGACATAGGGGTTCCAACTGGTCTTTAATCTTCCATTCCAAATTTCTTTAGTATCTCCTTGATGTATTTGGATTGAGTGATATAGATATCATCTTTCTTATATTAAATCTATAATCCAACAAATAATTTTATTTCTCCAAACATAGACATCTTGAATTCCTTGCTATTTCTTTTGAAAATCCTTTGCACAAGTCATCATTTCCTATGAATAATGTGTCATCAGCAAATATTTCAGCCAACACAATTTTCTTGTCTGGTCCTTCTTTGATATACAAATTTTTGCTATCATTTGATCTTTGAAAATCAATCTATATCAAATAGTTATGTAGTCTTTCATACCAAGCTCTAAGAGCTTTCTTGAGACCATATAATGCTTTGTATAATTTGCAGACCATGTCTCTTTTGTTAGGATCTACAAAACCTTTGGTTGGTCAATGTAGACTTCCTCATCAAGGATTCCATTCAAGAATGTAGATTTGACATCCATTTGATACACCTTAAATCATTTGTGAGCGACATATGCAAGGTTCTAACACCTTCTAATCTTGCAACAGGGGTAAAAGTTTCACCATAATCAATACCTTCTTCTTGAGAATAGAATTTACATACCAATCTTGCTTTGTTTCTAGATATTTTTCCATCTTCATTTAGCTTGTTTTTGAACACCCACTTTGTGCCAATTACATTTTTGTTCTTGGGTCTAGGAACAATAGTCCAAGTTTTTTTATTCTTTATTTTTTCTATCTCTTCATTCATTGCTTCAACCCAAATTTCATTATCTAATGCATCTCTAATATTTCTTGGTTCAAATTCAGCAAGTAAACATGTACCTTTCAATTTGCTTCTTGTCATTGTTCCATCAAATTTGTTTCCAATGATTTGATTAGGAGCATAATGCCTTCTGACATATTTTGCTAATATAAGTTCTTTAGATTTGGTATGGGTTCCACTATTTTTATCATGAACTTCAGTATCAAGCTCGAGTCCCTCTGCCTATGACTTGGGTCCGTCAGACTCAGTTTGAACTAGCTTGGTAGCTTCTGACTGTGACTTAAGTCCTTCAGAGTGTAACTGTTGGATCTCCATAACTATTGGAGTTTTTGGGAACTTAAAAGGTAAAGCCTCTTTTCTTTCAAATAGATTTGGCAGAGTATCAAGTTCATAGTAAATGAATCTTCTATAATCCTCTGACTCTTTGTTACTTTCTTCTTCACTCTTTTTTGCAAACTCATCAATTCTGACATGTGCACTTTCTTTGATTTTATGAGTAGAAAAATTCAAACTTTTGTATGCTTTGCTTCTATAGGAGTATCCTAGAAATATGCCTTTATCACCTTTGACATCAAATTTTCCTTTTCTAGACACTTTTAGGATATAACATTTGTTGTCAAATATTTTCAAATAACTTACATTAGGTTTGTAGCCATACCATAGTTCATAGGGAGTTTTGTTTGAGTCTTTCTTCAACTGAACTCTGTTCAAGGTATGAAATGTAGTGCTGATAGCTTCCTTCCAACATTTTATTGCAACATTCTTTTCTATAATTAGTGTCCTTGCATAATCCATGATGGATCTATTTCTTCTTTCAACTATACCATTCTGCTGAGGTGTACCAGGGGTTTTATTGAATTCATTGGAGATGAATTCAACACCTCTATTTGATCTTAAGCATTTCAATCTCTTTCTATTTTCTTTTTCTACTCTTACCAGATACCATTTGAATTTTTCATAAGATTTTGATTTTTCTTTTAGATACATCACAGTCACCACTCTAGAATAATCATAAAAAAAAAAAGAATGAAGAACTTTTCTCCACTATAACTCTCTATTCCAATGGGTCCACATAAGTTAGTATGCACAATTTCTAATATTTATTTTGACTGATAGTTTTTGCTCTTAAAACTAGTCTTTCCCATCTTACTAATTTGGCAATTCTTGCATAAACCCATATTAGGTTTCTTCAAACTAGAAATACCTCTTACTCTTCTACGTTTGCTTATCTTAACCAGATTATCAAAGTTTACATGACATAGTCTTTTGTGCCATAACCAACTTTCTTCTACTTGAGAAATAAAACATGAACATTCATTGAGATCAAGATAAAATAGATTACCTTTTGTTTTCTTGCCTAATCCAACCACATTTCCTTTATCATCCAACAATGTTGCCTTTCCATTCATGAATTCTACCTTGAATCCAATGTTGTTCAACTGTGCCACACTCAATAGATTATGCTTTAGTCCTTCAACCCAATAAGCATTGTCACATATAAGTTCATTGGTTAATGAGATACAACCTTTTCCTTTTATGCAATAGGGTTCATTGTTACCAAATATTACACTTTCTCCATCATAATGTTCAAAATGTTCAAACTTTGTTTTATCTCTAGTCATATGGTGTGAGCATCCACTATCAATAATCCATGTATCATTTCATCTTCACTATTATCAAAATCTTTAGCCATAAAACAAGTTTTCTTACCTTTGTCCTTGTAGTTCTTGTGACTTTTGAATTCCTTCTTGCCTTTATGCTTGTGACTTTTCTTCTCATCCTTGCTTTCTCTGTTTGGACATCTAGCAACAATGTGACCAATTTCTTCACAAGAAAAGTAGATTAGAGGAATTTTACCTTTTTACTTTCCTTTTCCTTTGGAATATTTCTTTGAAAGTAGTGTTTTAACAATTTCAAGATCATTGTCAAAAATTTCTTCAATTTCTTCCTCACTTCCTGATTGATTGGCTTTTGATTTCTTGCACTTTTCATTAAGTGAGAGTTTGGCTTCAAATATAGACTCAATATTCTTGGAAACAAGAACATAGTTATCATAGTTATCTAATTCAAAACCTGTTAGTATTCCAACTAGAGCATCTAAGGTTAAATTTTTATTTGGATCACATCTCATTTCTTGAATACCAGACACTCTAATTGCATATATAGGAAGAATACTTTTGAGTACCTTGCTTACAACAGTTGTCTCCTAAATGTCTCCTACTGCTACTTTGATTGCACTTACACTGGCCTTGATTATTTCCACATATTTTGCAATGCTTTCATCTTCTCTCATTCTCATTTGGTCAAATTGTCCTCTAAGAGTTTTTGCTTTGGCCTTTCTTACATTGTCATCTGCTCCATATATATCTTTTAGTTTGGTCCACATTTCATGAGTAGTTTGACAATTTTTTACCTCATCAAATTTAGCATAACTGACAGCAGATGTAATATCAATCATCATGATGTTATGATTCTTCTTTTCAGAAATACCTTCAACTGATAATGTTTCAATGGGAGCTTTGTATTCATTATCAAGATATTTACAACCTAAATCACTGATAATAGCTAGATGTAACCTCATAAGTCCTTGCCATGCTGCAAAATTGTCTTTGTTCAGCTTTGGAATCTCTCTTTTGTAAGACATCTTGATCTTTAGCTCAGGTCCTTGAAACCTTCTCTGCAAGCACCAAAACAAATCTGATGCAAATTGTTGGAAATATAAAGGAGTAACTGAGAGGGGAGGGGTGAATCAGTTCTTACTCAAAATTTATTCTAGATCCCTTAGATGTCAGTACAAAACAAACTCTGAAAATTGAAATGCTAATGCTTGACATACACTGACTAATAATGATATGACATTTGTGTAACATCAAAGACAACCAACAATTAATCAATTGTATCCAACATATCTATCAATATCTACTGCTACTATATCCATCAAATCAAACCATCACATGCATACATGAGTCCATGATATAACAAGCACACATGTCTGAACATCAATAAACTTGTATATCTCATAAAGCAAAAGAATGAACAATGTATCAAAAGGATCAAATCAACATGAATATAAGATGAACTGCATCAACATGAACACCCACATGATCAAATAACATGAACATCAATAGGTCACAATGTCCATCCACATGAACATCCAAAGATCACCACATACCTAAACATGAATATCAACTGAACATCAAATGAATAATAATACATAATGATGAGGAATGTCACAACACATAATATACACTCATCCATGAGTAGGTGGCTAACTTGAAGGTCCTTGCTCATTGGGGGCACTCCTATCCTCTTGTGGTGCTTGCTCGATCTCATCTGTCATTAGTATGACATGTCCAGTTATGATTGTTTGACTATTCAAAGCTCCATTTGTCCCTAATGGTGGCGGCAACGGTAGTGGCTTCGGTGTTGTTGACACCATAAATTCCTATAGTGTACCTGTCAACTCCCCCGTCCAAGCCTCCATGGTACTCATTTGAGCCTCCAAATCAGTCAATTCCCTTGGCTTCTCTAGTGGTGGCTATGCATCTGGCAACACCTACAACTATCCCTATAACTATACATCTAGTGGATCTTTGATTGGAGCCTGTACCCATGGCCTCTATCGCCAGATAAACTATATATCATTAAGCAACCTGACCACTCACCTGCTCTATCGTACCCTACCCAATGGCTCCGTCCCACTGGCTAGCTCCCACACCACCACCCATACCTCCTCTCACCCTTGCAACTCTGTGGCCCTAGATCCCTCCAACCCTCCTTGCACCTACATCTCTTGCTCTCTATATTGGACCTCGTGCCACACCCCTCTACAGTAGTACCACAGCTACTTAGCCTCACCCTCCATATCTCCCCTATGCTCTAACCACATCTCTTGCTCTCCCTCTAGCCTACTATCTCCCTCTACCTCTCCCTAAAACACTCTCATCATCCCCATCCTCTTCCCCACTCAATGGCTCATCAATCCCAGGTATAAGCTCTATCAAATTTGTGTATCTCAGAAATGGATGCTCGCAAAACCATCGGGCATAGTCCCCATCTATCCCTACATCTGCCTCACCATTTCACAATGCCCATGGTTGTGGCATATCTATCATCTATAGAAATACCTCTAGATAAGCCTCATACTCCAAGGTTGGCCCCCACACTGCTCTCTGATTGAACCCAAGCATAATGTGCTGACCCCTATGGCATGCCCTGCTATTGACCAAACTATTTCACCACCCACCTGAAACAAAATCACTCTATCACTATGGACACCTACCTAAGAAAATATCTGAAACCAAAGAAGTATACCATCTCATCATCATCCTAAGACCACAGCTCTGTGAACCTATATGGTCTCCACACAACCTCATCAATATCATCCAATATACGTCACCAATACTCCATCTTGCCCAAATGGGGTTACATGATCACACTAGAGTAAGTATATATGTAAGGCATACCCTGCGTATGCTATCACACACATACTAGATGAGTAATGGGTAAATTCTCCCATGTCCATAGCTGTAACAAAATCACCCTTGCTGATAGTGATGAGGCTCCTAAATATACAACCTGATGCAAGTCATGGTACAAGTGGGCCAATATACAACTACCCCATGCAAATCTCTGTGGCTGATCTATCATATCCTATATCAACTGGCCCATCCAACTAGACATCCTCGCCTTTGTTTGTCTAACAACAAAAATCCTCCTATCAATCCTACCAAAACTATTGGCAATGGCTCATACTAAATCATTTGGAACTATGACACACTATCATCCCTAATGTTGTCATCTTCGAACAAATCTCTAAAAGTAGTGCCATCTGTAGTTTGATCATAGTACACTAAATCCCCTACTATTGGGATTGATAATATTTGATATACATCCTTTAGAGTCACTGTCATCTCACCCATCGAAAAATGAAAGGTGTTGTGGTCCGAGTGCCATTGCTTGGCCATAGCTATCAATAGCCCTCTGTTCACTCAAAACTGGGGCATTTGTAGCAAATGAGTAAACCCACATCTGTCAATCACCTGCTATTCCTCGAATGACAATCTACCTACTACATCTAGGGGCCACGAATACAAACCTCATACCATGAGCTTTTTCCCATGTACCTTTTTTCATCAAACAGACAAACAAACAACGTCAATTTTCATCCCAAGTGATCATCATACATTAGTCTACTATCTATATCTAGCTACTCAGCTATTGGTTCTACCTTGGACCCGTTACTTGTCCTTCTCTATCTTGAGTTAGAGCTATTTATTTTCCCTACTCTGTATCTTGAGCTGGAGCATCATTATTTACTTACCTATCATCAGACTAATCCTACAACATCACTTCATGACTACCTAATTACTATTGTTTACTTGTTATGATGAACCCTTGTCTAAAAAACCTAGCTCTAGCCTTTTGCGGTATCTTATGCTCAGTTAAGGCTTTACAATCTGTTTCCACTCATCAAAGTTCATTTGCACTATTTCCTAGGACATGTGCTATAAGATCAATCAAATGCACTAGAACAACCATATGTGCTATTATAACATTTGAATGCACTATAACATACGTAAGTGCTATCAAAATGATCATATGCACTATTTCACAATGCATAAGCACTATTTAACTCAAAAGCGTTAAGACATTAGACATACACACTATAAGATGAATCAAAAGTGCTAAAAATTTTGAATGCACCTTTAAAACCCCTTTATGCACTATTTTTTTACTATATGCATTAATTTTCCTAAATTAGGTTTTTGTATGCACTATTTCACCCCACGTATGCACTAAAAGATTATTTGAATGCACTAAAAAAATTCAAATGCCCTAAAAGAATAGGTAAATGCACTAAATTACTTAAAATACCACATCTACCACAAAAATTCATGCAAAATTTCCAAAAACTTAGGTACACATGCAAAATCTTAAACATGGAGGATCTCAATGACTTACTGAGGCACCGTAGTCTATTGAATGCTTGTACCTACAACCCCTCTCGATTCTATGCTCTCACAAAAGGACCACCATCCTTGCTAGCTCAGAGCTCGAAAATGCCAAATGTCAAGAGGGAGTTTGAAAATGACAAGGGTAAAAGGCCTTTTGACCTATTTAACCTTCCTTAGGGGCATTTATAACACTTTTTCACTCTATTTACCCAACATTCGACCCTTTTTGCTCACTTTCACAACTTGGGTATTGTATTAAACTAACTTGACCATCCTTATCTATCAATTACCAAAAAAATTAGAAATAAAATTGGAACCTCCTACATTGTTGCACATTCATTTTTTTCTAGTTTCATTTATGAGGGGGCAGTATATCCATATCAAACTGGGGCATCCAAACTGGGGTATCAATTTTTTTTTTTAAAATAAAAAAATGTTCCACTCTAACCAAAATTTCAAACATCAAACCAACCAAAACTAGGGTATCCAAGTAAAAACATCGAAACATCAATCAACAAAATCAATGACAATTAAGACATAAAGTCATCAATGATTAGACATCAAGTCGTTAAAAATAAGACACCACAACAATCACAAAATATCAAAATATCATCAAACAGACATCCAATTATTAGAATTTGACCTAAAATCAGAAAATCAAGACAATATTTGAACTAATATGCTTCACATATTAGCTCAAAGAGGGGCATTTGTAGACACCCAAAAATTGGTAAAGATTTGAATTACACAATTTTAATCAATCAATGTAGATTAAGGAGGAAATCAGAAGAACACAACATAATTTCAAATCAAAAACCACATTAAGTCATTAATCATCTATCAAATCAACAAGACTAAATCAACTTCAAAATGAGGAGAAAAAAAGATTCAAAATCATAAAATAAAATTCAAAAAGGGAGAAAGAAAAAGACAAACTTTTGAAAATAAATAGAACATTTATTAAATCAATAAAGTCATTTATCCTCACAAGAGTGAAAATCCCCCTTTTTCATTTAAAAGAATTAGAAAAACCCTCATTTATCCTCAAAATCAAGTCTGTTGGATTCTTCCTCTTGGTCTCTTATGAGATATTTTCAATTTCACCTTCATCCACAAATCAAAGGTGAAAATCCTAATTCTTACCCCAACCCTTCCAAAATCCTATAAATAGAAGGGAAATCCAAGAGCCAAACAACCTAAGCTTTAGGCATCAAAACTATAGGCACATTTTGAGTTATCATTTTAGCATTATCATTATAGCAAGTTCATAGCATTTTAGCATTGTTTTTATGTTATTTAGCATCATTTATTACATGTTTAGCTCATTCCATGTTCTTTTCATAGCATTCTAGGGTTGTCATACACATAATCTACATTTAGTCATAGATCTTGCATACATACTTATAGATCTGCATCCTAAGCATACTCCCATTCAAGAACTATCATTGAGATGCTGGTCTGAGAGCTTTCTTAATGGTTGTAGTTAGGGAAACATGAGACACTCGTAGAGTTTACATTTTGACAATGATATCTTGGGTTTAGTCTAGTTCTTTATCATTTTATCTCTATTATAAGTTAAAGTCTCATGAATATGCGATTGTACCATGTACAATGACCATTACAAAGAAGAATACATCTTTCTAAAAAAGAACAGATCTTCAAACTCAAATGCAAACTTCTATCTCCAAGCTACTCCATGCTGAGACTCCCTAAAAAAAAAAGACTTCTCCATGCTTGAATAATAATGCCTAAGACTCTACCCAAGACCCCTTTAAATACTTGCATGACCACAGGTCGGCTTGTTACAAATTACCAACTAAATAAACCCTTACATTAAATGTATAACCAAGCCACAAGTTAGCTCTAAATAAATATTAAATACCCATCATGAAATTAAATATGCGCAAGGTCAACCCAAATTGGAACTAGACACATACAACTCAGTCATAGAAGAATCAAGACAAATACTAGCACTTGACACATACAAGAACACTCGGCACCAACATGAACACTTGGACAATACTGGATAACTTGGCCAACATTTCAACTCAACAAACACTAAAACTGACCAACTCGGTACTTGAAATATCACTCGGTCGATACTAGCAGAATAAATTGGATAACACACTAACCATTATGTTAACATGACATTGAAAAACTTCAACTCAATCAATACTAAATAACTATTGGTACTCGAAAATGTTTGTAACTTGACAACAACCAACAAAATCAGCGGGATAACATGACAAAAGGATGCTCCTACATCATGTATACAATTAAAAATCTACTTAGTGTTGATTTACGTGAAACATTTTTATCCTACCTAAAAGATTTACTCCAATTAAAAAATAAATCCTTGAAAAGTCCCTTTTTACCCATCAACTTATTTAAAAAATATTGACCACTTGCTTTTGAAAATACTTTCCACCCTAAGTGAAAATCCACCTTTGTAATACTTGTCGAAAACCTTAGTATATTCTCTTCACTATTTTGTAGTTCATATGAAATATGCCACATAAAAAGTAATTCACACTATATACATATCTGGTTGATGATAAGTTTATTTCTTACAATAATAAATTTTTAAAATACCTTATAGCCTACACTACAAATATCGATTCCACCAAGCTTGCAAGGATCTCATGTGTTTGTGAATGCAATCTAGAAAACCTATATGTTATATTATCATCTCCAACTAAATGATTGAAGCATATGTCTTCTCATTTATTACTCTAATACATTTTCTCTAACCATTTCATTCTCTGAAATAATGCTTTCTTTGACCATCCCCAACAATAATTTTCAACAAAAATCTAACATAATTGTGCTTTGGTGGATTATATTTATTGTCCTTGAAATCTCATATTCAAGTGCAAGAAACATGGGTAATGGTTGGTTTACAATTGCCAAAAACTTCTACTTGATAATTTATTTATTGTTTAAATATTTTGAACATGTTTTGAACACATTTCATTTCACTCCTTTTAATATCATTCATTTAAGAGATTATCAAATAATCTATGCATGTTGTTTGTATATTATATGCTAAGCAAATATTATTGACTTCGAAAGAAAATTCATTTATGTTATGATGGATGGTTGACTATTCACACACTTCCAATATTATTTTGAAAGAATCTTTATTTTCTCACCACATTTCTGATTTGAAAAATGTTTAGCACCAGATCTTCTATTTGCCTCCATTAGTAATTTAGGAACCAAATCTAAATTCATTTCAGTTTCATGATTTTTTTTTTCAAATTAGAGTCTATTGAAATTCGCAAAGTTTTTGAAGTTGAATGCCACTTGTTGGTGAATGAAATAGAAATTAGTAGAAGTTTGAATCTTATCCATTCACTTTCCCTGTGTAACATGTATCATGTGGTTTGCTACGTGCAGGGTGCATGTCATTTACGCATGGCAGTTGATTTCATGGGGACTTCCAAATGTGGAAGCTTGTTCAAATTTAAATGGCTTGAATATGAGACAAGAATAAAATTGTATGTGTTGAAGATTTTAGCCTTGTTGATCGATATACAATGTAAATAAGCATTTTGGTCTAACTAATGTTGAAAGTATTAACATTATTTTATTTGTTGTTTACTCTTGATGCAATAGAGGAATATATGTGTTTTCTTTAAGTGGTTTTCATGTATTATTGAGAATTTAACTAGAAGAGAAAAAGGGGTGGGTTTTAGTTAATAGAATTTTTGGGTTAGGGATTGGTTATTAAAAATTTAGATCATCATTTGTTCCTAATATAAATTTTTTTGGATTATCATTTATTCTTTATTGATAGTTGATCAAAATTTGGGTTATTATTTGTATTTTTTAAAAGTTTAGTAGAAATATTTGATTTATTATCAAATTAATGTAGAGAAAAAAACATGTATTCAATTTTGTGGCATGTAAAGAATAATATGATTAATGGAATGCACATACGTAAGACTTGTCAACTAAATTGGTAACTAGCATTAACTCATCCTTATCATTTTATGTTGAATGGTCCTTAGCTCTAATCATTTTCATGCTCCTTAATAACATTCGAAAAATGTTCAAATGAGGATTAAACAAAACTCAAGTAAATGTTTGTTTCAATCATTTTCATAATGATATATTAAATTTTTCAAAATAAAAATTGCTGAATTATAAGGCTACCTAGTGCTGAAATTTAAAAGACTATTTGTTATTTGTTAAATTATGAAATACTTAGAACAAATTTTTAATTTTTTCAAATATGCTAGTATTATTTAATGTTAGATGTATAACACTTTTTGAAATACTTTAACAATTTTCCAAGAGACTAAAAAAATTTCAAATATGTAAATAAAAAATTAAAACAAAATTTAACATTTAATGACAATTTAAACAAGTGTCATATACAATCTTTTTAGTTTAGTAATCAACTATAATAATAATATAAAATATAATTAATTTATTTGTTTAAAAAAAATTATTTATTTTTTAAAATCTGAAATGAATTTTGATTGAGAATTATATTATAATTTTATCTACTACTTTTTTCGAAAAATGAGTTCAATTTTTACTCTTTATTAAAGTATAACGTGTTTTCAACTTTTGTTTGTTGTCTTTGGTATAGTATATTAGCTCTTTTTTATTATTCCTAGTCTTTCATAAGGCAGGGACTCCAGCTCCACAAGAGCTCTTTTTTTATTAATATATTTACTTGTATCTATATCAAAATTTCATTTTGTGTGCATTTGTAATCATTTTCATTACATTATGTAATTGTAAATCCACTTACTAGTTATTTACCTAAAATATTTTTGTTCTAGCTGAAAGGTATACCATGATGGCAAAATAAATCCTTGAGAATTCCCTTTTTACTCATCATTTTACTTGAAAAATATTCACCAAGAAAATGATTCATAGGTTACATGCTATCTAACCCTAGACAAGAAGAAAACCATACGATACTTGAGCCGAGAGGAAATTGAGGCAAACATAGGAGCCAAGTGGAATGGAGGAGGTTTGTCCATTGCAAACATTTCTAATCCACTAATTGAGTTTACAATGAGAGTTATAGCTCACAAATTCTACCAATTGAGTAGATTGAACAGTGTGCCATGTATAGCTATGGATCAAGCGTGGAAAATATTGATGAAAGATCATGAGTATGATCTTTCCGAGCTACAAAGACTACAATTTGCAGAGCATCTATCATCATAAGGGAAAAAAAAATTCAATGTGTAAGTTTGGATTCCTCATTGTATGTATTTTATTTTATATCCATAAGTATTTTCTTGCTGTTGGTACACTACTCAATTATGTGAAAATCTTGAGAATATTATGGATGCTTATTTTGATAAATTTAAGGAAAGGATGAAAATGAGGATGAGGATACCTGAAGAACTGGTCACAAGGTACTATAGTTACATATGTTTTCTTGTAGATATAGACAACACTTTTGTGTAGGAAGTAAAGCCGAGGAAGGCTTGGTTACAAAATTTTGAATATGAGATAGATAGTGCTCTAGTGAGTGCAAACATTGAAGCACTGTTGACAGAAGAGATAAACGCTGAGGCTGAACCTCTTGGGAGATATGAGGAAGCTAAAGAAAGAATAACTATAAATATTAATATTGCTTCTAAGGAAAAGAAGAGAAAGAGAATGATTGAAGATCTAGAAGAAAAAATTGGCACCCCAAGTAAGGGAAAGGAACCATTATAGTTGACACAAGGTCTTGGAGAAGATGGGGAAAAAGATAGTGATGATGAGGAAGAGGGAGAACAAGAAGGTGACAAGGGAAAAGCCCTAGTTATTGTCACTCTTGTACTGATATGTTTCTGGATTCGATTGTGTTAAGATTTTTACCATCAATGTTTCGAATCACACTACGTGATCCATCATCAGGATGAATAGCAAGAGATGCAAAAAACAATATGTTGCAGATAATGGATGACCCAAAAAGATAAAGGGAATAGGCAAGAAGGAAAGCACACACCCCGAGGTTGAAGAATGAAAATAAAATAAATAAAATAAGAAACCTTAAAAAGGGGGAGTAGATAGAAGGACAAGGGGCCACAAAGGGAACACTCCCAAGGACAGACTAGAAAATAAATAAAGGTGTCAAAAGAAGAAATTATGAGAATAGACAAGTGAAGAAATAAAAATATAGAAGAAACCAATGAATAAGATAAAACTAAGAGCGTGCCTAAAATTTTTTACATAGACGAAATATAACAAGAATATAAAAGAAAACAATCAAATACACATAAGTAGGAGACATGCAATGGTCAAAGATGATAAATACAAACTAGCTAATATATATGTGACTAAATATATATATTAGAGAGACAAAACAAATAGGTGTGTGTATAATATTATGCGCCAATGTGTGTGTTTATGTTTAGAATGGGTTATATATATATATATATATATATATATATATATATATATATATATATATATATATATATATATATATATATATATATATATATATGTATTCATATGTATATATATATGAATATGTATATATATAAAATATATATGAATATGTGTATATGTATACATATGTACATATATATATACCTATGCATATATATATATATATATATATATATATATATATATATCTATATATATATATATATATATCTATATATATATATATATATCTATATATATATATATATATATATATATATATATATATATATATATATATATATATATATATATATATATATATATATATATATATATATATATATATATATATATATCTGTGTGTGTGTGTGTGTAACAATGCATTATTATATAACATGAGTGTGTGCGAAAGAGAATGTGAATATATGCAAGAGAAACTATATAAAGCAGACGTAAAAATGAACCAACTAAAAATATAAAACTATGTAAAGTAGACATAAAGTAGACATAAAAATATAAAAATAATAGATAAGAAATAAATATGTGTGAGAGTGGATATATATATATGAAAATCAAAATAAATAAGAAAAATAAATGTGCGAGAGTGGATGTATCTATAAATAAGAATGAATATATGTGCATGCTCACACAACTATATACATGAAATCTCAAGCCGGATGAGAGGAACACCACAAAAAGACAGAGACGAGGCAAGGAGACAAGGAGGAAATGAAAAGAATGAAACAAAAAAGAAAGGAAACACAAACCAAAGAGACCAAGACACTAGAAGAACACCTAAGCCCGAGCCAACCAAAAGATGGTGTGCGAGAAGTGTACTCATAGGAGCTAAAGCTGTTGCTAAGTGACCACCAAGACCTAGACACCTAGAAAGACCACTACAACAAGATCATAGAGAGCCAAGCCAAAAGCAAAAACCAATGAGAAAAGAGGAAACCCAAAGGAACAACCACCAACAACAAGGCAGAAGGAGAGGGGAGACCCACTGGAGCACAAGAAGAGAAGAACAAAGAGGGAGTAGGAGACCACCCGGGGGGAGGGGAGCAAGCAAGTAGGAGGGAGAGGGAGGCAGAAAGAGGAAGGTCAACCAGCGTGAAGTTGGTCTCTGTAACATGCGGCCAGCATTGGCTGCCAAGAGGGGTTAAGGTTCCAACCATTATCACGATTAAGGTTTATAGGGTGTTTGTAGATCTCAACAGCTTCTTTGAGTTTCCTTTTAAAGAAGTTGTTTTCCTTGGCAAGGACTTGAGTGTCTTCCAAGCAAATGTGATGCTTGGTCGTGAAGGGGTGCTCAGCTAAGGTAGATTTGCACACTCTATCGTGTCTAATGTCAATGATGTGCTCTTTGATCCGGGTGTGGAATGAGCGGCCCGTTTCGCCAATATAAGGTGTGCAACAAGAGCAGACCACTTTGTATACCCCTGAGTTATAAAAAGTGTCTCTAGAGTCCTTGATGGGAGGAACAAGGTCTCTAAGCTTGGAGAGGGGTTTGAAGGCTACACCCAGGCCTTTCTTGGTTAGGATCTTGGAAATTTTGTGGGAAAGGCCTTCTACAAAGGGGAGAGAGGCATTCACCACCAGAGGGGGAAGAGAGGGGTTGGGAACAGAGAGGGAATGGTGTACGGACTTAGCTTGGTTGAGAGCCCTAGATATTTGTTTAGGGGAATATCCATTGATCTTAAAGACTTTGCGAAGCTGGTCGAGCTCCAGGCTTAAGTAATCATTATCAAAAATTCTAAAGGCTCTCAAAGCAAGGGTCTTGAGAATGCCCAATTTTTGGCTAGGATGGTGGTGGGAGGAGGAGTGAATGTACAAGTCTATGTGAGTCACCTTTCTAAACACACGACAACCCAGAGAGCCATCAGGTTTTTTGATGAGGAGAACACCAAGGAAAGGCAATTGATTATCAGACTCAAGCTCCTTGGTGAAGGAGATGCTAGGCGCTAAGTTGTTGATGTGTTGTTGGAACTCCTCTAATCTGTCAAGCCCATGAGGCCAACATACATTAGTATCATCAACAAAATGCTTCCACCACTTAGGTTGAAGAGGGAACGATCAGAGGGCCAATTCTTCAAAATGTTCCATATAAAGGTTGACAATGACCGGGGAGAGAGGGGAACCCATGGCCACACCATCAACTTGCTCATATATGACCCCTTGGAAGGAGAAGAAAGTGGATCAAAGGCACAACTCAACTAAACTTGCAATCTCTGTGTTGGTCTTACACTTCACGATTTTGATTAAATCGAGAATTGGGACCTTAGTGAAGAGAGAGACGACATCGAAACTCACCAAGACATCATTTCTATCGAGATGAGCATCCTTGATGAATTTGATAAAGTGTGCCGAGTCTTTGACAAAGGAATCAGATTTTTTGGCCAAGGGAGAGATTAATTTAGCAAGATGGGCAGCAAGAGGGTATGTGGGGGAGCCTATGGTGTCAACAATTGGTCTCAGGGGGGTACACTCCTTGTGAATTTTTGGGACACCATAGATGCGGGTGGTGACTTCTCTAGAAGGGATTAATCTCTTTTTGATGTTAGCATCAAAGGATGATGCCAAGACACTGGCTTTGACTTTTTTCAAAATTTTGGCACAAGGATTACGAGCCAAAGTTTTGTAGCTATGAGAGTCATCCAAAAGGTTAAGCATCCTAGTAACATAATCTTGTCTATTCATGATGATAGTAGCATTACCTTTGTCAGCTTTGGTGATGACTAAGTCATTGTGCTGCAATAAAATTTTGAAAGAAAAGAACTCCGCTTTGGAGATGTTGTGCCTAGGAGGCTTGTCATGCCTTAAGGCAACAACGCAATCCTGTCTAATTTCTTCGACGACACCATTGGGAAGAGTGCGGATAGCATTCTCAATCTCCATAAGAAAGTCAACATGCAGAATGGTATGAGGTACCACCACAAAATTAAGACCCCGCCTCAAGAGGTTAAAAGAATTGGGGTCGAGGGTGACACTCGATAAGTTGACGACGAGTTTGCTATCCCAATTGTGCACCAAATTAGAAGAGCAGGAGGGTGGGTTGGGAGGGACACAAACTGAAGAGACCGCAGTCGGGGACGGGGATGAAGGAGGAGAAGCCAACTCCTTCCCAACAATATCACTCAATGGGTGAGTGCGAGAGGGGCCTAAGGTGGGTGAAGGAATGGGGTTATAGAGGGTAGGTAGACATTCACTA